>CM053652.1:9296491-10496491 GCA_028654395.1 Scutellaria barbata
AATTTATGTGATGAGAAATCAATCTTGAGTACTTTTGGGAGTTGTTATGTTTCTATCAGATTGAGTAGGAATACCTCTGATGGCATAATGATCAACTGATTAATTGACTTGAGAGAGCTATTAATTGATATGTGTGATTGTTCATATATGATGATTGATTAATGAACTTGAATTGGTTAAAGTAATATCTTGACGAGAATTAGATGAAAGCATGTCCTAGAACCTATTTCAGATTTCTGTTATCTTCAAGCTAATTTATTTACGTTACCGTTGTTTTTGTTGAATTAATCTGAAATTGATGAAATTTGATTTACCTAGATAAAATTGAGAACCAGATTTGAGTAGTTAATTAGTGCCTAGATAGATAGTCTCTGTGGGATCGACCTTACTCACCACTCCTACAATTTACACCGTACACTTGCGGGCGTAGCTAAAAGAAAATAGTGAACAATACACAGTAGAGACCTTCGGGTCATATTCATATTGAAGACCTACGGGTCTATATACACAATGGCATATTGAAAATTCTCGAGACAGATCCAAGCTTGAGCAGTTCACAGAATAATAAATCGGACATAATGGCATTTGCACATGTATGATCATATATTTATGATTAATGTTAATGATTGTTATTGTCTTGTTATTTAATTAAAGTAATGGTTTATATTCACTGAGTTGCGACTCATAAAAATCGCATATTTATTTTTAGGTTCAATAGCTTTTTGACGTGGGTTTGTGTATATAGACGCCACTCTATATCAGGTCGGTCGATTGATGCCTCGTGCAACCTTCTCCTACTCTGCATTTTGCATTTTGGACACGTGTATCATGAGCTGTATTAAATATGATTTATGCTGGGATATGGGTTGTGTGTTTTAATCCTATATGAGATTAGTCTTTAAATAATATTTTTATATTTATATGGATAAATAAAACGTCAGCATGATTTGCCTATATGATGAATATTTTATTATGAGATATACGTCATAGGGGATAGGGTGTTACCGTTTTGTTTGGTATCAGAGCGGGGATATGATTCCTCAGTGTCATTATGCATTCATAAGCATTACACATCATATGTACTTGATATTGCAATTGCATCCATATAAATAGGAAACATGGACATTCATGAGCGTGAATCATTGAGTAGAGAAGGTTTAGCTGTGCCACATCAATCGATAGAGGCATCTCATACATTACATGCATCACATGAGCCTGCACAACATTCACCTAGACGGGCAGAACAAGAGGTATAAGGGCCAGGTATAGGTTTTAGATGTAAAAATTTTAAGGAGCACCGTAAATTAGGAGCAGTTAACTTTTATGGGACTATTGATCCTGCTGAAGCTGAGACATGGCTCAAAAGAATAGAGAGAGTTTTTGGCATGATGAGATGTACTGTAGAGGAACGGTTTGACTTTGCAGCGTCACTTTTACAAGGGGATGCATATGATTGGTGGGAGACAGTTCCCTATGCTACAGTACAGCCGTCAATCCTTATTTGGGATATTTTTTTCGCCGTGTTCAGAGATAGATATATGCCAGAGGTATACCGAGATAACAAACAACAAGAATTTCTATCTCTTAAATAGGGAAATATGTCAGTTGCTGAGTATGAAGTTAAATTTACTCAATTATCACATTATGCGGCTGCGATGGTTGCTACCGAGCAAGATAGATGCAGACGTTTTGAGGAGGGACTTTCATATAATATTTGAAGTAAGATTACGCCTTGGGATCTCCATACTTACACGAATTTGCGTACTGCAGCAGTTAGGGCTGAGATTTTGTTAAAGGAAGGACAAACATATTTTCAAAGGCAAAAGAGAGAGTCAATGACTCATATTGGTGAGTCAAGTGAGAAGCCAACTAAACGTCAGAGTTTTTCCTCTCCAGCACAGATATTTAGCAGAGGTGGTCCATTTAGTCAGAGAGGTGGACGTGTAGAATCTTTTAATCGTGGAGGTGGCCGAGGACCTAGCCCGACAATACAGACATGACCTATGTGTCAACACTGTGGTTGATAAGGATAAAAATATCCGTGTTTGCGGATATATCGATACTTTGATTTTGCGGATATATCGACGGATATATCGATATCGGTGGAAATATCGATAAATTCGAGAAAAAAATAAAAAAATTGAAATTTTCACTAGACCAATCAAGCTGTGAAGTGCTATGTCTGCCGTGAGAATACGACGGTTGATATGCATCGTAAGGATCATTACTCATATTCATTGAATCAAGACTCATAGAAAGTGATTCAATATCAGTGTTTAAGCTCTCATCTTGGTTCCAGTTAAAACCATGTCTTCTTCCATAATTCTTTTCAATAGCACCAATCCCTATACCACCTGGTCTACTTCTATGGTCAGAATCTTGTGTTGCATGTGTGAAATCACGCTCATCGGTAAATGGACTTAACTCTTCGGTAGTATAATTTGCTTCATTTCCACCACCATCACCACCGATGCTTCCACCAACATTGCTTCCACTATTTGTCGATGTATCCCCATGTGATCCTGAACAATTAGTATTGGCAGCAACATCTTATTCCATTATGCGAGACACGTCCATGCCATATTCACGAGCGGCTGATGCAATTTTTGGATCCGGATTTCCTTCAGCGTCGTCCATATGGACAGGTCGAATCCATTAAAACAATGGATCTTCTTCCTCATCACCAATTTCAACAGCTACATCAACTACATCAAGATAGTCTTGCCCAGCAACATTGTCATTTTCAGCTTCCATATCTCGTATCTTTAACTTCATGTTGTAGTAGCAAAAGATAAGTTTCTCAAGTCTTGAATATGCAAGTCGATTTCGCTGCTTAGTGTGTATCAGTGCAAATGTACTCCAATTTCTTTCACAAGCAGAAGATAACGTTGTTTGTGACAATATTCTTATGGCCAAATTTCTAAGTGTAGGCGATGATTGGTCATACATAACCCACCACTCAGCTGCGAAGCATTAATAAATGTCAAAAATATAAAGTGTTCAAATAATTAGAAATAATATTTATAATCGGTAAAAAGAGTTACCTGGGGTCATTGTATTTCGTGATACAACCGCAGTACGATCACTGAATCCTCTTCTCGCATCACGAAAATAGGTGATCTGCAAATTCACACAATTATCCAAACATTCATCGGTCATAAAGTTATGTAACTAGTACTATAGTGGTCATATAAAATATATTATAATTCCTGATTTTTATACCTCATTTCCCAATTGGCATATGTCTTCTGAATTGGGGTCAAGTTTGTTGAACACTTCATGCACTGCTTGAATCAGGGTCATATCTTCACCTACTCCTTGACTATATTGAAATCTCGAATTCAAGTAGAAAGCTGCAAAATTTTGTTACACCATAAGTACAACATATATTGTATACAAGTCTGACATTAGGATGAAGCACATGATAGTACCTGCAGCATGTAGTGGATGTGAAAGTGTGCTCTCTCATCTATCATTTATAATGTTAAGTACCCACTGTGACGATCTTACATTTTTGACTTTTTGTTTTATTATACGAAACAAATCATACAAGATCGGCATAGTTGGAACAACCTCGGTATCCACAACTCGAAGTATTTGATATAATGGTTCATACATTTCCACCATATGTCGTACTTGATCCCAGAACGTATTGTCAAGAATGAGACTTTCAACTGATTTACCCAACTCTGTGTGACTCATACGATTCTCAGCCATTCATCACTCGTAAACAATTGCTTCAGGTTAGATTTTTTCTTCAACAAACTATCTAGTGTTATATAGTTTGTAGCAAAATGAGTTGCACCTGGGCGTACTATGTCTCCTTGGCAAACCTCTTGCATTTAAGCCAGCAACCACCCATGATTATAAATATAGTTCGTCAGTTGTCTTGCCTTAGCAATTACTGTCTTGACAGAAATCTTTTTTTTCCAATGTCTTCAAAGATCAGGTCAATACAGTGTGTAGTACATGGTGTCCAATACAAATTATATTTCTGCATGAGCTTTTTTCCCGCCTTCACGAAAGCTGAACCATTATCTGTAACAACTTGAACCACATTATTCACTCCAACCTCTTTCACCACTTCTTTAAGTAGTTCGTAGATTTATTTATGATCCTTGATCTTATTTGATGTATCAACAAATTTAAGAAATACAGTGCTTCCATTGCAATAGACCATGAAGTTTAGGATTGACAATTTTGTTGGCCCTGTCCATCCATCGGTCATGATTGTACACTCGTATGTCTTCCATTTATCTATTTGTTTGTTCACATACACCTTCATTTCAGTGTACTCTATATCCAGATACTTGTTTTTTATCTCATATCGAGTTGGTGGTTTGACGCCCACACCACTTTCCTATGCACTTTGGATCATATTTCAAAAATGATGCGACTCGGCTTTCTCTAGTGGTACATTATCGTAAATGAAAAATTTACTTACCATCCTAGCCATTTTTTCTCTAACGTTTCCACCAGAAAACATACTCTTTATCTTTTTCTATCTTGCATCTTTCGACTTATATAAAGATGGTGTTGGTGGTGGATCCACATTCATTCCACGAGAACTTTGACTGCTTCTTTTGCTACGCCCAATGTTATGCATTTGATCTCTATCCCACTCACTTGCTCTAGATTGTCTGACGGCGGCACGATATTGTTGTCGTTCATTTTAATGTATAATGTCCTCAGGATACGCAATATCGTCATCATCATCATCTTCACTCGCCTCATCATATAACCCCCTTCGTAATTCTGATCTAATCTCATCCATTTTGGCAGCTTTCTTCCCTTTTGAAATCTCCTTAGCTTTCAAGTAATCACGAGTCTCTTTCTTAACCTCTGGGGATACATTTGTACATGGACGTGCATTTTTATGTGGGTCCGTGCCGCTCAAGTGATACTTGAAACGTGTAATACCTCCACTCATCATCGTAAAGTTACAAAAATTACAAAGAGTGGCATTTTGGTGTCCGGGAATGGCTGTGCAATACTTCCATGCAGGGTCTCTTCCACCAACACCATGATCACTTGTCATTCCTTATTCTAATCTCATACATATATTGAACTTATAATTTCAAATAAAATGATATATTTTCAACAAATATATAGATAAAACCATTAAATTTAGAAGCATATACCATTAAATTAAAAAACAAACATGTAAACAGACATATAATAATCTCTATAATTTAGAAGTGTATTAAAAAAATAATTTTTTTTATATTATAACTATAAACAGACATGCTCCAATATTTCATTTGTTATTTTCAATCATTCAAATCCCAATTATTCGTACTTGGCTTGCCTTCAATACAGGGGATGAGACATTTGATGATTTATTTCTTAATTGGTTATAATAGAAATTTTAACATAAATTGCTACTAGTTCTTTCTCTCATAGCTTTTACTTTAACTGAGCCAAATTACATATAATTTAGTTGTTATTTATCCTAACATCACACCCAAAGAAAAAATATAGATTATACCGTATTATTATCATCTCTCATCCCAAAGAAAAAATATAGATTATAACAAGAAATTAAATATCATGTAAAGCATTTAAATTAACTAACCTTTATTTGGATGAATTTTCTTGATATATGAAAGAGAACACTTTCTTTGGATGAATTTTCGCGTGAAGTTTTTTTTTTGATTGTAATTGAAGGCTTGGAGCATATGAAGTATCGTATTTATAAGTGAGAAATGAACTTCATTCTGGAAATAAAATTGGTTGGATACATTGAATCATCAATCAAGCAACTTTGAATAATTTTTCTGCAGACACAATGGCAATAATGGTAAAGTAAAAGAGGTTCCACTAACTGTAAAGCAAACAAAATTTAGAAAAGAGCCAAAAAAGTGAAGAAAAAAAAAACAAAAACTAGTCTATCGATATATTCGGGATAAATTGGCGATATATCCCGGATATATCCAGATATATCGGAGATATATTGCAGATTAGGTGTACTATTTACCGATAAGGATATATCTTCGATATATCACGGATATATCCAGATATATCGGGGATATTATAACGGATTATTTTGTCAGCCCATATCGACATCCATCAGTTGATTTTATGGATATATCGGGGATATATCGCGGATATATCCGGATATTTTCATGCAGGCTGCAGGTACATTGAAACCCTTATCTATTTCGATTTGGAAATGGGAATGGATTACGATGGACTTTGTTTTGAGATTACCGAGAACGCAACAAGGGAATAATGCTATTTGGGTAATTGTGGATAGATTGACTAAATCAGCATATTTCTTACATTTACGTTGGGGTGTTAATTAGATCAATTGGCAGAGAAGTACGTCAGAGAAATTGTACGACTCCATGGTATACCAGTGTCCATTATTTCAGATAGAGATTCGAGATTTACTTCTCGATTTTAGGAGAGTTTTCAAACAGTTATGGGGACCAAGTTACACTTTAGTACAACTTTTCACCCTCAAACAGATGGTCAATCAGAAAGGATTATACAGACGTTAGAAGAGATGCTACGCACTTGCGTTATTGAGTTTCAAGGTTTGTGGGATAAATATATTCCATTAATGGAATTTTCTTATAATAACCAGTTTCATAGTAGCATTGGAATGTCACTGTATGAAGCGTTATATGGAAGAAAGTGAATAAGTCCACTATATTGGGATAAAGAGGATATAGAAATTCTAGAAAGGCCAGAAATTGTTCAGAACATAATTGACAAAGTCGATGTCATTAAAAGTAAATTGAAGGCTGCACAAGACCGACAAAAGAGCTACTTTGATCAACATAGAAAGGAGATGGAATATCAAGTTGGTGATAAAGTATTTTTACGAGTTTCTCCTTGGAAAGGTGTTATGAGATTCAGTAATAAAGGAAAGTTAAGCCCTCAATTTATCGGGCCATATGATATCATCGAAAAAGTGGGACCATTGGCATACGGGTTAGCGTTACCTCCAGAATTGGCTCAAATTCATAATGTTTTTCATGTTAGCATGCTGCGACGATATTGATCTGACCCTTCACATGTATTGCGGGATTCAGAGGTACAGATTGCAGAAAACTTAAACTATATAGAAGAACCAGTCTCGATAGCAGATTTCAAAATCAAATAATTGTGGAACTGAGAAATTCCAATGGTTAAAGTATTTGGAGAAACCATGGTATAGAGGAAGCGACCTGGGAAACAGAAGAAAAGATGAAAAAGTTATATCCGTATTTATTCACTGGTAACTGATCTTCTTATTGATACATTGCATAGAGGAATAACAAATTTTGAGGACAAAATTCTTATAGAGGGGGAGAATTGTAACATCTTAGACCAAAACATACACGTTATTGGGCATTCATTTCATGTATCATATGCATTTCGTATTATTAATATGCTCTTAGGTAATTAGTATCGAGAAACCCCTATTATAATTGATTAAGACTCGAGTAATTTTTGAGTGCATAATATAAATTATTTGATTTATGATAATATAAATTATGTTGAATTTTGTAAAGAAAATAAATTTAAATTATATTATATATACAAGTAGCATATGTATATATATGCAGAAGTTAATTAATATTATAATATATATGTAAGTAGCATATGTATATAATGATAGAAGCAAACTTAACATTAAAATAATAATAACTTAAAATTAAAATAATAATATTAAGTTAGTAAAGAACCTCTATCAAAAAGCTCAAGAGATATGTCTTTCACTTTTCTGGATGTTGGTAGCGGGCAAGCAAGGGTTTTGGGCAAACTGGATGAGACAGCGGATTACGCATCCTTTATTTTCTCTCTCGGGGAAGCAAGCTTGCAGTTAGAAGCAAAATTTAAGACGGTAAATAAATTAATAAAATAAAATAAAAAGGGGCAGCAATAGAAAAACAGACAGAAAGAGCAGCAGAAAAGAAAAGAAACAGAGAGGGAAGGAAAAGAAAGAGCAGAGGAGAAGAAAAGAAAAGAAAGGAAGGTTTATGAATTTTGGTTTCATTTCTTCACCGTTTTTCTTCAGAATTTGAGAGGGGCTCGTGGGGATGTGCTCTTTAATTTGATTGGAGTGAATTCTCAAGATTTTTCCCAAAAGGTACAAAGAAATTAATAAATTAGATATATATCCAGTTATTATAATTCATCGGATGTTTTGGTAGCTTTATAGGCCGAATTAGGAAAAACTTAAAACATGAAAGTTATAACCCTATCTCTTAGCTAAACTCATAAGCAACTCGTGGATGACTCGGTTAAATATTGAGTGAAATAATATCAAAATTACAGGGCTTGGTCTAGTTTGAAAACGGTTAATTATACTGTGTTTGTATTTTATGCAGGTTGGAGACTGAATTAGGAAAAATGTTCAACATGAAAGTTGTAGAGCTATATGTTAAGTTTCTACAGAATTTTACCCTACTCAACTCGGAATTTATAACTTAAGTTATAGGAAAAGTAATGAACATGGTTAATTAAGCATACATGCATTGCATTTCATTGTATAATAGAAATAAATATCAAGGGGATGATTAGACTAAATTACATTGAATCATATAGAGGCACGGGCTATAGAACTAGAGGAGGAATCAGAGCGACGAACCGACCACTTATCCTAGTCAGGTGAGTATAAATCATATATGTGATTTATATGCAATGTGAATATAAACCATATATGTGATTTATACGCAATGTGATGCAATTTATATACAACATTTGTCATGTGAGTATAAATCATATATGTGGTTTATATGCAAGGTGATGCGATTTATATGCAACGTTTGTTATGTGTGTTATATAAGAAATATGTTTTTATATGAATTTATTATTGGATCAAATGATATATTGGCAAATGTATATGTGATCATATGTTCGGATGATTGATGTGTTGCATTACATATGACATGAAATTAAAAGGCATGTGACTGTCTTGCTATGGATCTATATACAAAGTGGAGACCTTCGGGTCATATTCATATTGGAGACCTATGGGTCTATATACACAGTGGAGACCTTCGGGTCATATTCATATTGGAGACCTACGGGTCTATATATATAGTGGCATATTTGAAAATCCCGGGATAGATCCAAGCTTGAGCAGTTCCCAGAATAATAAATCGGACATAGTGGCATTTGCACATGTATGATCATATGTTTATGATTAATATCAATGATTGTTATTTGCTTATCATTTAATTAAAGTAATGGTTTATATTCACTGAGTTGCGACTCATAAAAATTACATATTTATTTTTAGGTTCAATAGCTTTTTGACGTGGGTTTATGTATATAGACGACACTCTATATCAGGTCGGCCGGTTGATACCGCGTGCAGCCTCCTCTACATTTTGCATTTTGAACACGTGTATCATGAGCTGTATTTAATATGATTTATGCTGGGATATAGGTTGTGTGTTTTAATCCTATATGAGATTAGTCTTTGAATAATGTTTTTATACTTATATGGATAAATGAAACGTCAGCATGATTTGCCTATATGATGAATATTTTATTGTGAGATATACGTCATAGGGATATAGGGTGTCACAGTTGTTGCCTGCGGGATGAGCCAAAACATACTACTTCGGAGCATAGTACACCACCAACCTACTCTTACATGGTTCGACTGGTGGAATACACTCCACTTACGAGGCAGGGGGCATATCCACAGGCACTCGAGTCCTTGTTTCTTTGTCGGGCTCATCATAACAGACATCGTAGGTGTCAACTGCTTCCTCTCACTAGACAGTATTGTGTATCGAGTCTGGAGCGTGAGTACATAATTTTTTTATATTTTTTGTTATTATTTAATAAATTTTTTTTGTATCTAATTAAAATTAATTGTGCAACATAATGTCATTACATCAATGCTTATCCCTTTCGAAGGATGTGTTTGAGAGCTTCTGGATACGAAGGGCTTCAATTGGAAGCTTGTCTCCCCCAATACCAAGGCGGTGCACTGGGAGGATTTTTCGGTAATTTAATGCTTTAATTTTCTTTAGTTTTAGTATTATTATTCTTTCAAAGTTATCATGATTTAAATGATGCTATTTGTTTTGTAAAAATGGTGTATTTTGGACCCGATGTTGGACGACATATTACCCAGATAATGCTACAATCCGCTACCTCTACCGTGATATGATCAACAATTGGAAGCGGAGATAGAATTTGAAAGAATTTGCTCCGCCTCTTCCGCCATAAATAGGCTTTCCCACCGTCTTCTCCGCCAGCCTTGAGAGCAGGTAGTTGGCCCAGTCTACCTTCTCATTCTTCACTATTGCCATCATTATCATGTACTTGAAGGTGATACACTTATCAAAGAAACCTCATTTGTTCTCAATGATGTAGCAGCAGATGTTATGCAACATCTCATACTCCAGGAGGAACACATTCTTGCTGCATCTCCTTGACATCCTTAAAGAGTTCTTCTTTCCAGTGAACTTCTTCCAGATTAAGAATTTGAAAGCCTATTGTATAAAGCACCAGATTTATGTGCCTAAAAGGTTCTTTTTTAAAGAATTTGCAATTATGATTTTTCCACAAGTAGTTTTATGTTGTATGACAAGGTAAAATAAAATGCAACAAAATATATAAGCTAGATACATAAATATAAAGATCCAAGGGTTTATAAGGGTTTAAAGGTGAAGTAATCCCTCTAATCCACCTACTATTTCTTAAGGAGAAACTTCGTAAACTAAGATTTGAGTTACATAACTATTTCCTACCAAACTCTAAACTTAACAAATAACACATATAATGCTCAGCTTCCACACTGATTATTGTAGACAATTAGGCTAGATCCACACAAGATCTCGTAAACCCACACATGGTAGCTGTTGGGATTTCATTGTTTAGATTTTGATGAGACAAACCAATCATGTAATAGGAAGTTTTGAGTACCCCATTTTCACATTGTTTAAGTGAATAAATAGACTAGAATTGAGTCTTGAGTCAAGGATTGAAATGGAGGTTAAAAGAGGATAAAGCTGCATCTAAGCTTTAAAGGAAGATATCGCTGCAAGAAGGCAGGATACAGTATCGCTGCATAAAGGCAGGATACAGCATTGTTGGAAGAAGAAAGGAACAACAAAGCATAAATAAGGCTGTACTTCAATACAGCAAAACAAGAAAGAACGGCGTGCAGCATCGCTGCATGAAAAGGATACAGGAGTACTGCTAGAACGATGATTACAGCAGCACTGCCAGATGATACTGCAAGCAGGTCCAAAATACAGCAGCACTGAAAGAATGCATCAGCTGCACAAAGACCAAGGATACAGCGCAGACTTACAGGACAGTTAAGTTATACAGCGCCAACTACAAGACGAAGTATCCTGCAAATCCCAGGAAGGATAAATGCAGTACGAGGAACGGAGATCCAAGCAGGGACAAAAGAGCCGTTCAAGAAAAAGTCAAAGTAGCAGACACGGAGCCAATAAGAAGATGCCACATGGACTGACGCGCTGTAGAAAGCTGCGAGCCGCAACTGCCGCATTAAATGCTCCGAAAGGAAAAGTCAAGTCGCATTAAATGCAAACCATACTTTGGCCAGGCTATTTCAAATTCAAAAGAGGGATGTCTCCTTCAACGGACATCTTCTCCTACAAGTATAAATAGAGGTCGAGGAGAACTGAAGTTGGTTACTGTCACTGTTACTAAGAACTAAAATCCATACGCGAAAATTTCAAGCATTCAAGCCAACAGTTTCAGTCACTCAACCTATCGAAGTGAAGCAGAGTTCAAGCTGAAAGTTTCCCTACGGAATCAGAAGCTCACTTCGAAGCACAAGTTGAAGAAAATCTTTTATCCTTTTAACCTTGTTGCTGTGTGCTTAGGTTGTTTTAGTGGTGTCAAGCAGTTGATAGGAGAGATCCTTGCTGTTTGTTTTAGTTGTCTAGAGTTAGGCAGCTTCCCTGTGTGGGAGTATAGAACCCTGTGTGGGTTAGCCTTTGAAGTTTGCAGTTGTTGTGTGTACGCTGGACTTTAGTAGGTGGTTAGCTTTGTAAAGTTGATAGATTGTTAGGAGAGTCCTGTAAATCAATCTTGCTTAACAAAGTTCCTGCTCGAGGAGCAGTAGAGTGGACGTAGAAGGATTACACCACCTTCGAACCACTATAAGCCATAAGTGTTTTTATCGCTTTATTTATCTGTGCTTATTTTCTACATATATACATATATCTATCTTTTCTCATCATAAAACGTTTGAAAGAAGTATTCTTGTGTAAAACAGCCTTGTGTTTAAAAGTATATTTCCGCTGCGTACAAAACTCCAGGTTACAGCGTGCAGCACTGCATTCTAGCGCTGCAAGCAGTAACCATCTATCGCTGCAAGCTCAAGTAACTTGCAGTGCAGAACGATTATTTTAAAGATTCTGAAAAATCGACCAAGGTTCATTCACCCCCCCTCTGAACCTCAGACACCACTTGGGACCAACAAGTGGTATCAGAGCAAGTTGGGTTAAAAGCCAACTTATCTGGTCACCTACCCAGATCCACTTTTGTCTCGCTGTTTTCTTTGCATAAAAATCATTTTTAAAAGCATATCATGGATTCCTTCAATCACAAGCTACCTATGTTTTCCATAGAGGAATATGACGATTGGAAAATTAGAATGCAGACACACCTTTCTGCCATGAATGATGAGATGTGGACCGTCATAACTGAAGGACCGATAATCCCCATGAAGGTAAATCCAATGTATGGAAGAGACCATGCAGAAGTAGAGCAGCCACCACCAAACTTCCTGATCAAACCACGACAAGAGTGGGGAAACGAAGACAGGAAGAGAGCCAACCTGGATAACGTGGCAAAGAATGTTCTATTTATTACTTTGGATAAAGGCACCTTTAGCAAAGTCAAGACTTGCTCAACATCCAAAGAAATATGGGAAAAACTGGAGCAAATTTGTGAAGGAACTGAGCTCACCAAGGACAACAAAATCTCCAACGCTACCCAATTATTCGAGCTCTTCGAAATGAAGAATGAAGAGACTCTTGAGCAACTAGATCTGAGATTCACATCCATAGTGAATGAACTAGAAGCTCTGGGCAAACACTACACACAGAAAGAAAAGAACATGAAGGTGTTAAGAGCCCTACCAGCGGAGTGGGATAGCAAGACCACTGCCATGAGAGTGTCTATGGACCTGAAGTCCATGAGCACATTTGACTTATTCTCCGACTTGAAAGCATTCGAGTATGACATCAATAGAAGGAGAAAAGAGTCAGAGAAGTCAGTCTCCAAAGTTACAGAGCTAACCGCCAGAGGAACAAAGGATACAGCAACCGCTAGTTGCAATAAGCAGAGTGAGGATACAGCAAAAGTTGCTGAAGAGGATATGTCGCTCCTCCTAAAGAAATTCAGGAGATTCATCAAGAGCAACAACAATAGCAGCAACACCAACCTCAACAAAAAGAATGACTTCAGAAGAAGTCACTCAACCCCTCAGGTATCTTCTTCTCCTCAGTCAAATACAGGGAATGTTGACTTGTGCTATAATTGCAGGAAGCCTGGACACTACGCAAGAAATTATCCTTATCCAACAGTGCACAAGTATCCTGAAGGAGAAAGAGAACAGATGAGAGATAAAAGACGAGAGGAAAGGCACAAGCTTCGAGCTCTCATAGGAGAGATGGAGAAAGCCAAGGATGTAGTAGTTCCGAAGGAAGTACTGAAAGCTGCAGAATCCTCTGACAGCGATGCTGAAACCTCATCCTCTGACGAAGAAGCACTCATATGCCTGATGGCTAAAGATGGCGAGGACAGCGAAGAAGATGAGGTAATCTACCAACCGTTGTCCATACAAGTTGATGAGGAGCTGAACATGATCCACTCCTTGAAAAGGATCATGAGTGATTTCGAGCAGATCAACTCAATTCATGAGGAGCTTAAGGTTGAGAATGAAAACCTTAGAATCGATAATGAGATCCTCAAGAGCAAAAACATCGACATTGCCAGAATGCTCACTGCACGAGAATCTGATAACTCAAAGTGTAGTAAGCTGCAACAAGAGGTCTCTAGATTGAATCTGCTGATCACAGAGCTAAGATCTGAGAAGGAAATCTTGCAGTCCAAGATGAGTACGTTCACCAAATCTTCAAAGGACGCAAGAGATTGCATAAATCGTGTCAGAGATCCTTTTGTGATTTCAAGCATAGGTTACAGCAATCAAGGCTCTCAAAATACAGCAAGCACATCCAAAGCTGTGAATTTTGTTCAAGCCAAAACTCCAATGGAGAAAGAGTTACTCTGTGACTCTGAAAAGATAGTGAACAAAACAGCAATGACGGATAAAGGGAAGAAACCCCAATGCTCAACTGCAGGGAATAAGTATGCATCTAAGACTTGGCTGCAGCAGAAGTCATCTGCTGCATGCAGTAAAAGGATGCAGCAACCAACAAAGTTGCAGCATAGAAAAAACTTTCCCACCGATACTAAGACCTACATGTCTAAACCTCAAGGAGGATATACTCCAGGGAAGTATGGTGGAAGACCACACTACAAGGGTGTTGGTAACACACATGTTTGTCGAGCACACACCTTTCATAAGCAGTTTTCCAAGATAACTGCATACAGCTCGAGAACCAACAAATCTTACAGTAGATCAATTACTGTTAAGAAAGTTTGGGTTCCCAAAGTAACTAACCCCAAAGGACCCGTATGGATATGGGTACCTAAATCTATTTGAATTTGTTATAGGTTACAGTGCCAGGATGCAGCAGTGATGTATGGTATATCGACAGCGGCTGCTCAAGGCACATGACAGGCAATAAAGAAACGTTGAAAGACTTCCAAGAATGTAAAGGACCTAAGGTCATATTTGGTGATGATTCCAAAGGAAGCACAAAAGGAAGCGGATGCCTAGTCAAGGGGAACATAAAGATCAAGGATGTATCCTACGTAAAGGGGCTTAGATACAATCTCCTAAGCATCAGTCAATTCTGTGACAAAGGATATACAGTGGAATTCAACCTCAACAAGTGTTTAATCAAGGACAGCACCACAAATGAAGTAAAGCTTACAGGAACAAGAAGAGGAAATATCTACCTAGCAGATTGGAATTCCTCCACTCAATCAACATGCTTCATAGTGAAAAGTCCACCGGAGTTGAGCTGGTTATGGCACAAACGATTAAGTCACCTGAACTTCAAGACTATCAACAAGCTAGCAAGAAAAGGCCTCGTGAGAGGATTACCAGATGTAGCTTACAAGAAAGAGAATGCCTGTGGAGCGTGTCAAAAAGGAAAGCAAGTTAAGAGCTCTTTCAAGGATAAGATTCAGAAATCATCTCACAGGATTCTAGATCTTCTACACATGGACCTCTTTGGACCTGTAGAACCAGTAAGCTTGAGCGGGAAGAAGTACTCCCTAGTAGTAGTGGATGACTACTCTAGATACACATGGACGATCTTTCTAGCAAAGAAGTCGGAAACTCAAGAAAAGCTACCTGGCCTCATGAAGAAAATTCAGAATGAAAAGAGCTTGAGCATAGTGAAGATAAGATCAGACAGAGGAACTAAGTTCACGAATAAGTTTATAGAGAAATTCTGTTCTGACAATGGTATTCGTCATGAATACTCTGCTGCAAAAACACCTCAACAAAACAGGGTTGCTGAAAGAAGGAATAGAACCCTCAAGGAAGCAGCAAGAACAATGATAGCAGAAGCAGAGATACCCAAGAGGTTTTGGGCTGAAGCAACTAATACTGCATGCTACACGTATAACAGATGTCTAATCATCAAGGATCTTGACAAGACACCGTATGAAATATGGAACGGTCATACACCAAACATTTTCTATCTGCATATCTTTGGATGCAGGTGTTATGTTCTCAACAATGGAAAGGAACATCTGAAAACCTTTGATGCTAAATCAGACGAAGGAGTATTTCTAGGATACTCTGCTGTAAGTAAAGCCTTCAGAGTGTTTAATAAGAGAACCCTGGTGGTAGAAGAATCTGTACATGTGGTGTTTGATGAATCACATTGTAACACAAAGAAGCTGGAAAAACCATCTGAAGAGACCTCTCCTAGAAAAGGGAATGTTGTACCATACATAGAAGGAGTTCTGCCTACAGAAGAGGAAAAAGAAGAAGAAGCTGCAACCTTGGATGCAGCAGACATTCTTACAGCAGCAGAACCTCCTGCAATACAGCAACATGATGAGCAAAACACACCAACGCATTTCTTTGAGCCTGACAGGACGTGGCTTAGAAATCATCCAAGAGATCTCATCATAGGAGATCCATCCATCGGTGTAAGGACAAGAAGATCCATTCCACATGAAGCAATGTTTGCATGCTTCATATCACAATCAGAGCCTAAGAATGTCGAAGAGGCACTGCAAGATAGCAACTGGGTACAGGCCATGCAAGAATAATTAAATGGATTTGAGAGAAATCAAGTATGGCAAACAGTCGCTAGACCAACCCATCAAGGTGTAATTGGAACAAAGTGGGTGTTCAAGAACAAGCTAGATGAATCAAGAGTCGTTGTAAGAAACAAAGCAAGATTAGTTGCTAAAGGATACTGTTAGGAAGAAGGAATTGATTTTGATGAGACTTTTGCACCAGTGGCAAGGCTAGAAGCAATAAGAATTTTCTTAGCCTATGCAGCACATATGAATTTCAACGTCTATCAAATGGATGTTAAAAGCGCATTCCTGAATGGTCTCCTTACAGAGGAAGTATATGTTGAGTAACCTCCTGGTTTCGAGGATCAAGCAGAAGAGAAGGTGTTTCGATTACAAAAGGCCCTATATGGACTGAAGCAAGCACCAAGAGCTTGGTATGACACCTTATCTCTCTATCTTCTGGAAAATGGTTTTCAGAAAGAAACGATCGACAAAACGCTGTTTAGGATACAGGACGGAGAAAGTGTACTTCTTGTACAAATCTATGTGGATGATATTATCTTCGGATCCACAAACAAAGAGCTATGTGAGAAATTCTCCAACCTGATGCAGTTAAAGTTCGAGATGAGTATGATGGGAGAATTAAGTTTCTTTCTCGGACTGCAAGTAAAACAGCTACCTACAGGAACCTTCATCAACCAAGTCAAGTATACGAAGGAGCTTATCAAGAAATTTGGCATGGAGAATGGAGCAGCAACGTCCGTTCCCATGTCCACATCCATAAGTCTTGACAAAGATGAAGATGGTAAAGATGTAGACATTACCAAGTACAGACGCCTCATTGGATCGTTGCTGTATCTCACAGCAAGCAGGCATGATATTATGTTTGCAGTAGGAGTCTGTGCTAGATTCCAAGCAGCACCGAAGGAATCACATCTTTTAGCAGTAAAAAGAGTGATCAAGTATCTGAAAGGAACTCAGAAAGTCGGCCTATGGTATCCTAAGGAAGGAGGATTCAAGCTTAAAGGCTACTCCGACTCAGATTATATAGGCTGCAAGATTGATAGAAAGAGTACAAGTGGGACGTGTCAATTTCTGGGAAATAGACTTGTCTCGTGGTTCTGCAGGAAACAAAACTCAATTGCAACCTCTACAGCAGAAGCAGAGTATGTTGCAGCAGGAAGTTACTGTACGCAGATTCTCTGAATACAGCAGCAACTTAGAGATTATGGGATAGAAGAAAAAGAGACGCCAATTCTCTGTGACAATACGAGCGTTATTGCAATTACCCATAATCCTGTCTTTCACTCAAGAACAAAGCACATTGACATTCGTCATCACTTTATAAGAGATCATGTTGAGAAGAAAGATGTCGTGCTTGAAAAGGTTCACACGAATCTACAGCTTGCAGATATCCTTACAAAACCTTTGAGTGAATCTAGGTTTTCTATACTTCGTAACGAGCTGGGAATCCTTAAATTGTAAAGAAAAGGAAAATGCAAGATCGCAGGGGAACCTCTGCATGCTTGCAGGAAGCAGTAAAGTTGGTACTGTAAGCTACGCGTCAATACAGCACTGGGTTCAGACAGCGCTGCAACCTACATTCTTACAGTACGGCAGTTATCGAAGAAATCAAGCAGCACAAGGTTACAACATTAATTTCAAAAGGAGTATTGATTGCTCTGCAACCTCGTACTAGAGATGCTGCAACCTTAAAAAGGCATTTATTTAGGCGGCAAAGGGCATGTCTTTCAGCATTAAATGCATGACTGCGGGTGTCAGGAAGTGGAAAGGGCGCTGACAGAGCTCACGCGCTAAGTAATTATTAGCATCGATTTGACATCTCCGCTTTTTCCTGAGCCACTAGATCATTTCCCTGATTTATCTCAACCGTCAATCTCGCACGTCTCTTGAGAACCGCCATAAAGACCAAAACGTGCCATTTGAAATTCACTTTTCACCATCTTCAGAGAGAGAAACACTGAGATCGCAAGAAAATTTTCTAAGTGCAAAACCCTTGTCTCTTCTCTCTCTATCTCACAAAGATTTCATCAATGGCTGCCAGAAAGACTATCATTCTTGATGGAAGAATGATCAACAGGGAAAACATCTTGGAGTCAGGGCTGTATGATAATACCCTGATCAAGAGGATTTTTGATGCTCTACAACAGACCCAAGTCCTAGGGCTGTTGACCACCGTATATGCTGGCTTCTCCACGGAGTCAGTACAGAGGTTCTATGCCTACGCTAGGCAGGCGGAGGACAGGAACTGCATCCTGTTCCGGATGGATGCAGATGGAGAGGAACGGTCGCTGACCGTTAGGGATATCTCCACCACCTTCAGCATTTCGGCTGCAGGTTTGACCCCCAGCCAGTTGGCGACGTATGGGGAGGCATCGGCTCAAGAGTTGTGGGATCTCTTTCGAGCAAGGGATGCAGGGGCTGAAATCAAGAGAAGCGCCCCCAAGAAGCTCTTCAAACCGGAGTTTGAACTTCTCCACGACATCTGTGCATACTCCATCGAAGGGAGGACAGGGAGTTATGACAAGTGCACAGATCTCCGGTTTCGGATCATGTCTGCCATCATGGCCGGAGAAAAGGTGAACTAGGCGAGGTTCATCATGAAGAGGTTGTGGGAGGAAGCAGAGAAGATAACGGAGCGTCGGAGCTATGGTATCACCATCTGCTCTCTGCTCTGCAAGCTTGGCCTTCAACTTGCAGCACCCGTCCCCATTCATCTTGGAAAGTATCTCGGGGAGAAGAAGAAGGGCAAGACCCAGCCGAAGGCTGCAGGAGCAGGAGTTGCGAGGAAGAAAACCAAAGACAAAAAGAATGCAACTCTTGCTCTGCAAGATGAAGCTGCTGTCAGCGGGGAAGATGCTGAAGAAGAGGATCCTTCGAGTCCTCTTCCTATTATCAAGAGGAGTTCAGGCAAGAGAGCTGTTGCTGCTGTTGAGGATGTGTCACATCAGTCCTCTATGGTTGTAGTTGACCTTGGGGATGAGTCACACAGCTTCGGGAGCCACATCAGCACCGGGTCGAGCCCACTGAAGAAGAAGCTCGTCTACAAACAGAAGCTTCAGTGCTCGATCCAACCTTTCCGGCTGCTAGAAATATGCCGGCAGAGTACTCTCTTTGGAGAGAGATGCGGCTGTCTAAGGGGGAAATCCTGTTGAAGTGGAAGGATTTCCTGACAGTCGAGCAAGCTGTCCTGGAGTGGGCCAAATCAGAGGATATTCTGGCACTCCTGCAACCTGACTTTGCAGCAAGAGTTCAAGAGCTCGATGGCTGCAGCGCTGCACAGGGAGCACAGGACAAGGGAAAGGGCAAGGCTCTTGCAGAATTCGACTCTGCAGAACTACCGATGAAAGCAGCAGTGGAAGATGTGCAGGTCTTCCTCGCCCCGGTTGCAGAGACGGTAAGAAGGGGAGATGATGTCGCTTTTGCTCAAGAACAAATCGACACCTTGGGAGTGGAGCAGGCTGAAGAAGCCATGCTGCATCTAGCGCTGCAACAGAGCTTGAAGGAAACAAGGATGCAGCACACTCCAAGGAGGATGCAGGGAGAAGGCAGTTCAAGTTCAAATCAGATGAACTCCCCTGCATACGAGCAAGTAGTTGAGGGCCTCTCCAACATTGTCACGCTGGATCGCTTGGAGGAGGAGGAAGCCCAACTACTGGATTATGGTGATTCCCCAGTGCGCGAAGATGAATATGCTGCCCAAGCAGACTCTGAGGGGGAACCATCTACCATAATCAGGAATGTCATCTCAGACATTTCTGAGATTGCAGATGAAGCATCTACGGAGGGAGTTGCAGAGGCGGTACTCCCTGCACTGGACGCGACAGCAGTGCAGCCAGCAACCACCCTTCAATAAGAAGAAGGAGTTGCAGAGAAGAGCAGGGTGGAAGCTGAGACCCTAGCAGCAATAGAGGATACAGTGCTGAATACTGTGACCGCTGCAGGAAGCCATGCTGAGCTGCAAGAACCCATTCTTGCAGCAGAGGCTGTCGAAGAGGTTACAGGACCGGCCGAGGAGATGGGGTCCATTGAGAAGACCTTAGTGGAGGATGTTGTTCTGACAACACTCCCTGAGTGTGAGAAGACCTCAGGTGGGGAGGCTGTTCAGACAGTACCCACTGAGGATGCTGGAGTTGAAGCCGAGGTATCCCCAGTGCAGCTAGAGACACCTCGTGAGGAGGTTGATGCTGCAGCTGCTGCTTGCTCTCAAGAACCTTCAAAGGTTACTACAGCGGAGGATACTGTGGACGCTAACATGTCGGATGCCGAATTCGCAAGATGGATGAAGGAACGGAATATTGCTGTTCATGGGCCAAAATCTGGCGGAGCAGTTCTTGTTCCAGTCTTATCCAGCGAAGAGGAGGCAGAAGAAGAAGAATGAGATGAGCACCCATCCTCAAGCTCTACAAGCTCTCATACCAGCAAGGATGAGGATGAGGTTGCTGCTGAAGTACCGAGGCAGGATGCAGCACCAGTATGCCAAGAGGTGATTTCATTTGCTGCATCCGCTGCTGCCTCAACAATAAGGAATTCAGGGCTGACTCCTGATGAATCTATCAACAGGGTCGAGACCACTGTGAGACATCTGCTGCATGCTCTCCAGGAGCATGAGTTTATCATGTGCAACAGTCTCAGGGTCAGTGCCCAATTCCATGCTGAAACCATGACAGGTTTCAAGAAGGACCTCGAAGTACTGCCTGATATGATCAAGTCGAATCTTGCTGAACATTCGAACAGGCTATACTACGATCGGGTCAGGCTGGAGAAAGAGTTGAAGGTCGATGCTGCACTCACACGCCAGAAAATCAAAGTATGCAAGCAGCATGCTGAAAATGCCTCAATCAGACTCAACTCTCACTCCAAAGTCCTGGAGTCACTTCTGGATCGCGTCTATGATCAATCCCAGAGAACCAGAAGTGTGGACGACCGTCTGGTGAACCTGGAGCTGATTGTGGAAGAACTCAGAGACATCGTGGTCCGAGCTTTCCCTCAGCATGTCGATCCTCCAGAGCCCGCCCCTGAACCGACCCGACGCCCGCGATCAAGGGCGGTCCCAGCAGCCCCTGCTCAGCCCCCGACTTTTGATGATGCCAAAAAGGGGGAAGGATTTGAAGATAAATACAGGAGCAAAGGGGCGGCTGAACCTGAAGAAAAGGAAGAAGATGATGACCAGCAACCTCTCAGCAGGAGGAGAAGGAGGTCTGGATCATCCGTTGCGGCTGATATCCCTTCTCCGAAGAGATGGAGAAGAGATGATGATGGAGCTGGTGGAGCCGGTGCAACTGCTGAAAGAAGATCTGCTGCAGGTTCTGCACACAGCAGAGCTGCAAGCAAGGATGCAGCACCGCCCAGCTATCATCATAAGAGAAGGGATGATAGCCAGCAGCAAGGCTCAAGGAAGAGGATGAGCGGGGACGAGTCTGAGAATCAAAGTCGCCAATATGAAGAAGCTACAGATCCTAATGCCTGGATTCAAAGACTCGGTGTAATTGGTGCTAGAAAAATATTTCCAAACAACTTCTACAAATTCCCACCTCAAGAAATCCCTCGCCTTAACATTGAGAACATCTCTGCTGAAGTGTCCGTGTTGATGGATCAAAGGCCTGAAGGAGAGAACATGGCTTGGAGATTCGACATTTTCAAAGAAGTCAGACTGCCTTTTGATCGGAATCCAACATTTGAGGCGATCACCATTTTCAAACGATCAGAGTACCTCAGACACTTCAGAGATCTATGTAGGCAAGGCAAATTCAGCAAGTATCATACCTGCAAGACTGCATTGAGAATGTATGAACAGCTCGTTCGGGAAGGAAACCTTGACATTCAACAGCTATACATCGATCGAGTCAAGGAAGGGCTGATTGTACCGTACTGCGAGGACTTCTGGCTGAGATGGATTCAGATTCCTGTGATCAGACACAAGCTGGAAGAGTCCTACCAAGAGTCCATCAGGGACTGGTGGAAAGGATCAAGAGGAAAGGAAGGCCTTGAAAGGTTTGAAAGAAGATCAGACGAATCAGCAAGCAAAAGGTCTTCGTTTTACTAAGCTGTATTCATATACCCTCTTATGATCCTTGTTGTTGTTTTTTTTTTTTTATGTTGTAAAAATTTCTATCTCTTAAATGAAGAAATTTTTCTTTCTGCTCTGACCAAGTTCAACTCTTATGAGCTCATGCATGTTGTTTATGTTTTCCTGTTGTGTTTGTTGAAAGGAATAGCATGATGCATCTCTGATGAATCCAGGATTAGATTTATTTATTCAAAGCTGTGCAAGCATGTAATCTGGATAAACCATATGAGTTAAAGTAAAATGAAACTTCTTCATGAACGAAATATTGTAAAGGTTTTGTCATCATCAAAAAGGGGGAAATTGTTGGGATTTCATTGTTTAGATTTTGATGAGACAAACCAATCATGTAATAGGAAGTTTTGAGTACCCCATTTTCACATTGTTTAAGTGAATAAATAGACTAGAATTGAGTCTTGAGTCGAGGATTGAAATGGAGGTTAAAAGAGGATAAAGCTGCATCTAAGCTTTAAAGGAAGATATCACTGTAAGAAGGCAGGATACAGTATCGCTGCATAAAGGCAGGATACAGCATTGCTGGAAGAAGAAAGGAACAGCAAAGCATAAATAAGGCTGTACTTCAATACAGCAAAACAAGGAAGAACGGCGTGCAGCATCGCTGCATGAAAAGGATACAGGAGTACTGCTAGAACGATGATTACAGCAGCACTGCCAGATGATACTGCAAGTAGGTCCAAAATACAGCAGCACTGAAAGAATGCATCAGCTGCACAAAGACCAAGGATACAGCGCAGACTTACAGGACAGTTAAGTTATACAGCGCCAACTACAAGACGAAGTATCCTGCAAATCCCAGGAAGGATAAATGCAGTACGAGGAACGGAGATCCAAGCAGGGACAAAAGAGCCGTTTAAGAAAAAGTCAAAGTAGCAGACACGGAGCCAATAAGAAGATGCCACATGGACTGACGCGCTGTAGAAAGCTGCGAGCCGCAACTGCCGCATTAAATGCTCCGAAAGGAAAAGTCAAGTCGCATTAAATGCAAACCATACTTTGGCCAGGCTATTTCAAATTCAAAAGAGGGATGTCTCCTTCAACGGACATCTTCTCCTACAAGTATAAATAGAGGTCGAGGAGAACTGAAGCTGGTTACTGTCACTGTTACTAAGAACTAAAATCCATACGCGAAAATTTCAAGCATTCAAGCCAACAGTTTCAGTCACTCAACCTATCGAAGTGAAGCAGAGTTCAAGCTGAAAGTTTCCCTACGGAATCAGAAGCTCACTTCGAAGCACAAGTTGAAAAAAACCTTTTATCCTTTTAACCTTGTTGCTGTGTGCTTAGGTTGTTTTAGTGGTGTCAAGCAGTTGATAGGAGAGATCCTTGCTATTTGTTTTAGTTGTCTAGAGTTAGGCAGCTTCCCTGTGTGGGAGTATAGAACCCTGTGTGGGTTAGCCTTTGAAGTTTGCAGTTGCTGTGTGTACGCTGGACTTCAGTAGGTGGTTACTTTGTAAAGTTGATAGAGCTGTAAATCAATCTTGCTTAACAAAGTTCCTGCTCGAGGAGCAGTAGAGTGGACGTAGAAGGATTACACCACCTTCGAACCACTATAAGCCATAAGTGTTTTTATCGCTTTATTTATATGTGCTTATTTTCTACATATATACATATATCTATCTTTTCTCATCATAAAACGTTTGAAAGAAACATTCTTATGTAAAACAGCCTTGTGTTTAAAAGTATATTTCCGCTGCGTACAAAACTCCAGGTTACAGCGTGCAGCACTGCATTCTAGCGCTGCAAGCAGTAACCATCTATCGCTGCAAGCTCAAGTAACTTGCAGTGCAGAACGGTTGTTTTAAAGATTCTGAAAAATCGACCAAGGTTCATTCACCCCCCCTCTGAACCTCGGACACCACTTGGGACCAACAGTAGCTATTAAAATTCTAACAACTTACACCCAGCAGGGAACTTCATTCATTTCTTACCGATGACTCCAAAAACAACCTAACATACAGTAAGATGGTTAAAGGATATAAGATTTCTTCAATTGGTGTGAAGCAGTCTATGGATCTTCAAAAATAAGCTTGAGTACTTGGATTGCTTCTGAGGTTAAATGACTGAAATTTAAGAACTTAAGAGCTTTGCTTGCTTAAAATTTGAATATTGGGAGTTTCAGTAGTAGTCTCAACCTTCTCTTCCTCTAATTATAGGAGAAGATTTATATCCGTTGAAGGTGGCTAAAATTCTAGCATTTAATGTCCTCTTAGCTTGTACAAGATCGTATTTAATGTGGTCTTGTCTCATACTTGAGGTTGCATTAATTTCGAGTTACAAGTTGTGCAGTCTATCAGGTTAGTTGTTAACTTCTCATTGGCTTGCAGCTCTGAAACTTCGACTTTGTCTCTATTGACTATATTTTCAACCGTTGATAAGACTTATCATCATGCTTGAGTTGATTTTCCTCGTACTCCATTAGTGGCTTGTCTGCATGTTGTTATTAGTTAGTTTGATTTTTTTTAAAAGCGAGCAGTGTGCAACATCTGTAACATGAACCTTCATACAAGTCTTTGATATTTGCTTGCAGCAACTACTTCATACAACATGGAACAATGTCTTCTTCTTCGTGTACATTGTAGCAACTGCTCCTACAGCTTGCAACAACGTCTTAACTTGTATTTCTTCTATTTTTTAGTCTATTCTAAGGACTTAAATCCTATTCTAATTTCACTTAAATATTGTAAACAATGAGGTACTTTATTTTTTTATTATAAATATATTTTGTGTCATCAAAATCTAAACATTGATTTCCTAATAGCTACATATAGGGTTAATTATTAATCAATTCCTTTAACAATTTCCTTACTTAAAGCCCATGAATTGTAAAAATTATTATAAACTATGTTTTATTTAGGATGTCATTTATTGCACATATACGTGAAATAACCTAATAAGATAAGTTAGTTGGTTGATATTATTCCGTACAATTCAAAAGAAAAATTTATTTTTATCCGAACATTACGGATGTGTCACATGATCAAAAAGAACTTTCTCAAAAACCAACCAACATGTCAAAGGAATTTTTAGCAATACACGCACAACAATTATTAAAAAAACTAGAAAAATAAGGAGGTATCCTTTTACAAAATAGATTTGGTATTTCTTCCATCCTTTTAAAATAATTAAATCTAACTAGCAATAGAAATATTTTAGCATTTAATTGTATACACATGTTCTTACCAAGAATGTTTACTCAAAATGCAAATAAATTGTCAATTCTATGAACATATTTACCACAAAAAAATTTAACCCTTAGGTAAACATCGCTAGATCTATACATGCAAAATAACATCAGCTGAATTCATAGGTTACTACCACAATCACTAGAAACACTAATAAGATATACTTCACAAAACCAAAAAACTTTTAATCTCTAGTTTTAAGTAATTTCATTGTTTGATCCACTATATCTATACATACAAGTTGCTCAAAACATGAAAAATGAAGCAAATTTAAGTACCAATCTCGAATTAAAAAGTAAAAATATAAAAGAAAAAGAAAAACATAAAAGCAAACCTTTATAAAATTATGTTTCTCTTGAAACCATCAACGAAAAACCATCCTTCCGATAAGTCTAAGTTGTTTGGATAGTCATCGGATTCAGTTGTATTTTTTATTTTCACCATTGGTGGTTTATATAACACCTCAATCAAAATTCTAATTTTATGTTGAGTAGAAATTTTTATTTATTTATCATAATTGAATATATGTCATTGCTTGAAAATTGAAGAGAATAAAATTGGGGACTAGTCTAAACTTTGGCCTAAAACTCTAAGTGATATAATTGTAGGGATTTGAAACCCAATGGGCTTGAGGGTTATACCATTTGTCTTAGTGTGGAGAGTATAAGTGGAGATTTCTTCTTCTTTTTTGTAGGCTTAGATCTAGTTGAGGTACCAAGTGGGTAAGTGGAAAAACACCCTAGGAATCTCTCTCTCTCCATCTCCCTCTCTTTTCTTCTCTCTAACATTGTCATTGCTGTCCGTCGGTGGCTGCTATTGCCTGCCGCATGCTGCCACAAGCATTCTTCTTTTGGCTTAATTTTTATGTTATTTCGAAGATCTCGCTCAGCCCGTTCTAGATCCAGACTCGGATTTACCATCTGCCACTACCTCCGTCGCATATTGCTAGTGAAAGACGTCACTCTCTCTATCTTCTCTCTTTTATCTCTCTCTTGCAGGCTCAATTTCTCCCCTCGTTGCACGGTTTGTGCATGTGAGTGAGTTGTCATGTGGGTATGGGTTAGGGTTTGGGATGGAAGACCCCTTTCGAAACATTTGATAAAACCAAGGGACCTTTTTGCATGGTCTCAACCTCTCTAAAATTATTTCAAACCCCCTAACTTTTCAAAATGGCCCAAGGGACTAAGAAAAGATGATGATTTCCAATTTAGCTTCTAAGACTCAAAATCATTTAGAAATTCCATTTTCACCCTTTTAGTCAAAGTAACTTTTGAAAATTTACAAATTAATCTTGTTTCCCCAATTTAACTTTTAAATACCCTCTTTGAGCCCAAATCCCTAATTCTAAGTTTTATTTGATTATTATAAACCTTAATTTCAAGATTTAATCCCCAAAATTCATTTTCAAGATCTATAATTATTTTCAAGTTCTCATTTCTCTACGACAATCCATTTCTCCCACATCAAAACCATTTATAAGCCTTAATTTGTGAATGAAAAATGTTTTTCTCCTTAAACCCTTGAATCAACCATCGTCTCTTCTCTATGTTCCCAAATCTAAGAGAGTTTTAAATTAATAATTTATTTTGAGTTATGATAACATAATTAGATGCTAAGACGTGTATATGTACTTTTTAGGGGGCTCGGAAGAGACTTAGCGCTAGATTCTTATAGGCTCTGGCTCTATGATCCCGTGAGTACCTCTAAAAGGGTAACTTCAAAAGTCTATATAAACATAAATTACATGTTCTATAATGAATGCTAACATCAAACATGAATGCTTTAATTAGATGATATTATGTTACTATTAAATGTAATGCTTTATGATTAACCCTATAATTACAAGATAATATATGTCTAGTTTAAATGTTTTCTAAAATATTAAATGGTTACATGTATGTGATTGATTGCTTGCAAATGTTGCGTCGGGTTAAGGTCTCGTTCCAAATGCTAAGTCGGGTTGAGGTCCTGAGATAATCGTTAAGTCAGGTAAAAAATTCTAAGATAAGGATAAGATGAAAATGCCCCGTACCTAAGCTAAGAAAGGATCCTATGTGTTTGATGTTGTGATTTAAATTTCTTTATATTGTTGGTTTGTTTTTATCATATGTGCAACATTATGCCCACAAGTGTATTTCAAGCACTCATTCCAAATATGTATCCACATTTCAGATTCTCACCATAATGGAGACGTGTGAAGAGAGATGTTGTATCAGTTTGAACTTTTTAGAAATGTTTTATTTCATTTCCAAACCTTTAATTCTTATCCCTTATAAAACTTAAGCCCAATGGGTAAATTTTTTAATGTTGTTTTGCATTGTTTATTTTGCTGAAATATATATAATATATATGACACCCTACCCCCATATAACGTATATATAACAATAAAATATTTATCATGTAAATAAATCATACTGACATTTCATTGATCCATATAAGTATAAAAATATTATGACTTTGACTAATATTGTATAAGATTATAACACACCCCAGCATAAGACATATTAACTACAAATCATGATACACGCAATTCAAAATGAAAAATGAGGGGGAGGAGAAGGTTGCACGAGGCATCAGTCGGCCGACCTAGTATAGCGTGGTGTATATATACAACCCACTTCAAAAGAGTTATTGAACCTAAAAAAAAAATGCGATTTTTATGAGTCGCAACTCAGTGAATATAAACTATTAATTTACTTAAACCACAAGCAAATAATAATCATTAACATTAATCATAATCATATGCAAACGTCACTATGTCTAGTTTATTATTCTATGAATTGCTCAAATTAGGATCTGTCCCGAGATTTTCAATATGCCACTATGTATATAGACCCGTAGGTCTCCAATGTGATTATGACCCAAATGTCTCCACTTTGTATACAGATCCATAGCAAGACAGTCACAGGCCTTTTAATTCCATGTCATTTGTAATGCAACACATCAATCATTCGAACATATGATCACGTATACATCTGTCAATATATCATTTAATCCAATGAAAAATTCATATAAATACATATTTCTTATATAACACACATAACAAAGTTGCATATAAATCACATCACATTGCGTATAAATTTCATATATGGTTTATACTCACCCGGTTATGATAAGTGATCCATTCATTGCTCTGATTCCTCCTCCCGTTCTACAGTCTGTGCCCTTATATGATTCAATGCAATTTAACCTAATCGTCCCCTTACTATTTATTTCTATTATGTAATGAAATGCAATGCATGTATGTTTAATTTTATTTATTTCATATATATATATATATAATACTAAATTCTAGCAACCTTTATTCTTACGACATTTTCTTCCTTTCTCTAACTCCAATTCCTTTGAAACTTTACTATCTTATATGACACATATTCAACCATGTTCAGTATTTCCCCTATAACTTGAGCGATAAAATTCTAAATTGTACATGGTAAAATTCTATAGAAACCTAACATATAGCTCTACAACTTTCATGTTTAACATTTTTTCTAATTCAGTTTCCAACCCACTTAAAATTTAACTACACTTACAACATACATAACAGTTTTCGAACAGGGTTATATTAAACCAACCTCTGTAATTTGACAAAATCTCACTCAATACTTATCCAAATCATCTATGTTTTTCTTCTGAGTTTATCTAAGAAATAGGGCTATAAATTTTATATTTTAAGGTTTTCCTGATTCAGCCTCTAAAATTACCAAAAACCTTCGATAATTAGATGGACATGTTTCCAACAATACAACTTTCAAATTCACACTATACTTGAAAAATCATAATAATTCGAGTTTAACTCCAAATATTTTGAAATTTTACAAACAACTAAAAGACCTGATTATCTACAAGGTTTGTGTTTAACATTTTGACAAAATCAATCTCGAATTATATGAAAACCGAGAAGCAAACCAAAACAAAATTTCCTTACTCTTTTTCTCATTTTTCTTCTCCTCCTCGTCGCACCTCTGTTGTCCCCCTTCTTTTTCCTTTCCTTCCCTTATTTTTTTTCTTCTTTATATCTACTTTGTTCTTATCTTGAATAGTAACTTAGGTTGGTGAGAGGGAGGGATGGATAGAGATGAATAAGAGGACGACAAGTGGCAAGGAAGGGTGATGATTTGTCTCTTTATACATTTTTCTTTTATTTATTTTAATACTTGTTCTAGTAAATAAATAAACAAAATACACAATGATACATTATATATTTCTTTTATTTTTTTCTATATTCCTAATTGATTTCTACTATTTATTTTCAAACCAAGTATTATTCTAAATTCTTTACGAATACCAATATGCTATGTTTTAAATGTATTATGGAATGAATGCATGAAATGAATGTCAAATAACGTGTATGTTTTGGTCAAGGATGTTACAATATATGTACTCAAACTTTATGAAGGTTAAATGATAAAGGATAAGAAAAAAAATTGATTGACATTCATGTGAAGATATTACAAAAATATCTAGAAGTTTCTATTATAACAAAAACATACTCACACATTTATTTGATGTATATGGAAATAACTTAAATTTAAAAATTACACATTTATTACCAAATTAAAATTTAAAAATTAATGTTATATTAGAAATAACTTAAATATGCACTTCTTAAACTGATATTGAGTTTTTAATGAGAGTAAAAAAATTAATCAAATAAATCCAGTAACAATTAAATATTTGAATTTATCAGAAGGGATTATATATTGTTGGTCCCAAGTGGTGTCTGAGGTTCAGAGGGGGTGAATGAACCTTGGTCGATTTTCAAAAACTTTTAAAACCACCGTTCTGTACTGCAAGTTACTTGATCTTACAGCGATAGAAGGTTACTGCTTGCAGCGCCAAGATGCAGTGTTGCACGCTGTAACTTGGAGTTTTATACGCAGCGGAAATAAACTTAAAAACACAAGGCTGTTTTTCTCAGGAATGCTTCTTTCAAAACGTTTTAAGATGAGAGACAGATAATAATGCAGAAGATAAACACACAGATAAATATAGCAATTAAAACACTTATGGCTTATAGTGGTTCGAAGGTGGTGTAATCCTTCTACGTCCACTCTACTGCACCTCGAGCAGGAACTTTGTTAAGCAAGATTGATTTACAGGACTCTCCTAACAATCTATCAACTTTACAAAGCAAATCACCTACTGAAGTCCAGCGTACACACAGCAACTGCAAACTTCAAAGGCTAACCCACACAGGGTTCTACACTCCCACACAGGGAAGCTGCCTAACACTTAGACAACTAAACAAACAGCAAGGATTTCTCCTATCAACTGCTTGACACCACTAAAACAACCTAAGCACACAGCAACAAGGTTAAAAGGATAAAAAAGGTTTTCTTCAACTTGTGCTTCGAAGTGAGCTTTTGAATCTGTAGGGAAACTTTCAGCTTGAACTTGCTACACTTCGATAGGTTAAGTGACTGAAACTGTTGGCTTGAATGCTTGAAATTTGTAAGTTTGAAACTTTCGCGTATGGATTTTAGTTCTTAGTAATAGTGACAGTAACCAGCTTCAGTTCTCCTCGACCTCTATTTATACTTGTAGAGGAAGATGTCCGTTGAAGGAGACATCCCTCTTTTTGAATTTGAAGTAGCCTAACCAAAGTATGGTTCGCATTTAATGCGACTTTACTTTTCCTTTCGGAGCATTTAATGCGGCAGTTGCGGCTCGCAGCTTTCTGCAGCACGTCAGTCCATGTGGCATCTTCTTATTGGCTCCGTGTCTGCTACTTTGACTTTTTCTTGAACGGCTCTTTTATTCTTGCTTGAATCTCCGTTCCTCGTACTGCATTTATCCTTCCTAGGATTTGCAGGATACTTCATCTTGTAGTTGGCGCTGTATTACTTAACTGACTTGTAAGTCTGCGTTGTATACTAGGTCCTTGTGTAGCTAATGCTTTCTTTCAGTGCTGCTGTATTTTAGACCTGATTGCAGTATCTTTTGGCAGTGCTGCTGTAACTTCTTTCTAGCAGTACTCCTGTATCCTTTTCTTGCAGCGTTGCTGCACGCCGTTCTTTCTTGCTTTGCTGTATCGAAGTTCAGCCTTATATATGCTTTGATGTTCCTTCCTTCTTCCAGTTATGCTGTATCCTGCCTTCCTACAGTGATACTGTATCCTGCTTTCTTGCAGCGATATCTTCCCTTAAAGCTTAGATGTAGTTTTATCCTCTTTTAGCCTCCATTTTCAATACTTGACCCAAGACTCAATTCTAGTCTATTTATCCACTTAAACATTGTGAAAATGGGGTACTCAAAACTTCCTATTACATATTTGGTTTGTCTCATCAAAATCTAAACATTGAAATCCCAACAATTTCCCCATTTTTGATGATGACAAAACCTTTACAATATTTCGTTCATGAAGAAGTTTCATTTTACATTAATTCATATGGTTTATCCAGATTACATGCTTGCACAGCTTTGAACAATTAAATCTAATCCTGGATTCATCAGAGATGCATCATGCTATTTTTATCATAAGCAACAGGAAAATATAAACAGCATGCATGAGTTCATAAGAGTTAAACTTGGATAAAACAGAAGGAAAAATTTCTTCATTAACAGAGAGAAATTTTTACAACTTAGCAAAAATACAATAAGGATCACAAGAGGGTATATGAATACAGCTTAGTAAAACAGAGACCTTTTGTTTGCTGGTTCGTCTGATCTTCTTCCTGCAAACCTTTCAAGGTCTTCCCTTCCTCTTGATCCTTTCCACCAGTCCCTGATGGACTCTTGGTAGGACTCTTCCAGCTTGTGTCTGATCATGGGAACTTGAATCCATCTCAGCCAGAAGTCCTCACAGTATGGTACAATCAGCCCTTTCTTTACTCGGTCGATGTATAACTGTTGAATATCAAGGCTTCCTTCCCGAACGAGCTGTTCATACCTTCTCAATGCAGTCTTGCAAGTATGATACTTGTTGAATTTACCTTTCCTGCATAGTTCTCTGAAGTGTCTGAGGTACTCTGATCGTTTGAAAATAGTGATCGCCTCAAATGTTGGATTCCGATCAAAAGGCAGTCTGACTTCTTTGAAGATGTCAAATCTCCAAGCCATGTTCTCTCCTTCAGGCCTTTGATCCATCAACACGGACACTTCAGAAGAGATATTTTCAGTATCAAGGCGAGGAATTTCTTGAGGAAGAAATTGGTAGAAGTTATTTGGAAAGATTTTTCTATCACCAATTACTCCGAGTCTTTGAATCCAGACGTTAGGATCTGTAGCTTCTTCGTTCTGGTGCCTTTGATTCTCAGACTCGTCCCCGCTCATCCTCTTCCTTGAGCCGTGCTGTTGACTATCATCAAATCCTTCTCTTATGATGATAGCTGGGAGGTGCTGCATCCTTGCTTGCAGCTCTGCTGTGTGTAGAACCTGCAGCCATTCTTCTTCCAGCAGCTGCACCGGCTCCACCAGCTCCATCATCATCTCTTCTCCATCTCTGCGGAGAAGGGATATCAGCAGCAGCAGATGACCCAGACCTTCTTCTCCTCCTGCTGAGAGGTTGCTGGTCATCATCATCATCTTCTTCAGATTCAGCAGCCCCTTTGCTCTTGTATCTATCATCAAATCCTTCCCCCTTTTTGGCATCATCAAAAGCTGGGGGCTGAGCAGGGACAGCTGGGACCGCCCTTGATCGCGGGCGTCGGGTCGGTTCAGGGGCGGGCTCTGGAGCATCAACATGCTGAAGGAAAGCTCGGAGCATGATGTCCCTCAATTCTCCTACTATCAGCTCCAGATTCGCCAACCGGTCGTCCACACTTCTGGTTCTCTGAGATTGATCGTAGACACGATCCAGAAGTGTTTCCAGGACTTTGGAGTGAGAGTTGAGTCTGGTTGAGGCATTTTCAGCATGCTGCTTGCATTGCCTGACCTCCTGGCGCGTCATAGCAGCTTCGACCTTCAACTCCTTCTCCAACCTGACCCGATCGTAGTACAGCCTGTTTGAATGTTCAGCGAGATTTGACTTGATCATATCAGGCAGCACTTCGAGGTCCTTCTTGAAACCTGTCATGGTTTCAGCATGGAATTGGGCAGTGACCCTGAGACTGTTGCGCATGATAGACTCATGCTCCTGGAGAGCATGCAGCAGGTGTCTAACAGCGGTCTCGACTCTGTTGATAGATTTATCAGGAGTCAGCCCAGAATTCCTTCTCGTCGAGGCGGCAGCGAATGCAGCAAAAGGAATAACATCTTGACATACTGGTGCTGCATCCTGCCTCGGAACTTCAGAAGCAACCTCATCCTCATGGTTGCTGGTTTGAGAGCTTGTCGAGCTTGAGGATGGGTGCTCTTCTCCTTCTTCTTCTTCTTCTTCCTCATCTGCCTCCTCTTCGCCGGATGAGACTTGAACAGGAACTACTCCGCCAAATTTTGGCCCATGAACAGCTATGTTGTGTGCCTTTATCATCCTTGCGAAGTCGGCATGAGACATGTTAGCGTCCACAGTAACCTCTGCTGCTATAACCTTAGAGGGTTCTTGAGAACGAGCAGCAGCTGCAGCATCAACCTCCTCTCGAGGTGTCTCTAACTGCACTGGGGTTACCTCTGCTTCAGCTCCAGCATCCTCAGTGGGTACTGTCTGAACAGCCTCCCCACCTGAGGTCTTCTTACCCTCAGGGAGTGTTGTCAGAACAACATCCTCCACAGAGGTCTTCTCAACGGACCCCGTTGTTAGGATGTATACTATAAGCCTAGCTTTTGTATGAAACATCTATTTATGATATGAGAATCTTTTGTAGTCAAATGTTTGCATTTTATATATTTGTTATATATATTATTACAATTGTCCAATTAATTTATATTGTAGATAACATAGTGTGTGGTGCCACACAGAAGATCATGTTATCAGTTTCTTATAGATTATAAATGGTAGCTCACAGCCGAGATAATTTTGGACAAATTATCGGAATGGTTGTAGTGTAATTTGGTATTAATCTGTCTTGATTATAAAATTACACTAGTACATTTTGTATGTATTGAGCAGGACCAATTGAGGTTGTTTTATTTGTACTGACTATATAAATAAAACAAGACCTCTGTTATTATGGATGTGCGTCCTCTTAATCATTGTATGATAACGGGCATGTATACTCGATATATGTTTCTTTAATTTACCAATGGGTGAGATTTATTTATCAAATCAATAAGCTCAGTAAATTGGGATACAATGTTGTTTATATGGTGTGCTGTTGATTATATAATGAAACCGTGTCCTAATTATTTAGGATGATGATGTCCCCTTGAGAAACTCATAAGGATTATCATGTAAACCCTGCAGGTGGATTTATTCCAGCATGATAATAAAGTTGAGTAGTACTACTCTTGGATTAAATATTAATTAATTGAATTGTCAGTAATTCATTTAATTAATGGACATTCGATATCTTAAACACGGGGAGATAAACGCGCACATAATAAATAGGAGTCATATCTAATATGGATAAGGGACGGTAGTTCAATAATATTTTTTTAGTGGATTAAGATATTATTTGATAGGCTTAAGAAGTATATTCAGATCGAATTAAGGACTCCTAAGCCTATCAGGAGACCGATTCCTAATCCTCCTCAAGGTCCCTGTTGTAGCCTATAAATATGCCTCAAGTCAGCCGTTTTCATAATACAGAAATACAGAAACACAGACATAAAAATCTGAGATACGTATTAGTAGAAGACGGCTGAAAGTCTCGATAGCTCGTTGCCCACACAACGTTCGAGATAAGACGAGGAATACAGCAGAAGATCGTGAGGTCCAGGCTTCATCGATTCCTCGATCTACAGTTCTGATCTTAGAACAAATTTCGGTGCAAAAGGTATGATTCGTTTTTTCCGCTGCGTGTTAATCAATTTTGCATGGACCCCGAATCAGATAATCGTATAGAGTCGACGATCCGACGGTTCCTACACCCGTCTCCTCAGCCGGTCCTGTAATGACCTCGACAGCCTCTGCTGCAAGAATGGGTTCTTGCAGCTCTGCTTGGTTTCCTGTAGCGGTCACAGCTTTCAGCACTGTATCCTCCACTGCTGCAAGAATCTCAGCTTCCACCCTGCTTGTCTCTGCAGCTCCTTCTTCTTGTTGAAGGGTGGTTGCCGGCTGCACTGCTGTCGCGTCCAGTGCAGGGAGTACCGCCTCTGCAACTTCCTCCGTAGATGCTTCATCGGCAATTTTAGAGATGTCTGAGATGACATCCCTAATTATGGCAGATGGTTCCTCCTCAGAATCTGCACCAGCAGCATCTTCATCTTCGCGAACCGGGGAATCGCCATAATCCAGTAGTTGGGCTTCCTCCTCCTCCAAGCGATCCAGCGTGACAATGTTGGAGAGGCCCTCAACCACTTGCTCGTATGCAAGGGAGTTCATCTGATGTGAACTTGAACTGCCTTCTCCCTGCATCCTCCTTGGAGTGTGCTACATCCTGGTTTCCTTCAGGCTTTGTTGCAGCGCTAGATGCAGCATTGCTTCTTCAGCTTGCTCCACTCCCAAGGTGTCGATTTGCTCTTGAGCAAATGCGACATCATCGTCCCTTCTTACAGCCTCCGCAGCCGGGGTGAGGAAGACCTGCGCATCTTCCACTGCTGCTCTCATCGGCAGCTCTGCAGAGTCGGATTCTGCAAGAGCTTTGCCATTTCCCTTGTCCTGTGCTCCCTGTGCAGCACTGCAGCCATCGAGCTCTTGAACTCTTGCTGCAAAGTCAGGTTGCAGGAGTGCCAGAATGTCTTCAGATTTGGCCCACTCCAGGACAGCTTGCTCGACTGTCAGGAAATCCTTCCACTTCAACAGGAATTCCCCCTTTGACAGCTGCATCTCTCTCCAAAGAGAGTACTTCGCAGCCATATTTCTAGCAGCCGGAAATGTAGGATCGAGCACTGAAGCTTCTGTTTGTAGACTAACTTCTTCTTCAGTTGGCTCGACTCGGTGCTGATATAGCTCCTGAAGCTGATGTGACTCATCCCCAAGGTCAACTACAACTATATCAGGTGTAGAGAGTTGGGAATCAAGAGAGTCACCTTTATCCCTGGGCTGATGTGACACATCCCCAACAGCAGCAGCAGCAGCCCTCTTACTGCGTGGAGCCCTTCTCACCAAGGGTGCGTCATCATCTGGGGAAGAGGATTCAAGTTCAGGTACAGCCATCCCTGAACTCCTCTTGATAACAGGAAGATGACTCGAAGGATTCTTTTCTTCGGCTTCTTCCCCGCTGCCTGCAGCTTCATCTTGCAGAGCAAGAGTTGCATTCTTTTTGTCTTTGGTTTTCTTCCTCGCAACTCCTGCTCCTGCAGCCTTCGGCTGGGTCTTGCCCTTCTTCTTCTCCCCGAGATACTTTCCAGGGTGAATGGGGGCAGGTGCTGCAAGTTGAAGGCCAAGCTTGCAGAGCAGAAAGCAGATGGTGATACCGTAGCTCCGACGCTCCGTTATCTTCTCTGCTTCCTCCCACAGCCTCTTCATGATGAATCTCGCCCAGTTCACCTTCTCTCCGGCCATGATTGCAGACATGATCCGGAATCGGAGATCTGTGCATTTGTCGTAACTCTCTGTCCTCCCTTCGATAGAGTATGCACAGATGTCGTGGAGAAGTTCAAACTCCGATTTAAAGAGCTTCTTGGGGGCGCTTCTCTTGATTTCAGCCCCTGCATCCCTTGCTCGAAAGAGATCCCACATCTCTTGAGCCGATGCCTCCCCATACGTCGCCAACTGGCTGGGGGTCAAACCTGCAGCCGAGATACTGAAGGTGGTGGCGATATCCCTAACGGTCAGTGACCATTCTTCTTCATCTGCATCCATCCGGAACAGGATGCAGTTTCTTTCTTCCGCCTGCCTAGCGTAGGCGTAGAATCTCTATACTGACTCCGTCGAGAAGCCAGCGTACACAGTGGTCAACAGCCCTAGGACTTGGGTCTGTTGAAGAGCATCAAAAATCCTCTTGATCAGAACATTGTCATACAGCCCTGACTCAAGGATGTGTTCCTGGTTGATCATCCTTCCATCAAGAACGATGGTTCTTCTGGCAGCCATTGATGATATTTTTGTGAGAGAGAAAGAGAAGGAACAAGGGTTTGTACTTAGAGAATTTTCTGTGATCAATGTGTTTCTCTCTCTGAAGATGGTGAGAAACGAATTCAAATGGCACGTTTTGGTCTTTATGGCAGTTCTCAAGAGACGTGCGTAGATCGATGGTTGAGATAATTCAGGGAAATGATCTAGTGGCTCAGGAAAAAGTGGAGATGTCAAATCGACACTAATAATTACTTGGCGCGTGGGCTCTGTCAGCGCCCTTTCCACTTCCTGACATCCGCAGTCATTCATTTAATGCTGAAAGACATGCCCTTTACCGCCTAAATAAATGCCTTTTTAAGATTACAGCAATCCAAGTACGAGGTTGCAGAGCAATCAATACTCTATTGAAATAAATGCTGTAACCTGGTGCTGCTTGAATTCTTGATAACTGCTATACTGTAAGAATAAAGTTGCAGCGCTGTCTGAACCCAGTGCTGTATTAACACGTAGCTTACAGTACCGTCTTTACTGCTTCCTGCAAGCATGCAGAGGTTCCCCCTGCAATCTTGCATGTTCTTTTTCTTCACAACTTAAGGATTCCCAGCTCGTTTCGAAGCATGAAAAACCTCGATTCACTCAAAGGTTTTTTAAGGATATCTGCAAGCTGTAGATCAGTGTGAACTTTCTCTAGCACAATGTCTTTCTTCTCAACATGATCTCTTATAAAGTGATGACGAATGTCAATGTGCTTTGTTCTTGAGTGAAAGACAAGATTATGGGTAATTGCAATAGCGCTCGTATTGTCACAGAGAATTGGAGTCTCTTTTTCTTCTATCCCATAATCTCTAAGTTGCTGATGTATCCAGAGAATCTGCGCACAGCAACTTCCTGCTGCAACATACTCTGCTTCTGCTGTAGAGGTTGCAATTGAGGTCTGCTTCCTGCAGAACCACGAGACAAGTCTATTTCCCAGAAATTGACACGTCCCACTTGTACTCTTTCTATCAATCTTGCAGCCTGTATAATCTGAGTCGGAATAGCCTTTAAGCTTGAATCCTCCTTCCTTAGGATACCATAGGCCGACTTTCTGAGTTCCTTTCAGATACTTGATCACTCTTTTTACTGCTAAAAGATGTGATTCCTTCGGTGCTGCTTGGAATCTAGCACAGACTCCTACTGCAAACATAATATCAGGCCTGCTTGCTGTGAGATACAGCAACGATCCAATGAGGCGTCTGTACTTGGTAATGTCTACATCTTTACCATCTTCATCTTTGTCAAGACTTATGGATGTGGACATGGGAACGGACGTTGTTGCTCCATTCTCCATGCCAAATTTCTTGATAAGCTCCTTCGTATACTTGACTTGGTTGATGAAGGTTCCTGTAGGTAGTTGTTTTACTTGCAGTCCGAGAAAGAAACTTAATTCTCCCATCATACTCATCTCGAACTTTGACTGCATCAGGTTGGAGAATTTCTCACATAGCTCTTTGTTTGTGGATCCGAAGATAATATCATCCACATAGATTTGTACAAGAAGTACACTTTCTCCGTCCTGTATCCTAAACAACGTTTTGTCGATCGTTCCTTTCTGAAAACCATTTTCCAGAAGATAGAGAGATAAGGTGCATACCAAGCTCTTGGTGCTTACTTCAGTCCATATAGGGCCTTTTGTAATCGAAACACCTTCTCTTCTGCTTGATCCTCGAAACCAGGAGGTTGCTCAACATATACTTCCTCTGTAAGGAGACCATTCAGGAATGCGCTTTTAAGATCCATTTGATAGACGTTGAAATTCATATGTGATGCATAGGCTAGAAAAATTCTTATTGCTTCTAGCCTTGCCACTGGTGCAAAAGTCTCATCAAAATCAATTCCTTCTTCCTGACAGTATCCTTTAGCAACTAATCTTGCTTTGTTTCTTGCAATGACTTCTGATTCATATAGCTTGTTCTTGAACACCCACTTTGTTCCAATTACACCTTGAAGGGTTGGTCTTGCGACTGTTTGCCATACTTGATTTCTTTCAAATCCATTCAATTCTTCTTGCATGGCCTACACCCAGTTGCTATCTTGCAGTACCTCTTCAACATTTTTAGGCTCTGATTGTGATATGAAGCACGCAAACATTACTTCATGTGGTATGGACCTCCTTGTCCTTACACCAATGGATGGATCTCCTATAATGAGATCTCTTGGATGGTTTCTAAGCCATGTCCTATCAGGCTCAAAGACATGAGTTGGTGTATCTTGCTCATCACGTTGCTGTAATGCAGGAGGTTCTGCTGCTGTAAGAATGTCTGCTGCATCCAAGGTTGCAGCTTCTTCTTCTTTATCTTCTTCTGAAGGCAGAACTCCTTCTATGTATGGTACAACATTCTCTTTTCTAGGAGCGGTCTCTTCAGGTGGTTTTTCCAGCTTCTTTGTGTCACAATGTGGTTCATCAAACACCACATGTACAGATTCTTCTACCACTAGGGTTCTCTTATTAAACACTCTGAAAGCTCTACTTACAACAGAGTATCCTAGAAATACTCCTTCGTCTGATTTAGCATCAAAAGTTTTCAGATGTTCCTTTCCGTTGTTGAGAACGTAACACCTGCATCCAAAGATGTGCAGATAAGAGATATTCGGTGTATGGCCATTCCATATTTCATAAGGCATCTTGTCAAGATCCTTGATGATTAGACATCTGTTCTGCGTGTAGCATGCAGTGTTGGTTGCTTCAGCCCAAAACCTCTTTGGTATTTCTGCTTCTGCTATCATTGTCCTTGCTGCTTCCTTGAGGGTTCTATTCCTTCTTTCAGCAACCCCGTTTTGTTGTGGTGTTCTTGCAGCAAAGTATTCATGACGAATACCATTGTCAGAACAGAATTTCTCTATAAACTTATTTGTAAACTCGGTTCCTCTGTCTGATCTTATCTTCACTATACTCAAGCTCTTTTCATTCTGAATTTTCTTCATGAGGCCAGGTAACTTTTCTTGAGTCTCTGACTTCTTTGCAAGAAAGATCGTCCAAGTGTATCTGGAGTAGTCATCCACTACTACTAGGGAGTACTTCTTCCCGCTCAAGCTTACTGGTTCTACTGGTCCAAAAAGGTCCATGTGTATAAGATCTAGAATCCTGTGAGATGATTTCTGAATCTTATCCTTGAAAGAGCTCTTAACTTGCTTTTCTTTTTGACACGCTCCACAGACATTCTCCTTTTTGTAAGCTACATCTGGTAATCCTCTCACGAGGCCTTTTCTTGCTAGCTTGTTGATAGTCTTGAAGTTCAGGTGACTTAAACGTTTGTGCCATAGCCAGCTCAGCTCTGGTGGACTTTTCACAATGAAGCATGTTGATTGAGTGGAGGAATTCCAATCTGCTAGGTAGATATTTGCTCTTCTTGTTCCTGTAAGCTTTACTTCATTTGTGGTGCTGTCTTTGATTAAGCATTTGTTGAGGTTGAATTCCACTATGTATCCTTTGTCACAAAATTGACTGATGCTTAGAAGATTGTATCTAAGCCCCTTTACATAGGATACATCCATGATCTTTATGTTCCCTTTGACTAGGCATCCACTTCCTTTTGTGCTTTCTTTGGAATCATCTCCAAATATGACCTTAGGTCCTTTGCATTCTTGGAAGTCTTTCAACGTTTCTTTACTGCCTGTCATGTGTCTTGAGCAGCTGATGTCGATATACCATACATCACTGCTGCATCCTGGCACTGTAACCTGTAACAATTTCAAACAGATTTAGGTACCCATATCTGTACGGGTCCTTTAAGGTTAGTTAGGGAAAATTTCATTTTTGGCCCTGTAGGAATGGGCTCGGGCCGATTTTGGTTCAAATTCACTCTTTTTTGACCCTCCACAAATTTCCGTCAAAAATTTAACAGAGATACCACGTGAAAGGTACGTGCCCATTAAGTCTTTGAATTTGTTGCGGGAACACAATGTCTTCTCCCTATTACAACAAGCCCTAATTCCCAAATCAGGTTAATTGCTAACCTAATCCCCAAATCATCCCCCAAATCTTCCCCAAATCTTCTCCCAAATCTTCCCCAAATCTTCTCCAAATCTCAAAGCCTATTCCCCAAGCTGAAATCACTGAGAAGAGCTATGGTGAGGCGGAAATCGCAAGTGAATGCTCCCCTGTGGAAATCGATGGTTGGACAGATATGAATGGTTAGTTAGCAATTCAATTTTTTTGCATTTGGGGTTGAGTTTTTTCTTGTTTTTTGTGATTGGGGAATTCGCCACCTTCGATTGTTAATTGGGCTATTCTCTTGATAAGGAGAGGGAAACTGTTGGCTGTTTATGATCCAAGAGTTGCACCTTCTAAGGATGCAATGGTGAGGAAGATGTTGGTGGTGGTGGTGGTGGCGGCGAAATGCGTGAGGAATTGTAGGGAGAGAAGGCCATCTATGAAGGAGGTGGTCGAGTGTTTGAGTGAGTTGAGTAAACTGGTTCCTCTTCATTCTTGGAATGGCTTAGCTAATCCTTGTTTGATGGTGGAGAATGTGGGTAGACCTGTTCAATCAATGGCTAAAGCTGGTGAAACTAGGAGCCTTGATGATGGTGATGCTAAAGTTGGGAGAGCATAGAGAAAAACGGGACGATTGTACTCAGATTTGGGGGTTCGGTGTAATTTGATGGAGTTGATGGGCAGCCCTGATTGTAAGGCTAATGATGGTTTGGAAACAAAGATGGAATCAGTAAAAAGGGTGTCTAGTTTAGGATTAGAGATTCTTCGATTAGGTGATAGTCATGGGCCTAATGTACGGGCCATGGTTCTTGGTGGTGGTAGTGTCTAAATTAAGGCCAAATGCATCGGTGAGAAAGAGCTCATACATGGTTTCTGAAGATGATGAGATTGGGGAGCTGGCAATTGCGAGGTAGTATGTGTGTTTGATTTGGTAATAAGAAATGCTCGTACGAGTAAGTGTATCTTACTTCGATTCAAATCACATTGTTGTAGAGTGTATATTATGGATTTAGTGTGCATCACTGATGCACTAGTCATGTTTGAAGCTAATTAATGATGATTTTGATTGTAATAAGCTCATTCTTGTATTAAATCTTCAGTTTTTAGAGTGATAGGAAACAGGGAAAATAGCTGTTTTAAAGGCTGTAAAATAGCTGTTGAGGTAGTAAACTATGTTTGTTTATTTGAAATCCTTGTCAGCAATCATTGATGTTTTAGCTAATAATCTGTTTCTGTCAATTAGGTAAATGAACATGGACATAGCCCAATGTGTCCAATGTCAGATGAGTTAACTCAAGGAAGTGGTTATCCCAGCCCACCACCACACACTCAAGATAATGAATTGAATGTTCATGTAAGATTTCCAATTTTTACTCTTTAACATAATATCAAGATTATTAATAAATAATTTTTATGCAGAAGGACACACATGTGGAGACAGTTAATATAGTCCATGCATCAGAGTCCCTCATGCAACAAACTTGTGCTAGGGTAAGTATCTGTGTTTATGTAACTTGTGCATGGTAAAATACATAAAAGTTCTTCAAGTTAATACATCCTGTTTTTTAGGTTCTACCACCTAATCTTCCTAGAAGAGTGAATATCAGAGGACCACCACCAATAGTTCAGTTCAATCATTTCAATCAGGTTCCACCAAGAATGATGTTACCCAGGCCTTCATCCTCAAAAGATGATATTCCAGTTATTAAGCAAGGAGGTATGAAGTTCATCAATCTATCAAGTTTAGATAATCTGTTGACTAGCAAGAGTAAGGATAAGGCTAAGGGCAAAGCTAAGGATAATTAGCTTCTGTATTGAACATACATTGATGTTTAGCTTCTGTATTGAGCATACACTGATATTTTGCTTTCGTTTCTGAATATTGAAGTTCCAGCCACTCTCTGTTTTGGCTTTTTGCACATGAGGTGGGGTTATGAGTCATCTTTTTGTAATTGTGTAATTAATATGTGCTTTAGATTTATGTAGATATGTATGGAAATGCTTTTTCAGCTGTTTTAAAGGTTGTAAACTAGTTGTTGTTTCGAAAAAAATCAGGAAAATTGTAATCAAACTGGTTTTCGTGCTAAAAATGAAATCTGACGGACATGGCTAACTTTAATCAACTGAACTAACGGACAGGGCTAACTTTGATTAAATTTGGGCCACTTTCGTACCTCAGGGTCAAAATCGGCCCGAGCCCATTCCTACAGGGCCAAAAATGAAATTTTCTCAGGTTAGTTACTTTGGGAACCCAAACTTTCTTAACAGTAACTACTTTACTGTAAGATTTGTTGGTTCTCATGTTGTTGGCAGTTGTCTTGACAGACTGCTTGTTAAAAGTGTGTACATAACCAACATGTGTGTTACCAACACCCTTATAGTGTAGTCTTCCACCATACTTCCCTGGAGTATATCTTCCTTGAGGTTTAGACATGTAGGTCTTAGTATAGGTGGGAGAGTTTCTTCTATGCTGCAACTTTGTTGGTTGCTGCATCCTTTTGCTGCATGCAGCAGATGGCTTCTGCTGCAGCCAATTCTTGGATGCAGGCTTACTCCCTGCAGTTGAGCATTGGGGTCTCTTCCCCTTATCCGTCATTGTTGTTTTGTTCATGATCTTTTCAGAGTCACAGAGTAACTCTTTCTCCATTGGAGTTTTAGCTTGAACAAAATTTACAGCTTTGGATGTACTTGCTGTATTCTGAAAGCCTTGATTACTGTAACCTATGTCTGATATCTCAAAAGGATCTCTGACACGGTTTATGCAATCTCTTGCGTCCTTTGAAGATTTGGTGAACGTACTCATCTTAGACTGCAAGGTTTCCTTCTCAAATTTTAGCTCGGTGATCAGCAGATTCAATCTAGAGACCTCTTGCTGCAGCTTACTACACTTTGAGTTATCAGACTCTCGTGCAGCGAGCATTTTGGCAAAGTCGATGTTTTTGCTCCTGAGGATCTCATTATCGATTCTAAGGTTCTCATTTTCAACCTTAAGTTCCTCATGAATTGAGTTGATCTGCTCGAAATCACTCGTGATCCTTTTCAAGGAGTGGATCATGTTCAGCTCCTCATCGACTTGTATGGACAACGGTTGGTAAATTACCTCATCTTCTTCGCTGTCCTCGCCATCTCTAGCCATCAGGCATATGAGTGCTTCTTCATCAGAGGATGAGGTTTCAGCATCGCTGTCAGAGGATTCTGCAGCTTTCAGTACTTCTTTCGGAACTACTGCATCCTTGGCTTTCTCCATCTCTCCTATGAGAGCTCGAAGCTTGTGTCTTTCCTCTCTTCTTTTATCTCTCCTCTGTTCTCTTTCTCCTTCAGGATACTTGTGCACGGTTAGATAAGGACAGTTCCTTGCGTAGTGTCCAGGCTTCCTGCAATTATAGCACAAGTCAATAATCCTTGTATTTGACTGTGGAGAAGAAGATACCTGAGGGGTTGGATGACTTCTTCTGAAGTCATTCTTTTTGTTGAGGTTGATGTTGTTGCTATTGTTGTTGCTCTTAATGAATCTCCTGAATTTCTTTAGGAGGAGCGCCATATCCTCTTCAGCAACTTCTGTTGTATCCTCACTCTGTTTACTGCAACTGGCGGTTGCTGTATCCTTGGTTCCTTTGGCGGTTAGTGCTGTAACTTTGGAGATTGACTCCTCTGATTCCTTTCTCCTTCTATTGATGTCATACTCGAATGCTTTCAAGTCAGAGAATAGGTCAAATGTGCTCATGGACTTCAGGTCCATAGACACTCTCATGGCAGTGGTCTTGCTATCCCACTCCGCTGGTAGGGCTCTCAACACCTTCATGTTCTTTTCTTTCTGTGTGTAGTGTATGCCCAGAGCTTCTAGTTCATTCACTATGGATGTGAATCTCAAATCTAGTTGCTCAAGAGTCTCTTCATTCTTCATTTCGAAGAGCTCGAATAGTTGGGTAGCGTTGGAGATTTTATTATCTTTGGTGAGCTCAGTTCTTTCACAGATTTGCTCCAGCTTTTCCCATATTTCTTTGGATATTGAGCAAGTTTTGACTTTGTTAAAAGTGCATTTATCCAAAGTAATAAATAGAGCGTTCTTTGCCACATTATCCAGGTTGGCTCTCTTCCTGTCTTCGTTACCCCACTCTTGACGTGGTTTGGTCAGGAAGTTTGGTGGTGGCTGCTCTCCTTCTGCATAGTCTCTTCCATACATTGGATTCACCTTCATGGGAATTATCGGTCCTTCAGTTATGACTGTCCACATCTCATCATTCATGGCAGAAAGGTGTGTCTGCATTCTTATCTTCCAGTCGTCATATTCCTTTATGGAAAACATAGGTAGCTTGTGATTGGAGGAATCTATGATGTGCTTTAAAAATGATTTTAATGCAAAGAAAACAGTGAGACAAAGGTGGATCTGGGTAGGTGACCAGATAAGTTGGCTTTTAACCCAACTCGCTCTGATACCACTTGTTGGTCCCAAGTGGTGTCCGAGGTTCAGAGGCACACACAGGGTTCTACACTCCCACACAGGGAAGCTGCCTAACACTTAGACAACTAAACAAATAGCAAGGATTTCTCCTATCAACTGCTTGACACCACTAAAACAACCTAAGCACACAGCAACAAGGTTAAAAGGATAAAAAAGGTTTTCTTCAACTTGTGCTACGAAGTGGGCTTCTGAATTTGTAGGGAAACTTTCAGCTTGAACTTGCTTCACTTCGATAGGTTGAGTGACTGAAACTGTTGGCTTGAATGCTTGAAATTTGTAAGCTTGAAACTTTCGCGTATGGATTTTAGTTCTTAGTAACAATGACAGTAACCAGCTTCAGTTCTCCTCGACATCTATTTATACTTGTAGAGGAAGATGTCCATTGAAGGAGGCATCCCTCTTTTTGAATTTGAAGTAGCCTGGCCAAAGTATGGTTCGCATTTAATGCGACTTGACTTTTCCTTTCGGAGCATTTAATGCGGCAGTTGCGGCTCGCAGCTTTCTGCAGCACGTCAGTCCATGTGGCATCTTCTTATTGGCTCCGTGTCTGCTACTTTGACTTTTTCTTGAACGGCTCTTTTATTCTTGCTTGAATCTCCGTTCCTCGTACTGCATTTATCCTTCCTAGGATTTGCAGGATACTTCATCTTGTAGTTGGCGCTGTATTACTTAACTGACTTGTAAGTCTGCGTTGTATACTAGGTCCTTGTGTAGCTGATGCTTTCTTTCAGTGCTGCTGTATTTTAGACCTGGTTGCAGTATCTTCTGGCAGTGCTGCTGTAACTTCATTCTAGCAGTATTCCTGTATCCTTTTCTTGCAGCGTTGCTGCACGCCGTTCTTTCTTGCTTTGTTGTATCGAAGTTCAGCCTTATATATGCTTTGTTGTTCCTTCCTTCTTCCAGCTATGCTGTATCCTGCCTTCCTACAGTGATACTGTATCCTGCCTTCTTGCAGCGATATCTTTCCTTAAAGCTTAGATGCAGTTTTATCCTCTTTTAGCCTCCATTTTCAATACTTGACCCAAGACTCAATTTTAGTCTATTTATCCACTTAAACATTGTGAAAATGGGGTACTCAAAACTTCATATTACATATTTGGTTTGTCTCATCAAAATCTAAACATTGAAATCCCAACATATATTATGTGAAAAGGTCCTAAATTAGGAGATATAAGTCTTTTTTTGTTCTCGATGGTGAAGAAAAACCAAGCTCATAAAGTTGTTGGTCTCAAGAGGTTTAGAGGTTCAGAGAAGGTAAGTGAATCTCTATTGATTTTTGCAAATCTTTGAACTTATTGAATTATATCCTATAGAAGGTTACAGTGTTGTATGAAGTTTAACTTACAACAACAATGCAATGTTGTTTACTGTAACTTAGAGTTCATACAGCGGAAACTTTAAATTTTTTATGGATAAACCTTTTGAAATATGAGCTTTTAAGATTGCTTATACAGAATGACATGATAAGTATGTAAGGATAAGATATAGATAAAGAACATATAAAATAAACGAAACAACAAGGTCTTTTATAATGGTTCGAAAGTGATGTAATCCTTCAACGTCCACTCTACTTCTTTACAAGAATGAACTTCATTAAGTAAGCTTAATTTACAGTGTTCAACCTTACATACAGTTGGTCTCAAGTGGTTTAGAGGTTTAGAGAGGGTGAATGAATCTCTATTAATTTTTTGAAAACTATTGAACTTACTGACTATATCCTAGAATATGATACAGTATTGTATACAACTTCAGCTTACAATACTTGTATGTAGTGATGTTCACTGTAACTTAGAGTTTGTATAGCAAAAACTTAACTTTTATGGATAGAGTTAGTTTTAAAACCTTTGTAATTATGATATTTCAAAGTATAAATGACAGATTATATATGCAAATACAAGATAGATAAACTAAACAATAAAATAAGCAACACATAAAGGTCTTTATAGTGGTTCAAAAGTGGTGTAATCCTTCTACATCCACTCTATTGCTCCATCAAGCAGAAACTTTATTAAGAGAGTTTGGTTTACAAGACTCAACCTTACAACTATTATTCCTAACGAAACAAGATCTAATGAGATTTAGCTTCCACACAGGTTGCTCAAATCTCAATGGCAACCCCACACAGGATCTATCTCAAACTCACACAGAATTATTACCTTAAATAATTTAAGACTAAACACTCAGCAAAAAATAATTTATTATCAACTGAGGACACCTAAACAACCTAAGCACACAACATAAAGATAAAAGTATATGAGGTTTCTTCAATTGGTGGTTGAAGTAGTTGTGAGATTTCTTGAACTTGAACAAGGGCTTAACTATTTCTCAGAGGTTGAGTGACTAAAACTTTGTAGGTTTGTTATCTTTTGAAATTTCTTTAAGCCTTTTATTTTTTATCGTTTGTAGTTTTAATGATTGTAACAGTCAACACTGCATCCATTTATGAGAGAAGTATTACACCCATTAAAGTGAGGCAAAATACTTTAGAGTTTAAATCCTCTTCAAGGTGTAGAGCTCGCATTAAATGAAGTTTAAGCTTGCATTTAATATTTCTTGTCTTGCACTGTAAAGCTTTAATGCAGATACTAGTTTGCAAATTTGTACGGTGTGTCAAGCCATGTGTCTGCTGTTTATTGGTCTTCAACTTATCTCTACTGGCTAGTTTTATTCTCATTGAAGTAATTGATCCTTGGATGACAACCTGATTTTTCTAGTACTGTATTTATTGTTTTAACTTCATGTTTTCAAAGCATCTTGACTCTTCTTTCTTTAGAAGCGCTACATGTTGTCGCTGTAACTTGATTTGTCTTGTTGTAACTTAACATGCAGCTTTCTTTGTTATAACTTCTCTTCAGTTCTGTTGTAACTTAATTCGTTTACAGTAACTATCTTTCCTACTGTAAGTAGTAATTCTTTACTTTAGTTTGCAGCATCTAGTTCTTGAACTCCTCCATTCTTCAGCCTATTCTATACACTCAAAACTAATTCAGGTTCACTTAAACATTGTGAAAAATAGGATATTCTACGTTCCTATTACACTTATATTTTGTCTTATCAAAATCTAAATAATAATTTCCTAACAATTTCTCAGGTGATGACAAGACTTTTACATTATGCAGTTCATCGCAGAGTTTGAAAGATCATTCTTCCATTAATTTTCAATAAAGGGTTACAAAATATAAAGGATTTACAAGATATACAAAAGAATACTATACACTCTACAAATGAATATAAAATAAGAAAAATACCTAAGATATAAAAGATATGTATCAAAGCTAAACATAGAAAAAACTAACAAACTAACATAGAAATCATACACAAATATCAGAATATCATACAATCATTTACAGAAAAAGAAGCATACATAAAGTTTTCAATTTGTGAGCTTATATGGACAGAAAATAACTTGTATATTGAAGATATTGGAATTATAAGATTACATAAGATGGTTTTGGAATACAGCTTACAGAAGTGCGACAAAGCATAATGCAGTGAGCTGTTCTTCAGGCTTCTATCTTCAATTCTTCAAAGGTATTAGCAGAAGAGGCGTCATTTGGATGAACTCTCTTCAATTCTCTGACTCCTTACTCTAGAGGTTCCCTTTCACCAATTTATGGTTGATTCTTGATAGGATTCTTCCAGTTTTATCTTCATTTCTAAGCTTGAAGTCTTCATAGAAGGATATCTTCTTTCCCTGCTTCGGTTTTTCAATCAAAGCTTTCTGTGTTTCCAGCTCTCATTCTCTGGCTAGAAGATAAGAAATATGAAATAGAATGAAGGATAGGGGAAACATGAGAGACAAATATGTTTCTTTTATTTAAGATGAGGATATATTTTCAAGATTTCATTTAAAAAACAACTTGAATTCTGACTTTTGTTTTTTAATTTGTAATCTTATTTTTTATTTTTTTTTCAACTGCACCCTAAAAGTTCACGATTTTTCAATTTGCAACTTATGATCATTTCTAATAACTTTTCTAGTCAAAATCAAATTTCATCTATCAATTTTTTTTAACCAAAATATATGAAACCCATACCAAAGCTCTTCACATTTCAAACCAAACAAAAATTTCAAATAAACTTTCTGATTTATAGTCGGTTCAAACTCAACTTAGAAAAATTGAATGAAAAAGTCTTTCATTCGATTTTGGGCAAAAAAAAAAAAAAATACATTCAATTTAAAAAAAATAAAAAATGATAGTTTAGGTTGTTTTTTGGATTTAACTCTTTTTTTAATTATGGAGTGTGAATAGCCCTAACCTGTCACATTACTTCTTTCACAAAGTTGCGCTCTTAGACTAGAGGAAATTAAGTTCTCTTATTATCGCATATTGTTCTTCTTTCATTCTTTATAGCCTCATAGGACACCATAACTTCCTTGAATTTTGCTTCAGCAAATTCTGCAGACAAAGATATAGGTTAGCATGACTCTTCCAATTGATCGCTCAAACGAATGATAGAAACATATCTAAAAATTTGCCATTGAGTTTAACTACCTTTATTGTCTTGATTCTGATCGGGATGAAATGTCTTCGCCTTTGCTCTGAAGGCTGACTGCAAATAAAGAAATTATTACATGAAGTAGTAGACATCTCAGACAGGAAAAAACTACTTCAGCAAGAAATGGACTTGTCTATAGGGTGCAAAGAGAAGCTCAAACTGGACTACAGCAGAGTGGCAGAAACTTGTCATCACATGTTTATATGACAGGCACTACTTAGCAAGAAATAATCAACTTGATTGCAATAAATTTTGTTGAAAATGTTTGAAATAATAATGTTAAAGATGTCTGGAGAACCTTGTTTGAAGTTTGTAGTGAAAAAGGTAGCAACAAGAAAGACGACATACATGCAACCTTTGCCAATGTCATCTAATTTGAGATAAAATGAAGGCCTTTCATGGACTAGCATTACGAAAGAGATAACTACATACACCAGAATATGGTAAAAACTGATGATGCAATCCAAATAGGTCTAAAATAATTTTAACCAATGAAAGAACACTGGTACTACAGATATGATAATATGCTCCTCAGAAACCCTTATTCATGAGCATCAGTTTTTTGAGCAACATATCAATAAGGACACCATTGCCGCCTTCTTTTTTACTAATAGATACATCAATTACTCTTTTCCTTCCTAAGTACAATACCACTAGAATTACCAATAAAAAAATCTCAAAGCCTTTTCATTCCATATTATTCAAATAAGTACAGAGAAGCTTCATCCAACAACTAGACAACTGAACAGAACATCCAGTCATTCCCCAAATAATCAACTCTATCTTTTCTCATGTAAAGTAAATATCAGAGGCAGGATTTTAATTAAGCATGTAAGTTCCTCTTCGGATAGTCTACTTTCTGTCATATAAAAAAAGGAAAAAATAACAAGTAAAAGGAAAATATGGGTTCTTGAGAAATGTAGATATTATTATTATGTACCTTTATCTCGTTATCTGTATAGGGTTTTGTCCTCAGCCTGCACAAAAACAGAAGAGACAGCTGGTGAATCTCCATATGCAAGTGTTGCTCATCATGTAGGCACAAGGTATATCAAGGCTTCTAAGATACAGCAACAGACTGTAACTGGAAACAGTAGCGAACACAGTAGGTATATAGATTATCTAGTCAGCATCAACACTACATAATACCATTTCCATGGCTATGCATGCAAATCAGTCTCTGTCAAAGAGCACGACTTATACTGCTTAATATCCTTTTCTCTGTTGCTGGAAAAGCATTAGCTGCATGGAAGAACTGCATAATATCATCCTACTATTTACATTAATCAGTTCACCAGAACTAATGAATTATCATATCAAATTATTATTATGTCTCAAAACAACTTCTTCACATACGTAAGAACAAAGAAAAATCACATCAGACATGCAACGTCTCAATGAGAAGAAACAGTTTCTAGAACATAGCAGCGGTCTAATAATGCTTAAATTCTCTAGTTAAAAAACTTAACATAATGCTCCGAATGGTATGGGATAAAGGAATCTAAAGAATAGTATTTATTTGAAGATTTGAGACAATGAAATTCTTCATTTTAAAATTTTGAAAATAAAAAATGGTTCTTGAATATGGCTTTAGATTTGAGACAATGGCTGCTCAGAAAATCTAAACCATAGATAATTCTGTCATCTCAAATTGAGCATCAAGAGTTTTAGAATCAGCAACTGATAAAAAAAGAACTCCTATGAAATAGTGAAGGGACAAAAATCCCAAACTTCTTTCATTAAAACATTGGGTACACCGACAAGAATTGCTATAGTATACAAATACAAACGGTGAATTAATGTAATGATCAAGAGTTAGGAAAAACAAAAAGCTTATTGCTGCATGACATCAAATGAACATAGTGGCCACTACAACTTTTTTTCCTCAACAATTATAACTTAAAAACCTATTTTTCTACAATAGCAAAAGTAACAACATTCACCAAGGGGTTCACTAGCTAATTTTTTACTCGTTCAAAGCATATAGATAGTTAGGTATTAATGTGCAGTTTTAATGGTAAAAGTAAGATTCCTCATTTAACTCATTTATTCACCGAACTTATGGAAAATGAAGAATAAAATTCCAGTAATGGAGAACCATCCAACAATCTGGACCATGTCAAGAACAGAGATTAATCAGATTGCGACATGTACAGTTCTGCTACCATACGAGCTAAAATTTCCATTATTCTTCTATAATCCATTTCAATGGACTTCATTACGAAAAATGTTATAACACCCATTCCCTACTCAAGAGAGACTTTTGTTAGGAACTGCTACCGCAATATGGATACAATTAATCAGCAAATTCTCATAATCTTATTTATAGAATAATGCACCTAGCATGCTCCATAACTGGGCAAAGGAAGGTTTTCACCTAGTCATATCAGCATTTTTACCAAACTAAACAAAGATGTTAAACCATCATCCTTACAATTTGGCAGTGAATAATGTAAAATATGCCAAATAGACAAACTGTAGAAAGTTTAGGGGAGACTCATACCTGTCAAGTCCAAGGACAAAGTAGTGATGTGATAATGGAACGCCTGAAGAAGCCAAATCAGCCTCCCTAAAATTTCTTTTATGATCTCTGAACGAAGTATCTTCAGTCCAATACCAGTCATTCATCTGATACCGCTGATCATATGCAACTGGACCATTTTGTTGCGAGCTATCGTAATTCCTTTTAATTTTACTTCTCTCTCTATTGAAAATACTTTGCATTTGCTGAATTCTCTCCTACAGAAAAACATGACAATTGATCAATGACAATGCAGCTGGTTATAAACAGAAGTGAAGGAAGAGTAGCCTGTGCTTGCAAAACAGAAAATGAGAGTTTCTTTTCTTCAATAAAAATAATTTACTTCATCGCAGTCTCTGAACTCTGGCCATTTTCTTTCAACATTTTGAAAGAAAAGAAGTCATAGAGGCCAGCAATCTCCTGCCTTTTTTGGTTTACACTCGTAGAAGGAAAGCAAATGATATCTTAATTGATGGCTTTGCATAATTCTAGAAAATGAATTAAGGGGGTGATATTATGGAGTATTGTGTATAAATAATGGAGATTAGACATTGTAGAAGGCAAATTAGAGCTTTGGCTGAGATAATTGGCAGCTCCATCTGACGGGAATCATTCCCGGGGTACCCCTTTTCTTTCAATCATATAAATATTCTATCTTTTATTATATATCCTCTCTTTACTCTATCAATTTGGTCCAACCTGCTGGATCCCAACACACACAGATAAAATTCATGACTAACACGCAAATGGAGAGCCGAGTGGAATCGTTAAAGAAGAGCATTGATTTGTTGTGGGAAGAATTGAAGCAGCAAAGGAATTCGTTTAAAGAAACTATAACAAACTAGACAAAGTGGAGAGATGATAGCCATATTGGCTAAAGGAAAGATGGAAGAGAGAGGTGGGGTCTCCAAAGTAACTGTTCCTAATGAGGATAGAATTAAGTCTCCCATTGGTAATCACTTTTCTTCATCGGCTACTGATGATCTATAATTTTCCACAAAATGGACTGAATATTCCAATTTAGTGGTAGTACCCCTTTGACCAGCTTTTCCAAGTCAAAAAATCCATTAAGTTCAATGGTGTTCTTCGCGGATTTAACAACATTTTTTTTAAGCAGGGGGAGCTAGACATCTAACATTGGGGGGGCTAATTGACTTTGGGGTACTTACTATAAAACCAGTATTCTAACACTAAAAATAAAATATAAAATAAAAAATTCCGATACAATATATAGGGGTAACTAAGAATTTAAAAAAAAATTAGGGGGCTTTATAAAGGAGGCTCCACCCCTATTCCCAAGTTCAAGGCTTTTTCATGGAGGTCTTCAAATGTAGTGTTTAATTCAAAACAAGATGGCAAGCCCTTGAATTAATGTTATTCAAGTAAAATTCAAATCTGAAGAAGATCTAATTGAAGATTCGACTCAATAATTCAAAATCCAAGTGAAGATCTTGAAGAGAAGATTTAAAGGATTCTAAGAATTTGTATCCATTTTATTTTGATCCAATAAATATTTCAATTAGTACCATTTTTTTTGTTTTTTTTTTTTTGGAAGACACAAATTTTTCGTTACTATATCTATTTATAATGTGTACTTATATAGAAGATGACATGTGGGAAAAAATTCTGAAGTCAATAATATCCTGCTCCAAACTCTACCACCTTATCTTCTATTTTATGAAATTTAATGGCTGGGTAAGAACTTATGTGAAGTACCTCAATATATTAATTCAAATTTTTGGGTTCGCAAAAAAAACCAAAATGTATCTAATTAAAAAAATAATACAACATATCCCCTCCCTTCCTCTCCCTCTAGCTCACTAAAAACAAAAAAAAAAAAAAAATAATAATAATAATAATAATAATAACACAGCAATAACACATCAACTATCATCTTAAATAAAATAAGCAACACACCAACAAACAAAAAGAATGTTATATGTACTATAGGAAACATCAATGGAAAATGAAACAACTAGGAAACACATACTACTCTTTCCATTTCTGCTTCATATTCTTCTCGCAGACGACGATAGTATCTTTCCCGTGCTTCCTCTTGAAAACTGGTTCGAAAGGAACGCCCATTACTCCATAACGATTTAGACCTGTTCAACTTTTGCAATTCAGTAACATTCAAGGTCAGTAAAGTTTTGTAGAAAACAAGGCAAGAGCCAGCTTCATCAGATAATATTTTGATTGCATGAGCCAGTTTATAACAAAAATTACTAGCATAACATTGAATTAAGCTAAGTGTTACCTGAGAGTAATCAAATCAACTGTACTTCGCAATTAGGTAACCTGTCACATTAATTAGAAAACTACAAAGAGAGTCCTTAAAATTGTACTCAATGTAAATATTTATCAATAAACAAAAATTACAAACTTTGATCATAGTATAGACTTTCAAATGTCAATGCATTTGCTTGGATATATAATATGAATGCGTAAAGTGACGGCTAATCAACTTTCATTCTTTTGAAAAAGTTCCTTTTTTTTTTTTTTTTTTTGCTTTTCTTGCTGCTCTAGCCTTCTATTCTTCAATGTGTAATTTTTATTAGGTTTTGGAACAAGACACTTTTGCCTAAGTAAATTCACAGTTGTGAACATTAAGATCACTCATCCAATTCCTGGTAATCTGAAAACAATCTTCCCAACCAAAAACTTTTTTGACACATAGAGCAAATCCTAATAGTAAAAAGCTCTAAAACAAGAAGCTACGGGATGAAGAGAATAAATATACTCACCGAACAGGTGACTGAAGAAACAAATAAGCATTAAGAAGGATAATTAAGAACTGAAGAAGACAGTCGTTCAGAGAGACCCACAAGCAAGACCAAGGTAATCCGAGTGTTGAATGGTAGCAATCTATAGGAACAAGATCCTAAAATTAAATAAAACATAGCATATGGCAGATCTCAGTGTGAAATCTAAACTACTATAAAGTAGTTTATTTTCCAATCTGAAAGTTCTCTGCTTTACTATTGGATGATCCATGTATAAATGATGTATTCGGGCATATTACCACTCATGACTCTATTGTAAAAAAAAGAAAAGTAATTGTAATGGGAAAGGATCAGAGCAAACAGCAAAGGTTGCAGCAAATCAACTTAGGTATCAACAAATCTCATCTTATCGAGAAATCAACGACCATGAATATGAGGCTCTCTTGATTCCTTTCGCATTCTGTTTGAATTAAGCAAAAAGCTGTGGTTTAATCCTCAAAGAAATGCAACTTGCCAGACGAAGAAATGTGCACATAAATTCCAAGACATTCAGAATCCCTGGTACCTAATTCTCATAATTCAGATCTCAATCCATAAAGAGGTTCTAATAAGAATTAATTGAGTAAGATAAGATCAATTGAAGCTTAAACTACAAGTTCCAAGACTTCACATTGCCCAATAGGAATGTTTGAAGAGCTCAGTCTACAAATTATTCCTCAAACTAACCCTCATTCACAATGCAACTCAAACAACTAACTCATAGGAAATTTTATAAAGGACAACAAAAGATTCAGCAAGATAAATTACTCCATTGAAGAAACTTAAGAGCGTGAAAAAAGAAGGAAATGAAGAAGCTTACTGCGAAGGCGGCAACAGTGGCTCCGATTAAACCGAAAATTAGAATGCCCAAAAAACTCATATCCACTTCTTTCTCTGGAGCACCTCTTCCTCGTTTATCCGCCTCCTCTTTCTTCATTCTTCCTGAATTGAAAATATTGGAACCATGCTCATTGAAATCAATATGATATTCGATACTCTGTTATCTCTTCCACTTCTTCAAAGTGATTAGATTCGATTAAGAATTGGGGTTTTTTGAGGAGATAGGAGGAGCATTCCATTCAATTAGCTTTAAAATCCAACCAAACCGAAAAAACTAATTATAGTAAATTTCTATTTTAGTAGGTAGAATTTTCGTTTAAAAAGAAAAATCAAATCAGATAAATGGAACAAGTGACCAGATTTTAAAATTAAAAAAAAAAAAATTCTGGCTTGTAGTGTAATTTGTATAGGGTTAATCCATCAAAATGGGATGAGTGCATACACTCTACTCCCTCACAAATAAAGAATTTTGTTAAATTAAGTTTGATTTACATAATCTAACTATTATAAACTCTCAACTCTAACAAGATAATAATTAGCTTCCACACAGGATGCTCAAGCTACTTTTGACTAAGATCTACACAGGATCGCACAACTCACACGGGATTTCACCTTGTAAAAGATGAATACAACTTAGTTGGAAACTTTGTTCCTTTTACATTAAGTACTCCTAAAACAACCTAAACACTTGATATAGAGATTAAAGTATATAAAAGATGTCTTCAATTGGTGTTGAGCAAGTCTTCTGATTTATGAGGTTAGGCTTGATAGCTTGACTTGTTTTGAAGTTGAGTGACTGAAACTTTTAGCTTTTGAGAATTTAGAACTTGAATGGCTTTTCTTGCTTAGATTCAAATTGTTAGAGTTTCAATCATTATTTCAATTTCTCTCTTCCTTTATTTATAATGAAAGAGTTTTGCTCATTGAAGAGAGACAAAACTCAAGCATTTAATGTAAGGTCCTTCTTATACAATCCTTTCATTTAATGGGTCTTGGACTTTAACTATGCGATCGTTCTTTCTTGTCTGTGAGGATTGCAGCTTACTATACAGGTGTCTTCACTTGGTTGACTCTTCTTCCTAATATTACAGTCTATCTCTACTGGTAATATTCTTGTTGTGATAAGACTTGATCTCAATGTCATAGTATCCTCAGACTTCATACTTGGTAAGCTGCCTTTTATTTTGGAATAACTTGTATGTAGTGATCTTATCATCTGCAGTGACATTTGGTGTATGTAGTAACCTCTAGGTTATGGTAGCCTTTCATTCTTACAACATACTTCGATTTTTATGGTTTCTATACATGACTTCCAGAGCATTCTTCTTCATACTACTTATATTAAAGTACTTGTAGATTTTTCTTCTTCATACATGTTTCTGGAAAAACTACTTGTATCTCACTTAAGTATTGTGAGAAAATGAGATACTATAAAATCCTATTACAAACTTGTTTTGTCTTATCAAACTTTAAACAATCAATTCCTAAGAGGATATCAATTTACAAAACCATGACACAAAACAATCTTGTATTATTTGACTATTTAGAAATATATTTCTGATTAATGTTTTGCTTTGACTATATAAAAATATATCCTCAATGTTTTGCAAACTATAATATTAGTGACATGATAACCAATTGAATAACAAAACTATATATATATATATATTTGGAGTTGGTTTTATTATGAATATAAGGTTAATTAAATAATTTATTTAAAAACCTTAGAAATTGTAGATCAAATGCGGGAATAATTTCTAACTATATTCTATGTTTATATACAAAAGCTCATATGTGATCGTATTTAAATCTTCCTACGTGAAATATAGCCCTATATGAATCATATGATTCAGTTTACTAGGTCAATCATAGTTAACATCGACAACAATGTCAGTCAATAGATCAATTCATTGGTTAGCACAATCATAAAAATATTAGTAATATACATATAAATATTTGTTTTATGACTAAAAATATTACATTTAAATGAATAGAAGCATTACTAATTATTTTATAAAGTTGCAAATAAATATCATCTTAACATTTTAAAAGCCTGTAGATCAATTCTCTGATTAGCACAATCATAAAAGTATTAGTAATATACATATAAATATTTGTTTTATCTTTTATGACTAAAAATATTACATTTAAATGAATAGAAGCATTACTAATTATTTTATAAAGTTACAAATAAATATCATCTTAACATTTTAAAAGCCGGTAAGTAAACAAATATTTACTTACAGGTTTATAAAAATATTAGTAATACATGTATAAATATTAGTTTTATGATTAAAAGTTATTACTTTGCTCCATTGAAATTTATCTTTTCATGAAACTAATTAAAATTCAATTTAAAATATTTGAAACATTAAAATAAAACTATTTAGACTTAATTAAATTTTATTTTGAAGAAGAAGAATGAATGACAATATACAAGAACTCTCGTGTTCTAATACAACAAAAATATAGGAATATCATGACTTAACTATTTTTAGTATTTAAAACTTAATAGAGTTATTATTATAAAAAATATCCAAACTTTTTAATATTTATTCATTTAGATTAGATAAATGCATTATTGAGAAAAAAATTTGAAAGGAAAAATCGTAAGCTCGCTCATTGTTTCAACTTGACGTAAAAATGGCAATTAATCTCAAAATTATCATTTCTTTATTCAGATTAAGAGAATAATTATCCATCCACATCTTCAATCGGATCTCACCCAATCTAGAAAAGGGTCACTCTCTTCCAACTCGATTTTCTCTCAGATAAACAAACAAGAATTTCGTATCAAGATTTTACACTTCCATTTTCTTTCCATATTCATCGATATATTTTCAAGATTCAGTTCCTTTTTTATTACGTTCGATAAAAATCTGAAACAAGCTTGTATCAGCTTTTTTTTTTTTTTGGGAAGAATGGCATCAAGACGGCCAATAAATCCTTCTCGGCGCATTTCAGAAAGTGGGTCTACTCCATCTTCTTCTTTGTCTCACTCAAGATCTCGCTCTCCCTCTCCTCTTTCTATTGCTCTCATCATACTGGTATATTTTGCCCTTTTTTTTTCCTTAGATTTTAGTGTGGAAATAAAGATTGTGATTGTAGGCAGTGAATCTTGGTGGGCTTCTGATGAGGTTTTGATTGATTTTGTTTTGCAGGGTGCATTGTTTGTGATAGGTTATTTCTTCCATGGCCAAGGTTTGATATATCTTTTTCTTTAAAATGATTTGGTGTTAGTTTGTTGACGTGATTAAGTGAAATAGTTTTCTATCACTATTACTCTGGAGTTGATTAGAAGAATGGATGGCTTTTGAATAAGTAGTGTTGTTCTAAGTGCTTTGGTATGTGGCATTGTTTATTCCTATGTTTTTTGCTAAAGAAGTAGTCGTGGTTTTTGCTAAAGAGGTAGTGATAACTAAGTTATTTGAACCAAGGAAATGGTAAGAAATCAAGATCATATGCTATCAAATGGCAGTGATTTTCTGTGAATTGCTTTTGGATTCTACAATTTTTGTTTCCAATCCTTGTCTGCAATCTAGAGTGGTGGTGTTTTCAACTTGAATTCATATATTGGATATATGTGATGCTGTGAAATGTTCATCTTGATCTTTAGGAATCTATCTAATATCAAATGTTGTAGAGCCAAGATGATAACCGTCAGTATAAGTTCTAAATGTCAATCAGCATGCTATGGTCACACTTTTAGCTCTTTGCTCTAATTTTCATCTTTTATTTTCTTTTTAATTATTTTTATTTTTATAAAGTTAATATTGCAATTAGAATTATTTTTTCGTCTGGCCTTTTGTGTGTCCTGTTGGATGATTAGAGTAGGAAGTTTATGATTTAAAGAAATGTCTTCTACTTATCATGCTTTGATTGATGGGTGAGGGTTTGCATTGCAGGTACTTTTGGAAATCATAGAGTTCTCAGCCAGGTGGAAGGTAGTCATATAAGCTATATTTTGGTCATCAAGTTTCTTGTGTTTTCTCCTTATCTAAGGGGCCAAAGTTGATGTCCTTTTGTTCTTGTGCAATTAATGCATGACCTGTTTCGTGATTGGGATTCACAATAAAAAGAGGAATGTATTTCAGAAAGCCTTTGATAAACTTGAGCTGAAAAGGAACATGTGTATGTTTCTGTGGTCCTTTTCTTATTAGAAATGGAAATCTTGATTCAGAATTACTGCTTAAGAGGTTAATCAGAAGTTTTCTGGTATGTCAGTTTTCATGGTGCAGTAATGAACGAATATGGCATTTTTCAATTATTGGAATATACATGAAAGAAATCTCTTGCTACTCTTAGGATATTTATTATCCAATTAAAGATTCTGATGAACCTCGATGACCCCGAAGCCTGATACTTGGTCATTTCCATATGAATGTTGTCTGCTTAAATCTTCCTTTTTGGGTATTATTCAAGACAAGCTGATCTTAGATACCTCGTATTGATATGCCCTCTAACCAGTTTCTCCAGTGATTTATTTCATAACTTGGATGTTTCTTATCTTGTATTTCTTGAGTGAAACATTCCCTGTGTTTCAAAAGCACCCTTTATTTTACCTTGTTGAAAAAATTGATTCCTTGATATTGAATTACATATTTAAACAGTTTACGAACTTGGATTTGTGATAATCTATAATATATCTATGCTAGTGACAAATAGTCCTAATTGATTTGGCTTTAAAATTACTGATATTATGAAGTGGCCTTTTTAAAGTTGAATTGATTGACTGAAGCTACTATATTTAGTTTGTTGTCAAACTCAGTAGAATAAAAAGCTTTTCATAACTATCTTTGGTTCTTCTCTATCTAAGATTGAACTTTCTCATTTACATTTAACTTAACTGTGTATATACCCATCCTTCCTCTCTAAGAATTTTCTTTCCAGAAGAACCACATGTATAGACTCCACCTAAGATTGTCAAGCTAAAGAGAGTTAGATTAGTGCTTTAATCACACACGAAAACTTCTTCGAGTTTTACAACATGGGTGCTTATATTTCAATTACTTGATCTTTATTTCTTTGTCGATGGTCCTTTTGCAGGTGACTTTTCATGTACTGCAGAAGTTGAACGTGCAATTCCAATTCTTAAAAAAGCATATGGTGATAACATGCACAAGGTGTTACATGTTGGTCCAGACACCTGTTCTATTGTTTCCAGATTGTTAAGAGAGGAGGACACTCAAGCATTTGGCATAGAACCATATGATATAGAAGATGCCAATCTTGCATGCAAGAGATTGGTGCACAAAGGCCTCGTTCGTGTGACTGATATTAAATTCCCTCTTCCCTACAGGGCAAAATCATTCCCTCTTGTTATTGTCTCAGATGCTTTGGATTACTTGTCCCCAAGATATCTCAACCGGAGCCTTCCTGAATTAGCAAGGGTATCATCTGGTGGCCTCGTCATTTTCACTGGTAAGATAAATTATGCCATGTTTCTATTCATGATTTTGTTAATCTTGATCTTGAATTATATTCTGAAATGCTTGTTATCTGTGTTCTATAACTGATTTCTCTAATATGCAACTACTCTCACACAATAGCATTGAAATGATATCTTGTATTGCTCCTAACAAAGTCATAATTCAACTTGATCAGATGTTGTACTCTAGTCCATATTTAATCATTTAAAACTCCATGCATTTGCTATTCTGGATTTTATTCGTTATATTTATATTTGCTTGGTTGTGCTTTGTGACCCTCCCCTCTGTATTAATAACCTTCTCCTTTTGTAAATTTGTAGGATATCCACGTCACCACAAAGTTAAAGCTGTTGATAAAGCCAAATATGGACGGCCTGTAAGATGTCTATCAACCACACACTTACCTTTTCTTAAATATTGGTCCTTTTCCGTTGAGGATGTTGGAAAACTGTTGTTTGATATTATGCAACTAAAGAATAACTATGGAGATAAAACAACATAAAACATAACCTAAACAGATCAAACAGCAACTTTTTAAAAGCTGCGTGAAGCGTTTGGTATCATCTCATTTTCCTCGAAGATATTATTTTAGGAAATAAATTATCTTAGGTTGTGTTTGGATGGTGAGATTTGAGAAAAGATTTAAAATCCATAGTATTAAATCTATTGGTGGTGTTTGGACAGACATGTAATTCAAATCCCTTCATCCAAACACAAACTTAAGGATGCCTTATATTCCGTCATTTTCTGTGTTTGCTAACAGGCTAAGTTGAGGAGCTCGACATGGTGGATTAGATTTTTTGTTCAGATGAGCTTAGAGGAGAACGAAGCTGCAGTGAAGAAGTTTGAGCAAGCTGCAGAAAAACGATCTTACATCCCAAGCTGCCAAGTTTTTCATCTCAAATCTTACCAATGATGTCCGAGTAAGTATACTAGTCACCAATTTGGAACAATTTGCGTCTCTTCTGTGAAGTTAACATAGCTCTACATATCGAGGGAATGATAGATTTGCAGAGATCCTATTACGAACTCGTTTTTGGCCCCAGAATAGGATCGTATTCTTTTATTAAAATTCTTTCGGAAAGTAGAGGGCATGAAACCATAGAGATTCTCCATTTTTTGTATCATATAATACAACTCTCATATCTGGCTTATAGAAATTACCATTCACCTTTATGCCATTCCATTGCACTTAAATGGTTTTTCTCTCATCTCTCTCTCTCTCTCTCTAGTTCATGTATGCATGCTCAATCTTGATGCTTCATTGGTTAGTTGTGGACCATTTTGAAGCCTAAACCATGAAGCAGACAATGTTGTGCTGATAATTCAAGTGATTTTAGTATCCACCTTGAATGATTAGCATTTTGCATGATCTTAAGAAAACGTTATTAAATACACTTGTGTAAGAAAACGTTTATTTCTTTTGGATTGAATACGTCGTTATTTTGAGAGTGTTTGAAGTAAGTTTATTACTTTCTTTAAAACATCTTATAAGATATTTAAAAGCGTATATCGTGTGAGGATGGTCAACAACTTATACAGGTTCATAGATGAAATCTAACAGAGTATTTCGTTGCTTTTTCAATGATAAAATTTTGAAAATAAATTTATTCCTTCTAAAATAAGATTTTATTTTTGATTTAACTTTAAATTTCACACTTTACCCTAACATTTTGTGAGTTTAATCATCTTATTAATCCAGCACTTCAATAACTTTTTAAAATAAGATAAAACCTTTTCATGAGTTTAAGATATTTCAAGTAAGTATAGATAGCAGACACCCCCTAAGAATGGTTGTGGTTCATTGGCTCTATATTTTATTTTTATAAAAGGAATTACAAAATACTACATTTTATAAGAATTTATCCAAATACGGTGGAATGTCGGTTGTACATACATCTTTTACACATTTTAAAGGAGATAACAAATTGACATATGTGCTTCAATCTTTTCTCTCTAAAAAATAAATTAATCATAATCATACATTTGTCCCTAATTTATATGTTTATGAATATTTATAATTCTATTAAAACAATCTTTTTTCTAACCCCCTTCATTTCTTACATGATGATGATAATAATAATAATAATAATTGAAAATTAATTTTTTATATACATACATCAATAACGTATAATACATTTATTAATGAAAATTTTGTATCAAATTTATAAATTAAATTGTAAGTAACAATTTATTCTTCTTGAAATTAGTTTGTGTTTAATTTTTTTTTTCTTATTACTATGAGACTCACCTTTTGTTTTACTTTTATTTTTCATACATTTTATAAAAGTATTCATTTTGGAGAATCTTGTGTCATACACATGTGAAGACCTATATAATATATTTTGCATTAGACGACACTATTTTTTGACTATTGAGATTTATACTTAGTTATTATTTTATGAAATTCATTTATAAAATTTATTTTAGTTCTTGTTTATAAAACTTGTGTATTACATGAGATTAACTCTAGTTTTTATTAAAAACATAAAAAATTTACATCTCTACGGGAAAGTCACGGACAAAAAAGTCAGCAATATCTATTTCTTTTATTTAATTTGTTTTCCTTTCCTTTTTAATTTATTTTACAAGACTTTGTAAATTTTATAAAGTTACATATAAAAATATATTAAGTATATAGCTTTGTTTTAAATATATACTATGAATATATATTGATATATAGTGTTAAACATATTGATATATATTAATAACGTGTTGTGTGTATATATATATATATTTAAATATTTAAATCAATAAAACGTACATAATAATATAATATATTAAATATACAACCCTACTACCCACCTTGGGTATTTTAACATTTTTCATTAAATATATATTTTTAGTATATATTTATAGCATTTAACAATGTTATATATTTATAAATCGTAACATGTATTTTTATATAATTTTTATTCCTATTGCAATTCAAATTAATTTTAAATTTTTTAATATATATATGCAAGAGACCAACTTATAAACAAATAAATATAAACGTCAGTTGTACAATCCTTTTTTTTTTTGGACTTTTCAGTAGATACTTCAGGGTAAGTGAAGCTTTTTGTATGTGCAACTAAAATTTTTAACATATTTTAATAAAACCTATAAAATATAGTATTTTGTAAGATTTTGAATCAAAATACAATAATTGATGAAAACACACATTTGCGAATCAATTTATGCTAATTTTAGAACAAATCAATCAATTATTAAAACCTATAAATCCGTATATTAAATCGCGCTGGCACATTAAATTAAATTTGTGAAGCAGAAAAAGCTGATAATGGGACTTTCAGAACTGGTGAGGATAATGTTATAAGAAGTCAATAATTGGTTCCACTTCAATTTATATATATCAAGATTAAATATTAAATGCTGCTAAGATATAGGAGTATATATATGGGAATGAATCTTTGACAACAAAAGTCCATTTAGTTCTTGCTTTGCCTTTTTAGTGAAACAAAGTTGCCGGCCATTTCAATCCCATGTTTCTTGATTTCTACAACACTTGTTTCTGTTCCATTTATTGTTGAGTTTGAAATTATGGCAAGTTAGATCTGCAGTGTACTAATTGGGAGTTGGGATATTCATCATCTTCTATAATTTTGATTTTTTAATTATTATACTGTAACAACAAATTTTATGTATTATATAAATAATCATAAAAAAAGTGTTTAAATTATATTTATTTATTTGAATCAAATAAACTTGATTTGAATTTCGAGCCGACTTCTTTAAACTTGAACTTATTTGGAAAGTAGGAAAAAAAAATTGTTTGATTCGAGGGTTTAACACCTTATTCGACTTCTTCAAACTTGAACTTGTTTGGAAAGAAGAAAAAAAAACTATTTGATTGGAGGGTTTAACACCTTATTCGAATCAATTAAGTACAGTTTTGAAGAATTGTTTAATTTAAGGGTTTAAAACCTTAAAAAGGAAAACTGTTTGATTCGAGGGTTTAACACCTTATTAGCATATTCGAACCAAGTACAATTTTGAAGAATTGTTTGATTCAAGGGTTTAAAACCTTGTTCGAATCAAGTACAGTTTTTAAAAAACTTTGCAGATCGCCAAGAATAAGGAAAACTGTTTGATTCGAGGGGGTTTAACACCTTATTGGCTTATTCGAATCAGGTACAATTTTCGAAAATAAAAAAACTATTTGATTCGAAAATAGAGAAAACTATTTGATTTGAGGGTTTAACACCTTATTGGCTTATTCGAATCAGGTACAGTTTCAAAAATAAAGAAAACTATTTGATTCGAGGGTTTAACACCTTATTGGCTTATTCGAATCAGGTACAGTTTTGAAGAATTATTTGATTCAAGGATTTAAAACCTTCTTCAAATCAAGTACAATTTTTAAAGAACTTTGCAGATTGCCAAGAATGCTTGAAGATCGTCGAAGATTTGGCAAATGCTTGAAGATCGTCGAAGATCTTCAAGCAAATCACGACTTTGAAGATCAAAGTCGAAGAACACTTCAATTGAAATCATCAATTCTTGTGTCGTGATGTGTGGAATGATAAAAATCAGACCCCTTTTTATAAATGTTGATGGAGAGTCTTGATAGGATTAGAAGTAAAATCCCAATACATTTAGGATTCTAATGGAGTGATTTGATTGGTCCATCATAATTTGATATTTGATATCTATTTGGAAGTAGAATTCTGATAGCTCTAGTATTCTAACAACTTGTAGAAGTAGAATCCTAATATGTTTAGAATTCTAATGGAGTGACTTGATTGCCCTTTATAATTTGATATTTATCTGAAAGTAGAATTCTGATAGTTTTAGGATTCTAACATGTAGAAGTAGAGTTATACTAGCTCTAGGATTCGTCACAATTTTATATCCATCAAGTTCCTTGAGATAATTATCAAATTAAATATTTATTTATTTTTGATAATGTCTGAGGGATTTTAATACATGGTAACTTGATATAATTATCAAATTAAATATTTATTTATTTTTGATAATGTCTGCGGAATTTTGACATATGGCAAATTTTAATTGGCTAGTAAATTTTGACTATCTACAGATATATCTTACATGGTATAAGTAACGAGATATGTGATCTAAGAATATCGAAAAATGGGTCATCAAATTGAAAAAATGGCATTAAAACTTTTATTGATTTGTAAAACTGGACTTATATGAGATGGCTTTACAGATAGTTAACGTGAGACGGGTCTTATCACCTACAAATAAAACTCATTTCTATAAATTTATATATGAATGGTGAAGTATGAGTTATAGATTGACCCGTCTCACATAACTAAAACTATCTCACGTAAGACTTACTTTGTCATAAGGGTTAGGCAAAATGCATATAGATGAAATTCTAAGGTGTAGAAATGACAAGATTTGGAAAATCAAATTCTATAAAAATTAAAATATGCAAAATCATAAGGTGAAACGAATAAAAGAAAAGTTATTTTGAACCCTAAAAGGATGAAACTTTGGAATTTAGCCTTGGAAGGATGACTCCACTTTAAAAGGTGTATTGTTAAATCAAAACACTGACACTTGTTGATGGTCATAACGAATCTATCAAAGCCTTCCTAACCTTTATTAGAAAGTGAGAAAAAAACAAATGAATTGACATAAATAAGAGAATTAGGTCCTTAATTGTGTGAGATTTTGACACACCAATAATTGATTTATTAACATATATTCACTGTACATAAAAGAATATTCGAGGAATTCGAATCGCAATTCGTTTGAAATATCTAATTTTGAGACATGTTGAAGTACAAATGTCGGATTATCCAACACTTTTAACTAAATGTGTGCTTCCATATTTTTAGGATTCAAAGAAAAGGAGAATTTTCACTTTCTTTTATCAGTTTCTCACTTGTGCTTTTATTTGACACAAATTCTCTTATGCACGTGCATAAATTTAAAATTCATACAATTTGAATCGATCATATCATGATCAGTGAGTTATATTTATTTTTATTTTATTTTATATGTTGACTTTTATATTATAAATGTGTGATCTCCATGTACAAATGTTGTGACCTTTATGTACTGTAACTTAGAAAAATAAAAGAATTTCAGTAAAATTTGTATATAGATAGGTATCGATAAAGGTATGAATATTTGTACATAAATGTCACATGAATATACATAAGAGTCATATGAATATCCCATAAAGGTATCTATATACAAATTTTACTGAAATTCTTTTATTTTTCTAAGTTACAGTACATAAAGGTCACAACATTTGTACATAAATGTCATAACAATACAACATATAGATTTTGGCCTGAAGCAAATATATATATATATAGATTCTGATTTACTTGAATCGACCTGGATTGCATGTGCACCAGTTGTACAGCGAGAGACACTCTTTGTTTGGAAGACCAAAAATAGGAAGGGGAATAAAAGACAAGTTACAATTCTAGCTTGACAAGATAATTACATCGATTTTTTTAAAATTAATTTAAAGTATTTATTTGAGTTCAAGAAAATGGTTCAAGGCTTCGAGCAATAATATAATTATTTGCAAGGGAAAGGATATTTATTTATTATTTTATCAATATTAATATAGAAATAATTTGGAGAGGAAGGTGCATATATTGGGGGTGTCTTTGATTGGTGAAACATAGAAGTCATGATTGACATGCAAACCATGTTACATTGTCACCACTATCATATATCTATCTTTCTAAATGGTCACATTTTTCTCGATCAGTTTTACTTTGTGATAAATAATTTAATAATATCCTTATCATGCGAAACATATGTCATTCTTCTAGAGAACCACAACTAGATCTTTTGAAAGTTGAATATTCTTCAAACTCTTACTACATTCATTTGTCATCCTGCAGTACATTTATGCACTTTTTTCCTATTTAATTTAGATTATTAATATGAAGTTATTTTAATTTTTCATCATTAGATTAAAATAATACAAAAAAATTTACTTATATAATATGTGAGGTTGGGAGGTGTGCTAGCTAGTTATATCCTATGTGCATTACAATATCATCCTATAACATCCCGATTTTTATAACTTAAATCTCTAATAATGAATTATAGGCTAAAATTTTAGTTACCATGATTATACAAATATAAATATAGTAAAATTCTTTTTATGATATTTCAAATTGATAGTAATTAACCAAATTCTTTTCTAGTGTTTGCTGAACAAGTAAGAAGATTGCTGCAAGTTGGTGCTGTAAGCAGCAACAGTAAGGAAGTTACAACAAGGAAGTTGCTGTAAGAAGGTTGCTGTAAGCAGCAACATCAGATTGCAGTAAGAAAGTTACAGCAAGAAAGTTGCTGTAAGTTGGTTGCTGTAAGCAGCAATGACAGAAAGCTTGCTGTAAGCAGCAATAACAGAAAGCTGCTGTAAGAAGGGTTCTGAAGATCAGTTTTTTGGTGGATTCTAATCAGTTACGGCACAACGGTTTCTTGGTTAATCAGTTTCTGTAAGCAGCAATAACAGAAAGCTGCTGTAAGAAGGGTTCTGAAGATCAGTTTTTTGGTGGATCCTAATCAGTTACGGCACAACGGTTTCTTGGTTAATCAGTTTCTTTTCAGTTGCTATAGGTTTCTATATATATATGTATCTGTAGAGAGTGAAAAGATATGATATAGAGAGAAAAACCCAGTTTAGATATAGAGAGAGAAATATATCTGATAGAGAGAGAAAAAGATATCGCGTTAGCGTTGTTTTCAGATTTGTGTATTCTTCTCTGTAAAGTTTTCTCCTGATTGAATAAAAAGTTCCCCTCCCCTTTTTCCCGTGGATGTAGGCTTGTTTATGCCGAACCACGTAAATCTTTGAGTGTTGAATCTTGTTGGTTTAGATTAAGATCTATTCTCAGATCTTGATTGTTTGAGAACTTGTGGTTTGCAAGTGGGTTTTATTTGTTTCTTGGAGCTTTAGATCTGACAAGTGGTGCCGTCTGTGGGAACCGCCTAAAGATCCAAGAAATGGCTGCAACAAGATTTGATGTTGAGAAGTTCAATGGAGAAGGAGATTTCGGTCTCTGGAGACTCAAGATCAGAGCACTCTTAGTCCAACAGGGATTAGCTATTGCTCTGAAAGGAATGACCTCTCTACCTGAAGCCATGAAACAAGAAGAAAAGGTGTTGCTGCTAGAGAAGGCTCACAACACGCTGATTCTAAGTCTGGGAAATAAAGTCCTAAGAGAAGTAGCAAAGGAAGATACTGCGAAGGGTGTATGGGATAAACTGGAAAGTTTGTACATGGTTAAAACCTTGGCAAATCGGTTATACATGAAGAAGAGACTTTATGCATACAAGATGCTTGATGAAAAGTCTGTTACAAGTCAACTTGGAGAATTTCTGAAAATTCTTGATGACTTGGAAAATATAGGAGTCTCTCTAACTGAAGAAGATAAGGTGTTTATGCTCATCAGTTCAATGCCTAAATCCTTTGAAAATTTTATAGATACAATATTGTATGGAAGGCAAAACACAATCACTCTTGATGAAGTGATTATTGCTCTCAAGTCAAAGGAATTGTCAAAAAACAATGAAGGCAAGGCAGAATCTATTGGTGAGGGTCTAGCAATCAAGAAAGGTGTACAGAAAAGGAAGTTTCAGAAACAAGAACATAAACCACCTGTCAAGAAACCTGATAAGGAATCACAAGATTCTACAGATGATGTTGGAAATAATACTTGTTTCCACTGCCACAAACCGGGTCATTACAAGAAGGATTGCATCAAGTACAAGCAATTCAAGAAAAATCAAGGAAAGAATCAACCAAATCAAGCCAATCAAACTACTGAAGCCCCTGCTTCAAATTCAGGATATGAGTCTGCAGAGGTGCTGTCAGTCACTGCAACTAATATCAACTCAGAATGGGTTTTGGACTCAGGTTGCTCTTTCCATATGAGTCCTAAGAAAGAATGGTTTCAAGATTTAAAATTACAGGATATTGGTTCGGTTTTGCTTGGTAATGATCAGTCTTGTAAGGTCAAGGGAATTGGTTCTATTTCCTTGAACATGTATGATGGTGTGATAAGAGTATTATCCCAAGTTAGATATGTTCCAGATCTCAAGAGAAACCTGATTTCTCTCGGAATGCTAGATTCTCAAGGTTACAAGTTTCAGTCAGAGGGAGGTTCTTTAAGTGTATCCAAAGGATTACTCACTGTGATGAAAGGGTTCAAGAAAAATGAGCTCTATTTCATAGATGGTAAGACCAGTCTTCCAGAAGCTAACTCAGCATCAGAAATGGATAGAACTTTGTTATGGCACAGGAGGCTAGGACATATCAGTGAGAAAGGATTACAAGAGCTGGCAAAACAGAAAGTGTTTGGGAAGGACAAAGTCACAAATCTTGACTTATGTGAATTCTGTGTCCTTGGGAAAGCGAAGAAACAAAGCTTCAAAACTGGAATGCATATCACCAAGGCTCCACTTGATTATGTTCACTCTGATCTTTGGGGACCAGCAAGAACTCAAACAAGAAATGGAGGAAATCACTTCATGTCTCTAATTGATGATTATTCCAGAAAAGTTTGGATCTATATTCTGAAGTCTAAGGATGAGGCATTTCAAACTTTTAAGAATTGGTTGACTGAGACTGAAAACCTCAGTGGAAGGAAGCTCAAGTATCTGAGGACAGATAATGGTTTGGAGTTCACCTCTGACCAGTTTAATAAGTTTTGCAAAGAGAAAGGGATTGCTAGGCACAAGACTGTACCTGGAACCCCACAACAGAATGGTTTGGCTAAGAGAATGAATCAAACCATCCTGATTAAAGTTAGATGCATGCTTATCAGTTCAGGAATGACTAAGAGCTTCTGGGGTGAAGCAGCTGCTACTGCTGTATTCTTGATAAACAGGAGTCCTTCAGCTGCAATTGAGTCTAAAACTCCTGAGGAGAAGTGGCATGGATCAATTGCAGACTACACTGGTTTAAGGGTGTTTGGATGTTTGGCCTATGCTCATGTCAAACAAGATAGGTTAGAGCCAATGGCTCTAAAGTGTGTATTTCTGGGATATCCGAAGGGTGTTAAAGGATATAAGCTCTGGTGTTTGGAGAAAGGAAATCAGAAATGCATAATATGTAGGGATGTGGTGTTTGATGAAAGCAAAATGCCATTTAAGGTTGCTGATCTAGACTCAAACACATCCAAAGACAAAGAGAAGTCTCAGTTTGAGGTGGAGTCCATGAAGATCAGTGAGAATGCTCAAGAATCTGAATCCGATCATGATGATTGTGAAGAAAATGAGCAGGAGAATGATCAAGATGAATTAGCTAACTATCAGTTAGTTAGAGATAGATCAAAAATGTCTATTAAACCACCAATTAGACTTTGTTATGCTGATAATGTTTCTTTTGCTTTACTTGCAGCTCAGGAACTTGATACTCAAGAGCCTAAAGATTACAATGAAGCTGTAAACTGCAAACAAAAGGAGAAATGGTTGGTTGCTATACAAGAGGAACTTTGCTCCTTAGAAAAGAACACAACCTGGGAGATAGTTGACAAGCCTAAACATCAAAAGTTAGTTGGCTGCAAGTGGATCTTCAAGAAGAAGGTAGAAGCTACCAAAGGAGGGAAAATCAGGTTCAAAGCTAGGCTTGTGGCCAAAGGCTTTACACAGAAGGAAGGAATTGATTATTCAGAGATTTTCTCACCGGTTGTGAAGCATTGCTCCATTAGAATTCTACTTGCAATGGTAGCTCAGTTCAACATGCAACTTCACCAAATGGATGTGACTACAGCTTTCTTACATGGAGAGTTGAAGGAGAAGATTTTCATGAAGATTCCAGAGGGTTTGCATGTTACTGATAAAGAGAATAAAGCTTGCTTGCTGAGGAGATCACTTTATGGATTGAAGCAAAGTCCAAGGCAATGGTACATCAGGTTTGATGAATACATGCAGAAAATTAACTTCAAAAGGAGCAGGTATGATAATTGTGTTTACTTTAAGCATGATGACACTGCACACACATTCTTACTATTATATGTAGATAATATGCGTATTGCTAGCACTACTACTAATGGTTTGCTTGAAGTTAAAGCTTTACTTAAATCAGAATTTGAGATGAAAGATTTAGGCAAAGCAAAGAGAATGTTAGGGATGGATATCTGCAGAGATGAAGAATCTGGTGAAGTAGTTCTTGATCAATTAGATTACCTAAAAGGGTGCTGATTAGGTATCAAATGAATCAGTCTAAGGGCAGTGTTACACCTATTGGGCAACATATCAGATTGTCTAAAGAACAAGGGCCTAAGACACAGCAAGAAGTAGACAAGATGATGAAGATCCCTTATGCCAATGCAGTTGGAAGTATAATGTATGTCATGGTGTGTTGCAGACCTGATCTTGCTCATTCAATGAGTATAATTAGTAGATACATGGCAAATCCAGGAGTAGTTCATTGGGAAACAGTGAAAGGTGTGATGAGATACTTAAATGGTTCTATGGATCACGGCTTGAGATTTAAACGAGTGCATGAAAGTTCAGTTCCTATAGTTGGATATGTTGATGCAGACTATGCAACAAATATAGACACAAGGAAGTCTCTCACAGGTTATGTGTTTACCCTATTTGGGACAGCAATCAGTTGGAGAACATCTCAGCAATCAGTGGTGGCTCTCTCAACCACAGAAGCTGAATTTATAGCCTTGACTGATGCTGTCAAAGAAGCTGTTTGGCTGAAAGGAATTCTAAAGGAGTTTGGTCTTTTTCAGAAGTGTGTCACTATCCACTGTGATAACAATAGTGCAATTCATCTGTCCAAACATCAAGGGTATCATGAGAGAACAAAACACATTGATGTAAAGTTGTTCTTTATAAGAGATAAGGTGGAGAGTGATGTTGTAAAAATCAGCAAAATTCCATCTGAAGAAAATCCAGCTGATGCTTTTACTAAAGCCTTACCTACAGCTAAGTTTCGGTTGTGTATGGAGCTAATTGAATTGGTTGGAAAAGCAGCTACCAAAGTTACGTAAAGAAAGAAAATGAGAAGAAAAACCAGTTCAGCAAAAGAAAGAGAATCAAGCTAAAAGTGGAGATTTGATAGTAATTAGCCAAATTCTTTTCTAGTGTTTGCTGAACAAGTAAGAAGATTGCTGCAAGTTGGTGCTGTAAGCAGCAACAGTAAGGAAGTTACAACAAGGAAGTTGCTGTAAGAAGGTTGCTGTAAGCAGCAACATCAGATTGCAGTAAGAAAGTTACAGCAAGAAAGTTGCTGTAAGTTGGTTGCTGTAAGCAGCAATGACAGAAAGCTTGCTGTAAGCAGCAATAACAGAAAGCTGCTGTAAGAAGGGTTCTGAAGATCAGTTTTTTGGTGGATCCTAATCAGTTACGGCACAACGGTTTCTTGGTTAATCAGTTTCTTTTCAGTTGCTATAGGTTTCTATATATATGTATCTGTAGAGAGTGAAAAGATATGATATAGAGAGAAAAACCCAGTTTAGATATAGAGAGAGAAATATATCTGATAGAGAGAGAAAAAGATATCGCGTTAGCGTTGTTTTTAGATTTCTGTATTCTTCTCTGTAAAGTTTTCTCCTGATTGAATAAAAAGTTCCCCTCCCCTTTTTCCCGTGGATGTAGGCTTGTTTATGCCGAACCACGTAAATCTTTGAGTGTTGAATCTTGTTGGTTTAGATTAAGATCTATTCTCAGATCTTGATTGTTTGAGAACTTGTGGTTTGCAAGTGGGTTTTATTTGTTTCTTGGAGCTTTAGATCTGACACAAATGCTATGTATCATCTAGTTTGGACTTTAATTGAATAGTAAACTCATATACCATGGTAGATTAAATATAGAATTCCATTGGTATTATATGTTTTTTTTTTAATCTTTATGCTAGGTTACACATTAATTATTTAAAGATATTGGTTATGATTTGAGAAGACAAAATGTATTAATTACTATATATATAATATATGTATGTCCATGGAAGCTTGAAACTATAAGGAATTGTATAGATGTTAGAAGAAATAAATTAATGCTATTAATAAATGTTAGAAAAAATAAATTAATACTAATATTAGTAGTAGATGGTTAAATCTTAATTATATTTTTATCAATAAATTTACCTTTAGATTGTATTGAGAAAATTTAAAATCAAGAACCAGATTAAGGATCTTGAGATTTTATAAGTTTTCGAAACTCCAGGTAAATACATCTCTCACCTGCGGTATGAATAGTTCAGTTTTCTTTGTTTAATGTTGATTCAAATTTTACGTGGATGCTTATTTATGTTTTTCTATGAGTATATTTTAATGATTGACTAAGTGATGTGCCCCATGTGTTTTGATCAAGTAGAAAATGCTAATTAATCTTATTGCATATAAAGTTAAAAAAGTATTTTATAGTTTTATTTTATATATTTATTAGGGATTGGTAGCAGGCTCCCAAACCGCTTACAAGAAGAAGTTAAAGGATATAGCTAGACCTCGGGTTTTTTTGAAGTTGTGCGCATTGGTTCCATATTTGGATATTATTTTCAAGTATATTAGTATATTGTTTTTATTAGTTGATGCATCTAATTTTGTTTAAAAGTTCCAAAGAAAAATTGTACTTGCTAAGCATTTCACTTATAGTAAGATAAATGTAAGTTGTGATGCAAAGAGATAGCAGTGTTGAAGCGTGATTGATGTGATGACGAAACTTCGGAATTAATTGTATAATATTCTTATTTAATTTTAACGCTAGAAGTTTCATCCTATGTTTATTTCAATGTTATAATTGGATGTTAGTTAACTTTTTACTTAAATTTCTTTTAATATAAAATCCAAATCACGCGTTTTAATCTTTTAAGATGAATAATTTAAAATCTCTAAAATGTTCCTTAAGAAAACATTATTTCCGTTCTTTAAAAAAAAATCTCTATAAACATTATGAAATTTTTGTTAATATGAAAAGTTAAGCATGATTTCATGTATCTAATAACCCTACTAAAAGGAGGTGTTACTCCTCCCATATTTAATATCTAGAATCATCCTATATTTAATATCGTAAGTCAATTTTAATTTATTTTATAAAGCTCACACATACATTTTATATTTTGATTTGGTATCTAAAATGATTAAAAAAAAGAAAAAAAACAGTAAATGTTGAATATTAAATTATTGCCAATTGTAAATGTAGATGAGTCGTGTATATATAGTAACAGAAATAACATATATTGACTTTAAGAAAAAACAAAATTATAAATCAGTTACAATTGGAACTCAAATTTTACACATTCACATTAAAAATAAATAACTTAGCACATCATTATAATATTTCAATTATATTTTTTTCACAAATAATTTTAAAATTATTAAAATATACTATAATTAATATTAAAATTTTAGGGGGCTAAGTGCCACTTTTGAACCCCACGCAGCTCCGCCATAACTACACCCAATGTGAATGACGAATTGAATGAAGAGTTAAATGGTTAAAATTGAGGGATCTAAAACTCAAACCTATCTATAAATATATCATTTGGTCGAATCCATTTTACAAAATTTATCTAATGCTATTTTTTTTTCTTTTCTATAAGATATATGCAGATTATTGCATGAGAGTAGCTTTATCCAACTCACATCTTCAAATATTAACCACAGATTTCTGTATTAAAAAAAAGTGACTACTTGGAATATTAAAAAGCATGGGTCAACGTAGCTAAATTAATGATGTTGCACGGATTAATTTCCCGTCGACTAAAAGGGGACATTTGGGCTTAAAATAATACTAATTGATATGGCTATTTTATAAGGATATGGATAGTCCTTTCGATATGATATTTTTATTCGGGATAGAGTCAGGATTTTTTAACGGTTATGATAACGAGCTTGAAACACGGAGTTCAAGTGGCCGGCGAGCGATCACGCACTCGATGAAAGAACTTTACAAGCGATAATGGAATACATGCATTAATAATCTATGATGATCTTAGTAAACAAACCGTGGCATATTGACAAATGTCATTATTATTACGCTGACAATAAAATTTTATTTTTATTTTCCAAAAGTTAAAAAAAAAAATTATATATATATATATATATATATTCTATTTTCAATATAAGGTCATATTTATTTGGCTTATTTAATAATAAATCCTTTTTCAATTTAGTCATTTAGTCTTGAAAAAACCAGACATTAAATGGTAGACCGAAGAGTATAAATGAAAATCTTATGTACAATAAATAAAATATTAATTGTAGGAAATTGACTTGTTTGATAGGCTTTTTCAGTGACTTTTTTTTTTTCCTGACCCACATTCAAAATTAATTCTATTTGACTAATCTAGGGTAACAACTCAGTCCATCAGAATTGGTATCATGTAAAACTTAAGATGTGCCTTAATATGATCTGATTTTGAGGTTAAGTTAACTGAAAAGTTTAATCAACATATATTTACTCTTCCTATCTCAAAATAAATGATATTTTAAGATATTACACATATATTAATGAAGCTTGTTAAAAGACCAATCTACCAGTATTTATAAGTTCCTCATTATGGATAAATTTTTAATAATCACTTTTATAAATCATTTAATTAATTTGAGAGTAGTAAGTAATGAGTACTTTTATAAAATATGAGTAAACATTTCTTAAAATCTATAATGAAACTTATTTTGGAAAAAAAATAAAATTAAAATGACATTAATTTATTTTGAAATAGATGAAATGTGTGAGATAGATGAAGTATTTTTTTTTGATCATTATGTGGAATATATATATATATATATAATGTTATGAATCTTCTTATGGCCATAAAAATTTTGTGGAATACATATCACCGGTTTAGTTGTTCCCTCAATCTTAAAATAATTTTTACAGAGATTAAGAAAATATTTAATAAGTATAAGATAAATTTTCCTGTGCATTTGATGTACGGATCTAAGATCCGTGTAATTTGAATCGATCTGATCTGGATCCGCAATTTTTTTTTTGAATTTTATGACTTGACCTTTATATACAAATTTGGCGACTTTTATATACAAATATTGTGATATTTATTTATAAATGTTGTGACCTTTATGCATTGTAATTTAGAAAAAAAATGAAGAATTTCAACAAAATTTATACATAAATACCTTTATATGATATTCATGTGACCCTTACCTTTATGATATATAAAGGTATATAAATGTATGAATATTTGTATATAAAGGTCACATGAATATACATAAAAGTCATATGAATATAACATAAAGGTATCCATGTACAAATTTTACTAAAATTCTTCATTTTTTTCTAAGTTGTTGAATATAAAAGTCACAGAACTTATACATAAATGTCACAGAATTTATATATAAAGTTCACAAAATTTGTAAATAAAGATTTTAGCCTAAAAGCAAAAAAAAAAAAAAAAAAAAAATTAAAAACTCGCGGATCCGAGTCGACTCAGATTACATATACACTAAGTGCACATGAGAGACACTCTAAATATAATTATATCACATATAAAACAACTATATAAATTACCCATTATTTAATATATATTGATGTATAATATTAAATAAAAATCTTGAAAAAAGATATGAAGAACATCATTAATTATTCTTGTTAATTAAAAAAAGCAATTGAAACAAATTCAATTTTGTAAAATGACAATTATTTTGAAACCCAAATAATAACAATTTTGTATGAAAAAAAATCATTTAAACGTATAATTTGATATATATATATATATAAGCAAAAAGCAGAAATTTATTAGTTCATAATTACTTTTAAGTTTTAAGAAGCCAAAATGAATAAACAGTAACTAGAAAAAAAGTCTTTGAACTCAATATTCCTTAATATTACATCACAACACAAGATTCAATAGCATGATCATGTTCTGAAACGATGTGAAATTTGACCAGAGTTTTCTTTTCCCACTAGGAAAGAACCTCAATGGAAGCTAAGTCAGAGAATTCAGTGGTAGTGCCACGTGGCACTAGCCCAAGGTGGCTTCTATAACCCCCTTCCCCTGGGGTAATCCAACAATAAATTAACTTATTCATTTACTATCTATACTCTTCGATTTTCAACCAAATTACAGTGACTTGCAGTGCTGACACTATGCATGGTTTGAAAATGGGACTTCAATTAAGATTATATTTAAATTTGGTGAACCTGATATATAGTGGGATCCAAAGATGGTGCATTAATATAGTAATAGGATTATTATTATTATAAAATGAGTAACTTTAGACTTAAATGCTTTCACTGTACTTTGTCATTAAAAAGTTTGAAAAAACTTCTATAACTCAAACTTTTATTAAGCTCAGTCAGTTTCATACTCAATATATATTCAACTCAATTTTTAGTGTTCTTTTATTAAATTTGTCATTAAAAAGTTTGAAAAAACTTCTATAACTCAAACTTTTATTAAGCTCAGTCAGTTTCATACTCAATATATATTCAACTCAATTTTTAGTGTTCTTTTATTAAATTTGAATTAATGATTTGATATTAAAATAATAAAATTTAAATCATGGATGCTTGAATAATACAAATATAGGTGGTCGTAAATATATTTACTCATTTCAGTTATCTAAAATACTCAATTGCACCATCATTCTATTATTATGAATTTAATACCTAAAATGATTAAGAATATCAAAGGTTGAAAAAATGTAAAGATGTGAGACTTATATATAATTAAGTGAAATAATATATATATATATATATATATATATATATATGAAATAAAATTACAATTCATTAATAATTCTAATTTAACTACACCTTAATATTAAAAATTATCATATATATATAAATTTCATAAAATGATATAATATATTATATATTGAATTTTTTAAAATTTGAGCGGGGTCGAATGCCCCTTTAGCCCCTTCTCCCTTCGTCCCTCCATATAATACCTTAACAACATAAGTGTTAATTCCATAAATAACACAAAACATTTTCACTAATGAAGAAAAATAATAATTAGTTAATAAAGAAAGTAAAATATATCTATCATCGAAACAAAATTACCAAGTAAGCATACCTACCATCGGCTGTATATCCTTCTTTAGCTCCACCTCAACATTTTTTTTTTTTAAATCTTGAACCTTCAAATCCAAGACAAAGAAATCAAAACCCTAAAAATCCAAACATACATTAAAAAAAAAAAGATTGAATATACAAATCAACCGAGTAAAAATTGACTAAATTACCCAAACTAAAATGTCATAATTGATACTACAAAAACTTATCACTCTTATGGCATGATTGGTATGGTGGAATGGAATAAAGTGTGAATGGAATGAATTTAAGAATGGAATGGTGATGAGAATGGAATGATATTAAATGTTTATTCCTATGATTGGTATGGCAGAGGAATAGAAAATGAATGAAATAATCATTATAATTATATTTTATAATTGATAACTACAAATAAAACATTAAATCAATTTTTATTTGATCAAATTATCATTCACTATAATTTTATTTTAATATTCTTATTTCATTTAATTTAAATAATATGATATATTTAATTAATTAAAAAATTATAAAAAATTAATCATTGCACTAATTATAAGTTATACCTACCTTCAAATTTTACTATAAAATGTATATTTATTTCACTTTTAAAATGAATAATTTCTAATGACCATTTATGAGATGTAGATTAAAAAGTTTTTGAAAAATAAAATTTGAAAAAAAAAGAATGTAATTTATTATTTTTGAAAAAAGACGACTACTTTATTAAATTATCCAATTTATTTTATTAGTTTATGATTTGTTTGAACAAATATTTATTTTATATTATAAAGTTCTTAATTTCCAAAATCCGAATTGATCCGATACGTAATACCTGAATCTCTGAAGGAACCGAACCGACGTGGCGGAGTAAGTTTGGAGATATTTTTTGCAATTTTCCAAAAATCTCTGAACTTTAAAGCAATTCCAGAGATTATCTTATTTTCAACTTGTTCTGAACCGTGCTCACCCGTATCACTAATATTAAGGTATATCATATTTAGATATTTTATTTTTTATTTTATTATTAATATATTAATTTTTTATTATTTATATATTCTTATAGTAGTTAATTATATTATATTTTATGATAATTTTATTAATTATTTTATATGATTTTGTGTTATTAAAATAATACTTTATATTATTTAAAAATATTTTAGTTAGTTATAATTTATTTATATATTTTTATATAAACTAGACTACACTTATTTGTACTAATATTATATTCATATTATCTCTATATTTTTTAAAAATTTATATTCATTTTTTATTTTTATTCTATTTATCTACTTAATTTTATTATTTATTTGATATTTTCATTTTTTTTATTTTATATTATATTTTTTTATAAATAATTTTATATTATTATACAATTTTATATAATAAATTAATTTTGGGAAGTCAACTTGTAAAAAATTAAATTAAAATGATAAATAATTAAATTAATAAATATAATTAATTCATTTGTAGGTAAGGAATACATAATACCATGGGAGTAGGAAGGAATGACCATTCCCTCATCCATGGTAATGACAATTCCTAAAGGAATAGTGATTCCCACTTATAAACCATACCAATCAAAGGAATGAGAATGCAGATAGAAATAATGATTCCATTCCCAACTCATTCCATCATACCAATCATGTCATTAGAGATGAATTGCTTCCTTAGGAAACACTAAAAATCCTTTCACCAAACAAAGAAATTGAACGTAATACAAAAGATATCAAACACAAAAACATGACAACAGTTAGAAAACTAACAAATCAAATTGAAGAAACGGTTAATTGAGAGAAAAGTTAAATTTCGAAAATGATGTCGAATATGCTAGAGATTCTCAAGCGACGCAGATGCGAAAATAAGCCAAAAAAAAAAAACTTATATATATAACCTGAATAAAGATGGGTCAAATCTTAAGATCCGTGTTCAAGTGCACAAAAGCTTCTATACATATTATTATAAGTATATACATAATTGAACCTTAGATAAATAACCATGAGACAAATAATAATAATAGTAACATTAATAATAAATATTATATAATAATATTATTATATAATATTAATATTCAATATTATTATTATTATTATTATTATTATTAAGTTGTTGTTGTTACTACAATTTTTTTAATCCAATTAACAAATTAAAGTTATTGAGAGTATTGATAATTAGGTAACTAATGCAGTTTAATTCCCTTATGGCTGGTCACCTGAATATTACTATATTCTTGTGAATTATATATATATATATATATATATATATATATATATATATATTTATTTATTTATTTATTTATTATTATTTTTTTTTTAAACGAGCTAAAGAGAGTAAAGGAGAATAAAAATTTAAAAACTGTTTCACAATCAGTAAACTTGATTTATCTGCATATTTTATAAAGATGAGACACTACATACAATAGATTATGACATTAATTTGTCAGAAATTTTCAGTTGACACTTAGACAGCTTCTTTATTGGTTGACAACGGTAAAGTGATCAATTGACTCTCGTATGTCTAACCCACCTCTCTCTTGAGATTTATGGTAACACAACATAAATAAACAACTTTCTAATAATTAAGGTGTTGTCTACACACATGATCTCAACTATGTACATATGAGCATAGTGATCCAATACTAAATTACTAAATCTCTTTTGATTGACAAATAGCTATATAGGTCGATATATTGACATCTGCCTAATTAAAGTTTAGTTGACTCTCTGTCATTATTTAAACCAAACTTTTCCATTGTCCTAGTTTCACAAACTACAATTTTTTAAAAATACTTTTGAATAAATTCAATTTTATTCGAAATATCATAAAATTAATTCAAAAATAATGTTTATCCACAATATTAAAGTTTAAGTTATAGAAATGGTGTTAAAAATATGTATTTTATTCCAAGTATTAAATTAAAACAATAAATACATCGAGAATATTTGAATAAAAATATAGAACCCTGAATAAAGTAAATTTTTTGTAATTTTAGTATATTTTAAATGAAATAGATATATATTCATAAAATCATATTCTCATAATTTTAATTAATATTTCAAATAAAATAGAGTTTTTACTAAAAATATTTTATCATTTTTAATTAAATATTTTGAATAATTTAGATTTCCTTTTGAAATATAATTTTGTAATTTTGATTTGTTGATTAAAATATATTATTAGTAAGGACACTTTGAGAAAAATTAAAGCTGATGATGATGCAAATTGTAATAATTATATGTGATAAAAGAAAATTTAGTAGGTAAGTGTAAAAGATCTAGTCTAACACTAATAATATATAAGCCCTACGAAGAATTTGCATTGCTAGTAAAGTAATTGTAGTTCAAGCTTGATGGTTTCATAATTGTCACAAAATTTTAGTCTTTCAAATTAGTTCCTAATTTGTTTTTTATTGGTGATAAAAAAACACACACACACACATATAGTTAATTTTAAAATAGGATTTTAACAGGATTTTACAACTAGAGTTGAACAACTTGTTTGACTAATGAGGATTAATTATCCTTTGGAATGAAAACAAATAAATGGATGAAGTATATCACTTCCAGAAAGGGGGTCGCTTTGTCGGGATTTAAATTAAATTTTTCGTTCCACTTGATAAAGGTGAATTTTCCTAGACAGGAAAGTGTTACATTATTGCCATCTATCTATGCCTGGATATATTACACCAGTCCCATTTAGCACCATTGAAAGCTGATGAACATGAGTAGATCAAGAATATTGCTCTTCTAAAGGAAGCCAGAAAGAAATTTTAGGATAAGGTGCCTTGCGTCATAATTATATATCAAGACTCGAAGCTAAACTTATCATATATATGTGGTTTTCAAGTATAGACAGGGACATACCTACATAGCCCTATTAAAATCTAATATAGTTATCGTAAAAACTTATATGAGATAGTCTCACGTACAGTTATCATGAGACAGATCCATAATATTGTCCACATTCCCATTAGTTAATTTATATGTGAATTGTGAAGTGTAGGTTATAATTTGACATGTCTTACATAATTAAATTTGAAAGACGGTTTTATATAAAACTTACTCATAAATTAATTAGGAAAGTGAAATAAATTTATGTACGAGATCATCTATTTTAGTTCAGAACTCATTTTTATCTTCCATTTCATTAATTTTTGGATTGTTGTTATGTGTATTTTAAAAATTTCTCGTGTTCCACTTTTATTTGGAGATTCCATATGATTTATTTATAAGATTTGAGATTATTAAGAACATATATAACGAGGTAAGGGATCGTGAAACGGTTAGGTTCATATTAAATAAAGTAACTTTTTGTATATAATTGACTTGAAAGTATGTATAGTGTCTTGAATTATGTGCTCCTCGTTTGATTTTGCACCACATCTTCTCTATGTATTTACTCATCTTTTTCAAAATAAATCTCAGTTTTAGGTATTTTTACACAAATTAAAAAGATAATATTTATTAGGATGTATATTATAAGTTTAACTTTTGTATAAACATCTATTTTGATATAAGAATCTTTTATGGTTAAATGTTTGTATTTTATATTTGTTTATATGTTATTGCAATTGTCCAATTAATTTATATTGTAGATAACATGGTGTGTGGTGCCACACAGAAGATCATGCTATCAGTTCCTTATAAATTATAAATGGTAGCTCACAACCAAGATAATTTTGGACAAATTATCGGAATGGTTGTAGTGTAATTTGATATTAATCTATCATGATTATAAAATTACATTAGTACATTTTGTATGTATTGAGCAGGACCAATTGAAGTTGTTCTATTTCTACTGACTATGTAATAGAACAAGATCTCTGTTATTATGGATGTGCGTCCTCTTAATCATTATATGATAACGGACAAGTATACTCAATATATGTTTCTATAATTTACCAATGGGTGAGATTTATTTATTAAATCAATAAGCTCAGTAAATTGAGATACAATGTTGTTTATATGGTGTGCTGTTGATTATAGAATGAAACCGTATCCTAATTATTTAGGATGATAATGTCTCCTTGAGGAGCTCATAAGGTAATATGTAAACCCTGCATGTGGATTTATTCCGGCATGATAATAAAGTTGAGTGGTACTACTTTTGGAATTAGATGTTAATTGAATTGAATTGTCAGTAATTTATTTAATTAAAGGGCATTCGATATCTTAAACACGGGAAGATAAACGCACACATAATAAGTAGGAGCCCATATTTAATATGGATTTGAGACGGTAGTTCAATAATATCTCTTTAGTGGATCGAGTTATTATTGATAGGATTAAGAAGTGTGTTCAGGCCGAATTAGGACTCCTAATCCTATCAGGAGACCGAATCCTATTCCTCCTCAAGGTCCCTGTTGTAGCCTATAAATAAGTTTTAAGTCAGCCGCTTCTAAACACATGAAAATCTCATAAAACAATTTTAGTAAAAGGCGGTTGGTACTCTCGAAGGATCGTTGCCCAGACAACGTTCTAGAAAAGACGAGGAATATGACAGAAGATCGTGGTGTTCAGGCTCTATCGATAGTTCGACAGTTTTAACCTTAGAACTTGTTCGTTTTCACCTATTACGGTGAAAGGAATGATTCGTTTTCAACTGCGTGTTAATCATATCTTGTATGGATCCCGAATCAGATAATTGCATAGGATCGGCGATCCCTCGGTTCCTACAAATATTACGACCGATCTATCCCAATTTAAATATAGTTATTATGGGATTTTTTTTTCTCGATCTTTCCTCTTAACAATCCTCTTTGATTTGGTAGGAGTAAATGTGATGCACAAAGTAAGCGCAATAATAAACGAAAAGAAGCAACAACGTTGATAATAAAGATTATACCGTCAATTGCAGAAGAAATGAAAATCTCAATTCATAGAATTCAAAAAGATAAAAAAACTCTCTCACACAACCCTAAGGATTGTGCTTAAATATTGTTTTCAATAATTCGCCAAATTACAAGATACTCCCAAACTAATTAAAACCTAGCAAAAGGAGAAAATAATTAAAGCAGCAAATTAAAGTTTAAGAATAAAGAAATAAGTCTTTAAAATGAAAAGAGACAAACATTTAGTAGCACCAATTCTGTTGGTCCCAAGTGGTATAAGATTGGGGTGGGGGGAATTAACCTTATCAAATTTTCAAACTTTTCTTCAAAAGAATATAAGTCAAACGAATAACAGGTAGCTTATAGAGCTTACTGCACTAGTGAGGTTACTGCTCGAGCAGAGACCTGTAGACTTAGAAGAGTTTTAAATGCACAACGGAAATAAAATATTTTTCGAAGAATGCCTTTATGCAGGATGCTTGATGAATGAGATAGACATATATAAAGATAAAGCAATAAGCACACAAGCAATCAGATATATAGAGGTTTGAGGGTGGAGTAATCCTTCTACGTCTTCTCTACTCCTTCTCGAAGGAGAAATTTTGTTAAAGTAAGCTTGATTTACAAAGACCTAGCTAATACAAACTCTACTTATAACAAAACTGTCAGCTCTATCCACACAGGTAGCTACACAGTGACCAAACACTTCGACCCACACAAGATCTCCACACAGGTTTCTTGACCCACACAAGATCATTTCTCCTTTTACGGAGAGAACAAATACTTAGTAGGAACAACCTCTGCCTAAGTAACTCTTAAAACAATCTATGTAAACAAATAAAGATTTCTTCAACGATTGAGTGTAGCAAGCTCTTTGAACTTCAGAGCACAAAAGGGTAGCTGGCTTGCTGCTTGGTAGACTGAGTGACTGAAACGAGTATGATTGAGATAAGTTGAATCTTGAAAGATAGCCTCGCGAGATGAATGTTTAAGTTGTTGTTCCAGGTGCACTCAACCCCTATTTATAGATTTCAGAGAAATCTACCCGTTGAAGAGACAGTTTCTCCGCGGTGAGGTGTCATACAGCTATTGAATCGTACAAGATCTTCTGACACTGTTTCTGCTGCATCCTTTACCTTTGTTCTACGCCCGCCTTACACTGAAATGATCAGTGATCAGTCCTTGTTCTTTTCAGATGACATTCTCTAATTGGTTTGGACTTGAGTGTTTCTACCAACTCTTTAGAGAGCGCTAACTTTAATGAGTTTGGAAGTTGACTTCTAGCTGCTGCTTTGTCGTCTGATGTGGCTAGCTACCTTTACCTTAGGATGCTACAAGCTATCTTCCAGTATCCTTTCACACTTAGACAAATTCTTCACTTGGAGATGTAGTAACTTATCTTTAAGCAGTGACTAGTGCAAACTCCTTTCTATATGCAGTATCTTCTCCATCCTCTTCTAGCATCCTTGCCTTAGCTAAATACTTTTACATATTAGAACTTAAACTGATTGCTAAGTCCTAGCTATTACATGTTTTGTCTTATCAAAATTTAATACAAGATTATCCTATCAATTTCTTATTTATTGTTTTTCCTGGTAAATGCCTCCAAGAAAGATAAGACCTTTTGTTCCACATCAAAATGAGAGTATTTTTTGTAAATTATTGATAAATATGTTTTGAAATCCTAAAATGACACTTATTTTATGACAATTTTTTTTACTAAAACATTTATTTTGAAATGAAGGGAGTATATGTTATAAAATCATAGGCTTCCAATAAGAGTGATGATTTTGAGATTAAGTCGGAGATAACCTTAAAATCCAACTAGATTGGAGCATAGACCAATAATATGCGGATTGTTATCATGTTTTGACATTTTAGATATATATATATATATATATATATATATATATATATATTCTTAAAGATAATTTTAATTTTGGTCCTGTATGTAAGATTTTTATTTTATTTTTTGGCAATCAAATATTCGTTTTCAATGTTGGTCTTTTATGTTTTAATTCCTTCCAATTTCAATCCAGTTTGATCAGAATTTGTAAAATTGCAGACGTGGTCGTTAGAAAATCTAACGTGGCAGCCTGACTTCAGCAATTTTGAAAATTTCTAACACAAAATGACTAAAATTGAAAAAAATTAAAACATAAAAGACCAAAGTTGGAATATAAATACTTGATTGTCAAAAAATAAAATATATCTCACATACATGACCAAAATTGAAATTAACCCTTTTTTTAACTTCAAAATATCATTTTCACTTTATTAATTAATTAACATAAGAGAGGGAACATATTAAAGAATGACGAAATTAACCTATTGTTGACGTTGGTCAAGAATGGAAACACGATATGCATGAACAATTAGCTTGCAGATGATATGAAAAAATAAATTAAAATAAAATGAAAATAATTGAATTGGTGAGCAAGTATTGTAGTGAGTTAGGATGACATATACCTGACAAGCTAGGTTATCATCATCGTAACATGAACTCTAGATACCTGGCTAGGCTTAATCCTATCTCTATGCATGACTGCAATATTAATTTCATTATCTCTACCTTTACATATTATATGTTCTCCATCTTTTCTCTATTTTCTATTGGTCACAAACTAAAGGACTACTCGATTTTGATCTCCACGCTGGAATGTTGAAACACACTGCACTAATTCATTTATTTTAATTTGGACATATATCCCCAAATTAATGTTTCGTACCAATGGAGATTAATTGATGTCCTTAATTCCTTGCACCCAATCCCATGGTTTTTTTCTACTTGTAATTAACATATGTTAATTAATTTAAACCAGGCATGACGTATCTCACAACAAACAAACAAACTTTAGTTTGATTTAAACATCTTGAAACAATACATCTTATCTTGACATGCATGCTTCTCTATACATTTGAAAACCATGTTTGCATGTAAATTGACCACCATGTTTTACACTGGTTTGACACAGCTTCCACGCCCAAACTTTGTGAAGAACTGGAAAATGTCATATAAAATAGGAGATATGGTCTGCAATTGTGGAATTAGAGCTGTCATTCGCACTTCTTGGAGTAATGAAGGAAGAAGGTTCAATTCTTGCCTCCACTACAATATAAGTAACTACGTAGCTTTAAATGAAATGTGTGATGTTTAACTTAATTTTTGAAATGAAATGTGTTGAATGAAATATCTGTTGAATACATCATGTTTTGATTATTTTGTAGAAAGGTGGGTGCGGTTTTTTTGCGTGGGAGGGCCCCCCAATGTGTGGTAGATCAAGAAGTTTGATACCTGGTTTGTTGAGAAGAATGAATGCAATGGAGAATGAAAACAAAAGCTTGAAGAATGAAATTTTCAATAAGGTTGAGGAGATCAACAAACTAAAATTGTGTAATAGAAAGCTACTGAAATTGTTGCTTTCAATTCCTGTAATCTGTAGTTTTTGGGGTTGGGTGTGGTTTAGGGTGTTTTAAATGTGTACCCTGTATTTGCTTTGCCGTTGGAGGATGATTTAGAGTAGTTTTTGTTGCAGTAATCATGTATGAAGATCCTGGATGAATCGGTTTATGTTCAATATTGAATATTGTTTATTTTGCAATCCATAGTGGTTGTTTTGCTGTTTATTTTGCAATCACATTGTGTTGGAATATGCCCTGTTCTTGCAATTGAGAATCTGAAAATTGGAAGTTAATATACACACACAAGGAATTCAGAATCTGGAAATTGAGAAATGAACATGTCTTCAACAATTGATAATGGCTTTCACAGTTGCTTACATGTACCAAAATAGGGATACCAGCTAGAATTTTAAAGATAGTGTTATGAGTGTCATTATACACAATCATCAACAAAATGGGAAAAAAAGACCATAACCAAATTGTAGCCTGAATTTCAAAAAAAAAATTCATCAAAAATCCCTGCACATCTATTTCTTTGTTGTTCTTTTCTGGATCAGCTCTGAAAGTGTCACAAACTTCTTGCCATCACTTGAAGGTCCTCTTGGTCTTCCACTTAGTTGTCCTCGTTGAAGTTGCTCGTACATTAAAGGACCTTTGACCTGAGATTCCTATGTTGTAATGGCTTGGTCAACTTGGATTTGGGGTTGTTGCAGACTCAAGTCCTGTTTCAGAAGCCTCATTAAGCATAGATAAAATTGGTCACATGACTTAATTAGTTAACAATCATCCACAATCAGTTTAGAAGCACTTACCTCATCTTGCAGATTCAAGTCCTCAGCACTTGGGGCCTCTTCTACCAATTCCTCCTCATTCATGTCCAAGTTAATATCCTGCATCAATGAGAAATACACACAAATTAAACAGACAAGACATCAATGAGAAGTAAGCTTACCAAATCTAACATGTAAGCATGTATTTGTGGACAAGCTCTCACATTGCTTTCTGCAGGTTGGTCACTCTCGGTGTGGTCAAGTGGAACTGAATTCACCATTTCTGTCAACTATCAATTTCAGCAAAATAAAAGAATCAACAAATCAGATACATTCCAGCCAATTTCAACACATGACCTGAATTTGTTCAGCACTTTACAAGAATCAAAATAATTTGTTCATTCAAACAACTATCATCCCACAGCCTGCCCATTGATATTTTAAAACATCATAAAACTCAACTATCAAACCACAACATGATCAGAAAATTTACAGAGCATCAATTAATTCAATGATGATAAACTTAGTCAAACTTTCACTTACTTCATCTTGCAGATTGAAGTCCTCAGCAGTTTGATCTCCTTCCACCAAATCCTCCTCAGAGGCACCATCTTCTTGAAAGTCCTGCAACAATGAGAAAGTGACAAATATTATAGGATCATATATACTACCTTAAGGCCAATGGACAAAATCTGAAAGAAAGAAGACAATGACCTGTTGATCCTTGTTTTGAGGACATGATCTCACATTGTGCCCCTCTCCTTTACACTTCTTGCATGTATACTTCATCTGTTGCCTTTTCAGTTTCTTAACACCATCATGTTTTTTCTTACTCCTTATCTCCCCAACCTCCTTCTTTCTTCTTTTAGGAGGTCTTCCAACTAGATTTGATAAGAAAATTGGAGGTAGAGATGGTGTCATTCCAGTCTCCATCCATTCTGCCTGCCCATTAATGCCTCTTATAGATGACTCATACACTATCTTATACACATCAATTGTATACTGCAAATCAACATAATCTTCTGGATTTGCACCCTCATTATACAATACACATAATGCATGTTTGCAAGGAACCCCACTCAGACCTCACATCCTACAACTGTAATCCCTAGTGTTCAGATCAACTGTGCATTGATTCCCATCACAACACTTAATTTGGTAATGACTTCTAGCCTCTTTGATTAGTATACAATCACTCACCTTTTCAGATATATTTTGGATCATCTTTTCAATTCTTGGACATAGAAATCCCTTCCACTTGTTTTCTGCCCTCTCTCTACTGTGGTTTAATCTTTTCATCACCCACTCCCTAATCCACTCAAGTATAGATAAAATTGGGAGTTCCCTTGCTTCAAGAATGCATTTAATAAAGACCTCATAGCCATTATTTAGGAGCATAAGGGAATTCAGAAAAATGTGACTTACTCCACTCCACTGGGACTTCTCATTCAGCCACCTCCAAGCACCCTCATTAAGCCTTTTCAAAGCTGCCATTGCCAGCTTGAACTACCAACAGTGCTGGCACATGCAACACTCCATAATGCATTCTTCAATTCTGCACCTCTGAAGCCTGCAACCTGAAAATTCTGGTGCAAGTGCCTCACACAGAATCTGTGAGAACAACCTGGAAAAACTTCACCAAATGCTTGTACTAGCCCCTTTTGTTTATTAGAAATAAATGTCATCTCATAATCCTTATATATGGACAAGTCAATCTTCAAAATCCTCAAGAACCAATCTCATATGTCTCACCATTCTCCTTACACACAACTGCCCAAGCTATAGGATATATGTTATTGTTCGGATATACACCTACAGCAGACAACAACATTCCTTTATGTGGACCTTTTAAAAAACAGCCATCTACCCCAATTATAGGTCTACAATCCATATGAAATCCCTTATTCAATGCTCCAAGACAGACATAAAATTTGTTAAATCTCTCACATCCATCATCATCCTCTTCCGTCCCTAATATCACAGTTGAGGTATGATTACTTCCCCTCAACTCCTCAGCATAATCCCACATCAGAGCATACTCCTTATCAGGATCCCCCCTTATCTGCTTGATAGCCCTCTTTTTTGCTCTATAAGCACAATCCCTAGACACACTGTATCCAATCTCATCAATAATGTCCTGCCTAAAGCCCTGCACTCTCCTCTTTGGATCAGACTTGAATTTTCTCATAAACCTCTCACTCAACCACTTACTCTTGACATTTCTGACATTCCTAGTAGTAGGACAATTATGCACATCATTTACCAATCTAACCCTGAAGGAACTCTCATCTGGAACTTTTACCAAGTTCACCCTCCACTTGCATGTGTCCACAACACACCTAGCATAACATCTAGTAGGATCACTCTTAGTAATTCTTAGAGACCTATGTATTTTAACAGCATATGAATCAACTGCTCTCTTGAAATCCTCCCTATTACTAAATGTCAATCCAACAACAAATATAGGATCATAAACACAGTTATAGTTAAAAAGAGGAAAACTTACATTAACATCCTCACCATCACTGTCTTTGTATTCATTAAATGTGAATCCTATATAAACTATATCACCATCACTGCTATCAGACTCACCAGCATCTAAACCCCCTATTTCAGGCTCACTAACATCCACCTCAAATTCTTCAGGTTCCCAAGCCTATACCCCATCTAGACTTCCATCAGATTCACCCTCATTATTCATGCCATAATTAGTCTCTTTTATCACATTATCATCAGATTCATTACTTGTATCTTCATCACATTCCAATTCATGCATAAAGTCATCTACATGATCATTCAATGATTTATCAACTCCCATGACCTCAGGAAAGTCATTTTCTATGACATCATCTACCCCATCACCAATAACCTTTTCAAGCTTTTCAACATACACATGAAAACACTTAACATTAACACGTTTTAAAGCCATTTCCTTAAATAATGCATCAGAATGTAAAAGCCTAAAACCCCTATTTTGAATGAAGTAGAACTTCCTATCCCACTCTCCTAATTCAATCTCAGTCCACCTTTGCAAATCCTCTAGGCAAACACTTTCAGCTTCTACATAATCATAATTCATAATGGTGCCACCCCTATATTGAGCATCAATAGAAGTAATAAACTCACCTCCAAAGTGAATGACAAGAGTGATGAATTGGTGCTTCTTGTCTGTCAATTACAAAACAAAATAGAAAAATTCAATAACTTTTAATAGAATATATATCTGTACAGTAAATAAAGCCCACAGGTTAAGGAATTTAAAAATTTGTTTAAATATCCAAATTAGTGTGCAGAGATGACAGAAGTGTTTGTTTTACTTTTTTTGCTATGTGGACCCAAACTGGAATTGAAAAATGAGTTAAAATAACATCAACCATAAAACCTCAATTTCAAAACCTCACCCCCACCCACCCTTCAATTCAATTAATAAATCCCACCCACACAATAAAGACAAGTTGTACCCTACCTCACATGTCTGGAAAAGACACAAATCATAATATAGTATATATAGAACGTGTAAATAAAAAAAGAACTCTAATAGTATAACTAACCATATTTGGAAGGTGGGAAATGTTGCAGTTTCCTATCGCGCTTCTTCACCATATTCCTCTAACTATGTAGATGCTTCGCAGACAGTAGAGTGTGGCGCGCTGATGGATATCTAATACAAACAGGAATCTTCTCTACCGGGATGATTGTGGAATGGGTGTTAGAGTTTGCAAATCAGGGATTTGGGGATTTAGGATTTGAGTCTTCAATTTAGGGATTTGGGGATTTAGGGTTCAAGAGGGAAAATCGAATTTATTAGCTGGGAGATGAAATTCTTTTTTTAAATGCCACATATTAAAAAATGTCCAGCTTGTCCGATTTTGGCCAGTTGAGCCCGAAAATAAGCCCACACGTGTATATCACGTACAATTTCAACCCAAATAAACAATTCGGGTTGAAATTGGGCATAAATTGCACTTTTTTAGAAAATAATGTCCAAATCGACCAACCCAAAACAAAAGTGTCCGAAAATGCCAGACCACCTAATTTACGGGACAAAAAAAGTAGTTTACTATATATATATCTCAAGTTAAGAAGGGGGGCATGCATGCAATTAATTAAAGTGACCATGTTATTATTTTAATCAAATATACATACAAAATTTTCTTGATATACATTTACTAGTTACAAGGGTGCATGGTGGTGTTTGTGTATCATTATTAGTATGTGCAAGAATTGGGACATTAATTTCCACAAGAGTCAAAGAAAGCAACTGCATTTGATGTGTGTTGAAGTGGCCCAAAAAAGTAATGAGCAAAGCACCGTCCTCTTCCAGCAAATACAAACATTGTCGGCCCTTTGTCCCAAACCCTACCTCACTAGTATAAATACCATATCTCTTGTTTCATTCTCTAGCTTCCACAAAGTTTTTAAGGTTTGTTTTAGTAATGAAAACAATGTTGTCTAGGAAAGTCACATGTAAGTCAGATGGCCAAGACTCTTCTTACTTCTTAGGATGGCAAAAATACGAGAAGAACCCTTTCCATCCACTTCGAAATCCATCTGGGATTATCCAAATGGGCCTTGCTGAAAATCAGGTGCAAATGAAAACGATAGCAACACATACATTTGCTGTAAAAGAATATATTCTCTTCGTTTTCATTTCTGTGTCATTTGAGAGGTCAATATTCTTATTTCCAATTATCTCTATTTACAAATTACTTATATATATAACATTAATATTTTGAATTGTTGATACAGCTGTCTTTTGATCTCTTGGAATCGTGGTTAGCTCGAAATGAGGGAACAGACTGGTTTGACAAAAATGGTGGATCTGTATTCAGGGAATTGGCTCTTTTCCAGGACTATCATGGTTTGCCTGAATTTAAGAAAGTATATATTAATAATCTCTCTCTCTCTCTCTCTCTCTCTCTCTCTCTCATGTCATCATGTGGACCTAACAATATTGTTTTATTGAATGTCAGGAACTAGCAAATTATATGTCGGAAATAAGAGAAAATAAGGTGAAATTTGATAGCAAGAAGCTAGTTCTGACAGCAGGTGCCACATCAGCCAATGAAACGCTCATGTTTTGCCTTGCTGAACCTGGAGAAGCTTTTCTCATCCCAACACCATATTATCCTGGGTACCTTCCTTAATCCTCAATGATTATTACCTTTAACTTTTCCAATTTAATATATATACAAGTACACATGCTAGGTTTTCAACGCTTAATCACTTACAAACAAAAAGAGAAAAAAAATAAATAAATCTGAAGTTCCACATTGAGTTAAACATGACTTTATTAATGTTTTCTTCTTCTTAATAAATATGCACTTCTTTGGAATACATTATTAGTTAAACAACTTTAATTAGTCCCTCTATTAAAGGGTTATATATTATATCCATCAAATACTTTCTTTAATCTTTATAAAACAATCTTAAACAACATTTAAATTTTAACATACACTACATATTTCCTCTCTCTCTCTCTCTCTAGGTTTGACCGAGACCTAAAATGGAGAACCGGAGTCGAAATCGTCCCAATACAGTGCTCAGGCTCAAACAATTTCAGAATCACACCATCCTCCATTGAAGAAGCCTATGAACAAGCCCAAAAGCTCAACCTAAAAGTAAAGGGCCTCTTCATCACCAACCCCTCCAATCCACTAGGCACTTCTCTCTCTCTCCAAGAGCTCAACCTTCTCATCACTTTCTCCATCCACAAACACCTCCACATCGTCAGCGACGAAATCTACGCCGGCACAGTCTTTGACTCTCCAAGGTTCATCAGCATCATAGAAGCCCTAAACAAGATAACCCCAGATCAAACCTCCCAAATCTGGACACGTGTCCACATCGTGTCAAGCCTCTCCAAAGACCTAGGCCTCCCAGGGTTCCGAATCGGGGCCATATACTCCAACAACGAAACCCTAATTTCTGCTGCCACCAAAATGTCCAGCTTCGGCCTCATTTCTTCGCAATCGCAGTTTCTGTTGTCCAGAATACTTGCTGACAAGAGGTTTGTACGTAAGTACACGAAGGAAAATCAAAAGAGATTGAAGAACAGGCAGAGAATGCTCGTTTTGGGCCTCAAGAAATCGGGGATTCAGTGCCTGAAGAGCAACTGTGGGCTGTTCTGTTGGGTGGACATGCGACATCTGCTCGATTCGGACACGTTTGAAGCAGAAATGGAGCTTTGGAAGAAATTGGTGTCCGAATTCGGGTTGAATGTCTCGCCCGGGTCGTCTTGCCATTGCATGGAACCCGGTTGGTTTCGGGTTTGTTTCGCCAATATGGTGAAAGAAACTCTTGATGTCTCTGTGCAACGAATCAAGGCTCTTGTTGATTCTAAACAGCTTCCAATTGTTAAATAATTAGTTAAAAATGTATTAATTAAATCTGATTTCAAGAAATTAATTTCTTTTATTTTGCAGTATATATACTCATTGTTACATTAATGTAATGTAATGTTGGATATACATATATATCCAGTATTGAAATTTATGTAGCATTTCCATGGTATGAAATCATAATTTCATCTTCTAGCTTAATTTTATGACAAAGTGTTTATTGAAACTAGGGAAAATTTGTTGTTAGCGACGTATTTTCTTTTAGAATAGGTCCCCCATACACTAGTTGCATGAATCAACTAGGTCGACCCAATTCGGATCCGTGCGCTTGTGGAATATGTATATATATTTTTTTCATTAATTATAACATTATTATTTATATATACTATTTTTGATCCTTTATCACACTGCAATATCATATATTCATATACCACTATTAAAATAATATTAATTAATTTTCCATTAATTAAATAATTAATTTGAATTGTTGTCAAAACTAGTTTTTGTTTTTAATAGTGGTATACGGCGTATACCGGTGTGATATATATATATATATATATTATGGGATAGATCTACTGACATATAATGGTATTTTCTCTAAAAAAAGATGGGTTGAAAGAGATGCATAAATTCGAAAGCCTACACGTAACTATATTAACAATGTAAACAAAATATTAGCACATTAATATAAAAATTATGGATAATACATTCCAAATAACTTGGAAATTAAGGTTCGAACTTTAATCTATCTTAATTATCATAAATGCACACATGAACAGAAATAACTCAACTGTTGTTTTCAAGTACATTTTCCAGTTCTTGATCTTCGATTTTTAGGCTGAATTCACCAGAAATTCTATTTTAGATAGTGTTTTAATTTGTATTCTAAATTTACTGATATATACGAGCTAGATATTTACCAACTTCGATATATATAGCTCAACATAAAGTGGTTGAGCTTTGCTTAATCGACAATTAATTCTTTTGTCGTTTTGGTTTTTCTATCTTCTAAGAATTTTGATAGCATGATACATATAATTCATTATTTACTACGTATATTATCTTCTTTTTTTCAACAAAGATTTCTCCAGAATTCTCCATTTGGTGCCGTGAATGCTTCCTTATTTAAGTAGATACATTTTCCAATTGTCTACTCTAAATCTGACTTGAAAATTATCTATTACAAAAAAAATTCTATTACAATTTGTCCTTTGTTATTTTTGGATAGCTGCTTTCTGTGAACGTTTTCTTTTGTACTTTTATCCTTCCTTCCTCGTATATATATGTACGTAGTCCTTTCCTTGACATAAGTGAGACTGTCATTGATATTAGACTTTAGTTCCACCTCAATTTATTACTTCTTGTCGTGTTTCTTCACGATTTTGCTAGGTTTTTTTTTTTTTTCCTTTTCTTTTCAAACCTCCTAGTATGAGAGAATTGCTGTTGAATAAGAGAGAATGCAGTGAGAGATAAGTAGAGAGAATATGTTGTATTGATTTTGTGCATAAGAATACAAAATTTGGTTTACATCTCAAGTATGTAAAACACTAAGACTATGTTTGGACTGAACTTGGCCTAAGTTCATCCGGATTTTGGATGAGTTCAATCCAATCCATGTTTAAACAAAAATTTGTAAAATCCTACAATTCTACTCTACTTTTCCTACTTTTTCTACAATTCTCAATAAAAACATCAACTTTTTACTTTTTTTTACAAATCCCAATAAAATTATCATAAATCTTAATAAATTTATCTAAAATCCTACCCTATAAAATCTCAATACAAATAAATTTTTTCAAAATTCACCTAAATCCCAAATCCAAACTTGTTAAAGCTACCTTAAGTACAGTCCAAACATACCCTAATGGAAGAGCATAGAAGACTTGAGGTAACAACCAGTGGCAGATCCAAGAGTATATATTGAGGGTGAGATAAATAATTATAATTATATATAAAAGAATATTATTTAATATTTAAATCTATACAACTTCAAACTTACAAATAAGAAAATAAATATGATTTTTTTTAGTTTTATTCGCTTTTTTTTGAAGATTTTATTATCCAAGGACTATAACTTAATCACTTTAAGAGAATTATATATATTAATTATTTGAAAAAAATTGGGAAAAAAATAATTCACCACAATAAATTATAAAACTAACCAAACAATGATTAATTAAAAAAATGAATTAAATTCATTTTTAGTCTTGCCCAAAGGCACTGTTCATTTTTAGTTCTATTAAAATTCGATTTTCAATTTTAGTCCTGTAATTAAAAAAATGTCCAATTTAAATCCTTTTTTAGTTGGATTTTAGATTTTCCGATCAGATTCCGACGAGTGTGCTACACTCACCTCCAATCCGAACATTTCAGCCAACTTATGCTGACATGACCGTTTGTTCACATATGGAATTTCTTTGTTATATTTTTCAATTCCATTATTTTGCCACATCATATTTTTGATTTAAATTAAAAAGAAAATATAAATCTCAACTTAAACAAAAATTAAGAGAAAAAAAAACGTGCACACCCTAATTCAAAAACACCAAATACCATACATCTCCCTCAATCCCCAAATCAGAAAGAACATCTAAATTCGATTAGGATTTGAATTAACCCACACACGAATACCAATATCAGCTCAAAATCAAGGAAGATATCTAGGGTTTCTTGAGAAACATCAAACATAATGGTGCATTCGAGGGAGGGGTCTGAAACTGATAAAACAAATCCGCATTTTGGTGAGTTTTCTTTTACTAATCTATCTCGACAATGTCATGTGTTGTTTTTGAAAATTTGAAGAATTGAAGCAGTTGTATCTACAAAGCATAGGTTTGAAGTAGTTGTATATGTTACATTTAAAAAAATGCATAAATATGTAGAAGCTGATGTTGTAGAGAATAATAATGAGAATCCCGTAGAAACTGAAGATAAAGCACATGAACTCTATGACAGTGATGAGTTATCTGACGATAGTGACTTTGTTATTGGGGATGATGTGAGTAATGATAATGAATGTGAGCTTTTTGAGAATTTAGAAAATGATGAAGAGAAGATTCATGAAGCTTATTTAGAGAATAATTCTGATAATAACGATTCTGATGATGGTGCATCTAGTGAGGAAGATGTAATTGGAACTGTTAATGATGATGTTGATGAGAGTAGGATTTCTGATGATGAAACAAAGAACAACAATATCCAATTTTCAATCTTAAAACATTGTTTAACCCCTCATTTGTTCTAAAGATGGTATTTAGTTCCAAAGCTGAATTTAGGAAAGCTGTACAGTCACATGCTATCAACACTAAAAGAAACTTGAAAATTGTGAAGAATGATAAAATCAGAGTTTATGTGAAGTGTGATGGAAAAAATTGTAAGTGGATGATGCATTTACTGAGGATGAATAATACTACAACTTGGCAACTAAGAGAGTATCATAACAAATATGAGTGCGCTGCAAGTCCAAATGTGAAAAATATGAAATCTGCATGGCTTAGTGAAAGATTTATTTAGAGATTTCAATTTGATCCAAATAGGAAGTCAAGTGGGTTTAGGATGGATGTGATCAAAGATTTAAAGTGCACGGTGTCTAGGCAACAGTCACATAGGATAAAAAAGAAGACAATACATCCTATCCACGACAATCTTGATGATCAATACTCAAAACTCTTGTCTTATGTTGATGAACTTAGGAAATCCAATTTTGAATCTACAGTTTTATTAGGTACTGTTGGTCCCAGTGGTATAAGGCTAAGAGGGGGGGAGGTGAATTAACATTATCAAATTTTTAACTTTTCACTTCAAAAATGTTAAGTTCTTGATGAACAGGTAGCTAGAAAACTCGCTGCTCGATAGGTTCCTGCTCAGGCAGTGACCTCAGGACTTAGACAGAGAATATAATGCACAGCAGAAATACTTATGATTTTCGAAACACGCTTTTAATGCAGTATGCTCAGATGCAGATAAATGAATATAAAGCTGTAAATAACACAAGCAAGCTTATAGAGGTTCAAGGGTGGAGTAATCCCTCTACGTCCTCTCTACTCCTTCACAAGGAGGAACTTTGTTAAAGCAAGTTTGATTTACAATAGACTCCGCTAATACAAACTATACTCTAGACAAAATTGTCAGCTCTCTATCCACACAGGTAGCTGCACAGTGACCAACTATCGACCCACACAGGATCTCCACACAGGTTATCCGACCCACACAGGATCTCCACACAGGTTATCCGACCCACACAGGATCCGTTCTCTTCTTCAGAGAGATTACAACTTAGCAGGGTAAACTCCTGCCTAAGTGACTCCTATCAGACTTAAAATAAAATGAGAGTTTTCAAACTATTGAATGCAGCAAGCTCCTTGAACTTTTGAAGATCACAAAGGTAGCTGGCTTGCTGCTGCTAAGACTGATTATCTTGGATATGATTGCTTGAGCTTGAAACGACTTGCTTGTAGTTCTTTGTTAGGTTCTCTTGGTCATCTCTCTTTCAGTCTCAGTCTTCTATTTATAGGCATCCGATAGTTTCTGCCCATTGGAGAGCAGTCCTTTGCTAGATGAGGTGTCTCTTCCTGATTGGTTCTTCCGATCTTCTGACACCTGTTCTGAAATGCCTTCATTCTGTTCTGCCACAGCCTTGTCCTTTGTCTGTGCGACTTCATTCTGCAGTCTGCTTGTACTATGTTCTTGCTGCTTTTTCACACATGGCAGTCTCTGACTTGTTGGAACTAGAGTGACTCTACTGGCTAGTCAGGTTGCACTGATTTTGAAGTATCTGGAGTATCCTCTTCGAGTAAGTCAGCTTCCTTGATCAACTCTAGGTTCCTTGTAGCATCCTTTGAAGCCTGGTTACTGGTTGCTTGATACAGTATGCAGGTAGTAGGGACTTGGCTCTAAGGTTCCTTGGCAGAATCTTCATATCTTGCCTTAGCTATTTTACATATGAAAGCTTATCCAGATAGCTAATGTTCTAATCTATTACACGTTTTGTCTCATCAAAATCTATTACATTTTATCCTATCAGGTACTGATGATGGGCAAAGGTTCAACAGATTTTATGTATATTTTGATGCAATGGGGAGGGGTTTTTTTGGGTGGATGTAGGCCTTTGATTAGAATTGATGGTTGTTGGTTAAAAGGAAATTATGATGGTGTTCTTCTTAGTGTTTTTGGGGTAGATCCTAACAACAATCATTACCCCATAGCATATGCTATTGTGAAAATAAAAAATAAGGACACATGGAAATGATTTTTAGCTGTCTTAAAACAAGATCTTGAGATAAGCAATACCGAAGAATACACTATCATATTTGACAAACAAAAAAGATTGATACAAGCCTGTTTGACTGTTTTTCCCGGATTAGAGCATATGTTTTGTGTTAGACACCTACATAACAACATGAAAATAGCTGGATATAGAGAAATAATGTAATAACCATATATTTGCTAAGATCAATTTAATAACCTAGTTTGCTTGATTTTGTTAGGATAAGAATTGTTGACTTATTTCCTCCTACACACCACTAAAATTTGGACACCTAATCTAGGCTATAGTTTTATCTTAGGTAATTGTTTGATAAGGGTCTTTGGTTGATGAGAATTAGTGGATATCAAGCAATTAAACATTTTTTCACCTTTCCCATTTCTTTTCCTCTCATTCTTCTCCTTCCAAAAGAGATCACCATCTTCACTGTCACTCCTCTCACCGTCAGCGCACTTTTCCGGCAAGGTTTTGTTTAAATTTTTCCATTTAATTTGTGTTTCATGTCAAGTCTTTTACGAGTTTGGGCTCGGAGTTAGAATCATTTTTGTTTTCCCTTGTTCTCTCTCTTTCGCTGTTTCCGCCACTGTTCTACCGCTGTTGGTCATTGGCACTCGATCGCACCGGCAAGATATGTAGATGGGTGGGGTGGCCGGCGCTTGTAATGCCGACAAGGATGGATTAAAGGTCGCCGCAGCTAGCGGCGGCTGTGCTGGTATATATATATGTATGTTGTATATGTGCGTGTGTGTGCTGGTTTGGTGGGTGTGGTGATGGGGCCGGAGTTTGGGAAGAAGCCGGCGCAGGTGTAGCGCCGACGTGGTTGGAGGAGAGCCGCCGCTGAAAGCGGCGGCAGTGGCAGATTTATATATATGTATGTATTTGGGTGTATGTATATATATATATATATATATATATATATATATATATGTATGTGTGAAATGTGTGAGTGTGGGCGTAGGGTCGCTGGCAGAGGAGGTGGCGCGATGACAGCGGGCGGCGGTAGCGTAGAGAGGGAGGCAGGGGGTGATTTTGGGGATTGGGGCAAAATTTGAGAATTTGACAAATCCTAGGGACCTAATTGCAAATCCCAGGTTTAGGATAATTAACAATTAAGTCCCTGAAATATTGGATATTCACGGTTTGGTCCCTAAACTTTTGAACATTTACAGTTTGACCTCAAACCTTCTATAAAATAGCAATTTAACCCCCAAAACTTGCTGAAATTACAGAATAATCTCTAGAATTCCTACAAATTACAACATGGACCCTAATCTTTATAGAAATTACCGAATCTCCCCTAGACTTTGATAAAATGATAAAATGACCCCTAGAACTTGCAGAAATTATATTTTTATCCTAAAATTTGATAATTTTGTATTTTATGTCCTACGATATTATAAAACGATAGTTCGACCTCAAAATGATATAGGACATGACAAACGAACCCTTTGAGCAAGAAAATTCTAAGATAATTCTTAATAAACCTTAAATTTAGAAACCCCGACTATCGATTCTTTCTCAAGAGTTTATCTATTTACTGTTTTTATAGATTTTAAAATGTTTAAGTCAGAAAATAAGTCATATTTTCATACTCTGTAGGAAGTTCACACGGGGGACAGAAATAAACCGAATATCGAAAGCTTTTGCAGGACCTTGTGAGAAATCCAAGGTGGGGGTAAAATCCTTTTATGTTTTAAAAATCGTACAGTTTTATGAAAAATTAATATGACTACGTGATTTAAATTCCATCATTATGTGATGTTGTTTTCAATCGAACTGTTGTCACTACGTGCACATAATTCGAGTAAATTATATGATTTTGAAAGTTAGTGATTTCAAGTGACACAAATGCAAATGGTTTAAATGATGAAAGTTGGGATAATACCCGCTAAAAGGATTTTCTTTACCTATGTGTTATGTGAATTATGTGTCCAACGTGAACGTGACCAATGTGCATTTATGTGCTATGTGAGAACTATTATGTGACAATTTAACTGCGTATGTGCCTTCACACCAAGTAGGGTATTCCTTGTTGGAAACCCATCAAAAAGGGATATTCTTTGGAATCCTCAACACAAAGGGGTGTAACAGCCCAAATCAGGTCGGCTTGGGGCCCTGATAGGTATTTTTCGGAAACCTATCCACAGTTGCCATTGAGACTCTTCGGGAGTCTACAACGTGTATTATATGTATAGTATGCAAGCAATATTATGTGTTTTTTTTTATACAATTTTTCCCCTCCCCACTAAGTGTTCTTTGGACGCTTACCCCTTCTATGATTTTATTTTTATAGAAAATAATGAAGGCAAGGAAGGGTGAACAGAAATGTTTGATATTTTGCATGTAAATATTAATGTGTATGGATGTTTGGTATTTCTGAAACCCTAAGTTATGTACGAAACAAGGTTTATGTGTTTTGATTGAAACAAGAACGTTTTCCGCTGGAATGAGAAAAATCCATGTATTTTTTATAATTATCTTTTAAATTTTGATTTCTTTAGAATCTCAACAGTTTAGTAATTTTGCTGGATGCCCTATAATAAGGCTGCGTTTATTCTCTATTTTAAAGAAACAAAAATTTATTGTTATTATCCTCATTTTAAACTCTTTAATGAAAATGGGGCGTGACAGTATTGGTATCAGAGTCTGGCTCTACCTTCTTTTTCGTAGGGCCTTACTTGTAAAATTTTCTTTTGTTGTGTATATTAATAGATATGAATTGTATGGTTAATATGTAAAATAGACAGATAATTCTGTTCAACATTCTTCCTCAGATTTTGATTGATTTTTTTTTAATTTTTATAACGTGATGATATGAATGTTCTTATCTGTTAATAATTTTTTATTATATATATATATAAGTTGGTGATGTTTTGGGGAAGGATCAGGGTTGAGAGTTATTGTTGATATAGTTTCCTTATGAAACTTACATGTGGTGTTGTGGGTAACAGATGGTTCCTCCACATAGGACAGCCAGGATGAGTGTTCCCAGGGTCGAATCCGCTGGGGCTAGGCTGAGAAGGCTGTTCATGAGCAGCCAGATAGCGGGCGATGTTTCGGTTGGGGAGCATATAGCTAGATTATTTAATTACTGGCAGGAGACGGGTAGAGGATCTGGGCGAATAGGCAACATGGAAGCGGCAACTCGCTTGATCCACACATTGCCAGGGGAGTGGGCTGTGTGGGCTCGGCGGGTTTTCCGTGATGAGTTGGTGTACTCGGCCGTTGATAATGTATCGAGTATAGATTTTGGACGGATGGCCCAACAGATGATGGATTTATGGATGAGACCCCGTCCACTCCAGAGAGGGGACCTTTTGACCCTTCCAGCAGTGATTCGGGTGGAGACGGAGATGATGAGGAAGATCCGGAGGAGGATCCAGATGATGATCTAAAGGAGGATCCTGATGAGGCAGTTGACGGGGTGGTTCATAGGGATTTTCCACCAGGGTTACAGGGCCCCCTATCTCCACCTGCTGCCATGGCTTAGGGGGTAGTTGGTGGTCTGGGATGGTTGGGTTAGGAGTGTGGACAGTATTCTTTTACTGTATATATGTTGTATATAAGCTATATTTTGTATGGTGCAGTGATTCTTGGTTATTCTTTTTGATATGTATATAGGAATAGAGTCGTTTGCACCCATTTAACCAGTGTACTCGTTATGATTTGGGTTATGATATATATATGATAGCCGTTAGTGGTTAATGATAATATTTTTACGTTATAGAACCTTATTATTATTATTTTCTCGAGTGTTATAACAATTTTGGTTATTCTCTAACCAGAAAATGAGGAGGGGTAGACCAAGGAAAAATCCTCAAATGACGACGTCAGCGTCTGGACCGTCAGCATTTGAAACATATGCACGAGAAGAAACCGCACCACCGCAAGTTACACCAAGTCAGTCAACGTCAGGGGTACCTAACTTGGAACCCATGAAAAGTTTAGTAGCGGTGTTGCAAGGTTTAGCCCAACGGTTGGGTAACGAAAATACGAATACATCACCAGTGGAGCCTAAAGAAGATGGGAACAGAGTAATTGAACTCTTCCGACGATTCAATCCACCAACCTTTAATGGAAGGGGAGAACCGACTGATGCAGAAGAATGGCTGAGAGTTCTAGATCGGTTATTTGCTTATTTGACTTACACCGAGGCACAACGAGTCTCCTATGCCATCTTTCAACTCATTGAGGAGGCAAGCTTCTGATGGGAATCCTACAGTCGAACTTTGACCTTAGAAGCGAGAGATGAATTGACTTGGGTAGATTTTAAGGAAATCGTTATGCAACAGTATCTGCCACAGTCATATCGGGATACCAAAGAAATAGAATTTTTACACCTACGTCAAGGGTTCATGACAGTAGGTGAATATGAGAGGAAATTTAATCAGTTGAGCAGGTACGCGGTTCACTTGGTGGATACTGATTCGAAGAAAGCCAGACGTTTTTGTAAAGGGTTACGCCCAGACATTGGGGCTATATTGGCAGGGCAAGGAGAGATAACATATATCGAGGCAGTAAGATGGGCTATAGAGGTGGCGTCACGGATTTGGTGGCCCCAAAGAGAGCCAATGAGGAGCTGGGGACAAGAAAATGGGTAAACCCAGGGCCGAATCAGGGTCGGAACCCCATCCAAGCAAAACGACCAATGGGTAGAGGCAATTTCAATGCTCCAAATAATAGAGCAAAACCGATTTATCCCAAGTGTAGAAGGTCTCACTTTGGACAATACCTCTTGGGAACGTCCAATTACTTTCGATGCAAGGAACCAGGATATAGTGCATTGAATTGTCCGTATTTTCCAACCATGAGGTCAGGTGTTAATCAAAGGCCAGGGGTAGGAAGAGCTTGGGCTTATGCTCTTACCCGTCAAGAAGCCGCAAAAGAGCCGGATATAATGGCAGGTATGTTATCGGTTTGCGATTTGCCTGCACTTGTCTTATTTGATACTAGGGCAACCCACTCTTTTATCTCTATCAAGTTTTATGAGATGTTAAAGTTAGAAAGTGATATGATAAATGCTAAGAGTTTAGAGGTTAACATACCTTCAGGAAAGATAGTAAGCATTCGGTGGATGTGCAGAAATTTAAAGATTTTCTTTGGGAATAAAACCCTATATGCCGACTTGTACGTATTAGAAATGAAAGACTTCGATATAATTCTTGGAATGGATTGGCTAACGAAAAATCATGCAACGATCAAGTGCTTTGAGAGAGAAATTCTCTTTCAGCCACCTGAGGGTGAGAAATTTATTTTCTTCGGAACTCGAATTGGTTTGAATTGCAGGGTTATTACGGCTATGCAAGCTGTAAAACTGTTAAAAGGAGGAGATTGTGAGGCAATGTTGGTTAACTTGGTAGATCCTAAGCAGGAAACAAATCCTATTGAAAGAGTACCGATAGTGAAGGAGTTCAAGGATATTTTTCCTGAAGAGCTACCTGGCCTTCCACCAGACAGAGAAGTAGAGTTTGGGATAGAACTGGTGCTCGGATCTGCACCAGTATTAAAGGCTCCGTATCGGATGACACCAAAAGAATTGCAAGAACTAAAAGTTCAGTTACAGGAACTTTTGGAGAAAGGTTTTATTCGTCCCAGTGTATCTCCATGGGGAGCTCCGGTGCTATTTGTAAAGAAAAAAAATGGGACTTTTCGAATGTGTATAGATTATCGCGAATTGAACAAAAGGACCATCAAGAATAAGTATCATTTACCACGGATTGAGGATCTATTTGATCAGTTAAGAGGAGCAAGTGTATTTTCAAAGATTATTTAAGATCCGGCTATCATCAAGTGAAAGTTAAGAAGAAAGATATATTCAAGACAGCTTTCCGAACAAGATATGGTCATTATGAATTCGTAGTTATGCCTTTTGGACTCAGTAATGCGCCAGCGGTCTTCATGGATATGATGAATCGAGTTTTTCATCCTTATCTCGATCGATTTGTAATAGTTTTTATTGATGATATCTTGATATACTCAGATAGCCAGGTACACCATGAAGAACACTTGAGGATGGCGTTGGAGATTCTGTGAAAGGAGAAACTGTACGCAAAATTCAAGAAGTGTGAGTTCTGGCTGAATAAGGTGTCATTTCTTGAACATATCATCTCCGAAAAAGGGATAGAAGTGGATCTTATCAAAGTGGAAGTTGTAAGTAACTGGAAGGCACCTACTAATGTAAACGAAGTGCGGAGTTTTCTTGGACTGGCTGGATATTACTGAAGATTTATAGAAGGATTTTCTAAGATTGCAATGCCCATGACTCGTTTAACTCGGAAGGAGATAAAGTTTCAGTGAACTGATCAGTGTGAGAAAAGTTTTCAAGAATTGAAGAGGAGATTAACTACTGCACCAATCTTGATAGTTCCAGATGAAACAAAAGGATTTGTGGTTTACAGCGATGCTTCCAAACAAGGTTTGGGGTGTGTTTTGATGCAATAGGGAAAAGTGGTGGACTATGCATCAAGACAGTTAAAGACTCATGAGCAAAATTATCCAACTCATGACCTGGAATTAGCTGCAGTAGTACATGCCCTCAAGATTTGGCGGCATTACTTGTATGGGGGAAAATATGAGATTTACACTGATCATAAAAGTCTAAAGTACTTCTTCGAACAAAAAGAGCTTAATATGAGGCAGCGAAGATGGCTGGAATTAGTAAAGGATTATGACTGTACAATTCTTTACCATCCAGGAAAAGCGAACGTGGTTGCTGATGCACTTAGTCGGAAGAGGACAGAAGAGATATCTTGTCTACTTACCAATCAGGATATATTGATAAGAGAAATGGCTAAGTTAAATCTGGAAATAATAATGCCACCAAGTAGTATCAAGGCTAGGATGACAGCTTTAATAGTCAGACCCGCCCTGCGAGATGAGATCATAGAAGCCCAAAAGAATGACAAATTTTTGCTACAGATAAGGGATCGTATGGAGAAGGGAGAAACAGAAGGATTTACGGAGTCTGTCGGGGGAGCTCTCACTTTCAGAGGAAGACTTTGTGTTCCAAAGGACGAAGAACTGAGAAACAGAATTTTGGAAGAGGCACATGTAACACCGTACTCAGCACATTATGGAGGTACAAAGATTTACCAAGATCTGAGGAAAACTTTCTAGTGGCAAAACATGAAGATGAGCATCGAACTTTTCGTCAAGAAATGTCTCGTCTGCCAACAAGTAAAAGCAGAACATCAGCGACCAGCGGGACTGCTGACACCACTGGAAATTCCAGAGTGGAAGTGGGAGCATATTACTATGGACTTTGTTGTTGGGTTGCCTAAAACAATTTGAGGAAATCATGCTGTGTGGGTTATAGTGGATAGACTGACCAAGTCTGCTCATTTTCTGCCTATTAAAATGATGTTCGACTTGGATAAATTGGCACGAATTTATATGAAGGAGATTGTCAGGCTTCATGGAGTGCCAGTCTCTATTGTGTCAGATAGGGACCCCCGCTTTACATCCATATTTTGGCAATGCTTGCAGAGGGAGTTAGACACCAAACTAACTTTCAGTACTGCTTTTCATCCCCAGACGGATGGCCAAACAGAGCGAACGATACAGATTCTAGAAGATATGTTGAGAGCTAGTGCCTTGGATTTACAGGGAAGCTGGGAGGACCATTTGTATCTAGTAGAGTTCGCTTACAATAACAGCTATCAATCAACAATTGGGATGGCACCATACGAGGTGCTATATGGAAGAAGGTGTCGATCACCCCTATACTGGGACGACGTGGACGAAAAAATGAGTTTTGGGACCTGAATTGGTCGAACAGGCAATAGAAGTAATAAGAAAAATCCAAGAAAGAATTAAAGCAGCTCAGGATCGACAGAAATCCTATGCAGTAAAAGAAGAAGAGAGCTAAAATTTGAAGTCGGTGATAAAGTTTTCCTGAAAGTGTCGCCTACAAAGGTGTTTACCGATTTGAAAAGAGAGGTAAACTAAAACCTAGGTACATTGGACCTTATGATATACTGGAACAGGTTGGTGAAGTTGCGTATCGATTAGCGTTACCACCTGATTTCACGGGCATTCACAATGTATTCCACGTATCCATGCTGCGAAAGTACATGTTTGACCCGAGTCATGTAATTCACCAAGAAAGCATTGGGCTCGAAAAGGATTTATCTTATGAGGAATCTTATATCGCTATTATAGATAGAAAAGTTCATAAGCTGAGAAATCGAAATGTAAACTTGATAAAGGTCCAATGGAGTCAACACAGCGCGAATGAAGCAACCTGGGAAAAAGAAGAAGAAATCCTGGCAAAATATCAGAATTTATCAAATTTTGGTACGTTTCTAAATTTCGAGCACGAAATTTCTTTGTAAGAGGGGAGGATGTAATAACCATATATTTGCTAAGATCAATTTAATAACCTAGTTTGCTTGATTTTGTTAGGATAAGAATTGTTGACTTATTTCCTCCTACACACCACCAAAATTTGGACACCTAATCTAAGCTATAGTTTTATCTTAGGTAATTGTTTGATAAGGGTCTTTGGTTGATGAGAATTAGTGGATATCAAGCAATTAAACATTTCTTCATCTTTCCCATTTCTTTTCTTCTCCTTCCAAAAGAGATCACCATCTTCACTGTCACTCCTCTCACCGTCGGCGCACTTTTCCGACAAGGTTTTGTTTAAATTTTTCCGTTTAATTTGTGTTTCATGTCAAGTCTTTTACAAGTTTGGGCTCGGAGTTAGAATCGTTTTTGTTTTCCCTTGTTCTTTCTCATTTTCGTTGTTGCCGCCGTTGTTCTACCGCTGTTGGCGCTCGATCGCGCCGGCAAGATGTGTAGATGGGTGGGGTGGCCGGCGCTACAAAGATGGATTAAAGGCCGCCGCAGCCAGCGGCGGCTGTGCTGGTATATATATGTATGTTGTTTATATGCGTGTGTGTGTTGGTTTGGTGCATGTGGTGTTGGGGCCGGAGTTTGGGAAAAAGTCGGCGTTGGTGTGGTGCCGACGTGGCTAATGGAGGAGAGCCGCCGCTTTGGCAGATTTATATGTATGTATGTATTTGGGTGTATGTATATATATATATGTATGTGTGAAGTGTGTGAGTGTAGGCGTAGGGTCGCCGGCGACATGGGTCGCCGGCAGCGGAGGTGGCGTGATGGCAGCGGGCGGCGGTGGCGTAGGGAGAGAGGCAGGGGGTGATTATGTGAATTATGTGGCCAACGTGAACGTGACCAATGTGCATTTATGTGCTATGTGAGAACTATTATGTGACAATTTAACTGCGCATGCGCCTTCACGCCAAGTAGGGTATTCCTTGTTGGAAACCCATCAAAAGGGGATATTCTTTGGAATCCTCAACACAAAGGGGTGTAACAGCCCAAATCGGGTCGGCTTGGGGCCTTGATAGGTATTCTTCGGAAACCTATCCACAGTTGCCATTGGGACTCTTCGGGAGTCTACAACGTGTATTATATGTATAGTATGCAAGCAATATTATGTGTTTTTTTTTATACAATTTTTCCCCTCCCCACTAAGTGTTCTTTTGACGCTTACCCCTTCTATGATTTTATTTTTACAGAAAATAATGAAGGCAAGGAAGGGTGAACATAAATGTTTGATATTTTGCATGTAAATATTAATGTGTATGGATGTTTGGTATTTCTGAAACCCTAAGTTATGTACGAAACAAGGTTTATGTGTTTTGATTGAAATAAGAACGTTTTCCGCTGGAATGAGAAAAATCCATGTATTTTCTATAATTATCTTTTAAATTTTGATTTCTTTAGAATCTCAACAGTTTAGTAAGTTTGTTGGACGCCCTATAATAAGGTTGCGTTTATTCTTTATTTTAAAGAAAAAAAATTTATTGTTATTATCCACATTTTAAACTCTTTAATGAAAATGGGGCATGACAAATAACCTTTAAAACTATACTTTGGAATTGTGCTCAAGCTACAACACCTGGTTAGTTTAGAGTTGGGATGAGAAAATTGAAAGAGTATAATGTGAATGCATGAGTGTGGTTTAATGACAAACCTCCAACTCAATGGTCTAAGGCATTTTTCAGAAAGAAGACAAAATATGATATGCTTTTGAATAATGCTTGTGAATCATTTAATAATTGCATCTTAGAGGCTAGGGATAAGCCTATCATCACAATGCTTGAGTGGATTAGAAATTATATAATGACTAAGTTGCAAAAGAATAGAGATAGAGCAGTTGCAAAGTGAAGAAATAAACTATGTCCAAAGATAAAGAAGATACTTGATCGATACAATGAGAGTGTTGGAGATTACATACCTGTGAAGTCTAATAAGATGCATTATCAAATCTCATGCTATGATGGATCTCAAAAAGACAGTTGATTTGGAGAAATGGAAATGCACATATAGATCTTGGCAGCTGACCGGTATACCTTGTATACATGCCACATGTGCTATATTTAGTCAACAATAGCCTTAGGAAGACTTTTTGGATAGGTACTACTATGTGGACACTTATATCAAGGTGTATGAACCAACGATTATAAGGATCAGCTATGAACAACTGTGGGGGGATTCATTATTTATTCCTCCTTTACCTCCAAACTTTCCATAGAAGAAGAGAGGTAGGCCAGTCAAGGCAAGAAGAAGAGAAACAAATGAACCTACTCAAGAAGACAGGAAGAGGAAAGACATAGTCGTTTAAGAAGTGAGGATGAAAAGATAAAAAAAAAAGAGTAAACAAAATCTACAAGTGAGTAAATTTTTTTCTTATTAATTGTTGATTTTTAACATGTATATTTACTGACATACTTTCATAACCATATGCAGGAGAATGATGAAGCTAACATCAACAAAAAAGATGCACAGAAGATGGTAATCTGCATACCTTGATCAACTTTTATCATTTGCATTTTTTAATGAAAAATTTGGTGATATTGCAAGCTAAAGGGAAGTAGAAAATGAAGAATCTTGCAAACACTGATGATTTTGAAATTAACATTATAAGTATCTTCACATGTCATCATGATTCAATGAAAAGGTAATTTGCAAGTTTATTATTTTTGTGAATATTGTAGGTGCTACCACCATCTTCAATTCCTGATGATAGTGAAGATCTTTTAGTTGAAGAAGATGGTACAAATCTATATTCGAATACTCAAATGTCAAACATTCCAGGACTGTCAATGGTTGAACAATTGCAACAGTGCAAATCTCATGTCTTTATCTTTCAAAAGGTACAATTTAACATTCTAGAAACTTGAAGTTTTAAAATTAATATTCTATAAACTTAGGAGGTCATTATTATATATTAGGGAGAGACTACTAGTGGTCAGGCATATCAAGAAGAAAATAATGCTAAAGAAGAAATGAACCCTACACAAATGAGTCAAGTTTCAAGTGATAACTTCTATCCACCTTCTACACCGTGTAAACCGCCCCCACAAGTGGTAGCCCCACTTATAACAACCCCAAGGCCAGCAGCCCCTGTTATACCACCTTTTCGATCTTCTGCACCTTATATTCCACCCCCAACAATAGCCCCACCTATACCACCTCTTCAGCCTAGAGTGAAACTTCAGGCACCGGCTCCATTCAGAAGTGGATTATTGACTGCAAACTGAATCAAGAATACTACAATACAGCCTGAAACATGAAAAAAATTGTTGGTAGAGAATGAAAAAAAGTATATGGATTTGTCAGTAGCACCTCCAACTAGGAAGAAGAAGAAGAAGAATAAGAAGAAAGAACAATGGTGATTGTAGCTTTTAATTAAATTGATGGCTTTCACATTGACTTTTGAGATAGAATATGAAACCGCAATAACTATTTTGTGGCTTGTTGAAGCATCTGATGATGATTGTTGGTTTTTGTGGATTGTGGCATCTACGATTGTTTTTTTGGATTTTGAGATTGACAACTTTTGATGATTATATTAATGAATATGGTAGCTTTTGTTTTTTTTTTTAAATTGTCCATTTTACTATTTGAAATTGTGTTTATATGTTCTGTTTGTCCATTGGGGTTGTTGAATGTTTCACATGATATATCTATAAATTTTGTCTTCTTTTATGTATTCATACTTATGAGATGAATATGGAAGAGTGTTACTTTAACAGATTAAGCATTATATAATACAAGACAGTGAAGATATCTAAGCATAAGATATTCAATAAGCTTGATATGGAAGAGTTTCTTGTTTGATTTAACTTTTGCAGCAAAATTGCTTAAATGTGTTGTACAAGTACAAAGTAGAAATTCAACTACTGATCCAAACTATTAATTCAGCAAACTTGTACTGCATAGAGTCTTACAAATAACAAACTAATAATTCTTCAATTTGCAACAAGAAATCTGGTGGATTAGTTTGGATAGGTACTACTTATGAACAAACTACTAATTCCAACAAGAGATCAATTTGCAATCCACCAACAAATAACAAGAACAAGTTGAATTAACACAAATTGCCTCCACAAACTCTTATACTTATCCTTCAGCTTCTTCTTCTCTTCTTTGAGAATCTTGTTATGCGTCAACAAATTTTTTATCTCTTGTTTCAAATTCTTGACATCAATCTTGATATCTATTATATCTTCTTTCAACAATTTTTTGCTTTTCTTGAGTTCAATGTCATCTTCGTATAACTTCTCGTTTTCAAATTCTCATATGCTTTTCTCAATTTTTCATACTCTTCATTATCATCCCATATAAAAAAGTCACGACCACCTTTCTGTTACAAAACAAAAAATAGAAAAAAATCAAACTTCAATAGTCTTAAGAAAGAAAAAATAAAAAAATCGAACTTTGATGTTCTTAAGAAAAAAATAGCAAAAAATAAAACTTTGATAGACACTCGACTAGAATAGAAAACAATTAAACAAAAAAGCTAAATAGAAATCACAACCACAAATAACCATCCCAAGACGACTGGAAACATACTTTCAACCATAAAATTAAGAAACTTATATTATATCTCAAACAACCCAAAATCTCTTCCTTTGATTTGTTGTAGTCTTTAAAGTTCGGAGAACAACGTGTCTTCCACATAGGCACTCATGCGGCGTTGAGACTTGGGAAAGATCAGACATTGTTGAAAGCTTGAAGATCTTAGGCTTAGGGTTGTTATAGAATTAGAGTTCTTGAATTTGGAAAATTAGGATTCTTGAGTTTGGGAAATTTGGGAGAGATTTCACTTATAAATGAAATAATATGATGAAATAATTAAGTGGTAATTAAGTGTAAATTGAAAATATGATGTGGCAAAATAATAGAATTGAAAAATATCATAAAGAAATTTCATATGTGAATAAACGGTCATGTCAGCATAAGTTGGCTGAAATGTTCGGATTGGGGGCGAATGTAGCACACTCATCGGCATATGATCGGAAAATAAAAAATCCAACGACAAAATAACTTAAATTGGACAATTTTTTCCATTACATGACTAAAATTGAAAATCGAATTTTAACGAGTATAAAAACAAACAGTGTCTCTTGGACAGGACTAAAAATGAATTTAACCCTTAAACAATTAGATAAAGATTAATGATTTGAAACTCATCATATGAAAAAAAAGGCAACAAAAAGTTATAGACAAAAACTTTTGTATAATTGATGCATGAATCTTAAATCTGTGCAACTAATCCGACCCGATCAAGGCATCTGCACGTGCTCGTACGTGCCCCCATACATTTGGGTGGGTGCGCTCAAACCCACCCAAATTTGCTCGAGGTGTTATACGTTTATGTTATGTTAAGCATATATTTATATTATGTTAAACATATCTTTTTATTATATTAGTCATTCCTTTAAGGTCTTTTTATTATATTAAGCATACTTTTATATTATATTAAATATACCTTTTTGTTATGTTAAGTATACATTTAGGGTTTTTATATTATGTTAGTCATACTTTTTAATTATGTTAGTTGTACCTTTATGTATATATGACTAATATTATTTAAAGGTATGCGTAATATTACATAAAGGTTGATATGTACAAATTAGGTTTTTTTGGCTGAAATTAAGGTTTTTTTTGTCAAAATTAGGATTTATTTTTTAAGTTAAAGTTTTACATAAAGATATGTTTAACATAACATAAATGTATGTTTAAGATAATATAATGGTATGACTAAAACAACATAAAAATCAGGACAAAAAATATATATATGCGGACCTGCATAAATCCAACCCATGTTGTATGGATTTCAACAGTTACACATAAGTGCAACTCAAAATTATATTATACAACTAAAAAGATAAATTGTTAATCATCAATTATAGTTATTGGGATTCGAACCCCCAACCTGAAGTGGCTACAAAATCAACTAGCAACAATAACACAATATAAAATATTGACAAAATATATTATATTTCAGAAGATATTTGGGGTCTTGTTCCACCGCCATTGGTAACAACTCCATAACTAACTAACTAAGTAACAATGCTGACTAGATTATGCTGATTATGCTAACTATGCTGACTAATATGCTGAGTAACATAATGCTATAAATTATAGACTCAATCCCAATCTATGTTTTCACTTAAACATTATGAAAAATGAGGTACTCAAACTTCCTATACAAAGGTGGTTTGTCTCATCAAAATCTAAATATCGAAATCACAACAACTAGCTAGGGTGTGGTTTCAAGGAGTAATACAAAATCTGAGTATAGATCTCTAGCTAATACTAGTGCTGATATTATTTAGCTTAACTCTCTTTTTATGGAACTTGAAGTGCAGCTTAAATCTCCTTCTATAATTTGGAGTGACAATAAAAGTGCAGCAACTTTGGCCTCAAATTCAATTTTTCATCAAAGAAAAAAATACGTAAAGATTGACATTCATTTTATCAAAGAGAAAGTGTTATCTAAGATTCTTGAAGTTAGATATATTCCTTCAAAAGACCAACTAGCTGATCTCATCACCAAAACGTGAGCATCAACTTAGTTTCAGAAACTCTGCCAAAATTTTCCTATAAGATACAGATCAGCACAATTTAAAGGGGGAGTATTATAGCATTATGTTACTCAGCATATTAGTCAGCATAGTTAGCATAATATGTTAGTATGCAAATAACAAGATATATATATATATATATATATATATGCTGAGTAATATGTTTAAGTGAAAACATATTAGTCACTTGCCGTTCTTACTTGCTGCATTACTGTAGTCATACTTGCAGTATCTTTATGTTGACTAATATGTTGAGTAACTTAGGTTGATAGATTGTTAAGTGATATCCTTTAAATCAATCTTGCTTAATGAAGTTTCTGCTCGAGGAGCAGTAGAGTGGACGTAGAAGGATTACACTACATTCGAACCACTATAAGCCATAAGTGTTTTATTGCTTTATATATATGTGCTGCATCTTATATATATATATGTATATATATATATATCTTGTTATTTGCATAAAAGAATCTTTAAGAGAAAAACATACTTGAGAAAACAAGCCTTTAATCAATACATAATTTTCACTGCATAAAATTCTAAGTTACAGCGTGCAACACTGCATCCTAGTGCAGTAAGCAGTAACAGCTGGTGCTGTAAGTTCAAGTAACTTGCAGAATAGTAAGTTTGAAAAAAAATTCAAAATCGACGAAGGTTCATTCACCCCCCTCTGAACCTCCGAGATCACTTGGGACCAACAAGTGGTATCAAAACAAGTTAGATTAAAAGCAAACTTATTTGGTTACCTACCCAAATCCAACCCTTACCCGTTTTTTTCTCTACATCTTTGTAAAATGTCATATTTCAACATATCATGGATTCTTCAAACCATAAATTGCTTATGTTTTTCATAGAAGAATATGATGACTAGAAGATCAGAATGCAGACACATCTTTCAGCAATGAATGATAAAATGTGGATGGTCATCATAGAAGGACCAATTATTCCCACAAAGGTGAATCACATGCTGGGAAGAGATATAGAGGAAAGAGCACCTCCACCACCTAACTTTCTGATCAAACCTAGATAGGAATGGAACATTGAAGACAGAAAGTGATAAGTGGGATTTTGTGCATAAATTATGTGCTTAATTTGGTTATTTTATGATCAATATTTTGCTACACCTTTATAAATCACTTATAATTATTGTTTATCTCCAATTACTTTGATATTATATTCTTTCTACTTAATTCAGGTGGAATTGGATGATTAAAGATGCTGATTTTTCTCCCTATCACAATTGTGGTATAGCAATTTTAAAAAAGGAGAGATTAATTCTCATTTAATGGAGAAGAAGTCAACTCTTGGTAAATAAAGAAGGTGGAATGACAGAATTGATGGGGAGCAAAAGAAAATGGGCAGTTTTGATTTCATTAAAGGGAATTTAATTGGCAATATCAAGGCAGAAAAAGAGAGGAGAGAGGCTGTAGAGAGGGGTCATTACAAAAGTAAAAGGACAGAGAGACGGCAGAGGCTTGAGGAGGAGAGAAATTAGATTCTTATCATTTTTCCTTTCATTTCTTATATTTTCATAATGATGTTTAGGGGCTACATCTTTATTTCTAGTCCAAGGAGACACCGAACCTTGAATGATTCGATCGATAATTGAATATTAACGTATTTCTTTCCCATCTCGATTTCTTTGTTATTTGGATTTATACTATGCATGTTTAATCAAGTGAATTTATCTAGTTTGGTCACCTAGGTTAATTTATTGATTATTCTAGCTAGATTGCTTGATATAATCCGTAATTGTTATATTATGGTGATCATTGTAGCTTGGGATAACAAAGTCTAGATTGTATGAATCAAATGTTTCGTTTTTATAGTCTAGTTTGCCCTATTATTTTAATTAGTTAATGCATCTTATGAATTGAATCTCGAATACATGTTTTGGGTTTATTCATAGGGTAGATTAATTGGGGGTACTTCCTGATTAATTAAACTTGAGAAATAATTCAAACTAGTTTGGTCGTACCACTGGTTTAGGGGCAAGATTCGAGATAGGGTATAGTTAAATGAGATTATTGATTAATTTGGAAGAATCATTCTAGGGGAGGCTATCCGAGGGCTAGATCATTTTTATTCATTGTTTGATCATCTTATTTGTTTTCTTATTGCAATTTATATTATTGCAAGATTGCTCAACAAACCAATCCCCCCAATTTTATTGCTTTCTAAACACAACTTTATCAATTAAATTAAGCTATTCTCTATGGGTTCGACCCCTTACTTACTCTACCACACTAGTGGATTTGTCAAAGGAAATATATTATTTTTGGGTGCCGGTGACAGCACACCAGGAAGAGAGCCAACCTAGACAATGTGGCCAAAAATGCTCTGTTTATCACCTTGGATAAAGACACCTTTAGCAAGGTCAAAACATACAGAACATCCAAGGAAATATGGGAAAAACTGAAGCAAATTTATGAGGGTACAAAACTCACAAATGATAACAAGATCTCCAATGCCACCCAATTATTTGAGCTCTTCGAAATGAAGAATGAAGAGACTCTGGAGCATTTAGACCTGAGATTCACTTCGATAGTGAATGAACTTGAAGCTCTAGACATACACTAAACACAAAAGGAGAAAAATATGAAAGTGCTAAAAGTCCTTCCAATGGAGTGGGACAACAAGACAACCACTATGAGAGTGTCTATAGATCCTAAATCCATGAGTACATTTGACCTCTTCTCTGACCTCAAAGCCTTCGAATATGATATTAACAGAAGAAAAAAAGAGGTAGAAGAATCGAGTTCCAAGGTCACTGCATTGACTGCAAGAAGCATGAAAGATACAGCAACCATAAGTTGCAGCAAGTAGTCAAAACTTATAGCTGAGGATGCAGAAGAGGATATGGCTCTTCTTCTAAAGAAGTTTAGAAGATTTATGAAGAGCAACAACAACAATAAGAGGAATGACTTCAGAAGAAGCCATCTACCACCTCATGTATCTCTCTCTCCTTAATCAAATTCAAATAATCTTGACTTGTGCTATAATTACAAGAAGCCTAGACACTATACAAGAAGTTGTCCACACCCAACAGTCCATAAGTATCCAGAAGGAGAGAGGGAGAGAGCAAATGAGAGAAAAGAGAACAGATGACAGACATAAGCTAAGAGCTTTCATTGGAGAGATGGAAAAAGCCAAAGATACAACAGTCTCCAAGGAGATGCTGAAAACTGCAGAATCTTCAAACAGTGACAGTAAAACCTCATTCTCCGACGAAGAAACATTGATTTACCTGATGGCAAAAGACTGTGAGGACATCGAAAAAGATGAGGTAAATTACCAACTGCTGTCTGTACCTGACAAAGAGGAGCTGAACATGATCCACTCCCTCAGAAGGATCATGAGTGACTTTGAGCAAATAAACTCAACCCATGAGGAGCTAAAGGTTGAGAATAAGAACCTAAGAATTAAAAATGAGAACCTTAGAAGCAAAAACAATGATCTTGCAAAAATGCTATCAGGAAGTGAGTTTGATAACTCAAAATGCAGTAAGCTTCAAAATGAGGTCTCAAGGCTCAGTCTGCTAGTCGTTAAGCTAAAAAATGAGAAGGAAAACTTACAATTCACAATTAGAATATTCAGTAAATTTGCTAAGGACGCAAGAGAGTGCCTGATGATGGCCAGGAGTCCTTTTGAGAAAATTGGCTTAGGATACAACACTCATATTTCTCAAGATACAGTAAGCACATCCAAAGCTATGGTGTTTGTTCAAGCTGAAACTTTAATGGATAATGAGTTACCATGTAACTCTGAAAAGATCTTGAACAAACCAACGCTGATGGACAAGGGAAAGAAGCCCCTATGCTCAACTGTAGGAAGTAAGCCTGTATATAAAAGCTGGCTGCAACAGAAGTCATCTGTTGTATGCAGCAAAAGGATACAACGACCTATAAAATTGCGGCATAAAAAGCTTTACCCCACCAATACTAAGACCTTCATGTCTAAACCTCAAAGAGGACATACTCTAGGGAAGTATGATGGAATATCACACTACAGAAGTACTGGTATCACACACATAGTTTCTGCACACACCTTTAACAAGCATTTTAAGAACAAGACTGCCTACAGAAAAAAAACCAACGAAACTTACAGCAAAATCTTGACTATTAAGAAAGTTTTGGTTTCAAAAGAAACTAACCTCAAAGGACCCTTGCAGAAATGAGTACCTAAATCTGTTTGAAATTGTTACAGGTTTCAGTGTCAGGTTGCAGCAGTGAAATATGATACATAAACAGTGGCTGCTCAAGGCACATGACTAGCAATAAAGAAGTTTTAAAAGATTTCCAATCATGCAAAGGACCGAAGGTCATCTTTGGAGATGATTCCAAAGGAAACACAAAAAGAAGTGGAAATCTGGCCAAATAAAATTTAAAGATCAAGGATGTATCCTATGTGAAAGGACTCAGATATAACTTGCTAAGCATCGTCAATTCTGTGACAAAGGATACACTGTGGAGTTCAACCTCAACAAGTGCTTAATCAAGGACAACACATCCAATGAAGTCAAGCTTATTGGAATAAGAAGAGAAAACATATATTTTGCAGATTGGAGCTCTTCTATTCCACTTACATGCTTCATTGTAAAAAGTCCACTAGAGCTAAGTTGGTTGTGGCACAAGAGGCTTAGTCATTTGAACTTTAAAACAATAAACAAGCTAGCAAAAAAAAAAAACTTGTAAGAGGACTGCCAGATGTGGCATACAAGAAAGAAAATGTCCGTGGAGCTTGTCAGAAATGAAAGCAAGTAAAAAGCTCATTCACAAACAAGTTGTTGAAGTCATCTCACAGGATCCTATACCTTCTACACATGGTCCTCTTTGGACCAGTAGAACCAGTAAGCATAAGTGGGAAGAAGTACTCACTTGTGGTAGTAGATACTATTCCAGATACACCTGGACTATACTTTTTGCTGAGAAATCAAAAACTCAGAACAAGCTGTCTGGCCTCATGAAGAAGATCCAAAATGAGAAAAACTTGAGTATTGTGAAGATTAGATCAGACAGAGGAATTGAGTTCACCAATAAGTTCATAGAGACATGTGTTATATCCTCAATAATGGAAATGAGCATCTAAAGACCTTTGATGCAAAATCAGATGAAGGAGTATTTCTTGGATACTCTGATGTAAGTAAGACATTCAGAGTCTTAAACAAAAGAACCTTGGTGGTTGAAGAGTCATTTCATTTGGTGTTTGATAAACCACATTGTGACACCAGCAAGCTGGAAGAACCTGTTGAAGGAACAACCCCCTTGAAAGAAAATGATGTTCCTTATACTGAAGGAGTTCTACCTCCAACAGAAGATAGAGAAGAAGAGTCTGTACCTCTGGATGCAGCAGATATTCTTACAACAGCAGAACCCACAATCTTACAACAAGATGAGGAGCAACCTAGACCTGTACATACATTTGAGTCTGACAGAATATGGCTAAGAAATTATCCTAGAGATCTCATCATTGGGGATCCATCTGTAGAAGTAAGAATGTTCACTAATTTCTTTTAGCTATTCCCGCAAGTGTACGGTGTAGAATGCAGAAGTGGTGAACAAGATCGATCCCACAGAGACTGACTATCTTGGCACTAATTAACTATTGAAATTCAGTTCTCAATTTTATCTAGGAAAATCAAATCTCATCAATTGCAGATTAATTCCACAGAAACGGTAACTACGCAAGTAAATTCAATCAAGAATCACAGAGATCTAAAACAGGTTCTAGGATATGCTTTCATCTAATTCTCATCAAAATATCACTTTAATCAATCCAAGTTCATTAATCAATCATCCTATATGAGCAATCACATATATCGAATTAACAGCGCTCCTAAGTCAGTTAATCGGTTAATTATTATACCATCAGAGGTATCCCTACTCAATCTGATAGAAACATAACAACTCCCAAAAGTACCCAAGATTGATTTCTCATCACATAAATTCCGTAATCTCCCGATCTAAGTATCTTTATGTGTCAGGTGTTTATTTTTCTATAATTAAATCTCATCTTCCGAATTTTGATTTAATTACTAAAACATGATCAATTATTGGCCAGATAATCAAACAAACAATCAACTCATAAACACACAAATAAGATGAATGATCATGAACATTGAATTAAAATTAAAGATCCATCAAGATTCGAATTAGATTACTAACAAGCCCTAGAAACCCTAGAAAATTAGTTAAACATGATTATCAACAAACTCATAGACAAGATTGAAAATATCATATCTACTAAAAACTAACAAGAGATGAAAGATTAAAAACTCTTGTTGACGATGATCTCGTGATTCCTCCCATTCTTCAATTTTTCTTCCTCTCTCTCCGTGCTTCCTTGCCTCTTTTCTCTCTCCCAATAAGTATTTTTATCGCCTAAGAAGTCTTCCTAATGAAGTAAGAGATGAAAATACGCCAAGAAATAAACTCCTTGCGATTGTGCTGTTCACCCAGGCACGGTCATGCTACACGGCACGGTCGTGCCCCATTGGTCAGCCTTGATTTTCCATCTGGCATGGTCTGGCCGTGCTGCACAACACAGTCATCTTCTTCTTTTCATCAATTCCGCTCAAAACTTGTACTTTTCCTCATTAAAATCATGAAACTAAGCACAAACTCGTCAAATGCATCTTATACAAGAATAATCTCAGAAATCACCATAAAAACGTATCTAACATATTCAAATGAATACATAAACATACGCAAAATATGTGAAAAATGACACTTATCAAAGAACAAGAAGGTCTATTCCTCATGAAATAATGTTTGCATGTTTTATATCTCAAACAGAACTGAAGAATATTGAAGAAACTCTTCAAGACAGCAACTGGGTTCAAGCCATGCAGGAAGAGCTAAATGGATTTGAAAGAAATCAAGTATGACATACAGTTGTAACACCAACTCATCAAGGAGTTATTGGAATAAAGTGGGTGTTCAAGAACAAGCTGGATGAATCAGGGCTTGTTGTAAAGAACAAAGTAAGGCTTGTTGCTAAGGGATATTGCCAGGAAGAAGGAATTGATTTTGATGAGACTTTTGCTCATGTAGCAAGGTTGGAAGCTATAAGGATTTTTCTGGCATATACAACTCACATGAATTTCAATATATATATATCAAATAGATATGAAGAGTACATTTCTCAATAGCCTTCTTACAGAGGAAGTGTATGTGGAGCAACCTCTGAGTTTTGAAGATCAAGCAGAAGAGAAAGTATTTAGACTGCACAAAACCCTGTATGGACTTAAACAAGCACCAAAAGTTTGGTATGACACCCTATCTCTCTATCTATTGGAAAACAGATTCAAGAAATGTATAGTTGATAAGACTTTGTTCATAATACATGATGAAGACAACATTCTCCTTATACATATTCATATGGATGACATCATCTTTGGATCCACCAACAAAGCTCTCTGTAAGAAGTTTTCCAATTTGATGCAGTTAAAATTCGAGATGAGTATGATGGGAGAATTAAGTTTCTTCCTTAGGCTGCAAGTAAAGCAGCTACCTGCATGAACCTTCATCAATCAGGTTAAGTATACAAAGGAGCTGTTGAAGAAGTTTGGTATGGAGAACGGATCTGCAACATCTTTTCCCATGGTTACATCCATAAGCCTTGACAAAGATGAAGATGGAAAAGATGTGGATATTACGAAGTACAGACGCCTTATAGGATCCTTGCTTTATCTTACAACAAGTAAGCCAGACATCATGTTTGCAGTAGGAGTTTGTAGAAGATTTCAAGCAGCCCTAAAGGAATCACATCTTTCAGCAGTGAAAAGGATTATCAAATATCTGAAATGAACTCAAGAAGTAGGCCTATGGTATCTTAAGGAAGGATGATTCAAGCTTAAAGACTATTCTGACTCAGATTATACTGGCTGTAAGATTGATAGAAAAAACATAAGTGGAACTTATCAGTTTCTAAGAAACAGGCTATTTCATGGTTCTGCAGAAAACAGACGTCCATAGCAACATCTACAACAGAAGTAGATATGTTGCATTAGGAAGTTGTTGTGCTCAAATCCTCTAGATACAACAACAACTAAGAGATTATGAAATTGAAGAAAAAGAGACTCCAGTTCTCTATGATAATACAAGTGCTATTGTAATTACCCATAATCTAGTATTTCACTTAAGAACTAAGCACATTGACATCAGACATCACTTCATAAGAGATCACGTTGAAAAGAAAGATGTCGGGCTAGAGAAAGTTCATACAAATCTCCAACTAGCTGATATATTCACTAGACTTTTATGTGAATCGAGGTTTTCAATTGTAACAACCCAAATTAAAATTTGACTAAATTTTGTAATGATTTTTTTTAAATTAAGTAAATCATGAAATTAAGCATATATAATTATACATAGAAACAATTCACGTATATATATAAAATGAAATTTATTCTTAGTCCAAACAATGAAATTATGTTTATTATTTTTTTTACTCTTCAAATCAAGATATAAGCATAAACCATTAATGATATAAATTAAATAAAAATAACAAGGTTTGCATTATGTTATAAAATTAATAAGCATACTTATGGATAAATATTGTGTCATTGTCACAACAATATATATATATATATATATATATATATATATATATATATCTTACCTTACCTTTTAACAATTGGGAAGGAAAAGCCACAATCTGAGGAATTAATGTGATTCAAAAGTCAACAAAAGAAACTTTCTTCTCTCTCTCTTCTCCCTCCCTTACGTTTTTTTTCTTCTTCTTTGTATCTCTCTTCTCTCTCTCAGCTTCTCTATCTCTCTTTTTCCCTTAGCTGCTGTTGCTTGATTTCTGCCTTGGTGGGTAAGGGGTTTTGGCTGTGTTTTAGTGGGTGTGTCTTGGTATATGGCTGGGTGTATGTATATGTTTGTGTACGGGTGTGAGACGGCGGCTGAACAAGGAAAGCAAGGGAGTGAGGGGGAGGGAAGCGATGACAGCTGTGCGCCGGCAAGGCTGCTGTGGGTCGACAGGCGGCAGCGGCTGAAGCGACGGGCAAGGATGACACCAGTGGCTGGAGTTAAATCACGCCACCGCGAGAAGCAGCGGCGCTGCCATTTCTGGGTGCGTGCGTGTGTTTGTGATGCTGAAGGTGAGCGGCGCTAGGGTGCGTGCTATGGTAGTTGGGTGTTCGCCGGTGACATGGAGTCTCCGGCAACGGTGAAGGGCTGGAACGGCGGCGATAGGGTAGCAGGGGGCTGGGAAAGATATGAAAAAGAGGAAGTTTGATTTTGGAAATTAGATATAATATAAGGGCTAATTTGCAAACCCTAACATTTATGTAATTAGCACTTAAACCCCTTAACTTACAAATAATGGCATAGAAGACCCTTAAAACTTTGTATAATAACGTTTAAAACCCCAATTATGCTAAAATTATATAATGTACCCTAAAAATTGATGATATTAAATATTATTTGTTAGAATTATTTATTTTGCTTAAACGATCCCTAGAATTGCTAAAATTGGATTTTATCCATAATTTGTTGGAATTACAAAACAGACCCTAGATGTTACAAGCATTGCTATTGAAACTTAATATATATATTAAATGACGAGTTAGACCTAAATAAATGAATTAGGTTACAAATTTACATTAGAAATATTATAGTAATTAAAATACGTTAAAATCATTTACCTCAAATTTAGGATATAAAACCTTAAATTCACGTCTCGTTAGCCCAATAACTCTTAGGAAATTATAAATATGGACCTAAATATAATTATGGACATTATGTTTTGATCGCATAATTAATTAGATTTACGAAACGAACCAAGGACCTAATTATAAATATTAAATATACAAGTAAATATCAAATTCAATCCTCTTAAATAAACATTAACTAAACATGTTATGCAATTAAATATATTTCCTAAATTAACCTATAATTTCAGTTAATTGAATTCATGTTTATAATTTAAATTATATAGTCAATCTAAATACGCAATAATCATAAATATATTCAAATATCTTAATATCTAAGTTAAATTATAAATTACATAATTAGATTTTCTAAGATTATTTTAAAGGTCTTCAAGAATTAATTGAAGCTAAAAACTTTATAATTTACTTGTCTAGAGTTATTATCAAATCTTCAAGGATCTAACCTAAATCATAATTTTATAATTAATGTTCCTGAAAGCTAAAATAAGTATTTCAAGATTTAAATAAAGTCTAATGAAGTTTTCTAATATTTTAATAAATACATTTTCATTATAATTCCATTTAAATCCTATATTTACTTTAAAATCATTTATTTTATTCTTTAAACCACAACATCGTCAGAAACCTGTTACAACTAATTAAAGAAAACACTAAAGAAAACATTTAATTATTAGTGACCTTAACTTACGAATTTACAACTAGACAAAGTACTAAGATATTTTTAATGCTCGATGTAGGAAACGAGGAAAGATGAATATGCTCGACAACTTATGAATAGAAACTTCAGTTTTCTAAGGTGGGGAAAAATTGCTAAGTCGGTATTTATACTTCTTTCAAATTATTTAAATTACGAATTATTATACTATATGAAATGAGTTGGGTTTATGTGCTGAATGCATAAAATGTTATGATATGATGAAGGTGATCAATCTTATACTATGGGAAATGTGACATGTTTTAATATATATGATGAATGCGTTCGGAAAGATGATGAATGACAAAATAAATGTTTATGTGATGCAATAAGCATGAATATATGTGAATTACTTGAATTATTGTGAATGACGGTGAAAACCGTATCTATGGTGGCTAAGAACCACATCTATGGCGGCTAAGAACCGTATCTATGGTGGCTAAGAACCACATCTATGACGGCTAAGAACCGTATCTATGACAGCTAAGAATTGCATCTATGGCGGCTAAGAACCGTATCTATGGCGGCTAAGAACCGTAATGAATGTGATATGTTTGAATGTAAATGATGATTGATTGGGATGCTTACATTTTAAAATGGTCTATGCCACGTGAATTGAAGTGATCTATTTTATGCTGTTTTATTAAAAGACAAACATTTTACGAAAATCTATTTTTATGTGACAAATGGTGGTTTGGCATGTGTGTGTAAAATCTTTTAAAATTATTTTATGTCATCCCGAGTTTCCCACCCCACTGAGTGAACTTTTGACACTCACCCCTCTCTTTAAAATATTTTCAGTTTAAGGATTTTATGGTGTGGAGTGTGAGCGGTGGATGCTGGTAGCCGATGATCAAAGGTTGCAGAACTTTTTGTTTAAAATACTTAATTTCATAAATTTAAGAATTTTAGATTTTAGAATTATTCTTAATTTTATTTATTTTATTATTGAAAGTGTGAATTTTATAAGTGAGTAACGTCTCGGTTAAAGTGTATTTACAAAAGAATCGGGACGTTACATCAATACTAAGAAATGAGTTGGGGATTCTGAAGTTGTGAGTGAAAAAGTTACAGAAGCTCAGCCGGGAATCCCTGTAACTTTACGAAAAGCTATAAGTATCGCACTATAAGATGCGGCTTCTTGCAACGATGGCTTCATACAACGCTGCATCATTAATTCTTACAGTATTGTCAGTAAGTAAGTGAAGTAAGCAACAAAAGGTTACAACATTTATTTCTTAGTGTATTAAATACTCTGCAACCTCATACCAGGATGCTGTAACCTTAAAAAACAATAAATTAGGCGGTAAAATGCATGTCTTTCGTCGCATTTAGACACGGTTAGATGCCATAACTACTATGTTTTGGGTATTTACACTTTAACCCCTCCGTCTTTTTATAAGAACCGTAAGATCATCTTTAATATTTTAATCTCAGTCATTGATCTTACTACACATCTTTTAAACTTCCCTTTTGATACCATAATCTGATCATTCTCAAAACATTTCCTAAGTAACAAGCAAGAGCAGTTTCCCTTTTTCAAATATTTTTAGAACCCTCTCAAAGCAGTTTCTTCAAACCTTTCTTATATCTACAATGGCTTCCAAACAAACCATTGTTCTTGAAGGATGCCTAGTAAACTAGAAGCATGTTATACCTCTGAGATGTACGACAACTCCATCATCGCAAGGATTTTTGAAGCCTTGGAAAAGACCCAGATTCTAAGGCTCCTAACCACCATCTACGTTGGATTCTCCGTAGAATCGATCCAGAGATTCTATACATTTGCTAGGAGATTCGAGAAGAGAAGGTCTTCCATTCTCTTCAGGATGGATGAGGATAAGGATGACAGAGAGCTGTCTATGAGGGACATCGTCGTCGTCTTCAGTATTTCTTCAAAAGGGTTGACCCCAAGTCAACTCTTGACATACGACGAAGACATCTCTCAGGAGATGTGGAGTCTCTTCAGGGTAAGAGATGTGGGGACGGAAGTTAAGAGAAGCATCCCGAAGAAACTCTTCAAATCGAAGTTTGAGTTTTTTCATGATATATGTGCATATTCCATTGAAGGCAGAACATGGAGTTATAACAAGTGCACAGACCTCCACTTCAGGATTGTGTCTGCAATCATGGCCGGAGAGAATGTGAACTGAGCCAATTTCATCCTGAAGAGGATATGAGAGGAGATAGAGAACACCACTGCCAAGAGGAGCTATGGCATCACCATCTGCTCTCTCATCTACAAGTTTAGCTTGTAGTTGATTGCCCCCACCCCATCCCTATTGACAAGTATCTTGGAGAGAAGAAGAAGGGTAAGACCTTGAAGAAGAGTGTTGCTGGTAAGGTTGCTGGGGTTGCATGGAAGAAAACTAAGGATACAGCAGTTGCAACTTTGGCCCTTCGACATGAAGCTGTAAACAGCGGGGCAGACCAGGAAGAACCTAAGCAAAAGGCCCTGCCCCTTAGCTTTGAAGACAGTGCCCTCCCCGTCATTAAAAGGGCTCTGAGGAGAGTAGAACTAGAGTTATCATCGTCCTCAATGATGACGCGTCCTTAGAGAGAAAGAAGACAAGAAAGTTTGTCTCTCTGTGCAGTAAGAAGAAGACTAATGCAGCTACTGCCAGAACAATAGTTGTAACAGAGGTTGAGTCAGAGGAGCAGCGTGTGTGAGACAATCCCCAACCTGTTGTTGCAAGAATGACAATACTTACAGCAGAGATCGAGTCAGATGAGCAGCATGTGCAAAACTCGTATGAACAAGGAGCTACTACAAGAAGTCTGATCGATCCAACCTTTCCAACTGCTGGAGATGAGATAGAACAGCAATACATCTCCGGAGGAGGATGAGACTGGCTAAGGGGGAAACTCTGTTGCAATAGAAAGAGTTTCTCACCATGGAGAAGGCTATCCTAGAGTGGGCTCAAACAGAAGATATTCTCTATCTCCTGCAACCTGAGTTAACAGCGTTCGTTTAAGAAAGATCAAGAAGAACTGCTGCTTAGGGAGCACTAGACAAAGGCAATGGAAAGACTGCTGTAGTGGAGTCAGAGTCTGTAAAGCTGCCGATGAAAGCAGCAAGAGAAGATATGTAGGTCTTCCTAACCCCGACTATAGAGGCTGTAAGAAAGGGCGACAATGTTGCATTTGCTGAAGAGCAAATCAACATTTTTGGAGTAGAGCAGGCTAAAGAAGCAATGCTGCAACTAACACTGCAAGCTAGTGTGAGAGAAATCAAGATGCAACACACTCCAAGAAGGATGCGGGGAGAAGGAAGCTCAAGTCTAACTCAAACTCCCTTGTATATGAGTATGTAGTTAAGGGTCTCTCAATGTTAGTCTATCTCGAACCTTTGGAGGAGGAGGAGACTCAGCTACTTGACTATGATGATTTCTCAGTGCACGTTTATTCTGAAGCTGTTGTAGCTTCACCTTAGGGAGAATCATCCGTAATTATCAGAAAAATCCTCTCTAATATTGCAGAAACAGAGATTGCCGATGATGCGACCACGGAGGAAGTTGTGGAGGTAGGACTCCCTATACTGGCAGAGACAGCAGTACAACAAGCAGACATCTTTGAAGAAACAGCTGAATCAAATCTAAGGATGGATGCTGAGATTCTTAGAGCAGTCGAGCTTACAGTGCTGTAAACTGTTGAAGCTGCAAGAAACTTACCAGCGCTGCAAGAAAAGAATCTTGCAGAGAAAGCTATCAAGGTTGCAGGACCGACCATTGAGACGGTGTCCTTGTAATATCTTCGATCAAAACATACACGTCATTAGACATTCATTTCATGCATCATACGTATTTCTTATTGGTTATAGGCTCTTATGTAATTAGCATTAAGAAACCCCTATTATAATTGATTGAGACTCGAGTAATCTTCGAGTGCATAATATAAATCATTTGATTAATGATGATATAAATTATGTTGAATTTTGTAAAGAAAATAAATCTAAATTATATATATATATATATATATATTAGTATATATGTAAGTTTCTGCTGCAGGTATGCATATAAGAAAGTTAATTAATATTATAATAATAATATATGTAAATATGAAAGCTAGCTGCGCAGTATGTATATATATATAAAGAATGAGTTAATTAATATTATAATATATATAAGTAACATATGTACATCAGTATAGGAAAAGGAAAGTTAATATTATAATAATAATATAAATACATTAACTTTAACAGTGAAGTTGGTTGAGGCGGTGGAGTAAGCAAATAAAAGAAGAAATGAATAAAAGAAAAGTAAATAGAGGCAGTGCAGTAGAAAAGAAAAGAAAAACAGAGAGTCCAGCGAAGGAAACAGAGAGGTAAGGAAGAGGGAGAAAAAGAGAAAAAAAGGAAGGGTTTGTGAATTTTGGTTTCGTTTCTTCATTGATTTTCTTCATAATTTGAGGGGGAGTTCGTAGGGACGTGCTCTTCAATTTGATCAGAGTGAATTTTTAAGATTTTTCTCGAAAGGTACAAAGAAATTAGTGAATTATATATGTCTCCAGTTATTATTATTCATCGGATGTTTTGGTAGCTTTATAAGCCGAATTAGGAAAAGCTTAAAACATGAAAGTTATAGCTCTATCTCTTAGCTAAACTCAGGAGCAAACCGTGGATGATTCGGTTAAATATTGAGTGAGATAATGTCAAAATTACAGGGCTTGGTCAAGTTTGAAAATAGTTAATTATGCTGTGTTTGTAGCCTAATTTTATGTAGGTTGAAGACTGAATTAGGAAAAGTGTTAAACATGAAAGTTGTAGAGCTATATGTTAAGTTTCTATAGAATTTTGCCTTGCTTGACTCAGGATTTTATAAATCAAGTTATAAGGAAAGTAATGAACATGGTTAATTAAGCATACATGCATTGCATTTCATTGCATAATAGAAATATATATTAAGGATTAGATTGAGTTCTATTGAATCGTATAGGGGCACGAGCCGTAGAAAGGGAGAAGAAACCAGAGTAAAGAACGGACTATTTATCCTAGTCGAGTGAGTATAAACCGTATATGTGATTTATACGCAATGTGATGTGATTTATCTGCAAGGTTTGTTATATGTGTTATATAAGAAATATGTGTTTATATGAAACTGTCATTGGATCAAATGATATATTGGTAAATGTATATCTGATTATATGTTCAGATGATTGATATGTTGCATTACATATGTCATGAAATTAAAAGGCTTGTGACTGTCTTGCTATGGATCTGTATACAAAATGGAGACCTTCGGGTCATATTCATATTGGAGACCTACGGGTCTATATACACAGTGGAGACCTTCGGGTCATAATCATATTGGAGACCTATAGGTCTATATGCACAATGGCATATTGAAAATCCCGGGACAGATCTAAGCTTGAGCAGTTCACAGAATAATAAATCGGACATAGTGGCATTTGCATATGTATGATCATATGTTTATGATTAAGGTTAATGATTGTTATTGGCTTGTTATTTAATTAAAGTAATTGTTTATATTCACTGAGTTGTGACTCATAAAAATCGCATATTTTTTTTTTAGGTTCAATAGCTTTTTTGAAGTGGGTTGTATATATATAGACGTAATTCTATATCAGGTCGGTCGGTTGATACCTCGGGCAACCTTCTCCTCCTCTGTATTTTGCATTTTGGACACGTGTAACATGAGTTGTATTTAATATGATATTAGTTTTTAAATAATATTTTTATGCTTATATGGATAAATGAAATGTCAGCATGATTTGCCTATTTGATGAATATTTTATTGTAGGATATATGTCATAGGAGTATAGGGTGTCACAGTCCTTGTAGAAGATCTCAGACGAGACGACTGTTGAGACAACACTCCCTAAGGAGTTGAAGACCTTTGATAGGAAGGCTGTTGAGACAGTACCCTCAAAGAAAGCTGAAAAAGTGGCCGAAGTAACCCCTGTACAACTAGAGACACCTCATGAGGAGGTTGATGCTATTGCTGCTGCAAGCTTACCTGAATCTATCTAGGATATAGCAGTAGAGGTTACCGAGAAGGCCGATGAGGAAGAAGTAGATGAAGATCCTATCTCTGAATTCCATGAGAAGTTCGCTTCTTTCAGATGATCAAGCTCGATAAGGAGCTCTGATGAGGATGTGGATGTTGATGATGATAAAGATGATGATGAAGACAAAATTGAAACCTCAAAGTTGAATGCAGCACAGACCTCTCAAGCTATTATCCCATATGTTGCACTAGCTTCTGGCTTACAACATGGAAGAGCAGCTGGACTGTCCACTGAGGAATCTATAAACAAAATTGTTACTGCGGTTAGACATCTCTTATAAGCACTGCAACAACATGAGTCTAATATGCAGAGCAGCATGCGCCTAAGTGACAGGTTCCACGTTGCAACAATGATCAGCTTCAAGAAAGACATCGAAGCTATCACTGAGAACACACAATGTTCCATTCACGATCAAACCAACAAGCTGTACAGGGATAGGATTCAAATGGAGGGTGAGTTGAAAAGAGAAGCTGCAATCAACCGCGCTGAAATCAATATGTGCAAAAATTCAGTTGATGTTGCAGCAAATACTCTACACAACCACTCCATGTTGTTGGAGACACTCCTGGACAATGTTTTTGACCAATCTCAAAGAATCAAGAGTGTTGATGACAGGCTGACAACCTGGAGAAGATAGTCGGCGAGCAGCGGGATATAATGGTCAGTGTATTTCCCCAACATTGCTCAAGAAGACCCGCCGCCAGCCAGGCAAACCGCTGCTCCTGCAAGAAGACCATGGTCTTCTGTAACCAGAGCAGCCCCTACTCCACCCCGACTTTTGATGATGCTAAAAAGAGGGAAGGATTTCCAGATAGATACAGGAGAGGAAGAGGAGGAAGATGAAGAAGAAGAAAATGACCAGCCTTTAAGCAGCAGAAGAAGATCAAGGTCATTTGCTGTTGCTAATGTTCTCTCTCCAAAGAGATGAAGAAGAGATGATCAAGGAAAAGAAGGAGCTAGTGGTGCATCTGCTGCATCCAGACCAGTTGAAGGCACTACATACAGTGCCGCTGTAAGAAAAAATGTAGCACCTCTCCCTTCTTACAGTACCAAGAGAGGGAGAGAAGATCAGCAGCAAGGTTCAAGAAAGATGGTGAGCAGAGCTGAAGCAGAAAGACATTACAATGAAAAGATGGCTGCTTAAAAGGCTGAGAGAGCGAGAGCAGAGCAAGAAGAAAATGCCTAGATACAGAGGCTTGGAGTGATTGGTGAGAGCAGACTAAAAATAATGCAAGATGTAGACAGAGCTCTCTACGAATACCCCTCTCAAGAAATTTCAGTCTCGATACAGATAACATATCTGCTGAAGTATCTGTATTGATGGATCAGAGACTTGAAAGAGAGAACATGGCCTGGAGGTTTAACCTCTTCAAGACAATTAGATTGCCTACTGACTGAAATCCATCATTTGAGTTGATTACTCTGTACAAAAGATCAGAGTACCTCAGATACTTCAGGTATCTCTGCAGAGAGGGCTTCTTCAGAAAGTTTCATACTTGTCAATCTGCATTGAGAAGATATGAACAACTTACTAGGGATGGAGAGCTAGACATCCAGAATCGATATATAAACCTAGTGAAGCAAGACAGGATAGTGTCTTTCTGTAAGGACTTTTGGCTGAGATGGATTTCGATTCCCAAGATCATGAAGAAACTGTAAGAATCCTATCAGGAGTCCATTCGAGATTGGTGGAAGGGCTCAAGAGAAAGAGAGGCGCAAGAAAGAAGGACTGCTGAAAGAAGACCTGACAAATCTTCAACAAGGAGGTCCCTGTTTCAGCAGTAGTTGTTGCAAGATATTTTTGTATATCTTTCTGTATATAGTTTTCACCCTTTGTAAAAAATTTCTCTTAATGAAGAAATTTTATTTCCTACTTTATGATCAAGTTCATTCCTTATGAACCTTTGCATGCTTAGTTAATCTTGTTGTTTTATGTTAAAGGTTAGAAATGATACATCACTGATGAATCCAGGATTAACTTATTTTTCTTAGAACATATTTGTAATTTCTGAACGAAAAAGATAAGTACAAAGTAAAAACTTCCTTTATGAACGAAATAATGTAAAGAATTTTGTCACCATAAAAAATGGGGAAATTGTTGGGATTTCGATGTTTAGATTTTGATGAGACAAACCACCTTTGTAATAGGAAGTTTGAGTATCCATTTTTCACAATGTTTAAGTGAAAACATAGACTAGGATTGAATCTATAGTTATAAGTACTGAAAGATGGAGGAGCTCAATGAAGTCGTGCTGCATCAAGAAGATGAAAGTATAAAAATACTGCAAGTATGAACTGCAGTAATACAGCAAGTAAGAAAGAACGACAAGCATCGCTCCAAGCAAAAGATACTGGATGCAGGAAGAGGTTATTGCAATGTAGCTGCAAGAAGTGGTTGCGTAATGTTGTAAGTAGAAGATACAACATTACTGCAAGTAGAAGATACATCAGTACTATATGGAATGAGTTGCAACAAGAAGGTCAATGATACAGAGAAGAAGCCATGACTTACTGCATACTCAACAAACCTCGATTACAACGAACAGAAGCAACACCCTACTATCCAAGGAAGAATAAATGTAATACGAGGAACAAAGAATGAAGCAAGTATAATTAAAGCCGTTCGAAATAAGATCAAAGTTGTAGATACGGAGCCAATACAGAGATGATACGTGGCCTGACAGGCTGCAGAAAGCTGTGAGCTGCAACCACCGCATTAAATGCTCTGAGAAGATAAGTTAGGTGCATTAAATGCAAACCATGTCTTTAATCAGTACACATATTTCAAATGAGAGATATCTCCTTCAACAGATATCTTTCTACAAGTATAAATAGAGGTCAAGCTACACTGAAGCTGGTTACTGAAACATTTGCGCTCAAACAAGTCTAAGCATTTTCAAGCAATATTCTCTCAAGCTTTCCTATAGTTTCAGTCACTCGACCTAAAGGGAAGTGAACAAAGTTCAACCTGAAAGATCCAATGAAAGATTCAGAAGCTCACTTCACCGCACCAGTTGAAGAAAACCATATATACTTTAACTTTGTTGCTGTGTGCTAGATTGTTTTAGATGTCGACAGTTAATAGGATTTATCCTTGCTGTTTGTATAGTTGTCTAGGTGATAGGCAACTTCCCTATGTGGGAGTTTAGAAATCCTGTGTGGGTTTGCCTTTAGAACTTGCAGTTGTTATGTGTACGCTTGGTTCTAGTAGGTGTTAACTCGTTAGGTTGATAGATTGTTAGGTGATATCCTGTAAACCAATCTTGCTTAACAAAATTCCTGCTCGAGGAGCAATGGAGTGGACGTAGAAGGATTACACCACATTCGAACCACTATAAGCCATAAGTGTTTTATTGCTTTATATATATCTGTGTTGCATCTTATATATATGTCTTGCTACTTGCATAAAAGAATGTTTAAAAGAAAAGCATACTTGAGAAAGCAAGCCTTCAGTCAATACATATTTTCTAATGCATAAAACTCTAAGTTACAGCGTGCAACACTGCATCCTAGTGCTGTAAGCAATAACAACTGATGTTGTAAGTTCAAGTAACTTGCAGAACAGTAAGTTCGAAAAAGATTTTCAAAATCGACGAAGGTTTATTCACCCCCCTTTGAACCTCCGAGACCACTTGGAACCAACACTAGCTATTTCTTGGAGCTCCAAACAAGAAGATTCCTTCCTAAGAACATAAAATGTCCTCCTGTAAATCTTCTTTCATCTAAGCAACTAGCCCAATCGGCAACTGCATAGCTTTCTAAAAGCATCTTGGTGATTAGTTTGAACACAAGTCCTACTGTGCATATGTCATTCAAGTACCTTAGTAAATGTTTGCATGTTGTCTAGTGATTTGTAGTTGGAGAATTAAAAAATTAACTTAATTTGTTCACATCATAAGATATGTCGGTCTTGTTAATGTTAGATACTGAAGTGCTCCAATAATACTTCTATAAATGGTTGGATTATCCAAAAGCTCACTATCATTATAATGCAACTCCTAAGAAGAACACATAGGAGTAAAAATTGACTTGCAAATTAGACATATTTATCTTTTGAAGAAGATCAAACAAATACCTGGATTGTTTAAGAGTAATTTCATTAACAGGCCTATGAGCTTCCAATCCCAAAAAATTGTTGACTTTCCCAAGGTTGTTAGAGCAAACTTTGTCCAAGATCATTATAATAACTTGACTTATAGTCTTTGAGTCTTCTCCTGTAATAAGAATATCATCTTCATAGCCAAAAACTATTAGAAGTTTACCAGAATGTCTCATATATACCAACCAAGAGTCAAATGTTTCACTTTAAAAGTTACTATTAGAATATAGTTTATAGTATTAATTATTAAAAATTTTAAATTGAAATTTTTTATAACATTATAAATTATTATCTTAATTTAAATAGTTATTGCGTAATTATACCAATATAAATAAATGAGATATATATACATATAAACAACTCTTTCAAAATCGATACTTCAGGTCGGTCCAGTTCAATTTGATTCAGTCTCAATTCGATTCGACTTCAATTTGGATTATTGAAAAATCTTCAGAACCAAACCTAAAAAAATCGGTTCGATTTGATTAAGAGAGAGTCAAAAAGTCTACTAATATTTTTGATTCAAAATTTTTTTGGTTTAGATTTTAACTTGATTTTTGTAATTTCCGAAACCAGTGCATAACTCTACATTTAAGGATCCAATCATTTTCCAAATATTTTCATCAAAATTCTCAGCTTTGTATGGAAGTTTGAAACAATATCAGAGTTACAATGATTGCAATTTGTTTTGCCTAAACTTTGATTAAACCATAAATCATGTAAACATGTATTCTTAATATCACATGCGCTACATTGCACATAAGATGCACGTGAATTGCTCATAGATTTGTTTTGCCTCTTTGAAGTGTTACTATGTTTAAACACAAATTCTCATAATTGGCGCATGAATTTAAGATCCATGCAATTCGGGTCAATCCGACTTGGATCCATAAATTTAACTTTTTTTTTTGATTTTATGTCTTAACTTTTATATATAAATGTTGTGATCATTATGTATAAACGACGTGACCTTTATGTATTATAACTTAGAAAAAAATGAAGAATTTCAGCAAATTTATACATAGATACCTTTATGTGATATTCACGTGACTTTTATATACAAATATACATACCTTTACATAATACATAAATGTATATAACGGTATGGATATTTGTACATAAATGTCATATGAATATACATAAGGATCATATGAATATAACATAAATGTATTTATATACAAATTTTGTTGAAATTCTTCCTTTTTTTCTAAGTTATTTAACATAAAGGTTATAGAATATATATATATATATATATATATATATATAAAGGTCACAGAATTTGTATATAAAGGTTACCAAATTTGTACATAAAAGAAATACGCGGATTCAGATCGACCCGTATTACATGTGCAACTGGTGCACATTAGACACACTCATGTTTGAAAGGTTCTCGAAATTAAAAAAGAGAAAATGGGCCCATATGCCACTTTTCCTTAAATTTTCGCTCCAATTACCACAAAATTTAATTGGTAGTCCCTATATACCACTTTTGCTATAATTTAGTCCCCAAATACCATAAAATTTGAAAAGGTCAAAGAAACAAGGAATTGATGGGACATGACTGATTGAATTAAATAATGGGGACTCTGACAAATTTAGTCCTCATATTCACAATCAATTCTTATGCGAAATTAATGGGGACTCCGACAAAATATATTAATATAATTTTTTGTGTATAGATTAATTTAATTGTGAATATGAGGATTAAATTTGTCAGAGTCCCCATTATTTAATTCAATCAGTCATATCCTATCAATTCCTCACTTTTTTGACCCTTTTTAGATTTTGTGGTATTTGGCAAAAATGGTATATGGAGATTAACAATTAAATTTTGTGGTATTTGGAACGAAAATTTAAGGAAAAGTGGTATATGAGACCATTTTTTCATTAAAAAATTAATCTTACGTGTTCATGATTGGATTAATAAGCAAACAATCATATATTGCAAAAGTTATAAGTCTTCTACTTACTATAGTTATTAATGAACCTAAGAATGATCACATCTAGCTAATTTTAATTAAAATACAATATTGATCAAACGATACAATCCTATAGTTGGATATACATACTTAATAGTCATTGATTAATTAAGGATTATAATATAATTAGATTATTTTTATAGAAATAAATTTTATTACTAAATCTAATTGTTAGGGAAAAAAAGTACAAATCATTAGTTGACATAAACAAATTCAGACTACTTGTATCATCTTATGAAGGAAATATGCAGAGGTAATATTTTAAGAGTCACTCTCCTGTGCAAACCCGATATATATCACATTTTGCTGCACCATTTCTCCTTCATCAATGGATGATGGCTTGTTTTGTAGTATATTGCGTAGAATATGAATATTGTAGTATAATCTTATCAACAATTTATAAACTACCATCAATAAAAAAAAGAAGAAGTTTAATTCAAGTGATTTCTTGATTATAATCTAAAAATCACATTGGTGCTATAAACGTAAACACCGTGAATGCATATCCTGTGTGATAAAAAAAACTAAATTATAATCTAAGAAAAATGAGTAAATCATAATTTTATTTATGAACAAGAACAAAACAAAAAAAAAAAAAACCTCAGAAAATTACGAGCGTTAGGTTAAGAATATGTTTGGTCATATTTCCTCCAAGAAAAATATAGAGTATTATAGGTTTCTCCATTCTTTGTTCTTAACAAGTATAGTGTTTGATAATGTTCAGAACAACAATCAACACTCAAGATGGATCTACTTACTGCAAGACTAATGTGAAATGATATAGAAAAATGTCTTCAACGTTCACTAATATATTACTTGTTATTTATACTTAGATTTGGACATGTGTGTTGCACAGACTTCCTAACTCATCTAATTAACATTTTTTGTGGAGCTTATTCGTGTGTGTTTTCTCTTTTGACTATAAGAAAACTGTACAATTCCAAGAACACGATTTTTGTTGGAATTATGAGTTTTCCCGTTGGAATTGATGATTCCAAGGTACTTCCAATGGAATTTAGGCCGCTGAAAAAGTGGGTGTTGGAATTTTAAAATTCCAAAGGAATTTCTAATGGAAAATTATTCCAACGATAATTCCGACGAAATAGTGCCATTGAAAATCTTTATTGTTGGAAAAAGTTCCAACACTATTTCCAATGCCTTTTCCAACGGCTAATGGCCGTTGGAATCATCAATTCCAACAAAAATTATGTCGTTGGAATTGTACAGTTTTCTTGTAGTGTCATTAGCTCTCAATCCCGTTTGAAGTTTTGAGCCTCCCATTTACACATATATAGTTTGTCCATGCTAAATTTCAGAGGATAAAAGAAATAGACTTTATTGATTGAGTTGAGGGTACAAGAGAGAACATATATATATAAGGAATCAAGAAGCTTCTTGAGAATAAGAGCTCAAAATATCTAATAACAAACCTAACAAACTCTACCAGAATATGCTGACGTATGTGTATCCATGAGATATATGATGCACTGATGATGTGGAAATATCTTATATATTAAGATGCTCTATTGCATTGCTAACCAGGATCAGGAGTGATGGACAGCTTGGCATGAAGAGTGGACAACCGAGAAGTAGACTACGGCTTAGTGAGAGCATCGGCAACCTAAAATTCAGTCGGAACATAGCGCACATCTTAAATTCAGTCAGAACATAGCGCACATCAATATCTTTGAGTTGAACCTTCTCACGAAGAAAATGAATATCCATCTCCATATGTTTCGTTCTCGAATGGAAAGTGGGGTTGTGAGCAAGCTTGATAGCCCTCATATTATCACACCACAACACGACAGGATACACAATCGGCACACCAAGTTCAACAAACAAGCTTTTCAGCCAAAGAGCTCTGTTGTGGTAAGAGCTAATGACCTATACTCTGCCTCCATGCTACTTCGAGCGACCACAGTTTGTTTCTTGCTATTCCATATAATGGGATTAGACTCGAGAAAGATATAATAGCCGCTTGTACTTCATCTATCATCAAGATTACTAGCCAAATCGGCATCGACATATCCCTCTAGTACCATCCTTGAGACGGGTTTGAACAAGATACTGGTGGTTGGAGTACCTTGGAAATATCGTAGGACTCTCTTACATGTCATTCAATGTTTCATTGTTGGTTGATGGAGGTATTGACTTAACATGTTGATAATGAAGGCAATATCTGGCCTTGTAAGCGTGAGATACTAAAGACTCCCAACTATGCTTCGATAAAGAGAATGTTGATCAAATAATGGACCATCATAAAGAGATAATTTCATGCTACCAAGATACGGTGTTGGACTTGGCTTGCAAGTGGATAATCCAGCGCGATGAATGATATCACGAATGTACTTGGATTGAGATAAGTGTATTCCAAGAGCACTTCGATGCGCCTTCGTCCCTAGAAAATAGCTAAGATCCCCAAGATGTTTTAAATAAAATCTAGCATGAAGCTTTGAGATCAAGTCTGATATAACGGTAGAATCATCACCCGTAATTAGAATATCATCCACATAGATGAGAACAACAAGCATGTTCCCACCTTTATGCAATGAAACAGAAAAGTATCAGCATTGGATCTGTGCAAACCCAAAGACAAGAGATCAGTATTAAGAGTCTCATACCATGCCTTAGGAGCTTGTTTAAGGCCATAGAGAGCCTTAACCAAACGGTAAACATGATTAGGTCATGTTGAATCAATAAATCCTTCCGGTTGAGACATATAAACCACTTTCTTTAGATCGCCATTAAGAAATACATTATTTATATCCACTTGTTGGATAGACCAATCTCTCGTGACAGCCAAGGTAAAGATGAGCTTGATATTAATGGTTTAACCATTGGACTAAATGTATCGAAAAAATTAACCCCCACATTCTACTAAAAACTGCGAGCAACCAATCGAGCCTTGTACTTACTTATACTGCCATCAGGGTTTCTCTTAATTCTAAAAATCCATTTATTGGGTGATAAGGTGGAGATCAGGACTAAATGGGACTAAATCCCACATATGGTTAGATTGTAAAGCTCTGAATTCATCATTCATGGGAAGTTTCCAATAAGGGGAAGCCAAAACTTGTGCAACAGTGACTGGTTCATGATCAGTTAAGGTGAATGTGTATACTTTTGGTTTATAGATGTCATGTTTGGATCTGGTTTGCATGGGATGAATAGAAATAGAAGGAGTGGCAGAGGGAATAGAATAAGTGGGAGGAATTTGAGAAATAGCATGTGAATGAGAGGATGGAGATGATGGAGGATCCAATTGAGAGAAGTTAAAGGAAGCACTTGACTGAGCTTGAGAATCGGTTGTGGCAGAAGCTAAAAGAACAGAAGATGGAAGATGAGGAATGACAAATATAACCTGATTAGAGGTAGAAGTTTGACCAGAAAGAAATAGAGAAGGATAGGGAAATTCTTGTTCATCAAAAGCAACAGTGCGAGCAATATAAATCCTACCACTTGGATGGAGACATTTATATTCTTTATGTGTCATACTATAACCAATGAAGACACATTTTTGGGATCTAAATTGAAGCTTGTGACTATTGTATGGTCTCAAATAAGGAAAACAAGCGCATCCAAAGGCCTTTAGGAATTTATAATCAGGATGTTTGTTGTACAACTTAAAGTATGGAGAGACACCTTGAAGAATAGGAGTAGGAAGAGAATTAATGAGAAAAACAGCAGTCTGAAATGCATGCCACCAAAGAGATAAAGGAACATGAGAATGACTAAGAAGAGATAAACCAACCTCAGTGACATGTTGATGTTTTCTCTCCACTAAACCATTTTGAGCATGAGTATAAGGGCAAGAGTGTCTAAATCTAATACCATAATTCTGCAAAAATGAGGATAGAACCATGAACTCTCCCCCCATATCACTTTGTAAGGTCTTAAGTTTGGTTCCAAACAATCTTTCAACTAAGGGAAGAAATTGCTTAAAAATTCCAGCAACCTCGGATTTCATTTGGAGAGGATAAATCCAAGAAAACCTAGTGAAATCATCTACAAACAACACATAGAATCTATAACCTTCCTTAGTAGTCATAGAAGCCGATCCCCAAACATCCGTATGAACAATTTTCAAAGGTCGAGAGGTCGAGAAGTAGTGTGAGTTATAGATGTAAAATGCCTTTGATGTAATTTGCCTTGCTTGCATGCTTCACAAAAAAGGAATAGAAGATGGACATGACACTTTTATTAACTTAAAAACAGTAGACAAAATAGCATGGCAAGGATGACCTAACCTATGATGCCAAAGACGTATTGAATTAGAATCATTACAAGTAGTTAAAGGAGTAGGCTGACTTTCAAAGAGCAAGGCCGAGGGAGACACCTTAGAACCTAGATGAGACAAATCAAGCTGGTACAAGCCATCCTTAAGAGCTCCTCTCAACAAAATTTAATGAGACTTCAGATCCTTGACAAAACAAGAAGAAGCATGAAATTCAATGAATGCTTGATTATCTTTTAAAAATTATGATATACTAAGAAGATTTTGGTGATGTCAAGGACAAAGAGAATATTATTCAAAGTCATAGGAGAAGAGGCTAAGGAAGGAAAAAAGGTGGAGCCAGTATGAGAGATAGGAATGGAATCACCATTGCCAACAACAAGCTCAAGCTTACTGTGATATAGAGTTTGCACATGAAGATTTTCCAAAGCCGATGTGACATGGTGAGTAGCCCCAGTATCCATGATCCAATTAGATGAAAGATGTGGGGAAGTGTGATCAACAAATGAGGAAGATCCAGAACCAGACCGTTAAACGACACATCGAAGCGCTTGAGCACTTTATATCTAACATGATTTGGTTTGCCACAGATTTGGCAAACAACTCTGCTACCGCTGAAAAAACGACGACCTCTTCCACGAGAAACACCTCCTCAACCTCAAAAGGAATAACCACCACGATCAAAATTCCCCCGAGTTTCAGAGCATCCCCGAGCAACACCATAATTCACAGTTGGAGAAGCAGACACTTGTTGAAGAAGTCTCATCTCATGAGTTTGCAATATAAACTGCACTTCAGCCATAGACAGTGACTCACTTCGAGTTGTTAAATTCACAACTACACTTTCAAACTTAGAACCTAAACCACCGAGCACAAAGAATACCAATTCATCATCATCAATGCTCTGACCGACAGCACACAGTTGATCGGCTAAATTCTGCATTTGCATCACATAATCAGTAATAGCAAAATTTCATTTCTTCAACGTTTGAAGTTGAAACAGTAAGTTCATAGCCCGAGCCTTGGATTGAGACCTAAACAATTGCTCAAGCACACGCCATATTTCAAATGCATGAGTAAACTGACTCATAAATCCGAGCATCGAATCAAAAATGGAGCTTATTAATAGCTAGCTTTTAAGCAACTGATCTTTCTAAATCCAATCAATAAACTCAACACTTCGACTCGTAGCACCTGTTGTAGTATCCAAAACAAATTCCTCTGGTATAGCATCCTCATCGCCATGCAGGAAGCTATCAAATCCATGTGCGGTCACTGAAGCAAGATTTTGTGACCTCTAGTAGGAAAAATTGGAGCGATCCAGACGCAAAGTGAGAGTAGGAAAGGTAGGCAAAATGGAATTCGCCATGAGAGCCAAGCTGAACAGACCCTAGTTACGTGATGTCATGCTAAATTTCAGAGGATAAAAGAAATATACTTTATTGATTGAGTTGAGGGTATAAGAGAGAACACACACACATATATATATATATATAAGGAATCAAAAAGCTTCTGGAGATTAAGAGCTCAAAATATCTAATAACAAACCTAACAAACTCTATCGGAATATGCTGAAGTGTGTGTGCATCCATGAGATGTATGATGTACTGATGATGTGGAAATATGTTATATATTAAGAGTCCAATCTCCAATGATATAGTTCTCATTCACAATGAAAGGTTTTTCTCCATGGATAGAAAGTATTGATGGAAATGGAGGTTTGTGAAGATCACCAGAGCTTTAAAATCATGGGAACTTTCTAAAACTTTAGAGATGGCTTTCTAAGCTTTGTAGTGTTTAAAATCTCTCTCCATATCTCTATCTCCCATATGTGATTTTAGCTACCCAATCATCCACATCACTTCTCTCTCAAATGTTGGAGGGGAGATGAGAAAAGAATGTGGGAGAGAGGTATGCTATTTTTTTTCATGGAGATGAACTTCTTGTCTTTTTCATCCATTTCAATTTCTATTTCATATGTTTTTCTTTCTTTGTCCTTTTTTCCATGGAGATGAACTTGCTGCTGTTTTCATATATTTTCTATTGTCTTTTATTTGTATTCTATTTCATTTCTTCTTTTTTTTTTGTTTGCCCTTTTTTTAAGAAGCTTATGTGGCATGCTTTGAGAGTTCCAAGTGTTTCATGAGTCTGAATCACATTTTTATAAAAATATTTAAATTTTATGACTGTCCATCATACGGATAACAAATTAATATATTTTTTGTGTTCAACAAATGAAAAAAAAATAGAAACTTATTTAAACTATCATTTAAATTGTTTATTTCAACAAATTATGTGTAATATAGGGGAACTAACTTAGTATTTATATAAAATATTTATGTTGATTTGTTAGAATTTCTTTAATAATATTACCATGCATAAATATTTAATTTATTTAAAATTGTATTTTTATAATATACAAGTAATTTAATTATTTTATTGTATTTTAGTCCATATATAATATATATATATATATATGTCTTAAAAAATTGTGTAATGTTGCATTTAACTTTTATAAACTTTGAAACTAAATCATAAAATTTTGGGGTGAAATTTTTTTGGGGTGAATCCCAAAAATAAAAGTCAAAGTGAAAGCAAAAAATTGTAAGAAAAAATAATTAATGAAATGAAGGTTTTAAAATTATAAAAAAAACACCTACAAATCAAGTTAAGAGATTTTTTATAGGGATAAATGCACAAAATCCCATTCAAGTTTTGGACATTGGCAGTGGCGGACGCACCCTTTTTTTTTTTAAATTGCCTGAAATGCCCCATAAATGTTTTAAAATAAAAAACATACCTTAGCTCTGTATGAAATTCTTCTTTTTCTCATTTTCAAATTAACTCTTTTCAACTCCCACTCACTATTTCCACCAAACTGAGTTTTCTCTTTCATTCTTATCAGTGGAATTAAAGTATATTAACGACTATTGATGGTTCTTAGCACAAGGTAAACATAAAAGTAGATGTATAATAAACTTTAAGTTAATTTTTTAATTATTTTGTTGATTTGAGCATTATCAGTATGACATTGGAATTTCGAATAGTTGTTAGATAACATATATGGATTTTTCATTTGTGATGAGTATTGTGAAAATACGACTTCGCAACCGAATGAGTGATGAAATTAATGAATGTCAATTATCTTGAAAATGATATGTTCGAGTATGTCACTAATGAAGCTATCATTCACAAATTTCAATATATATTAAATCGTAGGAGTCAATTTTAAATGAGATCTTTTCATTCTTTTGTTTATTCAAACGGAATGTATAAACTGAATATTTGAAATCATTTATAAATTATGTTGTATATCACTATTAATTGCACCATCTCTTTGAAATTTTTTTGCCACTGACACGAAATACTCATAAGTCAAATGATCTATTATGTAGTAAAGAAAGAAAGTGAAAGAAAATATAAATAACACCCAACAACACAGTAAAAACATGTGTTGATTTTAGACTTCTTTTATTAAACCACAAAAAGGTTTCATACAATTTTTAAATCATATTGAAGGTTTCTCATCGATATTCCAAACAATAAGGGAGTTTTGTGTATTCATCACATCCAAAACGTACCACATATATATATCGTATTTGGGCTCTCCTTTAATATATATCTTAATTCTTTCACATACATCATTTTATCATATAAAACTCTTTGATGTGCTTCTCCATATTTCGTTCGATGGTTAGATCTAAAGTCACGAGCTAGATTTATGTTTCTTGAGCGACTGATTCAAAAATATTTATTATAAAAAGCTTTGTGTATCAAAAATTGCACGCTAGCTTTAGAGCAAATCTATGATACTAAAATTTATATGAGACTAACGACGCAAATATAATTTTATGAGATAGAGTCATATTATCATCCAGAAAAAAAACAATTTTTATAAATCAATCTCTATTTTGTAGGTTATGAGCTATGTTTTTGACTCCACAAAATTAGATTATGAGACAATCTTACCATAGGTTATGAGCTATGTTTTTGACTCCACAAAATTAGATTATGAGACAATCTTACCATAGTTTTATTCGTCCATATATATATATATATATATATATATATATATATATAAAACATATGCACACAAAAATAACAACTCATTTTATTTTTTCACCACAAGAAAACTCGAGAACTTTTGATCACCCCATGAGAATAGGTGTCGATTCTAAATTAACGGCGGACTTAAAACATACATCAGACAAGATTGTCGCTCAACAAATTATTAGAGAGAAGGGAAAAAAAAAACGACACCAACTAATTAGTTTTTAGTTAGAACAAAATCCAGAATTGTATACATACACTGTTTTGTGATCATGATAATAGTGATCGAGATTGCTCAATCAATATTAATGTATCACATCCACTTAATTTAGATAAAAAAAGATTAATTAAATTTCCTATCATACAATGTTAATAGTAAACATATTATACATACTCGAAGCAGTACATTAGATTTTTCCTTTCTTTTTTTTTTTGTGAAATACTGAGTTAAGGAATATAACAAACATAAGAAAGCATAAATTGGTGGCTAAAATTAGTTTGTGTACGAGGCGAATAAAAATAGAGTAAATAAACTGACATTGGAAGTGAACAAGCTCAAACAGATTATCTAACTATCAACACTCATGGAGGTGGAAACATCAACCGAAGAAGACTTTTCTCCATCTAATTTAGGATTCTCTTTCCAATTCCACAGAACTTGCAATAATCCACCATTTGCAACATGCAAGAGAAGATTGTTTGGCCCAGACAAATATGCTGATATAACTTTCACAAGAATGAAAAAGCATGATATGCCCATAAGTACTTTAATGCTTCCATCCTGTAGGAAGAACAATATCAAGTTAATTCCAATGAGCAAGAACTTCAGAATACATTAGGGTAGAGAAAGAGCATAGCCGATTTTCACCTTGTGGTCACTCATGAGTTCTTGAGATATCTCATCGAAGAATTTGGTAATAAAAATTCCAACAAGAAGACCGAAAGGGATCATCAGCTCTTTGTTACTAGAGATGGAATATAAAATATCAGATAGGAAACTAAACGCAAAGAACGCAAGTGAAGACCACTTCAATGTCTCCTTTCCCAAAATGAGTATCTCATGTAGTGCAACACTCCCCGCTTTCTTCCAAGGAAACTGTTTAACTGAATCAGGGGTGAGTTTCCATAACTTGCCCTTGGTATGATTCAAGAAAACTATGAGCTTTGTAGGATCATTGAAATGTTCCATCCACGGAAATTTTGCAGCACATTTGATTGAAAAATGTTGCTTACAGGGATTTATCAGAAAGGAAGTATGGAGCTGATGTGTTCGGCTTTTAGATGATGTAATCTGTATAGTTCACAAAGGGGCCATGTCATATTAATGTCATTAACATATTAAAACACAAGTCCAACATGCAAATTAGCATACTTAAGTAGCAATGAGAATGTAAATTGGCTATTAAATCCCATCCAGACCAAAAGCTTTAACCAGATTTTGCTCAAATTAATAATAATCTACCATCATGTGTGTGTGGTGCACATGTCTGTGCATCAGTTCCAAATCAATCACATTCTTTTCACCCTATTCCTATGCTATGTATTAGTGATGGAAGAAGGCCTGCAAATCTTGATTATTCCCTATCTTGCGTCTAATGATTCTGTTGTTTCCATTCGTTTAAAGAATGAACAAACATGCAGCACATTTGTTTCCAAGATGAATGTAAAGCACCTTAGAGTGAGACAGCTAAGAAAGAACAATAGTTAAGTTTTTATGATACAATCAAGAATAGGTGCCACAATAGTAAGTCAATACCATGTTGGATCTCATGAATAGTATTTGAATATGATGAAGAAAAAATGAAAGAGTAAAAAGGGAATCAGCTAGAATAAACCCAAATATAAGTTTTGTCCAAGCATAGGCCTGCATTCAATACGAGGTATTACTTAATCTGCGAAATCAGTTACAAGCATAACTTCATTTGGAAGAATTTGGGAGGGTTGCATAAAGTTGTTCAGAACATTCAAATTTGAATATGGCCCTGCACCACATAATCTGATCGTAAACTAACTGTTCATAGTCAAGAAAAAGATCAAGTCACAAATTTATGCAACTATGAATATACTCTTTCTCATAATAAGCATTTTTATGTCTTTGATCCAATGACACTCATGTATTTATTTTGTGGTCTGGTCTTTCATACAAGTTTGTGACCATGAAAAGATGAGCTACGTGGGTGCCATACCAGGGGATAACTTCTAAAGGAGAGAGCAACTATCATCTAGAGAAGGAAATTTCTGTTTTAGATACCGAAGGAATAAAGCGGCAAGTGGAAATAATATTTTAATAGTTGTTTTAACTTGTTAACTTTCCAGGTTTATAAGAGAATCTCATATGGAATACAAAAATCAATAACATTACAATTATGTGTCTCTTGCTATTTAATTGTCACATCAGGAAAGATACTCTTGAGTTCAAAATTAAGATACTCTGAATTCAAACAAATTGTGATTCTCAAGTGTTTAGTTCATGCGAAAAATAAGAAACCTGTACGGAGTTCTAGCAAACAACACAACTTCTCTCCTACAGAAAATACTTCACAAATTGTGCGTGTGTTCTAATATATCAATTAACCGACAATTAAAAATCAGTCAAAGTAGAATTTAATTAACTTATACATTCAACTCAAAAACAAACAGGAAACCAAGTTCATTTTTAATAGGTCAGTGACGTGAATGGTGATATGGTGTTGCAGCAAATCATGCCAAAGTTAACATAGAAATTCTATGTGCAATATGAAGATACGGCACCTTTTCATATCGTTGGAACACATCCAAATAATTCTAGGCTGCTCATTTATGCATATTAAACTACTGCAAATAAAATACAGAGAAATGGAAAAAGATTTCACCAATACATCTATGAAAGCAGATAGTTATACAATATCAATGTGTTAAACTCCACAGATTCACACACCATCCATATTAGAAATTGAATCATAAGTAAGCACACTAGCATTGTGATGATTCAAATAGTCAAACATCTCACAATATATTCCAAACTAAATAAGCCAACATCGGAGAAGTTAACACACACATGTATTTATAAACTCAAAGAATGTCAATGCCTCTGGCTCCCAAAACACCATCATCACATTTAGAAATGCACAATGTCTAAACACGAAAACTTATACGAGGCACATTTCATAGAATAGATTCGACAAGAGTTCTACTCATACTGACTGCATGCACAGAAATCCGATAATGATATTAAGCCCTTTTTTTTATGAACTCAGACTCAGCAATTATCCCACTCTAAAAAGAACATGAATAAATCACTGAATTTTGAGCAAACTTTATTTCTCTACTGCAACATGACAAACTTTCATTACGAAATACAAATTTATTGAGTCCCTAGACATTTCCTATTCCCGTTCTTTAATCCAGAATTGCCACTCCAAGTAGAACTATCTTGCTTATTGATATATGATGGAAATGATGTTGGATTCTCTACAGAGAAAATGGAATTACCGTTATAGTGGAAGGACTGATTGCAGACGCCGCGAACAACATTTTCCGCCGCCGTCTGATAGTGGTTGCGGCGGTGAGGGTATGATGGGCAATTGGTGTATTGAATATCTCGGCCATGGAAGTCCCCTGATCCGTCTAGAAAAGTCCATTTTATTTAAATATTATATTTTTCATTTTCTATAAAGTTAAAATTTTAGAAAATTTTGGGTTAATTACACTAAATTCTATAATTTAGTTTAAGCTTCTATAATTTATGTTTATCCACCAAACCTTGTGCTTTTTTTTTTTTTTACGTTGTTGTTGCGCCCGCGGCCTCTATATATATATATATATAGTTTATTATGAATCAAATGCATGAATTATGATCTAAGCAATTAGGAGTGTGGGTCAGGTTGGGTTCAATTTTGATCAATACGCGTAGGATTTTTTTAAAAAATTTATGTTAAAATCTTTATATTGTAATAATATAACTTTTATCTTTACACATTAAAATGTGTCCACAATTAATGTGTAAAAAATTCAAAATATCTATTAATTTCACTTTTCATATAAAGATGGGTCTAATCATTACAAATCATCGATGAACATATTAAAAGTTACCTACAGTGGAAATTTTAGCATTTTCCTTATGTTGTAATAATATAATTCTTATATACAAATATCATAATTTTTCAGTAAATAACTTAGACTTTTTTTATTATAAAAATTCATGTAATATAATTGAACTTTTATGTTATAATAATTTAACTTTTATGTTATATTAGTATAATCTTTATATACAAAAAGAATAACATATGGTTATATTATTTTAATAAAAATTAAATTATTATGCATAAAGATTATATTATTACAACATAAGGATTTTGAAGATATTATGAATCTGTGCATTACAAAAAATTATACGAATATAACTATAAGTTTAGGTTTGCTAAACTAAAAAGTTAGGTCAATAAAGTTGCGAAACTAAGGTTTGAGCTAGGGTTTTTGGGCTAGGGTTTGGACGTGTGTGAGTGCATGAGACGTGTGTGGGATGCATGACATACACCATATTGGATCTACCAATCACAGAAATTTTAGAATTCGTGCACCTGATACAAATATATATATGATTATATATATATATATATATATATATATATATATATATATATATATATATATATATATATATTTCACATTGTTCCACCTCACTTTTTCAAACTCTTAATTCAAGTTCTCAAAGTTTTTTAAAAATATAAATTCGATTTAGAATAATAATTTTTTTTAAAAAATTTATGTTTTTTTCTAAATATTAAATTTATGTTAGAAAAAATATTTTTTCAAGGAATTTAATTCTAGTGGAATATAAAATTAGAATTATAAAATAGGGTAGTTCGACGATACATTAATGAATCAGTGCGCTTAAAAATTTACCTATTATTATAGGTTACTAACAAGTCACTGTGTAACCATAATTTAATAGTTTGAATGAAATTGAACATTTGTAAAAAATTTAATTTAATATTTTGGAATAAAAATATTGTTATTGTGAGGATGGTTTGGAAAATTTGACAGTTGAATTAATAAAATTCAACATGCAATTTCTATAGCTTACCAATGATTTCTCAATAATTGAGAACTCAAATACTTGCAACTGGTCATATGCAGGTTTTCATTGCTTGTGGTTTGAGTTCGGGTAAACCAGAGGATCCGTTTCGCAAGCCAAAACCTGGGATGTGGAAGATCATGGAAAAAGAGTTCAATTCTTGTATCCCAATTGACATGGATCAGTTTGTATCTTGTCTTTCAAGTTTCTTGTTTCTTTCCTAAACGATCCAAATCTAACCTAATGCAAAACTTGAGGATGAGTGAGCTGACTTATCTCCTCCTGTGTCGTGTAGATCCTTCAATATCATTGCCTTTATAAATACATGAATATCACATAAATATATCACAAATTCTCTTGTGCACCTGGTGCACGGATCCGTGCAATCCGGGTCGGATCGATCCGGATCCAGGAATTTCTTTTTTTTTTTTATAAATTTTATGTCTTGACCTTTATGTACAAATTTGGTAACCTTTATATACAAATGTTGTGACCTTTATGTATAAATGTTGTGACCTTTATGCATTGTAACTTAGAAAAAAAAGGAAGAATTTCAGCCAAATTTGTACATAGATACCTTTATGTAATATTCATGTGACCTTTATATATATTTTATATGACCTTTATGTACAAATATTCATACCTTTGTGTAATATATAAAAGATATATAAAGGTATGAATATTTATACATAAAAGGCACATAAATATACATAAATGTCATATGAATATAACATAAATGTATCTATGTACAAATTTTGCTGAAATTCTTCATTTTTTTCTAAGTTATTTAACATAAAGGTCACAGAATTTATACATAAAGGTAATACAATTTGTATATAAAGGTCACCAACTTTGTACATAAAGGTTTTGCCCTGGAATAAAAAAAAAAAAAAGTAAAAGTGCGCGGATCCGGGTCGACCCGGATCGTATGTACACCAGGTGTATAGCAGTCATACTCTAAATATATATATGTAGAAATTATGCTGAATTTTTTTTGCTAAGTTATAGTACATAAAATTCAACATACTTGCATATAAAGGTCATACTAAATTATATAAATGTTACATTAATACAACATAAAGGTTAGTAATTGAAGCGAAAAAAATTTTTGAAGTAAAAATATTACATAAAGGTCAGCATACTTGTACATAAAATTCAGACTAATACAACATAAATGTCAACACCTAAAGCGAAAAAAAAAAAAAAAACTCATAGATTCGAGTCAACCCGAATCAACCCAAATTGCATGTGCACCAAATGCACACTAGAGCCACTATTATTATTATTCTTATTATTATTATAAACAAATTTGATGTTTAATTTTGTTAATATAATAAATTTTAACTAAAACACAAGTACATATATCATATGGTTAGTCTCATGTCCAATTAGTGCACAATGCAATTGGATCGATACAAATTTGCACATGTTTTTTTTTTTTTACTTTTTTTTATTCATATATTACATTTATGTTATATTAGTGAAATATTTATTTTATATTAGAATGATATTTATGTATAAATATTTTTATTTTATAAACATTTGTACATACCTTTACATGGTATTACTCATATATTTATGTGATATGACTCATACATTTATATCAATATAGTTATATCTTAATGTAATATATAAAGATACAACCAGCATAACTAATGTATGACTGTAGAACCAAAAAATATAACTAACATAACTAAAAAGTATGAAAAATATTAATGTATGCCTAAAACATTGTAAATGTATGAATGCTATAACTAAAATGTATGCATATTTTCTAGAAAATACAAAAAATAAACTAAGTTTGTGGCATCCTCTATAAAGCGTGTACCGACGCGTGGAGGGTCGTGTCAGGTGGGTCGACTCGGTTCCACAAATCCTAAACCGTGCACAAATTGCATTTGAATTTTTATGATATCATAATGATTCATGTAACACATGAAAGATACTGTTTTCCTTTGAAAATTGTAATTTCAAATTTAAATTCTCTCCAAAATATAAATTTTCAAAAGTTTGGGAATAATATTGCGAGTATTTTTAACTATTTTGTTTCAATTCCCTCCAAGATTGCCATTTCACGTTTGATACAACATATCCAACAAATTTTTAACGGAAAACGTAACAGTTCGACTAATTTAGGAGTATTTTATTTTCTAGATGGGATAAATTGTGCAACTCATGAGACCAAGATGAAATGATCTTATGGCATGTGTGAAACTGCAATTTCCTCGAAACAATATGCTTACCTTTTATTGTTGAATTTTTTATTTTAAATGTCAGGCCAACTGCTTGCCCAAACTCGATGGGACATTTTAGCCCAAGCCCATCATACCCATTGGACCGCTTGGGTCGGACCAAATAGAACCGAGTTTTTTTTTTGGGCACTATATTCATGGTCCAATCCAAATTTATTTACAGTTTGTTCAACATTAAGGGTATGCAATGTTTGGATTGATTCGTGATAAGTTCTACTACTTCCGTCCCACAACTTTTTGCACACCTTTAATATAATTTACACTAAAGGTGTGCAAAATGTTGTGGAACGGAAGGAGTATTTTGTATATTTTGATTATAATGTATTCCTTTCAATTTAAATGTCAATTAGTCCTTTATTCTTGATTTTGATGAAGTTTTGCGATTTGTAGGGCAAAATAAGAATTTAATTGATATTGAAGGCTTTTTGGATTGATTTGGAAGAAATTTAGTAGAGTTCTCAAAGCTTGCAAATTTTGCGACGGTTTTAATCTTAAGTGTGGGTATGCCTAAGCATTCGAGTCTGACTCTCAAAGATCGATTCTCAAAAATTGCAAAAGTCTCAAAAATAGGCATGGACACTCTTAACATCTGAAAATCACAAAAAGAAGAAGACGTGGATAAAATATGTGGAAGTTATTTTTTTTAACTTCCAATTAGATTTATCTTAGGGGTAGTTATTTAGAGAGAGATATAAGGGGGATTCAGGGGTCGGATGGATTTTAACTCCTTTTCTACGTAAAAACTCTACAACATTTATTTTTGGGATCTAAATTCTCCATGAAAGGCTAGATTCTATTTCTACCCAAGAGATAATCAAGAGTTGGTTCTTTTACTATTGTGAGATCTAATTTAATTTATCATTCTTTCTTTCTTGTTATTCATATATCTTCTGTGCATGTTGCTTATTATTATTTTGGTGAATTGTTCAAATAAGATCATTTGTCAATTTGTCAGAATAATATATAGCCAATTAGAACCTTAAATCTGTAATTGTTTAGTTGTTCTTATTGTTGTGGCAATTAGCATAATTGATTATAAAAAGATTTTCAATTCTCTACTTTGAAGACATACGATCTAGTTTAAATAAACCTACATGTGTGTTTGTTGGCTAGAATTGCATCTTTCTAAATCTTAATGCAATTGGTAAATTAAATTCTAAGATGGTATCTATAATTATTTACTAATTAAGGTAGTAATTAGAGATCATATCCTGATTACCAAACCTTAAGAAAAGATTAGATTGTTAGGTGGTACCAATAATTATAACCAATTTAATATTGAAGGAAAGATGGAATTATTGCATCTATGATCAACGTGGGAATCATTCTTGAATTTGTTTTATGGCTAGATATTTTTATTTCGTTGAATTCATCTTAGTTTATTTTTATTATTTTTATTTAATTTTATTAATTACAAAAATCTCAAACCCCTCAAATCATTTATTTTTAACAAGTGTGTAAAAGAACAAAATTTTACCAATCTTTGTGGATTCGACCTTACTCACCGCTATCACAAATTTATATTTTTAGTGTAAGATTTATTATTTATTGGATTTGACATCCATCAATTCGGAAATATGAAAATCTCTGAAATCGAATTAAACTTTGAAAAAATCGAAAAATGATTCTCCAGAAACAAACTAAAGTAAAAATATATCAAGATTAAACCAAACCTGTCACACCCCATTTTTGAAATGAAATAAAATATTAATTTTCACTTTAGATGTCCAATAACTCATGAATAGCTAATTATCTTAACTGAAAATCATCACAAACAATTTTATATAAAACCTTTACATTTATCAAAGATAGCGGAAAATCCCATTTAAAAGTTTGTCCCAAGGGCTTAAGCTTTACAAAACCCAAAAATTAAGGTTTCAGAATTATCGGAAGAGCATGTTAATTTACAACAAAAGATAGGATATCTTCCTTCAGCTTTTCTTGCCACATCTTGGATTTATAAAAGAAAACACATAAAGAGGTGAGTGTGTGAAACACTCAGTGGGGTCAATCAGCAAAGTAATAAGGAGTAAAACATAATCATTCGGAAAAAAAATACATTCAATCATATCACTTTATTTACGATTTTTAGCAGTCATAGATACGATTCTTAGCCGTCATTCACATATTTCAAGTACGTCACATATTTTCATACTTGTCTTTCATAAAATAAACATTAAGTCATCCATTCATCATATCATATCATTTTATCTCATAGCACCCTATTCGTATAACACATATACAGACCTCATTTCATACAATATAAGATTTCATATTTTAGATCTCGAAAGAAGTATAAATACTGTAATAAGCAATTACCCCCACCTTTAATACTACAATTGGTTAGTACTGTGATTGGAAAGCTTCTAGGTATTAAGTAGATTCTAGGTATTAAGCAGATTTATCTTGGTCCCCTTCTGTGTATCCTACAAAGTATAAGAGTTCGTCTTATAATCTTATCGAACTATTCGACCGAAAAAAATAGGTTCTTGGTTGTTTAGATAAGGATTTAGGATTTCATACCCTAATAGAGAGATTAAGGGGTTTAAATGCTTCAATATAATCAATTTAGGTTCGTTTTTTCATTCAATTAGAATTTGGGGTTCATTTTGCAATTCTGTCTAAATCTAAGGTAAGAGCTACAATTTCAGCATATTTTAGGGTTCATTTTGTTATTGTCCAAAGTCCAGAGATCTTATTTCATGCTTCAAAAATATTAAGGGGTAAACTGCAAATTAACAAAGTGTTAGGGATTAAACATCAAACTCATCAAAGTTTAGGGTTTGCATGTTAGTCCTTCAATACATTAATTTTACAATTGGAACCCTCTACCCCAAACCCTAACCCTAGCCACCCCTTCTCGCCCCTGCCACCATTTGCCGTTGCGGCGACTCCATGTCGCCGGCGACCACCCAACAGCCAAACACACACACACGACCGGCACCACTACTCATGGCGGTGCCCAACACAACACGACCACATGCATACACGTGCACACACCTACCGCCGCTCACGGCAGCAGCTTGTACACACCACACCCGTAGTCGGTCACGATGGCGGTCAACACATGCATCTCTACTGGTGCAACCTTGCACCGACAACCCACAACGATAGCGACCGAGCAGTAGGAGAGAAGGTAGAGAGAGAGAAAGAGAAAGATGGTCACGCCTCTCCTCGACCATACACGATGGAGGTGGTGGCAGTTTGGAGTTCGAGCCTAAATCCACGAAGAGCTAGATGAGTTCTATATTTTAATCGGAGAAATTTGCCGGAAGATGAAGACGATAGCGGCGGCGATTAGTGGTTGTGTTTTGTTACCCCTACTCCTTGAACACAAGAGAGAGGATATGTATATAAAGTGGATTAGGTGTCATCATTTTAGGTGAGAGGAGAATAGATGTCATCTTAGCAATTAACTAGATAAAATATAACAAACAAACAAAAAAAAATTAAAAAAAATTTGGGTAGTACAAAACCAAATTCAGTTCAATTTGTTATGAGATTTGGTTCTACTGGTTCAGATCAGTTCAAGATGGGAACTCAGATATTCTGTGATTTTAGAAGATTTAAAAAATAAAAATAAAAAAAAGAGTAGGTCTCTTGTACACTTGGTGTACATACAATTCGGGTCGACCAGGGTCGATCTGGATCCGCGTACTTTTGATTTTTTTTTTTTTTGTTTTTTTAGCTTCCAGGCCAAAACTTTTATGTACAAAGTTGGTGACCTTTATATACAAATTGTGTGACCTTTATGTATAAATTCTGTGACCTTTATGTTAAATAACTTAGAAAAAAATGAAGAATTTTAACAAAATTTGTACATAGATATTTTTATGTTATATTCATATGACTTTTATGTATATTTATGTGACCTTTATGTATAAATATTCATACCTTTATATACCTTTTATATATTATATAAAGGTATGAATATTTGTACATAAAAGTCATATAAAATATATATAAGGGTCACATGAATATTACATAAAGGTATCTATGTACAAATTTGGCTGAAATTCTTCCTTTTTTTTCTAAGTTACAATGCATAAAGGTCACAGCATTTATACATAAAGGTCACAACATTTGTATATAAAGGTCACCAAATTTGTCATAAAGATCAAGACATAAAATTTATAAAAAAAAAAAAAAAAAGAAATTCGCTGGATTCGGGTCGGGTTGACCCAGATTGCACGGATCTTAGATCCATGCACCAGGTGCACAGGAGAATTTATGTAAAAAAAATATATTTTAAACGAAATGCAACGAATTAGAAAATAAATAACTAAAAACTAGTTTAGCATACACCATTAATTCAATGTTATTAATAACTAAAAACCAAAAGTTACAAAATTTCATAACTTAAAAAGATATATTTTCTTGATAGTGGGACCATTAGAATACAGATTATGGACAGTGACAGTGACAGTGATCGTGGACACCGGGCTGCTGGAAGAGGTGTTCTCTCTCCCCACCGACGGCATCGACGCCAGTGACCTCTCCACATACGGAGAAGACGAACTGGAGGAGTTCTGGACAACCTTCACCGGCAGGGAGGACACGGCGGGGATGTCCCGGAGTTGCAGCAATAAGGTCTTCCTTCTGGAGTTTGAGATGCTGCATGACATCGGCTGCCATATCATAGAGAACCGCTCTAGTTCCTTTGATAAATGTACCAACTTCAGGTACAGATGATGATGGCCATAGTGAAGAAGGAGAAGGTGGACTGGGCCAGCTACCTGCTTTCTAGGCTGGTGGAGGAGGTGGAGAAGAAGGTTGGTAAGTCTACCTACAGGCTGATTGTGAACACCCTCCTGGGTCATCTGAAGGTGGACCTGTCCCAGGGGAAGTCTATTCAGAAGGGGAAGTTCATAGGTGCAGGCAGGGTGTTTGCCAAGAAGACCACTGCTCGGTCATCCCCAGTAACCAAGGAGGTCTCTGAGGATTCCAAGGGTGCTCCAAGGATAAGGAAGACATTCCGCCGGACCAGCAACACCTCATCTTCGTCGGAAAGTAGCTCGAGGATGGAGGAACCCTCACCAGCTCCTGAAGTGCCAAAGAAGATTAAACACAAGAAGGATGTGCAGAGGAGATTGGTCATCTCTGATGATGAATCAGAAGGCACCACTACTCGGGCTGTTAAGAAGCCCGCAGGAGAAGTGGAGATTGATTCTCCACTAAGGGATGAACAAGTAGGGAATGCTGCTGTTCATGATGATGTTGAGGAGGAAGAGGATGAGGAGGATGTGATGGAGTACGTTATCAGCATATCGAAGCTGGAGGAAGAGTTCGGTAAGATGATGGAGAGATTTACCACCTGGTGGCAGTAAGGCACCTGCCTAGAGAGGAGCTCATCCAATGGGCTGACTGGAAGACAGAGGAGGAATGGGCTTTGAGCTGGGCTAGCATGGATGATTTGGAGGAGATCCTTCAAAAGAAATTTCTGAAGGATCTCAGGAAGATGAAGTGGCCAGAATATCTTGCAAAAGTGGAGATCGCCGCTGAATGTGAGGCTAGGAAGCAGAAGGAAGCTGCCACACAACTGCCTGGCTCCAGGAGCCTGAAGGAAAAAGCAGCCGTCGTCCAGCCAGACTTCTACAGGGAGGAGGTGATTTTGGATGCTGCTGTTGACCAGGTCAGAGCAGGCGATGACGTGGCCTTTGCTGCAGCCCAGGTAGAAAGATTCGGAGACGATGAAGCCCTGGAGAGGATGCTGAAGCAGGCTGCTGACATCAGCCTGACAGAGACTAGGATGAGAAGGCCAGTAAGGGAACCCCAAATGGGTGAAGGATCCTCCTGCTCAGCTCTCATGATCGAACCCATCAGCAGGTGGTCACCTTCACCAACAGAGAAAAATGGTGAGGAATTTTCTTATCTTACTGACCTGATCATTCTGCCTGAAGTCCCTGTGTAGACGTCGATGAAGGAGAGGAGCTCGACACCAACTGACTTTCTCAAGGCAAAAGAGTTGGAAACTCTCGCTGCTGTGGTATCCCTGGACGCCATCTTAGAGCTTACTGATTCAACCACAGTAGCAGCCGCCGATGAGACTACAACACCTATGGAGGTAGAGGCTGAGGGGGAACAAGTGCAGGAGAAGGAGGCACCTGTTCTAATTGAAGTGTTGGAGGAACCTACCCCGGTTGAGAATGAACTATCTGCAGCAGTTGTTCCAATGGAGGTGGAGAAAACAGTACATGCTAAGCCAGTAGACCATGGAGAGATGGTCACTGAAGGGGAAGTAGCTGCGGAAGAATAGGTGGAGGAAGTGCAGGAGGCAGGAGGAAATAAGGAAGGAGAAAAGGAGGCTGAAGTGCAGGAAGTTGAGAAAGAAAAAGAGGCGGATAAGGAGGCTGATGAGGAAGCTGGCAAGCAGGAGGAAGCTGGCAGAGGAAAAGGAGCTGAGGAGGATAAGGAGAAGGAGGCTGGAGATGAAGAGGCTGGAGATGAAGAGGCCGAAAAATCCAAAATACTAACATCTGCGTCCTCTGAACAGGTACCAGCAGGAGAAAGCTAGGAACCTGCCAGATCAAATGAAGAAGTGCTGACAGCCATTGAGCAGATGGGGAAGTCCTTAGTGAAAGCGAGCAGGAAACTCTGCAAGGAAACCCGCTCCCATTCTGTCAAGACTTATTCCTTCATGGACTCCCTCAACATCACTCTGTCAAAGCTAACTCAAATGATCACTGCCTACCGACCCCCCAAAGAGGATGCTGCAGTGGAAGTAGTCAAGAGCGTTATGGAGAAGCTGAACAGACAAGATGAGAAGATGATCTCCCTTGAAACCAACCAGAGAGCTCTTGTCACTGCAGTAGACCGGATGGATAAGGAGCAGTTCAACCAATCACAAACATTGAGAGATCACTCAGGCACCTTATCTGAGATTCACTCTATGGTAAGTTTTACGGTTGGACGGACTAATGATGACAAAAAGGGGAAAGGGATGATAGAAGGTCGGTAGAAGACTGGACAGGATCCTACTGCCTGCAAGCAGATGGTAGTAAGCAGGAGAAAAGACGACACTGGAGATGGGGGATAAAGGGGAGCTGGACCAAGAGGCCCTTCAGACAACAGCTCAAAGAAAAAATCAGAAGCTGTCTCGGGGTCAGTTCATCCAGGCTTCAGGAAGGGTGTTGAGATAAGAGATGAGAAGAGGAGGAGGACTGAAGCTGAACTGAAGAGCAAGCTGGATGCTGTCTTTTCAACAGACCCAAGGATTGTTCTTGACAAAATCTTCCCACCGCACAAGCTGCCTGATATGGCTGAAATGGAGAAGAACATGCAGAGTCCTAACATTGCAGCAAGTGCATCTCTCAGAAAATTTCTGGAAGCCAGCCCGGATCCCAGGAGCGACAAGTTTGTAGCCCCAGAGATTCCGGAGGTCACTCTCCCCACTAAGGTCAATCCACCCTTCTTCCAGATTGAAGCTTTCAAGAGAATGGAGCTGATGAAGTACTTCACCACTCTCTACAAGGAATCTGCTCTCTTCAGAGGATTCCGGACAAACAAGGAGGCCTTGCAGAGGTGTCTGGAGCTGACAAAGAAAGGTGGACTTCCAATCCAAGTTAAGCTAAGGCAGAAACTGGAAAAGGAGTTCATACCATACAGTGAAGACTTCTGGCTCAGGTTTGAGGAATCTGAGGAGATGGTGAAGAGGATGGAGCCCAGCTATCAAGACTCCATAGCCAACTGGTAGAAAGGTACAAGATTCGAAAGAAAGAAGAAAGCCAGCTGGTTGAAGACATAGTGTTATGCTCTCTGCTTCTGTTTCTATTGATATATTTACCTTCTTGAAACTTTATCTGTTTAGCTCTCTGTTTAATTTGTCTATGCTCTGTACATGTTTCTGATCAATGAAAAACTTGAAGTCGTTGATTGTTAAAAGCTCACATCTTGTGAACTTAATGCATGCTTATGAATGTTTATTTTTTTGCATTTTGTTCCAAGTTAATGAAATATGGTTCTTTGATCCTGTCAAGGAGTTTTGTCATCATCAAAAATGGGGAAATTGATAGTATAAATTGTAATAGATTTTGATGAGACAAAACATGTAATAGACTAGAGCATTAGCTATCTGGATAGGCTTCTATATGTAAAATAGCTAAGACAAGGATGCTGGAAAAGATATGAAGATTCTGCCTAGGAACTTTAGAGCTAAGTCCCTGCTACCTGCATACTGCCACAAGGAACCAGTAACCAAGTTTCGAAGGATGCTACAAGGAACATGGAGATGGTCAAGGAAGCTAACTCACTCAAGAAGGAAGCTACCAGATACCTTTAAATCAGTGCAACCTGACTAGCCAGTAGAGTCTCTCCAGTTTTAGCAAATCAAAGGCTGCCATGTGTGAAAAAACAGCAAGGACAAAGTACAGCAGACTGCAGAATGAAGTTGTGCAGCAAAAAGGGCAAGACAGTGGCAGAACAGTATGAAGGCATTTCAGAGCAGGTGTCAGAAGATCAACAGAACCAATCAAAGCGAGACACCTCATCAAGCAAATGACTGCCCTTCCAACGGGCAGAATATTCACTGATGCCTATAAATAGAGGACTGAATACACAAGAGAAAGGGAGACACAACAAGCAAACCAAGAGAACATACGCGAAGCAAATCTTTTCAAGCTCAAGCATTCATATCCAAGTTATTCAGTCTTAGCAGCAACAAGCCAGCTACCTTTGTGATCTTCAGAAGTTTAAGGAGCTTGCTGCACTCGATCGTTTGCTATTTCATATCTTATTCAAACGAACTGTTTAGGAGTCGCTTAGGCAGGAGTTTACCCTGCTAAGTTGTAATCTCTCTGAAGAAGAGAAATGATCCTATGTGGGTCGGATAACCTGTGTGGAGATCCTATGTGGGTCGCTTAGTTGGTCACTGTGCAGCTACCTGTGTGGATAGAGCTGACAGTTTTGTCTAGAGTATAGTTTGTGTTAGCAGAGTCTATTGTAAATCAAACTTGCTTTAACAAAGTTCCTCCTTGAGAAGGAGTAGAGAGGACGTAGAGGGATTACTCCACCCTTGAACCTCTATAAGCTTGCTTGTGTTCTTTACATCTTTATATACATCTATCTGCAACCTTGAGCATACTGCATTAAAAGCCGGTTTCGAAAATCACAAATATTTCCGCTGTGCATTATAGTCTCTGACTAAGTCCTGAGGTCACTGCCCAAGCAGCAACCTATCGAGCAGCAAACTTACTAGCTACCTGTTCATCAAGGACTTAACATTCTGGAGTAAAAGTCAAAATTTTGATAAGGTTAATTCACCCCCCTCTTAACCTTATACCACTAGGACCAACGGATTTGAATATAGTTAGTTGATTTGAAAAATATAGTACCGTTCATATCTTTATCGTGAAAAATAACAATATCATGTGATTTCAATTATACATATTTTAATCGAACCAATTGCTAGGTGAAGATTAATTTGCTTATTTTGATAAATGCAAATTAATCTCCACCTAACAATTCAAGATATAAATTCTTGAGGTACAATTCAAGATTTAAATTATCTTCAAAACTAATATAGAATATATAGAATGAAGAAAGAATAACATGATTGAGTTAGAACATTGTAAAAGATTAATTCTAATACATATCTTTGTAAGAGTAGTTGAATACAGAAGAAAGTACATTTAAATTCTTTTGCATTTTGTTTTATTCTGTTTCCTGTTATGTTTATTGTTTCATGGTTAATTTTATATGATTTCTCTTCAGAAAACATTCTTTGTACATAGATCTTGTTTAACATAACACAATTTTTTTTATTTAAGTTTATTAATATGATCAAGATGATTTTTAATTAATTTGAGTATTTCATTTAAAATCATTTATTTGATTGAATACTCCATTTTGAGCATTATCCAAATCATCTTTCATATTATTATTCGACATCAATAAAATTCGTTGAAGAAAATACCTATTCTATAAAAATAAAGCAATGTCAAGTAAAAGTAAAACTTCAATGAGATGAAACAGTTGTCATTTTATTATTCGTATTATTGTACTTCTTAACCTTTGTATGACACACTTATATTTATTAAAATGTTAGAATACATACATATCTATTATTTTATTTTCTTCCTTGATACGTGGCATGACATGGCAAGAAAGAAGAAAAAAAGGAGATAGAACCAAAGGTGGCACGGAGTTATGGTGGGATGCTGCACCGACATTTGGATTTTTTTTTTCTTTTTATGGTACTTAAGATTATGAAAACAAAGGTCGATATTCGAATTTAAGATTAGGATTTTTTTTGATGATTAGAGGTATCGATGCTCAATTGTTAGATTTGGCATAATGAAAGAAAAATTAAGTCTACATTAGTGTTCGGATTTGAGATTGAGATTTTGTCTTGAAGATTATTTTGACCAATATTTTGTAAATTATAATATATATAAGTATGAATAATTTAAGTTTCATCCATCTTTCATAATTTTATTTTAACCTTCCTGCATAGTTAAATTAAATTAGAGCCCTAATTAAAAAAAATTCTGGATGGTTAAGTAATTAGATTTTGTATTTTCTATTTGATTATAAAATATAAGAGCCTTTTACATTACATTTCAAACTTCATTTGAAAAAATTACATGTTTTAATTATTTTTCTTATATAATCTTGGATAATTTGAATCTTAGATTAACAAGAGTTTGATATTAATATATATTTAAAGAGCTTATCAATGATATATTATAAGCATATTAAAAAAATTATATTATAAGATTAATATTTTTATTAAAGTAATGTACTTCCGTGTTTTTGTAATTGTATTTGTTTCTTTTAATAAAAATATAGTGAAACTAAATTAATAAATTTATCAAATCTAAAATATATTTTTAAACATTAATATTATGAAGAATTATAATTATTATAGATTTTCAAATTAATTAATTAATATTTTGATAAATTTTTTCTATACTTTATTCTTCTACTGTATTCTTGTTTGACAAGATTTTTAGCAACTTTTACAAAATTGTGTAATAGGTAGAAAATAGGTGTATTTTATTATGAATTAATTTGAAATTTTATGCTATTTGATGTGATAGAATGTACCATTTTCATATCTATATATGATTTTCATTTCCAAGTACTTCACATTTTATTTTCTTAACTATTTAGGAATTTTTGGAGTACATTGAAGTTAAAGAATGTGATCATAAATTGAGATAGCGTAATTGAGCCCAGAAGGGGATTGAAGATTCAATCCTATGGGCCTTAAATGGAAGAGACAACAAGCTTGGATATTTATTGAAGAAATAAGGAAGAAATAAGTCAATTAAATTAAAGGAAAGAAACTTATGGAGAAAAGAAGGGCACGCCACCTTTACAGCTTTGGGGAACACATATATATAATTCCTTTCTTCCCAAGTCAAAAGGGGATTATTCACGAAAAAAGAGAGGTAGAGAATAGGAGAGAGGATAGAGAGATTTCAGAGAGAGAAATATTCTTAGATTAGTTTTATGATAGATTTCTTGATTACTTTTGTGGATTCGATTTCAAGGATGTTCGGCTAATTCCATAATTCTAGTTAGCATGGATTTTAAACTTATTTATCTTTTATATTCTCATTGAACTCGTAACTTTCTCTCAATATTTGATTGCAATTGATTATGCTGTGAATATCATTTTTGATTATTATTACTTGATTTAGATTGATCACCTAGGTTAAGTGTTGATAATTGATTGAAGAATTCTAGATCATGAATCCTAATTGTTGTGATTTATTTTTCATTAGTAGTAAACTAGAGGTTCGTGAGGGAACCCTTACGATGGAATTTGATGGGAAAATTATTAAATTCAATATTTTTGATGCTATGAAGTATCCTAACGATGAAAATTTTGTTTTTGCTTTCAATTTGATTGATCCTCTAGTCGAGGAAATTTTTTAGATGAATTGCAGGGATAATTTGAAATTGATGCTAACCAAATTTGAGAAATCAAACACTTCTCACCAAATTTTCAAAGTTCAAAGTAATAAAATGGATAAAACTCAATGGAGGGTTGGATATGAGAGTTTTTTATGCGTCTTCTCTGAAACCAACTCCAAAACCTCCTTGGTGATCTGGTGATTTCTATTCAACACTTTTTATTTTTGCTCTATTTTTCTTACATATATGAATTTTGTCTTGTTTACATCTTTTATTGTGTTTTGATGATTAGTTCCTTGAGGACAAGTAAGATTTAAATGTGGGGAGATGGGGAAAGTGTTGTATATAATTGATGAAGTGTGGAGTAGATCACATATCTTGCATATAATTGCATTTAGGATCATATAGTTGCATGTAGATTGCTTTATTTTATCTTAGCTAGTTTGCACATTTACTTACTTTAACACGTTTATTTTATACTTGCACACGTTTATTTTATGCTTGCATTTGTATTAAAAAAATGAAAAAAAAGAGTTAAGAGTAAAGGAGCTTACGAACATGATCCAAGTATTGTTTATTTTTGTTATTTGGGAATTCGTTTATGTGTTGGGAAAGGTATTGTTGAGCATGATTTTGTTGGTTAAAATTCCTGAATGTATGTCTTTGGAAATTACTATTAGAAAGGATAGTATTGGTTTGAGAATTAATCTATGACTTTGAGTTGATTTGTTTTGTCTACTTGTGTCTTGAGATATGTTTTTTAATTCCTTGATGGAGTAGTTTAGATTGGAACTTGTGAAAATTTGATCACTTTTGATGACCATCTTGATTGAAAAAAAATGATGTGTTGGAGAAAAAAGGTGTTGAGTTGAAAAAAATTGAGAAGTGAAAAGATGATGGGGTGTAGAATCAACTATCTATTTTTAGGGGTTCAAAGATGTTAAAAGTTAAAATACGAATAAAATTCATAGCAATTCATGGACTAACCTAAGAGTGGTGTGTAGTTGTCAACCTCATCCAAAAAAAAAAAGATGAGAAATTATATCATCCAAGAAAAAAATGGAGAAGAAAAATGGGTGATTCATTATGTGTGAAATCTTAATAAGTTTTAATCTAGATGAAGGATATCGTAAGAGGAGTTGAAGTGTGTTGATTGATATAAGTGGTGGAATAAGTTGATAAATTGTTTATGAGAAGTTTGATTTCTAATGCCCTTCCAAAACTTGTGATTTCTTGAGATAATGCATGTAGTCCAACATGCTTTTATGCCTTATTTTCGACATAGATTTGAATTCTCTTGAGTATTGGCGAGAATCTGAATAAGTGATATCCTCTCTTATTTTGATCCCTATGTGCTTTAGTTCTATTTGTTGCTTGAGGGCAAGCAATTAATAGTTTCACTGTGGGGAGATTTGATAGGTAGAAAAAAATAATTGCATTTTATTATGAATTAATTTGGAATTTTATGTTATTTGATGTGATATAATGCACCGTTTTCATACTTATGTATGATTTAGGTTTCCAAGTACTTCACATTTTATTTTTTTAACTATTTAGGGATTTTTGGAGTACATTGAAGTCAAAGAATGTGATCATGAATCGAGAGAGCATAATTGAACCTAAAAGGGGAATGAAGAATTCAATCCTATAGGCCTTAAATGGAAGAGACAATGGGTTTGGACATTTATTGAAGAAATAAAGAAGAAATAGGCCAATTAAATTAAAGGAAAGAAGCCTATGCCATGAAGAGAAGAAGGGCACACCACTTTACAGCTTTGGGGAACATATATATATATATATATATATATATATATATATATATATATATAATTCCTTTCTTCCCAAGTCAAAAGAGGATTGTTCATGAAAAAGGAGAGGTAGAGAATAGGAAAGAGGATAGAGAGATTTTAGAGAGAAAAATATTCTTAGATTAGTTTTAGGGTAAAAAATAAAAACTCATCTCAAGTATACGTGATTTTGCACTTTACTATATCATTTATAAATGTTTTCAATTTACTATAACAAGTACACGAATTTTACAGAGAACAATAAATCCGGCTGCCACGTCATTTTTTCTCGCCAGAAGGAGGATACGTGCTTCTCAACCATTTTCCAAAAATGAAGTAGCAGTTGGATTTATTGTTTTTTATAAAATTCATGTACTTAATATAGTAAAATGAAAACATTTATAAATGATATAGTAAAGTGCAAAATCACGTATACTTGAGGTGGGTTTTATGATGGATTTCTTGATTACTTTTGTGGATTTGATTCTAAGGATGCTCGACTAATTCCATAATTCCAGTTAGTAGGGATGTTTGAATTCGTTTATCTTTTATATTCTAATTGATCTTGTAACTTTCTCTTGATGTTTGATTGAAATTGATTATACTATCTGTAAATATCATTTTTGGTTATTATTACTTGATTTAGATTGATCACCTAGGTTAAATGTTGATAATTGATTGAAGAATTTTAGATCATGAATCCTAATTGTTGTGATTTAGTTTTCATCGATAGTAAATTAGAGGTCGTGCATCTCTAGGGTAACATAATCCTAGATTATCGAATTGATTTTATGTATTTGGAATCTATTTCATCCTATTGTCTTGGTGATTAATGCATTTGATGAATTAAATTTAGAGAGTTTATTCTAGGTTATTCAATTGAATAGGGTTAATTAGTGATTTTATCCTAATTTAACTAATCTTAAGAGACGATTCCGTTTAACAGAGTTTATTGTTAGACTAGGGATGATAATTTCATGATAATTTGAGAGACAGATGTTACGTTGATTAGGGAATAATTGATGATGGGAGATAACTGAACTGTTAATTGAAATATTTTAGTCTATCGATTTCTTGTTATTTAACTGTTTCTTAAATTATTAGTTGATTTAGTAATAGTTTATCAATCCCAAAACCCCCTATCATTTATTATTTTATTGAATTGAATAAAGGTGATATAATTAATTCTACACTCCTCGTGGGATCGACTCCGACTTACTCTAACTACTAGTTAGTAAGGTCTGAGAGGAAATTAATTAATTTTATCGCATCACGACAATACGATCCTTGTGTACCATGTAGAAAATAAAATCATATATTATTTAGAAAGGAAAAAATAGAGGCAAAGTATAGCTCTCTATATAAAAAAATCAATAAAAAAAATAATTAATAAAGCTTCAAAAGTAAATTAAAATAAATAATTATGAATATTTAAATATTAGATGATCTAAAAACTTTGGTTCAACCAATCTGTCAAACTAAGTAAAATAATTATCACCGGTGTAGATTTAGTTAGATATGTCATAGAGAAAAATCAAGATTATGATATAAATATTATATGTAAAGAATAATAAAATAATTCAATATTTATTTAAATTTTCCATTTCATTATAAAAGGTAAAAGTTCATTTAATTTAGTTCCAAACTCTTCCTTAAAAATTACATATTTTAATTATTTTTCTTCTAAAATCTTAAATATAAAATTATATTTTGAATTAAAAATATAAAACTATCAAAAATCAAATGGTAAAGATAATAAATAAGAAAAAGACAGATGCAATTTTTAAAAAGTTATAAAATATTTAACATTAAGGAATGGTACAATGGTATTTATAATATAACAATGATAAAAATAAAATACGAGATTTAACACAAATTAAGTATATAATAAGAGTGCAAATGTCTTAATTATAATGAAATAATAAAATATTGATAAAATTACGAAGCAAAATATTTTTAAAACCTTTTAGGAAATATCACATTCGATTCCCAAAATATTATCCATTATGACATAGAATGTCTTGAAGAAATTGAGATTAAATGATAATGTAATCTAACCTATAAGAAAAATCATTCCAAAACAGTTGTTATTTGTAAATTATATGATTAGAAGTGATAAATTACAAATATCAAATTAGAAGTTCGACAAAAAATAATAAATTAAAATTGTTATACCTGTTGGTCCCAAGTGATTTAGAGGTTCGAGGGTGTGAATGAACCTCTATTAATTTTCAGAAAATCTTTCAAACTTATTACGCTATAACTTAGCATAGCTTATAACACAGAAAGTAGCACAACTCACAACATTAATGATTAGAGTTGTCTATTGTAACTATGAGTTCTTGCAGCGAAATAACCTTTTTAACATAGGTTCATTTGAAATCTTTTCACAAAATTTTATGTAGTATGATTATAGATATAGATGCAACAATTAGATAAATATAAAATAATAAAATACACAAGGTATTTTATAGTGGTTTGAAGGTGGTGTAATTCTTCTACGCCCACTCTACTGCTTTATCGATACATGAACTTTGTTAAGTAAGCTTGGTTTACAAGACTTTGATTTTACAAATTATCAACCTAACAAGTTAATACCTACAAAGACTTAGATTCTACACAGGTTGCTCAAATTCAAAGGCAAACCCACATAGCATCTCTTACAACTCACGTAGAGTAATTACCTAAACACTAGACAATATAGACTCAGTAAGGAATAACTTCCTATCAAGTGAGGACACCTAAAACAATATAAGTACACAACACAGAGATAAAGGTATATAAGGGTTTTTCTTCAACTGATGTTTGACATATCATTTGGATCTTTAAAAGTTTGATTAGTTGTTTGACTGTTTCTTGAGGTTGAGTGACTGAAACTTATTTTTGGTTTTGAGTAAGCTTGAGAACTTAAGAGCTTCTTACTTAAGTTAGAATGTAGGAGTTTTAGTATTGATCCCAATCGACTCTTCCTCCATTTATAGGAGTAAGAATATGCCCTTTGAAGGAGGTACATTCTCTTGAATTTGAATCTTCTTCAAAGATTTGCAACTTGTATTAAAAGAATTCCGAGGTTGCATTAAATGCTTCCTTATCTTAGGATTATAAATTTTCAATGCAGATGTACTAGGTTGTAGCTTTATTGCACGTTGTTAGGCCACGTGTTAGCTATATATTAACTCTCATCATTGCAACTTTCAGTTTTCTCTACTGACTATATTTTGATCCGTTGAAGTGACTAATTCTCAGAGTTGGCTTAATCTTCCTCATACTGCATTCTGGTTAAGTTTGCTTGTTGTATTTAATGTGTCTATGTGGAATGTAGCATGCAACTTTCATCCTTCTACAACCTAAGAATCTTTCTTGCTGTAACTTATACTTACAACTTTGCTATATTCATTATTTCTTACAATTATGCTATATGAGATGTCCTTACAAATGTTGTTTTTCTTAATCTTACAACATGTCTTCTTTCTTGTTGTCTTTCATTCTTCAAACCTATTCTATAAAAGTAAAACCTAGTCTAATTTTCAACTAAACATTGTGAAGAAATAGGGTAATCTAATTTCGTATTACACTTGTTATTTTGTCTCATCAAAATCTAAATATAATTTTCCTAACAATTCCCCTTTTTTGATGATGACAAAAATTTTACATTATACCGGCAGGAAATTAAAAATAAGTCATTTATGCTTACATAAATTTCTAAAAGAATTTCATAGAAATAAAACATACAAACTAAATACTATCCTATAAGATACATAAGAATGTATCATGTCTATAAACAAACATACACAATATAAAACAGATACCAGATGAAAAGACATGCATAAAGTTCACAAAAAGTGAACTTGATCAAATAGAAAGTAACTTATCTTACTTATGCTAAGAGTTTGTACAAGTAATATCAAATGACAAAAAAAACCAAAACAACTTCTCATATACGTAAGAATAACAAAGTAAGTTGTTGCTGTAAGCTTTCTTTAAAGACGTTTCTTCAAGTTATTACTGGCAAACAGTTCCAGGATGCAACGTAGAGTCAAGATCTGTTGCATACTCCAACAAGTCTTAAATACAGTTGCAGAATCAACCCAACCTGCAATCCAAGAAAGAATAAATAGAGTATGATGAACGTAGATCAAAGTAAATTAGAATAGAGTCGGTTGAGATAAAATCAATGTTGCAGTTACAGAATCAATGCAAAAATGACACGTGGTCTGACAGGTTGCAGAAAGCTGCGAGCCGCAACCACCGCAATAAATGAGTTGAGAAGATAAGTCAAGGAGCATTAAATGCAAGTCATGCCTTGATCAGATCCCTAATTTCAAATGAGAGATATCTCCTTCAACGGATATCTTTCTACAAGTATAAATAGAAGTCGAGCAGCACTGAGACTGGTTACTGAAATATTTGCATTCAAAAGTTCAAGCAATCTTTAAGCTATGCTCTCAAGCATTCAACCAAGTTTCAGTCACTCAACCTGGTTAAGTGATCTAGTTCAACTTCAAAGACCCGAAAAGGATAAATAAGATCACTTCACCACACCAGTTAAAGAAAGAACAAATATATACTTTTACCTATTTATTGTATGCTAGGTTGTTTTAGGTGTCATCAGTTGAAAGGATTCATCATTGTTGATTGTTGTTAGTTGTCTAGGAGAAAGACAATTACCCTTTGTGGGAGTTTAGAAATCCTTTGTGGGTTTGCCTTTAAAACTTGCAGCAATTGTGTGTAAAGCTAAGTTCTGGTAGGTGTTAACTTGTTAGGTTGTATCTTGTAAACTAATCTTACTTAACGAAGTTCCTGCTCGGGAAAGCAGTAGAGTGGACGTAGAAGGATTACACCACCTTCGAACCACTATAAGTCCTTAAGTGCTTTAATCGCTTTAATATATTCCTTGCTGAATCTTTGCTTACATTAATGTTAAGCATAAAGAGTTTTCATAAGAAAACATTTTTGAGAAAACAAGTCTTCTGTCAAAGTAACATTTTCCGTTGCAAGAACTCTAGGATACAACATACTGTACTATTTTATAGTGCTGTAAGTTGTGTAAATCTGTGTTGTAAGTTCAAGTAACTTACAGTGTAACAAGTTCAAAACGATTTTCTAAAATTGACGAAGGTTCATTCACCCCCCTCTAAACCTTCAAGACAACTTGGGACCAACATGTGAGACCCGAGACCCCATTACCTATTGACCAATACACTCCATGCATCATATGCATTTTTTATTGCTTATGTGCTACTTGTAACTTTGCATGATTATATTTTGCTTCTAAATATTAAATTATTTTCTCCTACATGATTAGTGTTGAGAAATTCCATCATAATTGTTTGAGACACTAGTAATGTTTAAGTGCATAATTTAAATTATTTAATTAATAATAGTGTAAATAATAGAAAGAAAATAAATTTAAATTTGATTTTATATGAATATATATATTACATGTATGTCCGCATAAATAATAGCAGTATATATGTTTATATAATATGAAAGAAGTATGATTAATAATTAGTGCTTAGTAATATAATATATATATATATAGAGAGAGAAGTGCTGTGTGTTATAAATACATATAAGAAATAATAAAATAGGTATTGTATATATATATATATATATATATTATATAAGAAAAAAAAAACAAAGAATAAAAAGGAAAAAGGAAATAAATATCTTGCATTATTATATTGTATAAAATAGATATTACATCTATTATTAGTCTATTTAGTGGAACCTTCTCCTACACCTCTTAGTTCATGTGCTCATCCTTATAATATATAATATGATATGATGAATCAAAGGGAAAGGAAAAAAAAACGTATGGGAAGTTAGCAAGAAGAAGGAAGAACACAATTTCAAAAGAAAAGGAAGAACACACCTCTTGTCTTTTGATTTTGAAGGTATTTTAGCTAAACTCTTTCTTATTTTCTGATATTTTCATGACTTATAACATATATTATAAGATCCAAAGATGTTCTTTGGCATTAGGTTTAGAATTTTATGTATTTCATTTACTTGAATATGCAAAATAATTTATGCATGTGTTATAAGATGGAAAACTACAAGTAAGTTCTGAAACATTCGTAGGTTTATAGGAATTGATTTTGACTAAACCCTTTCGCCAAGTTTTAATATATGAAGTGAAGAACATATATGTTAAATTTCATAATATTTGGACATAAATTCGATTTATTATGAATTTTCAAACATAGCCCTGTTCAGTGATAGATTTCCTCTTTTTCATATTCTGCATCTCTGTTCCGAAATATTTTGGGTGATGTAGGAATTGATTTAAGCTAAACCCTTTTAACATAATCTATTATATGAAGTGTAGAATATGTGTGTCAAATTTCAGAATATTTGGATTTAAAATCGATTTTATATGATTTTTCTAAGATAAGCTGTTCGGAGACATTTTTTGTCTTGTTTTTGAGTTCGAATCAAATTATGTTTATGAACTGTATACTTCGAATTTATATATGATCTTTTACTATGTTTTAGAACCATTTCTTAGGTATGTACAGAAATTTAGTATGCAATTTTTGGAGTTTTTTATGATTTATGCCGAATTTTACAATATAGTTGGTTTTCTGTGTTGGTCATGTCCTGTTTTCGGTCTTGTTCTAAATATCATAACTAATTATTGCAACCATATATATATGCGATATTTGACTATGTGGTAGTAACAGTTCTGATAGAGATGTATAAATTTACCTTATAAATTTTGAAGCCTTGTACAATTTATGAGAATGTTTACAAGAAAACATGTTTTCACCTTATAAAGTACCCTGTTTTCAGCAAACTTCGAAAATTCATAACTAATTATGTAAAGCTTAGTTTTAGTTGATATTTTTATATGTTATACTTCCACATGTTATTTAAATTCTGTAAAAATATGAAATTATTTTATGAAGTCTATAATATTTGATAAATGTTTTAATATAGACTGATTTTGAGTTGAAATTGAGGTGAAAAACTAGTTTATAGATTTAATTTTATTTAATACTCTTTATGTTATAACCATTATAATAACTAAAATTAATATTATTAAATCCAAATAAAAGATGTTTTAGGTTATTAGAAGTTACTTTAGTTTAATATAATTGTCATTGATTTGATATAACAGTTTATACATTATTTTTGTTTAGTGGTATTGACACAAAAGAGACGAGAAGTTGAGAATAACCATTTTACAAGACAAGGTAAGTAGAAATTTATTTGCAACTACAATGCATAAACATAGTATTTTATGTGTTTACTTGCATTATATGATAATAGTGAATTTGCGCTTCTTGATATTGGTGATTAGTTTTTATGTGTAATTAAAGATGATACGTGAGCATTGAATTTTGTACATATCATTCATGAGCATAGATAGGTGTATGCATAGAAGACATGATGAGTCTGTATGCACATCATAATCATACAAAGAAACAAAGATAAAGCAAAGTTGACCGCTACTAGTACATCGAGGCCGGTGACATGCGAGGCATGGATATGGCTTAAAAGTAAAAGTGTGCCTGTGTGGCATGCGAGCCGTGGTTATGGTTCGAAGATATTGGGCCATAAACATGACTTTAAAGCAAAGTAAAAGTGTGTCTGTGTGGCATGCGAGCCGTGGTTATGGTTCGAAGATATTGGGCTATAAACATGACTTTAAAGCAAAGCAAAGTAAAGTACAGAGATTATTGAGCTAGCTCCTTTCCGATGTACTGTAGACGGGTCAAGGGCCCAACATAGTAAAAGATATCAAAGCCATGCATTCACATCATTCTTAAAGTTCTTAAGCCATGTGCATGACAGTGCATGCATGATTTCTGCTTACTGAGCTTTAGCTCACCTAGTTTATGCATTGTAGATGAACATGACAACGTTTGATGAGCTTTCGGATCTTGCTAGCATGTTTTGGCGCTCCAACGGTGTTTTGGGACGGTGTACATGGATGACGACCTGCGGGGCTAAAACTTGGGCTTATTTTGCTTTTGACCATGTTGGTCTTGTTCAAATTTTTGGGATATGTTTATAATCGTTGCGCCATAATGTTATATGTTTGGTTTAAGAGAACTCTGATGACACTTTGGTGTAAGATATTGGCTTATGCTCTGGTATAGATGAGGTGTTGCTTATGATATGTCGTTTTTGTTATTTTGTTATTTGTTAGCTTGAAAAAAATGGAAAAAAAAAATGTTATTGTCACATTTTTCAGAGTTTTGTATTTCAAAAGTGTTATAAAATTTAGGACGTGACACAACAGTTTGCATATTTTGTGCTTTGTAGATCTTTCTTCTAGTTTTCTTGCGCTAACCTTCTATCACACCAAAATGGACTCTTGATATGACTCTTGCAGCTTGTATTTGATTTTGGGTGTCTAAATCCACCGAAATCAAAAATCCTCATAATAAGTTATAATTATACCTTGTTTGATTCTTTCAATCTGATCTTTTTGTAGGCTAAGTTGTCCTTCCTTGGCAAGTTCTTCATATCTCCTTAATTGACGCAGAGCTTTATCAACTTTCTTCATCATCTCTATTTTGCTCTTACCAATTACTCCTAATTAACTTCTGAATCCATCATCTCTATTCTGCTCTTCCTCTCTTTCTAGCTTTGCTTTTTCAGTTCTCTGTGCAGCCATCTTCATTGTATAGCTTTTCAGATTCAGCAAGATCGATACGTCTTTTCTTTGATTGTTGCGGCTGTCTCTCATTACTTATAACACTCACATATTTTTTTTAACTAGTAAATTTCTTCTTCATCATCTACAATTAGAGTTTACTTTATCAAAATGAAAGGTACAATTCAAGGAAACACCGGTTTTCATGTGGATGGAGATGGGCTCCAAAAGTGAACTGGGGACATTGACATTTATAAATTTGTATGCTCGATTGCAATATATCGTAGATGGTGTTGAGATCTTCAGTGTTGAGTAGTTTGGACATGGTAATCGTTGCTATTACTGTTAAAATTTTCAAGTTATTGCGTCAAAATATAGAAGAGAAAACATAGTTTTAATATCTCCAAGGAGTCCATTCGATTTTCAAGAATGAGTCATCAGCTACTTGTTGTATTATATCTTTACACTTATTGGTGATTTGTAGGAGTCAAATTTAAGATGGCCATTAGTCAAAAGGTGATTTCCACCTAAAGAAATTCACACCACTGTTGTATCAATTTTAACCGTCGCCAATATGAAAATATTGTGAGTGGCACGACTAATGAAATGCATATCACTACTTTCCTAGTGTAATTGTCAAGCTTATAGCTTATAAAGGCCTAGAGCCATTGTTGGACTCATCCAATTTTTAGCTATAATTGCAGATGAAAAGAAAAAAAATCACATATGCTTTAAAAATTAGCTCAATGCACATGAGCTCTTTTTGGTGGGGTTTTACAATGTGATAGCCGGAATTATAATTACATGCAAAATCAATATATTTTATATAGTGAAATGAAAACTTTAAAGTTCATGTAGCAAAATGCTAAATTAAAATGCACTTAAAAAGTCTTGGGCGAAATTTTATGACATGGTAGTCGGAATATAAACTTGCTAAACTCATGTACTTTATATAATGATATGCAAACATATAAAAATAATATAACAAAACGCTAAATCACGTATATCTGAGATGTTTTACCTTTCATTTTTTATCCAAACTAATTTCTTTTGTCACCATTTATATTTGACATTGACTGTTGAAAAATGCAATCATTGAAAATTTATAAACATACACATACAAAAAAATATGGAGAATTTTAAGGATTAAATTGGAAGACAGATACGTAGAATTCTAATATGAGGTCTATTTAATGTCGTAATTGTTGTGAAATCAGCCTAGAAACTCAATTGAACCAAGAAACTCATATAAAATGATAAACCCTAAAGCCAAGATAAAGAAATCGAAAGAACACACAAGGATTTAAGTGGTTCGACTATATAATAGTCTACATCCACTGCTGAATCAAAGCCCTTTATTGATTTTGGAAATTAACAGGAGAAAAGCAACCAATTAAATCAAAGTGCAGATTAGGGTTTATATCGAGCCAAGAACCCTAATCTTTTCAATCGGAAAAATTACAATGAATTGAACTATAATACTGGAACTCGTTGTGCGTATATATACCAGCAACCAAAGCCCTCAACTGATTTCAGAAAACAGTTGGTAGATCGCGTCGATTTTAGCCGTTTATCCTAACAGACTCAGCAAAACACAATAGCCGGTCCAGGTCTATTATCTTCAAACTGCCACGACTCGGGTAAGTAAAACAACCTTCGGTTTTGCCTAAACCAACCCGATTCTTCTCAGTCTGACTCCGGTTCCCTGCTGTATGCTTGAATTCCGAGTTAACCCATGTCTGCAACTCACAAATCTCCACCTTAACTTCGAATGAACAACATAAGGTTTTGACACAGCTTATCAATCCATCTTAAGTGTGATCTTGTTTCCAGCTGGTTAATTGCACCAGCTCCTTACAGTATTCAAACTTAGATCTTGGTAAAACTTTGGTGAGCATGTCTGCTGGATTGTCTATAGTTCCCACCTTCTTCGTTTCAACTTCTCCTCTCTCAATTAAATCCCTTACAAAATGGAGTTTAATATCTATATGTTTGCAACGGCTATGAAACATCTGATGTCTACTCAAGTGTAATGCACTTTAGTTGTCACAAAACACTTCAACCCTTTTCTGTTTTATGCTCAATTCCCTGAGAATTCCCCTCAACCATACAGCTTCTTTTACTGCCTCAGACATGGCAACAAACTCAGCCTCGGTTGTGGATAATGCAACTATTGACTATTGCATTGCTCTCCAACTTATTACTGTCCCATAAAGTATAAACATATACCCAGTTATCAATTTTCTATTGTCTGGATTCCCAGCAAAGTTTGAGTCACCAAAACCTTGAAAAGAATTACTTGGACCAGCTTCTGATTTTCTAAACAACAGACCAGCACCAGCTGTGCCTCTTAAGTACCTTAACATCCATTTCACACCTTCCCAATATTACTTTCCAGGATTGGCCATGAATTTACTCACCTTGCACATAACATAGGCTAAGTCAGGTCTACTACATACCATTCCATACATGACACTCCCAACCGCATTTGCATAAGGAACTTTAGCCATCTCCTTAACCTCATAATCTGTAGAAGGTTGTTGATCTGCAGTCATTCTAAACTGGACTCCAAGAGGTGTAGTGACTATTTTAGAATCATGCATCTGAAACTTGTGAAGGACCTTATCCAAGTATTCTGATTGATTAAGAAATACTAGACTTTTCTCTCTATCTCTTCTAATATCCATGCCAAGTATCCTTCTTGCTTCTCCCCAGTTATTCATTTCAAATTTGGATGCCAACTTACTCTTTAAAACATTAATTCGAAACAAACTTCTACCTGTCAATAGCATATCATCTACATACAAGAGAAGGTAAGTGTGTACCTGCATTCCTTCATTTTCCATGTATACACAACTATCAAAACTGCATCTCTCCAAGCCAATACTTGTCATGAAGCTATCAAATTTTCTATACCATTGCCAGAGACTTTTTTTTAACCCATACAAGGACCTCTTTAGTAAACACACATTTCCATTGTCTTCAGGAAGTGTAAACCCTTCGGGTTGCTGCATATAAAACACCTCTTCTAAATCTCTATGTAAAAAGGCTGTTTTTACATCTAATTGATGTAATTTCATATCTTCTTGAGCAACAAGAGCAAGTAGGATTCTGATTGAAACATGTTTTACAACAGGTGAAAATATTTCATTGTAATCCACACCCTCCCTTTGTGTATAACCTTTAGCTACTAGACTAGCTTTGTATCTCACATGTTCATCTCCAGCCACCTCGATTTTCTTCTTAAAAATCCACTTGCAACCTATGATTTTCCTGTCCTTAGGCCTCTCCACCAATTCCTAAGTTTGGTTCTTGTTTAGTGACAACAGCTCCTCATGTATTGCTTGCAGTCATTTCTCCCTTTCCATTGAGTTTATAGCTTCTTTGTAGGACCTTGGTTCTTCATACTCCAATTCCAAAGCCACATTAAATGCATATTGGATTGAATCAGCCTCATCATATCTTATTGGTGCCTTAATTTTCCTCCTAGTTCTATCTCTAGTCAGCTGATAGTTTGTGAGATCTGACCCTGGATTCTGATCTGAATCTGGTTCTTCATCAGACAGCTCCTCTTCCAATTGATCCTCATCAGCATCCTCTTTATCTTTCCTTAGTTCAGGCTTTATGAGTTCAGATAATTCAGGCTCTTTCTTATGTTTTCCAGCTTCTGAGTCAGTATCCTCTTGTACTTCAAGTTCTCCAGTTCCAAAATATCCATATCCCATTACACCCTCCTTAAAAGTTACATCTCTACTCACAAAACATCTAGGTGTCCTTGGTTCCACACTCCAAAGTCTGTAGCCCTTAACACCTTGTGGATAACCTAAGAAAACACATTTAATTGCTCTTGGTTCAAGCTTATTTCCTCTGATATGAGCATAAGCTAAACACCCAAACACCTTTAGATGATTGTAACTAGGTTTCACTTTATACCATACCTCATTGGGTGACTTGTACTCAACAATTGATGAAGGACTTCGATTAAAAAAGTAAACTGCTGTATTAAGTGTCTCACCCCAAAACCATTTTGGTAGTTTTGCATTTGAGAGTATACACCTTACTCTCTCCAATAGAGTCCGATTCATCCGTTCAGCAACCCCGTTTTGTTGTGGAGTGTAACCCGTGGTCTTATGCCTAGTGATTCCTCTAACTTTGCACATTTCTTGAAACTTTTCTGAAGGTATTCCAAGCCATTATCACTTCTCAAGAACTTCAACCTTTTACCTGTCTGATTTTCTTGCAAGACCAGCCATTCTCTAAACCTATTAGCAGCTTCACTTTTATGCTTGAGGATATACACTCATATTTTCCTAGAGTAGTCATCTATGAAAGAGATAGAATACCTCCCACCTTCCATGATTTTAGTCCTTGATGGACCCCAAATATCCTAGTGAACATACTCAAATATATCAGATGTGATATGTTTTCCTTTAGGGAATGGTATCCTTGTAGACTTGCCATAAATGTAATGCTCGCAATCTGGAACCTGTGTTATTAGTTCTGATCCCAGAAGTTTTTGTTTTGATAGCTCCTGAAGTCCTCTTGTTCCTATGTGACCCATGCGTTTATGCCATAGCATGTTATCATGACTTGAATTTGCTGCAATGGCAGCTCCACCTACAGCAGTCATTCCACACAAAAGATACAAGCCATTGGACTTTCTTCCTTTTAGGACAACTTTGCCTCCTTTTGTTATCAAGATCTGCTCACTTTGAGTGTGAAACTCATAACCTCTTTCATTGAATAGTCCTAAAGGGATCAAGTTTCTCTTTAGTTTTGGAATGAATCTCACTTCATTTAGGACTTTAATCGATCCATCATGCAGCTTTAACTGAACCATGCCAATTCTCTTTACTCTACATGAATAGTTATTGCCAAGTAGAACTGAGCCACCATCTTCCAATCTAAGGTTTATGAATCAGGACCTCACCGGGCACATATGAAACGAACACCTGGAGTCTAAGACCCATTCATCTTGCACCTGGTTATTTACAACACACAACATATCAGCAGCTTCAAACCCCTTTTGTTCTTGAGCCACTGCAGATTGTAGATTAGGTGGAATCGGTTTTTTCTTTTTCTTTTCAGGGCAATTTCTTTTGAGATGACCCGGCTTATGGCACACAAAACACTTTCTTATCTCCACATTTTCTTGATTCCCTGTGGTAGCTTGTGGATTGTTTTTATTCTTATACTGATTCTGATTACTCTTAGGATGTGATTTGAATTTCATGTGTAGACCTTCTCCCATGCTAGATGTCTTAGAGTCTGATTCTCCTAAAAGAGCCCTCGAAAGTATGGCAATTTGAACAGATTCAAGTGACATGGCTGTCATTCTTCCATAGATCGGTGCGTCCTTGAAGGATTGATAAGATTTTGGAAGTGCTTGTAGCAATAATAACGCAAGATCTTCATCCTTTTGTTTCTCACCAATGTTAGCCAAATCGTCTACCAACTTGTTGAAGTCATCCAACTTTTCAAGAATTCTCTTTTCATTCAGAATCTTGAATGCTATGAACTTCTGCTTCAGGAAAAGCCGATTGGCTAGTGACTTGGTTTGGTACAAGTCCTCGAGCTTCTTCCACACATCTAAGGCAGTTCTTTCTTGGTATACTTCTCTGAGTGCCTTATCAGCAAGACAAAGAATATCGAGCTACGAGCCTTCCGATCAATCTTCAATCTTGTTTTCTCAGTCTTTGAGGATTCAGCTTCTTCCTCCCCAGATGAATCAGAGTCAATACCATCTGTTGTTATCACGCTTTCCCATCCTTGTTGGATAAGGATGGCTTCCATCTTGGCCTTCCATAAGGTGAAGTCATCATTTCCAGTGAATTTCTCCACATCAAGCTTCAGAGATCCCATCTCGATCGGTAGCTGTTCCTACAGACAGCGCCACTTGTTGTGAAATCAGCCCAGAAACTCACATAAAATGATAAACCCTAAAGCCAAGATAAAGAAATCGAACAAGAAATCGAAAGAACACACAAGGATTTAAGTGGTTCAACTATATAATAGTCTACATCCACTGCTGAATCAAAGTCCTTTATTGATTTGGAAATTAATAGGAGAAAAGCAACCAATTGAATCAAAGTGCAGATTAGGGTTTCTATCGAGCCATGAATCCTAATCTTTTCAATCGGAAAAATTACAATGAATTGAACTACAATACTGGAACCCATTGTGCGCATATATACCAGCAACCAAAGCCCTCAACTAATTTCAGAAAACGGTTGGTAAATCGCATTGATTTTAGCCGTTTATCCTAACAAACTCAGCAAAACACAGTAGCCGGTCCAGATCTGTTATCTTCAAACTGCCTTGACTTGGGTAAGTAAAACAACCTCCTATTCTGCCTAAACCAACCCGATTCTTCTTAGTCTGACTCTGGTTCCCTGCTGTATGCTTGAATTTCGAGTTAACCCATACCTGTAACTCACAGTAATTGGTTGATTAGTTATATAGAGTTTTATTCAATTATGACTCTAATATATTAAATAAAATAGAGAAATTTATTTAATTAGGATTCTAATAAAACAAATTAAATTAAATTATATGAGGAAGGTATATAGAGATTTTTAATTAACTAGAATTCTGATTAAATAAAATAGAGAAATTTCTCTAATTAGGATTCTGATTAAATTTATTAAATTAATTTATTTAAAAAGAGTTAAAATAGAAATTATGAAAAAATGGACAAAAATTAAAATTATTGATACTTTTATAGTAATAATAATAATAAATAATAAATATATATTACCTTTAAAAGATCTCCCGTGGGTGAGCATATATCATATGATGAAATTGTAGTAAATTTTGGTTGGAATATTTCATGGTCAATTAGACAGCTAAAACACATTGAAATTATTGCATAATCTGATTGGTTAAATGAGAGAAACTAATTTGGAAATGAAATATAAAAATCATACTCCCTCCGTCCCGGAACACTTTGGTGTTCCGGGACGGAGGTAGTATAACTTAAAAAGAGAAATGTAATTACCCTTTATTATATTATAAGTCATGCAAATATAATTGATGACGCAGGCTATTCATGACATACAGATATGTGAAATTATAATTATCTTTCCTTGTTAATCTGATTACAGTAATGCAAATTTGCTCGTATTTATTTCATAAACCAATTCCAAAATCGCCTTGAGTTAATGTAGAAACGTGATATAACAATTATATTTCTCTATATAAGATTATACATAAATTATAAGAAAAATATGCCCATCAAAATATTTCTCTCTCTAACGGCAAACAAAAAAAAAAGCACACGAAGTGACAGGAAATTATAAGGAGGGCATGGATTTGGCAATGATGCAGATGAATATGAGAAGATGTTTCATTTGTTCAATCTGTCAAAAACTCTTCACACAAGTTACAATCATTGAACAATGTCGTCATCGATGTGAGTTCTTTCTTGTCCTCTCGATTAATTAATTTTTTATTTTTTTTCTTTCATGTTAGTTAATAATTTTCATGTTTGTGTTTTTTTTTTTATGATAGGTTAATAATTTTTGTTGACTGTATGTAATAAACATTTCTGTCCAATTATTTACTCAGGGGCTGGGTGGAGCCGCGGCTCATTAGTTTTTATAAAATATTTATTATATTTTTGAAACCAATAAATTTCTTTATAATATATATATATATATATATATATATTAATGATAGACCCTTTTTATTTTTGAGAAAAAGGAATGACCCTTTTGAGAATTATAAAGTGGCATTTTATTTGACAAATCATCCCCCTTTTATTAAAAACAAAAACAAAAATAGAGAGGAAACTCCAAATTTCGCTATCGTACTTTAGTATGAAAGTGTAATGAACTTTTAAATTTTTCTTCTTTTCAACAATAAGTTGTCTTGTTTCTAAAAGAGAAGAACAATAAATTATCCCTGTTTAGGTAAAACATATTTTTTTAATGGAAGAAAATTTCAATAATTAAATAATATTATACTTCCTTTTTTTTATCTCAATTAAATATCGTTCTAATTTAATTAAGGAATATAAAAATTGGACAAATATACTACTCCCTCCATCCCGGATTACTTTGCACATCAAATTGGGCACAATTTTAAAAAAAAAAAGTGAATATTTGTTTTTTGATTGAGGGTATAATGGTCAAATTTACTTTTTTCTAATAAAGTGATTAGTTTAATATTAAATGGCATTGTGTGAGAAAAAGTAATGGCATTGTGTGTAAATAAGTGTGTATTGTGAGGGTAAGAATTATGATAAATTTTACCATTTTTGGGTGTGCAAAGTATTTGGGGACAAACTAAAAAGAAAAGTATGTAAAGTGTTAAGGGACGGAGGGAGTATTAATTAACTAATCGAGAAATTCAGAATTTAAAATTAGAAATAAAATCAAACTAATTCCATAAAATGATTATATCAAATTCCTAAATTTTAGTTAAGGAATATTAATAAAGGTAATGATGGTTTAGGAAAGTTTCACAGATCTCTAAAAACAAAATTAATTGTAAATAAAATTTAACCTCTAAAATAATATTAAAATAATATTTAATTGGGATTGGAGGAAGTAACATATACTTCTTCTAATCCCGTACATATTTTTTATTTTCTAATAGTAGCCTTTTTAATTATAATAATCATTCCTTTCTTCAACTTTACCTAAACACTTATCAAAAACATCTCTTATTTTTAAACTTATTAGGTTAATTAATTTGAAATTTGATTTTTCATCTCACACCCAGGGATAATGAGTAGGGGAAAGAGTTTAGATAGTGCAAGTTCAGTTTTTTATTTTATAATAATATATATATATATATATATATATATATATATATATATATATATATATAAACAGATAGTATTTTCGCAACAAGTTCCGATACAATTTCTTCTTACAAATTCGTCCTGTAATTTTTGCAAGTCCTCCTACTCTTATTAATTTAATATTGATTTTTAAATGTTACTTCTCCAAATATGTGGTGGAATGAATTGCAAAGTTTTTTTTATATATACCTTTGCACTAATTATTACCGTTATTTTATTTAAGTATTTAATTATTTAATTCCCCTTTTTTTATTTGTTGGTTATTATTGGAGTACAAATTTTATTTTCTAAAAAAATTGTAAATTGGTGCCCATTTTAATGTGAAAATATTTTGTAATTATTATGTAAATTTTTATTTAGTCTATTTGCAGAAGGGAATCACTTTCATATACGAAGAAAAGAAAACTAAATAATATTAGGTTTTAAATAATAATCTTGCCAGTCGGCCTCTTGACTAGAATTCAAATTTCTTACTTGCAAATCATTTTGGACCGCATAATTTTATCTTATATGGATATTCATTTCATTATACTGCATGGAGATTAGTTTCACTATTTTAATATTTTAGCGATAAAGTACCTTTTAATTTGGGTAAATTTTTATACGACACTGTTTAACGCATCTTATTTTACAAAATGGGTTGAATTAATTAACCTGGTCAACATGTTGGGGTCAAAGTCGGTAATTCATTCAACATAAGTAATAGTTTTATATGTATTAGATAAAATTTTGTATCATATAATATTTTTATGTTATGATCAGATAATATTTTGAGAAATTATAACTTGAGAAATAGTATTGTGTAATATATTTTTATGTGTTTCAATTAATATTTTATATGTATCATGTTATATTTTTAGATCGAAGAGTTTAATCTATGATTAATTTGACTAAAAATTTCTATTACAATAAACTAACAAGTTTACCATTAATAAGAATCAGATATCACTTATGGTTACAAAAACTTAATGACAAAAGAACTAAGTTTTCAGTATTAAATGGTAATAAAATAATAGTCAAGTAAAATATGTAAGGGGGTATAGATGAGATTAAATGGTAATAAAATAATAGTCGAGTAAAATATGTAAGGGGGTATACATGAGTTCTTTTTTAGTGATGTGATTCTTGTATTTTATTTCTTTTAATTCACAGTTATGTATTTTATTAAGGGTAATATTTATATATTTAATGTGTGATCGTTATTTTAAATATTAGATGAAATATATATTGAAATAGAGAATCTCATTTGGATATTGAGTGGGAATATTATCTGTAAAAATTTATATGAGACTGTTTCATATAAAATATTATATAATAAAGCAACATAAAATTTTATATGAGACCTGTATTGACCGTGTTGACTGAATTAGCCTATTTTGATTAGTTCTATAAACTTCGTCCCCACTAGAATGGTCTTATCTCTACTAATTTGTCACCGTAAGTGCGTTTAGAAATTATTGTTGCAGCAAAACCTATTGCGATATAAAATTTCTATTATATATAACATAAAATTGAAGTGTTGATTCTCTTTCCCTGTATTATTTCAAGAGGACCTTGATCTTTAACTTAATTTTTTTGTAATAGTTTGTTATAAATGCATTTTAAAGAAGATTAACGAAGAGGGAATACGTAATTGTCCGTTATGTAATGTTGACCTTGGCTCCGCTCCACTTCAAAGACTAAGGTATGTGCCAACTATATATCTAATAACTTATCTTCATCACAGTGTATTTTAGATAAAAAGATTTCAAATTTATAATAGCAAATTTATTGATGGTATTTTAATGATTATAAATTTGAAATCCATTTTAAATTAAGTAGATTTAAAATTCATTCATTTAAAATCCTAAATTTCAAATTCATTCATTGTAAATTATGAATTTTAGATCACTTTGTACTTTAATTGAAATAGAAAATTGTATTTTTAGTTCATACTTTTTCATGGACTATATAAAAAAACTTTAATTTGTGGATAGGTATTTAAAAGATATCATGAATTGAGGATATTCGGAATGTAATGAGGGTCCAAATAGAAAACAATTAACGTCACATAAGTTTGATAAATGATATTAATACTGTAAAACAATTTACATTTTTGCAATTTCATGTCGAGACTCACAATTTAGGATATTAATTTATGCTTTTTTCTACACTGAGGACATTCGAGCTTGGGCTGTCTACATATACACGATATGTAAATTGGAATTCTCCTACTGTATTTTGAATTTAAAGTTGTCTGAGCTAATTACTAAGTCTTATTACCAAATACAGAACTTATGAATAGTTGTAACAAATTATGCTTCAATTCGATTTTTTATTCCTTACGCAATTTGTGTTTGATGTTGAAATCCTATAGGATCGACCATAGTTGGCAAAGCAAAGTGGACAGTTTCAATGACAAGAAAAGAGAAGATAGAAAAGGTGAAGTTGTTAAAGAGACCACAAAAGTTTCTGAAGATTCAAGAAATGAAATGAAGGGAAATCAAAGCAAGAAAAGGGCATTTAATTCCTTAATCAACACTCAAATCCCAGAAGCATTTTCATATGCTTATACCTCAATGAGGACTAATGAAAATCAGGTAGTGTTAATATATATCTTTCAAACAATAAATATGAGAAAAATGTTTCGAGCAAGCTTGGTCCTGTCAAAATCAAAATTCGTAATTAGATCCCTTAATTTTTTAAATATAGAGGTTTCGACCTGAGTCTTCAGAAATATGGATTATGGCTGGAAAATGTCACAATATTGTACGCACGTGTATTTTCTAGTCAAAATTTGAAATTTCGGACACTTCAGGGTCCAATCCACACAAGATAACAATGTGCAAGATTTTTAATTACGAATTTTGATTTCAATAGGCCAACCAGCTTTGTTGGACCCTTTTTCACATACATGAATTTCCTATAATAGTATAGTCAAGATGGCATCTTTTTATCATTTGATTCTCAATTGACCCACTAATTATTGCAGAAATGTAATAACGATGAATTGAAATCCAAGCAATATTTTCGAAAAAATAATAGAGAGAAGGGAGAAAAATCATCGGAGAATATGAGAGATATGTGGAGAGCTCTAATGGAGCATGATAAGTCATATCCTATGAAACATGCTCAAGGGCAAGAGGCAAAACATCTTGTTACCAAAGATGACGATGTTGCATTTACTTCTCAATTGCAACAGTGGCGTGAGTTACGCACAAGACAACAAGACGAGAAAATTAATGTTGTTGGCTATGGAGGATTCAAGAATCCAACAAAACCTGTAGTTGATGGTAATATCAACTACGAATGCAATGAAAACGTTACGACATTTTGGTTTTCGCTAGTTGCTTCTGATAACCAGTGAGATATCTATACTCCAATCCAATATGCATTCTATCTTATTTAGTTTTAAAGAAAATAAACATTAGCTAATTTCTTGTATTCATGTTGTAGGAAAAGCAAGGCACCGTTGGAGCAAATATCATCCAGATACCTAAGAGTGAGGTAAGTTCTTTGATTTGGTATACATATTAGCAAATTAATTTGAAAATGTTATGCCCCAATATTGTTAGTCCAATCTTAACATCTAAAGAAGTCAACATATTATATATATATATATATATATATATATATATATATATATATATATATATATTGATATTGTAGCAAAACAAACATCAAATATTATCGAATTTTTTTTGACACACAAGCACAAGACCATGGTTTGTGCCGCATGAACTATAGTGGTTCATGTATGCAAGGTTTTTGCCTGACATGAACCACACATACACACATGATTCGCTCTTGACACAAACCAAAGATACATACCACATGCACACTATGATGTTTGATGGGTTCCGTCTACATTTTAATAAAGATATTGTTGTCAAATGACTATGTTTTTGATTAGGCTAAAGTTCTTTATAACTTAATTACATTTTTGTTGTTTTGGTTATCTTACCCTTTATGAGTTGTAAAATGGAATACAAGTCAAACACTAAATAATCTGATTTGATTTACTATTTCACAGGGATGGAAACATTACGGTTTCATCAATCAAGAAGTACATAATGAAAAAGCTCAACTTACGCAGTGAAAACGAGGTTTGTCATCCACCCCCAATCCCCTTTATCTACTCTTTCTATTTTAAAATAAATATTGTTTTAGGATTTTACACACAAATTAAAGAAACTGATAAAAAACTGATATTCTTATATTTATAAGTGTAACTATTATAGATAAATTTCAAATATTCACATTATATCTTATTTAATTTGAAGGAATTAAAATAAATGAGGGCTTCGTTTAATATGGATAGTTGTTTCTTCAAATCTTATAGTTACACTTACTCTGACAAATTTTTTTTACTAAAACAATTTATTTTAAGATAAAGGTAATATACGTATGTATATATTTCCCTATTCTTACGTCATTAATTCTATGATGAATTCTACTTAATTATCAATATAATTACTGATAATCGCAAAATCAATATTTAGGTGGAGATAAGTTTGCAAGGACGTCTATTGCTTCCAAATTTGCAAATGAGGAAATTGGTGGATTTGTGGTTGCAAACAACTGCAGCATCAGAAAGGAAAACTGCATTTGTTGGTTCTTCTGCACAAGATTTTGTCTTGACTCTAACCTATGCACGGAGACCTTTGTCTACTTAATTAATAAACCCTTGGGAAAAATAAAGAAACTTTAATTCCCCCCCCCCCCCTTTTTTTCCCTCATTTTTTTGAGTTACAACTAGGAGAGACAAACAATTTGTACATTTCCTATATTTGCAGTTGCAAAGAGAGGAAATTGCATTTGATTCCTTAAATGCATTTTAAGTCTTAACTAGAAGGTAATTTTGTGCATTTTAAGCAAACTTCATTTGTTTGTATTTAGTTGGTTCTTTCTTTGTTAGTTTAACTAGTAGTTGACCCGCATGATGCGCAGTATATTATTTAATACACTAATATATATAATTTTTAGTTTAACTAGTAGTTGACCCGTATGATGCGCAGTATATTATTTATTACACTAATATATATAATTTTTAGTAATATAATGAAGTTGTATGAATGAAAATGTTACTCATATCATCTTTTATTATTTCCAAACATGTACAATATACAAATATGTTTTTCATATTTCTACTTATTGGTCCCAAGTGGTATAAGGTTAAGAGGGGGGTGAATTAACCTTATCAAATTTTCAAATTTTTCCTCCAAAAATGTAAGTCCTTCGAGGAGCAGGTAGTTTAGAGAGCTTATTGCACTGGATAGGTTACTGCTTGAGCAGTTACCTCGGGACTTAAAAGAGTTTTAAATGCACAACGAAAATTATGTGTTTTTCGAATAAAGCTTTTATACAGGATACTTTCAGAAGAGATAGATAGATATAAACAATGAAAGCAATAAGCACACAGACAGGCAGATATATAGAGGTTCGAGGATGGAGTAATCCCTCTACGTCCTCTCTACTCTTTCTCAAGGAGGAACATTGTTAAAGTAAGTGTTAGTTCCAAGTGGTATAAGGTTAAGAGGGGGGTGAATTAACCTTATCAAATTTTCAACTTTTCTCCAAAAATATTAAAGATGCATCGATAGGTCGCTGCTTGAAAGCTTACTGCATCGATAGAAAGCTTACTACATAGATAGGTCGCTGCTTGAGCAGTTACTTCTGGACTTAATCAGAGTTAAAGATGCACAGCAGATATTATGTGATTTTCGAAAGATGTTTTTTTATGCAGGATGCTGTGATAAACAATATAAGCAGATATAAGAATAAAGTTGTAAAACACAGACAAGCAAGCTTATAGAGGTTCGAGGATGGAGTAATCCCTCTACGTTTTCTCTATTCCTTTTCAAAGAGGAACTTTGTTAAAGCAAGTTTGATTTACAAAGATTCTGCTAATACAAACTTCACTCTACACAAAAACTATTAGCTCTATCCATACAGGTAGATGCACAGTGACCAACTATTCGACACACACAGGATCTCCACACAGGTTCCTCGACCCACACAGGATCTTTTCTCTTCTTCAGAGAGAACAAATACTTAGCAGGATTATCCTCTGCCTAAGCAACTTATAAACAGTCTATTTAAATAAAGATAGAGTATCCTTCAATGTTCGAGTGCAGCAAGCTCTTTGAACTTCAGAATTTCACAAGGTAGCTGGTTTGCGACTTTTGTAGATTGAGTGACTGAAATGAGAGAGGTTTGAAAGATGTTGAGCTTAGAAAATTTACTTCGCGAGTTGAATATTTCAATTCTTGTTCCAGGTGCACTCAATCTTCTATTTATAGTCTTCAGTGAAAATCTACCCGTTGAAGAGACAGTTTCACTACGGTGAGGTGTTTTGCAGCCATTGGTTCGTACAAAAGATCTTCGACACTGTTCCTGCTGCATCCCTTCACCTCTGCACTGTGGCACCCGCCTTGCTCTGCACTGTCCAGTACTTGGTCCTTATCTTTTCCAGATGACACTTCTTGATTGGCTTGAACTCAAGTGTCTCTACCAGCTCCTCAGAGTGCAATGAAAAAGATGTATCTGGGAGTTGACTTGCTGCTCTTCCTTCTGATAAGACAGCTTCATCTGACTTGAAGAGACTGAGCTAGCTCCTAGTGTCCTTTTATACTTAGGTGGTATTCTTTAATTGAAGATGCAGTATCCTGACTATGTGCAGGCAGCAGTGACTTGGCAGGTTCCTTCCAGTATCTTCTTCCTCTTCCAGCATCCTTGCCTTAGCTAAACTTTTACATAAGGAAACCTATCCAGATAGCTAAGTTCTATCTATTACATGTTTTGTCTCATCAAAATCTATTACAATATCATCCTATCAATTTCCCCATTTTTGATGATAACAAAACTCCTTAAGAGGATCAAAGGTCATTTTTATATATCTCAGAACATAATGCAGACAACAGAATCAAACATAAGCATGCATTAAGTTCACCAGAAGTGAGCTTTCAAGATACAGAACCATAAAGTATTTCATTGATGAGCAATCAATCTCAAATATAGATCACAGATATACACAAGATAAATGAACAAAAATTAGAGATAAAAACAAATACATGCCAAACAAAACAGAGAGCATGCTACTAAGTCTTCAACCAACTGACTCTCTTCCTTTTTTCATACTTCGAGTCTTTCCACCAGTTGATTATAGACTCTTGATATCTCGGCTCTAGTAGCTTCCTTACCTCCACATCTTCTTCAATCCTAAGCCAGAAATCTTCACAGAAAGGTATGAACTCCTTTCCAAGTCTCTGTTTTAGCTTTACTTAGATTGGAAGTCCTTCCTTCGTAGCAAGATCCAGGTATCTTTCCATGGCTTCCTTGTTGGACCGGTACCCTTTGAAGAGAGCAGATTCCTTGCAGAGGGTTGTAAAATATCTCATTAGCTCCATTCTCTTGAAGGCTTCTATCTGGTGGAATGAAGGGTTGGCATCTGTGGGGAGAATGATCTCTGAAATCCTTGGAATGATGAACTTGTCACTTTTAGGATCCGGGTTTGCTTCCAGAAAGGTCTTGAGACCTGAGCTGACAGGATTTTGCATATTCTGCTCCAGCTCAGCCATGTCAGGCAACCTGTGGGCTGGATATATCTTGGCAAGAACTTCCTACGGTCCTTTCCCGAACACAATGTCCAGGTTGCTTGTCAGCTCAGCCTCTGTCCTTCTTTTATTTTCATATCTGCCTTCAACACCCTTTCTGAAGCCTGGATGAATAGACCCCGAGACAGCTTCTGATTTTCTTTTAGAGCTGCTGTCTGAAAGTCCTCTTAATCCAGCTCCCCTACTGCCACCATCACCAGCATCATCTCTTCTCCTACTTACTACAATCTGCCTGCAGGTAATAGGATCATACCCACTCTTTTACAGGTCTTCCAACCTCCCTTCCCCATTTTTGTCATCATCAGCTCTCCCAACTGCAAAGCTGACCATCGAATGAATTTCTGACAAGGTGCCAGAGTGCTCTCTCAAGGTCTGCGATTGGTTGAACAGTTCTTTATCCATACGGCCTACTATGGCGACAAGAGCTTTCTGGTCAGTCTCAAGAAGAATCATTTTCTACTCGTACCTGTTTAACTTCTTCATTACGTTCTTGACCACTTCCACAATAGCATCCTCCTTAGGGGGTCAGTGAGCATCAATCGTCTGACGAAGTTTTGCTAAAGTTACATTGAAGGAGTCAATGAAAGTTTGGGTCCCGATGAAGCTGGAGCGAGTTTCCTTCTGGAGTTTCTTACTCGCTTTCACCAGTGACTTCCCCATCTACTCAATTGCAGTCAGAACGTCGTCGTTCGACCTGGCAGCCTTCTTGTCTTTAGCAGTGTCAATAGCATGTACCTGTTGAAAAGAAGATGCGAGGGTTAGAGCTTTAGATTTTTCGGCTCTAGTATCACCCTGTTCACTGGGTAATCCATCATCGTTGTTGGAGGCATTGCTTGATCCTCCTTCTCCTGATCCAGCATCCTCTTTCTCTGGGGCATCCTCTCCAGCCTCCTTCTCTCCTCCTTCCTTATCACCTTCCTTATCCGCCTCATCCTTCTTTTCAACCTTCTTATCCACCTCATCCTCATTTTCAACCTCCTTATCTTGCTCAGGCTCCTCCTTTGCCTTCTCATCATCTTTTTTACCATCATCAACCTTTTCTTCCTCTTTGTCCTCCTTAGCCTGCTTCTCAGCTTTCTTCTCACCCTCCTTGTCAACTTCTATGGCATCCTCTGCCTCCTGTTCAGCATCTGCCTCCTCCTTTCCTGCATTTCCTTCTTCAGTGACCATCTCGCCATGGTCCATCGCCTTGACAGGAGCTGCTTCCTCCACCTTTATTGAAGCAGCCTTCTCTACCCCTTTTGTTACTTCCCCCTGAACCTCTACCTCAATTGGTATGTGACCTGTTGGCTCAACGGTTTCATCAGTTGCTGTTGTGGGTGGTGCTTTAGTTAATTTCAAGAAGGATTAGAACATGGCAGCAACAGCGAGGGTGTCCAACTCTTGTGTCTTGGGAGGGTCAGTTGGAGTAAGGTTACTCTCCTTCATCGGTGTCTGCCTAGGGACCTTTGGCAGAATGATCAAGTCTGTTAAGTAAGAGAACTCTTCATCGTTTTTCTCTGATGGTGAAGGTGACCTCCTGCTGATGGGTTCGATCATCAGCAGCGTGCAGGAGGAGCCTTCACCTACCTGTGGCTCTCTTACTGGTCTTCTCATCCTGGTGTCACTTAGGCTCACATCAGTAACCTGCTTGATCATCCTCTCCAGGGCCTTATCCTCACCATATTTCTTCACCTGGGTTGCAGCAAAGCCCACGTCATCGCCTGCTTTGACCTGATCAGCAGCAGCATCCAGAATCATCTCCTCCCGATAGAAATCTGGTTGCTCGATGGGTGTCTTCCCCTTCAGGCTCCTTGGGGAAGACTGGGGTAGCTGCTTAGCAGCTTCCCTTTACCTCATGGCTTAAATCTCAGTATCAACCTCTGCATTCTTCAGGAACTCGGGCAACTTCCTCCTCCTAAGCTGCTTCAGGAAGCTCTTTTACAGAACTTCCTCAAGATCATCTATCACTGCCCAGCTCAGGGCCCATTCATCCTCTATCTTCTAGTCAGCTCACTAGATCAGGTCTTCTCTGGGGAGGTGCCTGTATTGCCACCATGTGGTGAATTTGTCCATCAGCTTTGCAAATTCAGCTTCGACCTTGGGTAAGCTAATGACATATTCCACCACATCTTCCTTATCAGCCTATTCTCCTCCAGCTTCTTCATCATAAGCAGCAGCATCCCCTGCCTGCTCACCCCTTAGTGGAGAATCAATCTCCACTTCCACTACAGGCTTCTTCACAGGCTAGACTTTAGTGTCTTCTTATTAGTCATCAGAAATTACCAGCCTCATTTGTACCTCCTTCTTGCTTAATCTTCTTTAGCTCTACATTGGCTGGTGAGGGTTCGTCCATCCTCGAGCTGCTTTTCGGTGAAGATAAGCCGCTACTGGTCCGACGGAATGTCTTTCTTATTTCGGAAGCTCCCTTGGCACCCTCGGAGACCTCCCTGATTACTGGAGATGATCGAGCAGAATTCTTATTGGAAAAGACTCTGCCTGCACCGATAAACTTCCCTTTCTGGATGGGTTTCCCTTGGGACAGATCTACCTTCAAGTGTCCCAGCAATGTATTCACCACCAGCCCATAAGTGGGCTTAACTTTCTTCTCCACCTCCTCCACCAACTTGGAGAGCAGCTAGCTGGCCCAGTTCACCTTCTCCTTCTTCAGAATAGTCATCATCATTTTGTACCTGAATTTGGTACACTTATCAAATGAACCAAAGCGGTTCTCAATAATGTGACAGCAGATGTCATGCAGCATCTCAAACTCCAGAAGGAAGAATTTTTTGCTACAGCTCCGGGACATTCCCTTGATGTCTGTTCTCCCGGTGAACGTCTTCCAATAAGACTCCAGCTCTTCTTCTCCATAGGTGGAGAAGTCACTGGCGTCCATTTCTTCAGTGAGGAGAGAGAACACCTCTTCCAGAAGCCCGGCATCCATAGTGAGCTTCATTCCTCCCAACTTTGATCGGATCTCTGACCGATCCTCAAAGACCCTAGCTCGCCTGTAGAACTTGGCCACCTGATCCTCTCTGTAAGGAGCCTTGAAGAATGAGCAGAGTCTCAGTAGACCGGAAGAGCGAAGACACCTTAAAATGTTCTTCATCAGGTCTTTGGTGTGTCCTTCCTCCTCGACCATGTTGAGGATGATGTCCTGGTCCACTAACCTGCCGTCAACCACTAGGTTTTGCTTAGGTGTCATTTATGAGAGAGAGATAGAAAGTGAAGAGCAAGAGATTAGAGTATACAAGAGTTAGGGTTTTCAGAAAACTTGAGAATGAGAGATGATAAGTGTAAGAGATGAAGAAATACTCCCTTATATTTAAATTTGGGGTGTCTTTGATCTAACGGCCCAGTTTTAATTTGAAGTTGAAGGGTCTCTTGATCCTGCAGCTATAATTTTTGGCGCGGTGTATGTTGATACACTGATGTGATATTTTTTGAGGAGATCGAGGGGTTTTCTACAAAAATGGCTGTTGACGTGGAGTAATTGTTCCGTATTCCACGTGCCCACATCTCTGGTTTCTGTAGACTTCTTACTGTAACCGTTGACCAGCATCTTAGCTTCAGGGACTATCCAGGATCCTTAGGCAGTGACCTTTAGGTTACTGTCTTGTCATTTGGATTATTCGTCGCCTGGAGTTCCCCTAAGTTGTATAGCCATATACATAGGATCAATAGAGATATTTAGCTCAAGTTAATTATGCCCAGCTCATTTCTAAGAAATGAAAATCTTGATTCACAGAGCGACTTGGTGAAAATGTCAGCTAGCTGTAGATTAGTATGCACTTTCTCTAGTGATATATCTTTCTTTTCAACGTGATCTCTTATGAAGTGGTGTCTGATATCGATGTGTTTTGTTCTTGAATGAAGAACTGGGTTATGAGTGATTGTTATAGCGCTTGTATTATCACATAGGATAGGAGTTTCCTTCTCAATAATTCCATAGTCCTTCAGTTGCTATTGAATCCATAGAATCTGAGCACAGCAGCTTCCAGCAGTTACATATTCAGCTTCAGCAGTTGAGGTTACTATAGAAGTTTGTTTTCTGCAGAACCAAGATACCAGTTTGTTTTCTAAGAGTTGGCAGGTACCACTCGTACTCTTCCTGTCGATCTTGCAACCTGCAAAATTAGAGTCAGTATAACCAATAAGTTTGATTCTTTAGGGTACCATAGTCCAACTTCCTGTATTCCTTTGAGGTATCTGATGATTCTTTTGGCTGCTGTAAGATGACTCATTGGGTGCTGCTTGATATCTGGCACACATTCCTACTGAAAACATTATGTCTGGTCGGCTAGCTGTTAGGTAGAGCAGTGGCCCAATAAGTCTTCTGTACTTTGTGACATCCACTGATTTACTATCATTGTCTTTATCCAAGCTTCCTGAAGTTACCATTGGGATGCTTACTGTACTTGTTTTTTCTAAATCGAACCTCTTAAATAGTTCATTGGTGTACTTCATTTGATTTATGAAGGTTCCATTGCTCATTTGTTTCACTTGAAGCCCAAGAAAGAAGCTTAATTCTCCTATCATGCTCATTTCAAACTTGGATTGCATGAGATTTGAGAACTTCTTTCACAGTTCCTTGTTTGTTGATCCAAATATGATATCATCAACATAGATTTGAACTAGCAGGATGCTCTCTCCATCTTGGATTCTGAAGAGTGTCTTATCTACTTTTCCCTTCTTGAAGCCATTGTCAAGTAGGTATTTCGATAGAGTGTCATACCAAGCTCTAGGTGCTTGTTTGAGTCCATAGAGAGCTTTATTCAATCTGAATACTATTCTTCTGAATTGTCTTCAAATCCCAGAGGTTGCTCTACGTAGACTTCTTCAGCTAGTAAACCGTTTAGGAATGCACTCTTCACATCCATCTAATATACGGTGAGGTTGTTGTGTGCTGCATAGGCTAGAAAGATTCTGATTGCTTCCAATCTGGCTACTGGTACAAAGGTTTCTTCAAAATCTATTCCTTCTTCCTGACAGTAACTTTTTACCGCCAGTCTAGCTTTGTTTCTGACAACTTGACCTTCTTCATCCAGCTTGTTCTTGAATACCCACTTAGTGTCGATTACTCCTTGGTGAGTAGGTTTGGGAACTAGATGTCATACTTGGTTTCTTTCAAATCGATTCAGTTCTTCTTGCATAGCTTGAATCCAGTTGGTATCTGCAAGTGCTTCCTCTATACAGTTTGGTTCAGACTGAGAGATGAAGCATGCAAACATGGCTTCATGGGGGTTGGTTCTTCTCGCTCTCACTCCAGATGTAGAATCTCCTATAATCTGATCTCTTGGATGGTTCATTAGCCATTTTCTCTTGATTTATTCAGCTTGCTGTTCATTCTGTTCTTCAATAGGTTGCTCTGGATCATGCTGATGTGCGTTGGCCTGCTGACTTGAGTCAAGTTGAATGTCTAGCATGATCTCCAGCTGTATACCATCAGGGTGATGAACTTCTTCCTGAACAATAGGTTCAGGTTGGACAGTTGGAGGTTCCTGGTCACTACTAGGTTCCTGTTCTGTAATAGGTTGCTGGGTAGAAGCAGGTTGCTGATTGTGACCTGAAAGATTTTCTTCTATATTTTGGAGATTTGGCAACTGTGCATCAATATATTCAACACAAGTGTCGGTGATGCGAGTTTTTCTAAAATCTTCATTAAGATCATCTATATCAGCCCTTATGCAATGTGGCTCATCAAAAACCACATGCATCGATTCTTCCACAACAAGTGTTCTGGGAAGATTCTGAAGGCTTTGCTTACCGAGGAGTATCCTAGGAATACTCCTTCGTCTGACTTTGAGTCAAACACCTTCAAGTAATCCTTTCCATTATTAAGCACGTAGCACCTGCAACCAAAGATATAAAAATAATCAATGTTTGGTGTATACCCATACCATAGTTTATAAGGAGTTTTAATTGAATCTTTGTTGATGAGGCATCTATTTTGGGTATAGCATGCTGTGTTGATCGCTTCTACCCAAAATCTCTTTGTGAGCATTGCTTCGGCTAGCATGGTCCTTGCAGCTTCTTTAAGGGTTCTGTTCTTTCTTTCTGCGACTTTATTCTGCTGGAGTGTCCTTGCTGCTGAGTATTTATGCTTGATTCCATTGTCAGAACAGTATCCTTTGATGAATTTATTTGTAAACTCGGTTCCTCTGTCTGTTCTAATTTTCACCACACTCAGGTTTTTCTCTATCTGCAGCTTCTTCAGAAACTCCGGTAACCTTCGTTGGGTATCTGATTTCTTGGTTAGGAACATGGTCCATATGAATCTTGAGTAGTCATCCACCACTACTAGGGTGTACTTCTTTCCACTCATGCTTACTGGTTCCACTGGTCTAAACAGGTCCATGTGGAGTAGATCGAGTATCCTTTTGGTTGATCTTTGAACCTTGTTCTTGAAAGAGCTTTTGGTTTCTTTTCCTTTTTGACATGCTTCACACAGACTCTCTTTCTTATATACTAGGTCAGGTAGCTCTCTGACCAGTTTTTTTCTTTCTAGCTTGTTAATTGATTTGAAGTTTAGATGGCTCATCCTTTTGTGTCATAGCCAACTAGCTTCTGATGATCCTGTTGCAATGAAGCAGGTAACTGTGGTTATTGAGCTTCAGTCAGCTATGTAGATATTTCCTTTTCTGGTTCCCGTTAGCTTAACTTCCTTGGTTTGACTATCTCTGATCAGGCATTTGTTGTGATTGAATTCCATTGAGTAGCCTTTATCACAGAATTGGCTTATGCTAAGCAAGTTGTACTTTAGCCCTTTCACGTATGATACTTCTTTTATGTGAGTGTTTCCTTTGATGAGATCTCCAATTCCTCTAGTGCTTCCCTTAGAGTCATCTCCAAAAATGACTTTGGGTCATTTGCACGGTTATAGATCTTTGAGGATTTCTTTGTTTCCAGTCATGTGTCTTGAGCAGCCACTATCGATGTACTATACTTCCTTACTGCTTCCTGGCATAGTTTCCTGTAGAATAAAGATTACTGGTTCTTAAGTACCCATATATGTACGGGTCCTTCTTTGTTAGTCCTCTTGGAAATCCAAACTTGTCTTACAACAATTGATTTGTTGAAGACTTGGTTGTTTCTTCTATAAGCGGTATCCTTAGGATACTGTTTTGTGTGTGCAGAACGTGTAGAACCATCACTTTTAAAGCGAGGTTTTCCACCATACTTCCCTTGAGCATGAGCTCTTTTAGGTTTAGACATTAAGGTCTTAGTATGTGTGGGGTAGAAGGTTTTGTGCAGCATCCTCATAGGTTGTTGTTTCCTCTTACTGCTCGCAGCGGATTGATTCCGCTACAGCCAACTTTTGAGAACAGGCTTACTTCCTGAAGATGTGTACATGGGTTTCTTGCCCTTATCTATACCTGTTGTTTTGCTCAAGCTTTCTGTTGAGTTATTAAATAACTCTTTTGCCATGGAGGTTTCTACTTAAACGAAAACAACAGCTTTGGGCGTGCTTGATGTTTCTTGAGAAATTGCAGCACAGTATCCTAGGCCAGTCCTATCAAAGGGACTTTTGGCCATCCTGAGAAACTCCTTGGCATATTTTGCAGATTTGCTAAAGATCCTAATTGTTGCTTGGAGATCGCACTTCTCATCCTCAAGCTTAGCGATTGTCAGATTGAGCTTCGATACTTCCTCTTGGAGGTTACTGCACTTTGAGCTACTAAGCTCATATGCAGATAGCTCTTCAGCTAACTGTTTGTTTTTCCTCCTGAGCATCTCATTTTCAACTTTCAGCTCTTCATGGATTGAGTTTATCTGCTCGAAATCGCTCATGATTTGTCTTAGGGAGAGGTTTTTGTTCAGCTTCTCATCTTTCTGTATGGGGCAGGATGGGTAAATTACCTCGTCATCTTCGTGGTCCTCTGCTCCATGTGCCATCAGGTAGATGAGTGCTTCATCTTCTGATGAAGAAGAATCACTATCACTATCGGAGGAATCTGCTTCCTGTTGAGCTTCCTTTGATGTCTTCTTCCCTTTTTTCTATTTCACTGAGAAAGGTTTTGATCTTTCTTCTTTTCTCTTTTCATTTCTTCTTTCTCTGGGATGACTCTCCTTCAAGATATCGATTAATCTTAGGATGCGGACATTCTCTGGCATAGTGTCCTGGTTTTCAACAGTTGTAGTATAGGTCTGAAGTGTCCTAATTAGATTACTGGAAGCTGGGAGGTTGAGGGGTTGGCTGATTTTTCTTGAAGTCGCTTCTCCTATTGTATCTAATGAATTTCTTGAAGTTCTTCAGGAGAAGGTCATTTCCTCATCAGTGCTTTCTGCAGGCAGCTCCATCTGCTTACTGCAGGTAGCTCCAGTATCTCTTACTCCTCTTGCTATTAGGGTAGTTACCTTCGTGCTTGATTCTTCTGTTTCCTTCTTTCTTCTATTGATGTCGTACTCGAAGGCTTTTAAGTCTGAGAAGAGATCAAATGTCCTCATTGATTTCAGGTCCATGAAGACTCGTATGGCTATTGTTTTGTTGTCTCATTCTGCAGGTAAGGCTCTTAACATTTTCATGCTCTTCTCTTTTTGAGTGTAGAATTTATCCAGGGACTCTAGCTCATTGACAATGTTTGTGAACATCAGATCCATCTGCTACAAGGTCTCCTCAGGCAGCATTTCGAACAGCTTAAATTTCTGAGTGGCAGTTGATACTTTATTCTCCTTTGTAAGCTCCGTTCCTTCGCATATCTATTCAAGCTTGTTCCATATGTCCATCGTCGTTTTGTAAGTTTTAACCTTGCTGAAGGTACCTTTGTCTAGAGTGACAAACAGGGCATTCTTGGCCACGTTATCCAGATTGGCTTGCCTTCTATCATCAGCCGTTCACTCCTCTTTGGGTTTATCGATGACAGCTTGATGAGGAATAGCTGCTGCATCACCGGCATCGACAGCTTGATGTGTCTACATTCTAATTTTTTAGTCATCATATACTTCAATAGAGAACATAGGAAGCTTATGCGTATCCATGATGTGATGAAATTTGATAAATGTACTTTTTCGAAAATAGGGGATCAGGGATTGATCAGATAGATTGGGTTTTTAATCCAACCCGCTTTGATACGACTTGTTGGTCCCAAGTGGTATAACGTTAAGAGGGGGGTGAATTAACCTTATCAAATTTTCAACTTTTCTCCAAAAATATTTAAGTCCTCTAGGGAGCAGGTAGCTAGAAAGCTTACTGCACCGATAGGTCGCTGCTTGAGCAATTACTTCTGGACTTAATCAGAGTTAAAGATGTACAGCGGAAATTATATAATTTTCGAAATATGTTTTTATGCAGGATGTTGTGATAAACAATATAAGCAGATATAAGAATAAAGCTGTAAAACACAGACAAGCAAGCTTATAGAGGTTCGAGGGTGGAGTAATCCATCTACGTCCTCTCTACTCCTTCTCAAGGAGGAACTTTGTTAAAACAAGTTTGATTTACAAAGACTCTACTAATACAAACTTCACTCTATAAAAAAACTGTCAGATCTATCCACACAGGTAGTTGCATAGTGACCAACTATTCGATCCACATAGGATCTCCACACAGGTTCCTCAACCCATACAGGATCCTTTCTCTTCTTCAGAGAGAACAAATACTTAGCAGGATTATCCTCTGCCTAAGCAACTCCTAAACAGTCTATTTAAGTAAAGATAGAGTATCCTTCAATGTTCAAGTTCAGCAAGCTCTTTGAACTTCAGAATTTCACAAGCTAGCTGGCTTGCTGCATTTGTAGACTGAGTGACTGAAATGAGAGGGGTTTGAAAGATGTTGAGCTTAGAAAATTTACTTTGCGAGTTAAATGTTTCAGTTCTTATTACAGGTGCACTCAATCTTCTATTTATAGCCTTCAGTGAAAATTTGCCCGTTGAAAAGACATTTACTGCGGTGAGGTGTTATGCAGTCATTGGTTCGTACAAAAGATCTTCTGACATTGTTCCTGCTGCATCCCTTTACCTATACATTGCGGCGCCCGTCTTGCTCTGCACTGTCCAGTACTTGGTCCTTGTCTTTTCCAGATGGCACTTCTTGATTGGCTTGAACTCGAGTGTCTCTACTGACTCCTCAAAGTGCACTGAAAAAGATGTATCTGAGAGTTGACTTGCTAATCTTTCTTCTGATAAGACAGCTTCCTCTAGCTTGAAGAGACTGAGCTAGCTCCCAGTGTCCTTTCATACTTAGGCAGTATTCTTTAATCGAAGATGCAGCATCCTGACTTTGTGCAGGCAGTAGTGACTTGGCAGGTTCCTTCCAGTATCTTCTTCCTCTTCCAACATCATTGCTTTAACTAAACTTTTACATAAGGAAACCTATCCAGATAACTAAGTCATATCTATTACATGTTTTGTCTCATCAAAATCTATTACAATATCATCCTATCAGTAAGCTTGATTTACAAAGACTCTGCTAATACAAACTTCACTCTAAACAAAACTGTCAGCTCTATCCACACAGGTAGCTGCACAGTGACCAACTGTTCGACCCACACAGGATCTCCACACATGTTCCTTGACCCACACAGGATCCTTTCATTTTTTACAAAGAGTACAAATACTTAGCAGGAATATCCCCTGCCTAAGCAACTCCTAAATAATCTACTTTAAAAATAAAGATATTCTTCAGCAATCGAATGCAGCAAGCTCTTTTGAACTTCAGAATATCGAAAGATAGCTGGCTTGCTGCTTGGTAGATTGAGTGACTGAAACAATAGAGATTGAAATATATTGATTCTTAGAGAGATAGCTTCACAAGATAGTTGTTTCAGTTCTTATTCCAGGTGCACTCAACCTTGTATTTATAAATTTAAGTGAAAATCTGCCTGCTAAAGAGACAGTTTTTAGTGGTGAGGTGTCTCGATCTGATTGATTCGTAGATGATCTTCTGACATCTTTTCTGCAACGCCTCCTTTGCTCTGCGTTGCGCCTGTCTCTTCTACGCTTCCCTTGCTCTGCAGCGTATGGTACTTTGTCCTTGCTGTTTTTCCAGATGATATTCCCTGATTGTCCTGAACTCGAGTGTCTCTATCGGCTCTTCAGAATGCACTGATTTTGATGTATTTGGGAGTTGACTTGTTATTCTTCCTTCTGATAAGACCAGCTTCCTTTGACGTAAGATGCTTCAAGCTAGCTCCCAATATCCTTCCATACTTAGATAAATTTCTCAGCTCGAGAACGCAATGACTTGTCTCTCATGCAGGTTGCAGTAACTTGGCGCAGACTCCTTCTAGTTTCTTTTTCCTCTTCCAGCGTCCTTGCCTTAACTAAACTTTTACATATGGAAATCTAACCAGATTGCTAAGACCTAACTATTACATGTTTTGTCTCATCAAAATCTATTACAATATCATCCTATCACTACTGTTTTTTAAAGTTATATTTTATAATTTTTACAAAATCGTTGTATGAAGTGGAGTTATGATTGAATTAAATTTTACGGTACATGTAAGAGTTGAGTATGTAGCGTAGATCATGACGATGACGGCAACAACAACAACAACAACAATAATAATATTTGTTACTACTTTATATAATTAAATGACTTTACAAAAAATAAATTGAAAAAAATATACAATGTATAGTTTATTTAAAATAAATTGATTTAATTTCTAATTTATTAATTCATTGATATAATTAAAATTTCACATGATTATAATATAATCACCAAATAAAATTTTATGTTGTAAGCTCAAATATGTATTGATTTATAAATAAGTCCCAATATAGATGTACTAATTATTGTGTATACTTATAACAATAATAGTAATAATATTTTGTCAAAAAAACAGAATAATAATAATAATAATAATAATAATAATAATAATAGTAACAATAATGATTTACTTTTATAGAGAAATACTTCTTACATTACAGATTACAAATACATACTTCAAATGTAAAATATTTATGTATAAACTTTCTAACTTTATAAAATTTTAAAAATTTATGTTTAAGTAAATAGATTTTGAAAAATAGTAATTTTCTTCTATTAAATTCTTTTATCGCTAGATTTATATTAAAATAACTAAAATGATTTTAAAAAAAATCCCATAAGTGGGTCAATATGAAAAAGTAAATTTTCTATAATAAATTATATTATGTAAATGTATATAATTAAAAAACTTTTAACTTCAATTTTTTTTTTCCAACTAATAGCTATTTAAATAAAATTTAATAGTATAATTTATTCATATATAAAATACATGTTTTTTTCTTTTAATTTTATGCATGACAATTCATTCCTTATTATGAAATATATGTTTATTTTATTTTATATATTTTTTATTATAATATTTAGTAGTTATCAAGAAAATCTTGCAATTTTTTATTTTCTTTATAATTCTTTTGACAAGACATTTTTTGAAGACTTTCCTTTTTTATATAATATAGATTTCTATGAATTGAACTAATATACAGTTGATGATTTGCCTTAATCTCCTCCCATGTTTGATGTTTTTTAATTGGAAAAATAAAATTGAATACACATCCCATATAGATAGTTTAGGTTGTTTGAAAGTACCATATCATAATATCATCATTAATTATTCATCCAATCTCAATTGGAGTGAGATCTTCTACTCTTGATATTATATTTCCTATTTTAAATTAATTACTACACATTACGTGTATTCAATGACATCACTAATTAATATGTGTCGTATATTAAATATCATGTAACACAAGATGTAATGTCAAATGTAATAGAAAATCCAAACTCATCTCAATTTTAATTCTTCCAATAAGAATATGTAAAATATATTATGCCATTAATGACCAAGTACTACTTCTAGTTGTTTATTTAGTGAATTTGATTAATTCAGTACAAATCAATTGGGTAGGTGAAGAATCAAATGACATATATAGATACCAAAACGGTGTGGAATAAATGTGTGAGTAAATACATAAATGTGTAGCACATATAATGTGGGACTTAAAACATCTTCATAGTTCTACTGCGGAAGTAGATGTTGGGTATATTCAATGTATTATAAATATTGAACGTGTAACTTTTAAAGCATCATAAATTGTCAACAATATATTGGACTTCATATATTTACCATACCCAGATAGATTTCATTGGAAATTAAGGACCAAAAATGTACTGTTTTCTAGGAAGTTATCCCTCTTGTGGGATTTAACCCCCATATACTAAGAACATCTCCAGCATAACTCATTATTTTACCACAAATTTTGTACTTTTTTTTAAAAAAATTATCACTCATCTTCAGCAGTTTAACTATATTTTGAATTAAAATAATGATTTCAATATATTCTATTATTATTATTATTATTGATAGGATGAAATGTAATAGATTTTGATGAGACAAAACGTGTAATAGATTAGAATCTTAGCTGTCTGGAGAAGTCTTTAATGTAAATTTGCTAAGGCAAGGATGCTGGAAGGACTTGAAGATTCTGCCAAGTAGTCAGGAAGCCAAAGTACCTGCTACCTGCATACTGTATCGAGCAACCAGCAAACGAAGTTCTAGAAGGATGCTACAAGGAACCTGGAGATAATCAAGGAAGCTGACTGACTCAATGAGGATACTACCAGATACATCAGAGTCAATGCAACCTGACTAGCCAGTAGAGTCACTCCAGTTCCAACAAATCAGAATCTGCCATGTGTGATAAAGCAGCAAGGACACAGTACAAACAGTCTGCAGAATGTAATTACGCAGACAAAGGACAAGCAGTTGCAGAACAGAATGAAGGCATTTCAGAACAGGTGTCAGAAGATCAGCAGAACCAATCAAATAGAGACACCTCATCATACAAAGGACTGCATTTCCAACGGGCAAAAAACCACCTGATGCCTATAAATAGAAGTCTGATTTTCAAAGGAAAGAAGATAACGATAATATACAATCAAGAGAACTGAGAAGTAAATAGACGCACAAGCTTATACCCTCAAGTTATTCAGACTAAGCAAGCAGCAAGCCAGCTACCTTTATGTTCTTCTGAAGTTCAAGGAGCCTGCTGCATTTGATTGTGCCTTAAATCTTTTATTCATTAAGTCTGATAGGAGTCACTTAGTCAGGTGTTGAAACTACTAAGTTGTAATCTCTCTGAAGAAGAGAAAGGATCCTATGTGGGTCGGTTAACCTCTATGGAGATCCTGTGTGGGTCGATAGTTGGTCACTGTGCAGCTACCTGTGTGGATAGAGCTGACAGTTTTGTTTAGAGTTTAGTTTATGTTAGCTGAGTCTATTGTAAATCAAACTAGCTTTAACAAAGTTCCTCCTTATGAAGGAGTAGAGAGGACGTAGAGGGATTACTCCACCCTTGAACCTCTATAAGCTTGTTTGTGCCTCTTATATCTATCTACCTGCATCTAAGCATACTGCATTAAAAAGCACGTTTCGAAAAACATAAGTATTTCCGCTGTGCATTACATTCTCTGACTAAGTCCTGAGGTTACTGCCTAAGCAGGAACCTATCGAGCAGTAAGCTTACTAGCTACCTGCCCATCAGGGACTTAACATCCTTTGGAGTGAAAGTTAAAAATCTGGTAAGGTTAATTCACCCCCCTCTTAACCTTATACCACTGGGACCAACAAGTGGTATCAAAGCAGGTTGGATTAGAAACCCAATCTGTCTGGTCAAATCCCTGATCCCTATTTTTCGAAAATTTGCATACATTATTTTCATCATATCATGGATTCACACTAGCTTCCTATGTTCTCTATTGAAGAGTATGACGATTGGAAGATTAGAATGCAGGCACATCTCTCAGCTATGCATGACGAAATGTGGATGGTTATCACGGATGGACCTCCAAAGATCACCAAACCTAATCCAATATTCGCGAGAGCTGCCGAAGTTGGCGATGCAGGAGCCATTCCCCATCAAGCTGTGATTGACAAACCAAGGGAAGAATGGTCGGCTGATGATAGAAGACGAGCTAACCTGGACAATGTAGCCAAAAACGCCTTGTTTGTTACTCTGGACAAAGGAACATTTAGCAAGGTCAAGACATGCAAGACTGCCATGGATATATGGAACAAGCTTGAACAAATCTGTGAAGGAACAGAGCTGACTAAGGAGAACAAGGTGTCTACAGCAACCCAGAAATTCGAGCTGTTCGAGATGCTCCCTGAAGAAACCTTAGAGCAGATGGATCTGAGGTTTACAAACATTGTGAATGAGCTTGAATCCCTGGACAAGTTCTACACTCAGAAGGAGAAAAATATGAAAGTACTAAGAGCACTACCTGCAGAATGGGACAACAAAACTACTGCAATGAGGGTGTCAATGGATCTAAAATCAATGAGTACATTTGACCTCTTCTCTGACTTAAAAGCCTTCGAATATGATATCAACAGAAGGAAGAAAGAAGCTGAAGAATCTAGCACAAAGGTAACTGCCCTGACTGCCAGAAATGTGAAAGACTCTAGAACTATCTGCAGTAAGCAGGGTGAGCCACCTGTCGAGGGTACTGATGAAGAAATGGTCCTTCTACTAAGAAATTTCAAGAGATTCATCAGATACAATAGGAAAGGAGACTTTAAGAAGTTTCAGGCGCCTCCCCAACAACCCATTGTTCAGCAATCAAACCAGGATATGTCCGATCTCTGCTACAACTGCCGAAAGCCAGGACACTATGCCAAAGAGTGTCCTCACCCCAAAGTCAATAGGTACCCCAATGGAGAGTCATCCCAGAAAAGGGAAAAACGAAGAGAGGAACGGAGGAGAATCAAAGCCTTCCTAAGTGAGATGGAAAAAGGCAAGGAACCTTCCAAGGAGGCTCAGCAAGATGCGGACTCCTCTGACGATGACAGTGACTCCTCATCCTCGGAAGATAAAACACTTATCTGCCTGATGGCTCAGGAAGCTGAGGATAGCGAGGATGATGAGGTAACATGTCCTAACCAGTTCATAATGGTAGAGGAAAAGTCTAAAACAAACCTCTCCCTTAAACAAATCATGAGCGAATTCGAACAGATAAACTCAATTCATGAGGAGCTAAAACTCGAAAATGAGATGCTCAGAAAGGAAAACAAACAGCTAGCTGAAAAGCTATCTGCATATGAGCTTAATAGCTCAAAGTGCAGTGACCTCCTAGAGCAAGCATCTAAGCTCAATCTGAGAATTGCCAAACTTGAGAATGAGAAGAGTGGTCTTCAAGAAGTTATAGGATTCTTTAGCAAGTCAGCTAAAGAAGCCAAGGAATGCATGAATTCGGGCAAAAGTCCATTTGACAGGACAGGCCTAGGATACTGTGCAGAAACCTCTCAAGGAACAGCAAGATCATCTAAAACTATTGTTTTCATTCGAGCTGGAACCCCAAAAGAAAAGGAGTTATCCAATAACTCAACAGCAAGCTTGGAGAACGCAATAGACAAGGGCAAGAGACCCATGTGCACATCCTTAGGGGATAAGCCTGTTTTCAAAAGCTGGCTGCAGCAGAATAAATCTGCTAATAGAAACAATAGAAAACAGCAACCTACAAGGATGCTGAACAGAAACCTCTATCCCACTAATGCTAAGACCAGAATGTCTAAACCTAAACGAGCTCATGCTCAAGGGAAGTATAGTGGAGGACCTCACTTCAAAAGTGATGGGTATACACAGACTGCACACACACCTCAGTATCCGAAGGATACCTCTTACAAACGAAACCACAAAGTCTACAACAAAACAATTGTTGTGAGAAAAGTTTGGATTCCTAAAGGTACTAACAAAGAAGGACCCGTACTTGTATGGGTACCTAAGAACCAGTAACCTTTTTTTTCAGGTACCCACAGCAGGAACCAGCAAGGAAGTATGGTACATTGATAGCGGGTGTTCGAGACACATGACTGGAGACAAAGAAGTCCTCAAGAACTTTCAACAGTGCAAAGGACCCAAAGTGATCTTCGGAGACAACTCCAAGGGAAGCACTAGAGGAGTTGGAACTCTCATCAAAGGAAACACTCACATTAAAGAAGTGTCGTATGTCAAAGGCCTAAAATACAACCTGCTAAGCATAAGCCAATTTTGTGACAAAGGTTACTCAGTGGAGTTCAGTCACAACAAATGTCTGATAAGGGACAGCCAATCCAAGGAAGTAAAACTATCAGGAACTAGAAAAGGAAATATCTATGTAGCTGACTGGAACTCAGTAACCACAGCTACCTGCTTCATAGCAAAAGGATCATCAGAAGCTAGCTGGCTATGGCATAAACGGATGAGCCATCTGAACTTCAAAACGATCAACAGATTAGCCAGAAAAGGACTGGTCAGAGGGCTACCCGACATGGTATACAAGAAAGAGAGTCTATGTGAAGCATGCCAAAAGGGAAAGCAAACTAAAAGATCCTTCAAAAATAAGATACAAAGGTCAACTGAAAGAGTGCTAGACCTACTACACATGGATCTGTTCGGACCGGTAGAACCAGTAAGCATGAGTGGAAGAAAGTACACACTTGTAGTGGTGGACGACTATTCAAGATTCTCATGGACACTATTTTTGACAAAGAAGTCGGACACTCAGCGAAGGTTACCGGAGCTATTGAAGAAGCTGCAGATCGAAAGGAGCCTGAGCATCATCAAAATTTGAACAGACAGAGGCACTGAATTCACAAATAAATTTATTGAAGAATACTGCTCTAATAATGGAATCAAGCATGAATACTCAGCAGCTAGGACGCCGCAACAAAATGGTGTTGCAGAGAGGAAAAACAGAACCCTGAAGGAAGCTGCGAGGACCATGCTAGCTGAAGCATTGCTACCCAAGAGATTTTGGGCAGAAGCAATCAACACAGCATGCTATACCCAGAATAGATGCATTATCAACAAAGATCTAAATAAAACTCCTTATGAGCTATGGTTCGGCTATACTCCAAACATTGAACATTTCCATATTTTTGGATGCAGGTGCTATGTACTCAACAATGGAAAGGACTACCTGAAGGCATTCGACTCAAAGTCAGATGAAGGAGTATTTTTAGGATACTCTTCGGTAAGCAAAGCCTTCAAAATCTTCAACAAGAGAACACTTGTTGTAGAAGAAACAGTACATGTGGATTTTGATGAACCACACTGTTCTAAGGCTGAAATAGATGAACTTAATGAAGATTTTGGAAAAACTCACATCACCAACACTCGTGTTGAATATATTGATGCTGAGTTACCAAATCTCCAAAATATTGAATCAACTCAGAATCAGCAACCTGCACCTACACAGCAACATGGAGAACAGGAACCTACTCCAAATCAGCAGCCACCTGTAATACAAGAAGAAATATACCACCCTGAAGGAATTCAACTGGAAGTACAGTTAGAAATACAGCACGATCCAAATCAGCAAGCTGAACAGAACGATCACGAGCAACCTGCTGAACATCAAAATGAACAACAGGTTGAAGAAATTAGAAGGAAATGGCTAAGGAATCATCCAAGGAATCAGATCATAGGAGATTCCACCTCTGGAGTAAAGACAAGAAGAAACAACCCCCATGAAGCAATGTTTGCTTGTTTTATTTCACAAACAGAACCAAGCTGCTTAGAAGATGCTCTAGAGGACACCAACTGGATACAGGCAATGCAAGAAGAGCTTAATGGATTTGAAAGAAATCAAGTATGGTATTTAGTTCCCAGACCTACTCACCAAGGAGTAATCGGCACAAAATGGGTATTTAAAAACAAACTTGATGAAGAAGGACAAGTAGTCAGAAACAAGGCAAGACTAGTAGCAAAAGGTTACTGCCAGGAGGAAGGAATAGATTTTGAAGAAACTTTTGCACCTGTAGCAAGATTAGAAGCAATCAGGATCTTCCTAGCCTATGCCGCTCACAACAAACTGACAGTCTACCAGATGGATGTCAAAAGTGTTTTTCTCAATGGACTGCTCGCTGAAGAAGTGTATGTGGAGCAACCTCCAGGATTTGAAGAAAATTCAGAAACCATGGTCTTCAGGTTGAAGAAAGCTCTCTATGGGCTAAAGCAGGCACCTAGAGCCTGGTATGATACTCTCTCGAAGTATTTACTCGATAATGGATTCAAAAAGGGCAAGGTGGATAAGACACTCTTCAGAATCCAAGATGGAGATAGCATACTGCTCGTTCAAATTTATGTCGATGACATTATCTTCGATTCAACAAACAAAGAATTGTGTCAAAAATTCTCAAGCCTCATGCAATCCAAATTCGAAATGAGCATGATGGGAGAACTAAGCTTCTTTCTCGGTCTACAAGTCAAACAGCTATGTAATGGAACCTTCATCAATCAAGCAAAATACACTAAAGAATTGATAAAGAGATTTGGATTGGAAAGTGCAAGTACAGTAAGTATACCGATGATAACATCAGGAAGCTTAGACAAGAACACTGATGGCAAAGCAGTGGAGGTTACTAAGTACAGAAGACTAATTGGGTCACTGCTCTACCTAACAGCAAGCAGACCAGATATCATGTTCTCAGTAGGAATGTGTGCAAGACATCAAGCAGCTCCAAAGGAATCACATATGATCGCAGCCAAACGAATTATAAGATACCTCAAAGGAACCCAGGAAGCTGGTCTATGGTACCCAAGAGAAGGAGGACTCAAACTTATTGGTTATACTGACTCTGATTTTGCAGGCTGCAAAATCGACAGGAAAAGCACCAGTGGTATCTGCCAGTTACTAGGAAACAAACTGGTATCATGGTTCTGCAGAAAACAAACCTCTATAGCAACCTCAACAGCCGAGGCCGAGTACGTTGCTGCAGGAAGCTGCTGTGCACAAATTCTATGGATTCAACAGCAACTAAAAACTACGGAATTGAAGAGAAGGAAACACCTATACTATGTGACAACTCAAGTGCAATAGCCATCACTCACAACCCAGTTCTACATTCAAGAACCAAACACATTGATATCAGACATCATTTCATCAGAGATCACGTTGAAAAGAAAGATATAAATTTGCAAAAAATGCATACTGATCTACAGCTAGCTGACATATTCACAAAGCCTCTATGCGAATCAAGATTTTCGTTTCTAAGAAACGAGTTGGGAATAATCTCTTTATGATATCTCTTTTACATAACTCCATATTTTTCCTTTTGAAATGATTATGATATACAGGGGGAACCATAGGCAGGACGAAGGGAAAACAGCAACCTAAATGTTACTGCTCAAGGTTCCTGAACAGTTACTGGACACAATGTTACTGCTCTAAGCTACCTGCAGGATCCAGTAACTGAAGCGTGTGAAAAGAGGAACAGTTACCCCGCGATTAGCAGCCGTTTTTGTAGGAAACTCCTCGATATTCACAAAATATCACATCAAGCCCTTACGCACACGTACACCGTGCCAAAAATCTCAACCATTGGATTAAGGGTCTTTTCGAATTCTAGATCAATCAGACCCGTCAGATCCTTTCTCACCAAAATTCAAATATAAGGAAGTCTTTCTTCTCACTCATCTCTTACACTTAAACATTTCCATTCTCTTGCAAACCCTAATCTCTCGTGCTCTCTCTCTCCCAAGTTTTCCAGTTTTCAGATCTCTCTCTCTCTCAGAAATGGCACCAAAAACATCTCAAGTTGTTGATGGAAGGCTGGTGGACCGCAAGATCCTCCTAAAGATTATGGAGGAAGAAGGGCACCCGAAGGAGGTCATGAAGAGCATCCTTCAATGCCTCTATGAGACGGGACTTCTCAGACTCTGCTCCTATCACAAAGCCCCGTACGCGGAGGAGCAGGTGGAGAAATTCTACCGGAGGGCGAAGCTCTCTGCTGATGGGTCAGAGATCACATCAAAGGTTGGTGGAGTGACTGTGGTGGTGGACATCGGTCTTCTGGAAGAGGTGTTCACTCTGCCTACTGCAGGGATGAACGCTAGTAACCTCTCCACCTACGGAGAAGACCAGCTGGAGGAGTTCTGGACGACGTTCACCGGGAAGGAGGACACGGCTGGGATGTCCAGGAGTTGCAGCAAGAAGGCTTTTCTTCTAGAGTTCGAGTTGCTGCATGATATCTACTGCCATATCATAGAGAACCGCTCTGGTTCCTTTGATAAGTGTACCAACTTCCGGTACAGGATGATGATGGCCATTGTGAAGAAGGAGAAGGTGGACTGGGCCAGCTACCTGCTTTCTAGGCTGGTGGAGGAAGTGGAGAAGAAGGTAGGTAAGCCTACCTATGGACTTATCATCAACACTCTCCTGGGTCACTTAAAGGTGGACCTGTCCCAGGGGAAGCCCATCCAGAAAGGGAAATTCATTGGTGCGGGTAGGGTCTTTGCCAAGAAGACCACTGCTCGGTCATCCCCAGTAACCAGAGAGGTCTCTGAGGACCTCAAGGGGGCTCCAAGGACAAGGAAGGCATTCCGCGACACTGCCTCTCCTTCGTCTGAAAGCAGCTCGAGGATGGAGGAGCCTGCAGAGCCCTCACCAGCTCCTGTTGCACCCAAGAAGATCAAGCACAAGAAAGATGTGCAGAGGAGACTGGTCATCTCTGATGATGAACCAGAGATTGTCACCACTCGGGCTATTAAGAAGCCTGCAGTGGAAGTGGAGATTGATTCTCCAAGGGAGGAACCGGAAGGGAATACAGCCGTTGATGATGATGATGATGAAGAGGAGGTAGCTGAGTTCGTCATCAGCATACCGAAGCTGGAGGCGGAGTTCGGAAAATTGGTGGAAAGATTCACCACCTGGTGGCAGTTCAGGCACCTACCCAGGGAGGAACTCATCCAGTGGGCAGATTGGAAGACTGAGGAGGAATGGGCGCTGAACTGGGTCGCCATGGATGATCTGGAGGAGGTCCTTCAAAAGAAATTTTTGAAGGATCTCAAGAAAATGAAGTGGCCGGAATTTCTAGAAAACGCGGAGATAGCCGCTGAGTTGGAGGCCAGGAAGCAGAAGGAAGCTGCCGCACAGCTGCCTGGCCCCAGGAGCCTGAAAGGGAAGGAAGCTGTCATCCAGCCGGACTTCTATAGGGAGGAGGTGATACTGGATGCTGCTGCTGACCAGGTCAGAGCAGGCGACGATGTGGGCTTTGCTGAGGCCCAGATAGCGAAGTACGGGGAGCAGGAAGCTATGGAGAGGATGATGAAGCAGGCTGCTGACATCAGTCTGGCAGATACCAGAATGAGAAGGCCAGTAAGGGAACCCCAAATAGGTGAAGGATCATCCTGCTCAGCATTGATGGTGGAACCTATCAGCAGGAGGTCACATTCACCAACGGAGAAAAACGGTGAGGAATTCTCATACCTTACTGACCTGATCATTCTTCCTGAAGTACCTGTACAGACGCCAATGAAGGAGAGGAGCTCGACGCCAACTGACTTTCCCAAGGCTAAAGAGTTGGAAACCCTCGCTGCTGTGGCATCTCTCGAGCTGTTAGTTCCAACCACAGTAGCAGCCGCCGATGACACCACGGAAATCACCATGCCTACACCAATGGAGGTAGAGGCTGAGGGGGAACATGTGCTGCAGGAGGCACCTGTTCAAGCTGATGCAGTGGAGGAACCTGCTCCCATGGAGAAGGAGCAACCTGATGCAGCTACTCCAATGGAGGTGGAAGTGACAACACCTGCCAAATCGGTGGACCAGGGAGATGCGGTCGCTGAGGGGGAAGTAGCTGCGGGTGAAAAGATGGTGGAAGCGCAGGAGGAAGAAGGAGACAAAAGTGGAGAAAAGGAGCCTGAAGTGCAGAAGGAGGCAGTGGAGGAAGTAGTAGAGGAGTTAGAGAAGGAGAAGGAAGATGAAACAGTGTTCAGCAAGGGTAAGGTAGCTGAACAAGATAAGAAGCTGGGAGATCCAGAGGAGGATTGTGAGGAGAATGCTGAGGAGGAAACACACTCTAAGAATACTGGATCAGGAGGTGGAGGATCCAGTAGCCCTACCAGCAGCGATGAAGGGTCACCCAGTGAACAGGGTGATACCGGAGCCGAAAAATCCAAAGAACTAACATCTGTCTCTGATGAACAGGCACCAGCAGGAGAACACCAGGAACCTGCCAGGTCAAATGAAGAGGTGCTGACAGCAATTGAACAAATGGGGAAGTCCTTGATAAAAGCGAGCAGGAAAATCCGCAAGGATACCCGCTCTCACTCTGTGAAGACCTATTCTTTCATGGACTCCCTCAATATGACATTGTCAAAGCTCACTCAGATGATAGCCGCCTACCGACCCCCTAAAGAGGATGCTGCAGTTGAAGTTGTCAAGAGCGTGATGGAGAAGTTAAACAGGCAAGAGGAGAAGATGATCTCTCTTGAGGCTAGTCAGAAAGCTCTAGTCACTGCAGTAGACCGGATGGATAAGGAGCAGTTCAACCAATCTCAGACCCTGCGGGATCACTCAGGCACCTTGTCTGACATTCACTCCATGGTCAGTTTTGCGGTTGGGCGTGCTGATAATGACAAAAAGGGGGAAGGAAGGATTGAAGGCAGACAGAAGGCTGGATAGGACCCTGCTGCCTGCAGACAGATAGTAGTGAGCAGTAGGAGAAGAGATGACTCTGGAGATGGCGGAAGTAAGGGAGCTGGATCTAGGGGCCCTTCAGACAGCAGTTCAAAAAGAAAATCAGATGCTGTTTCTGGGTCTGTTCATCCAGGCTTCAGGAAGGGGGCTGATATAAGAGAAGAGAAAAGGAGGAGGACTGAAGCAGAGCTGAAAAGCAACCTGGATGCTGTCTTTGCAACAGATCCTAGGGTTGTCCTTGACAAGATCTTCCCTCCGCACAAGCTGCCTGACATGGTGGAGATGGAGAAAAATTTGCAAAGTCCAGATGTCGCAGCAAGTGCCACTCTTAGAAGCTTCCTGGAAGCAAGCCCGGATCCCAGGAGTGACAGATTCCTAGCCCCAGAAGTCCCGAAAGTCACTCTTCCTACTGAGGCCAACCCGTCCTTTTTCCAGATAGAAGCCTTCAAAAGGAAGGAGCTGATGAAGTACTTCACCACCCTCTGCAAAGAATCTGCTCTCTTCAGAGGATTCAAGACAAACAAGGAAGCTTTGCAGAGGTTACTGGAGCTAACAAAGAAAGGTGGACTTCCAATTCAAGTGAAGCTAAAGCAGAAACTTGGAAAGGAGCCCATACCATACAGTGAAGACTTCTGGCTCAGGTTTGAAGAGACCGAGGATATGGTGAAAAGGATGGAGCCTAGCTATCAAGACTCGATAGCCAACTGGTGGAAAGGCACAAAGTTTGAAAGAAAGAAGAAGGCCAGTTGGTTAAAGACTTGATGTTTTTATCCTGCCTTTTGTGTTTATTCTGTTGGTTTGTTTAAACTTCTGTTTGTTCCTGCCATTTGCTTGTGTATGTATATGTCTTGTACTTATCTTTGATCAATGAAAATTTGACCCTTCTGATTAAAGCTCACATCTTGTGAACTTGATGCATGCTCTTGAATAACTTGATTTATCTGCATCTTTGTTCCAAGTTAATAATATATGGTTCTTTGATCCTGTTAAGGAGTTTTGTCATCATCAAAAAGGGGAAAATTGATAGGATGAAATGTAATAGATTTTGATGAGACAAAACGTGTAATAGATTAGAATCTTAGCTGTCTGGAGAAGTCTTTAATGTAAATTTGCTAAGGCAAGGATGCTGGAAGGACTTGAAGATTCTGCCAAGTAGCCAGGAAGCCAAAGTACCTGCTACCTGCATACTGTATCGAGCAACCAGCAAGCGAAGTTCTAGAAGGATGCTACAAGGAACCTGGAGATAATCAAGGAAGCTGACTGACTCAATGAGGATACTACCAGATACATCAGAGTCAATGCAACCTGACTAGCCAGTAGAGTCACTCCAGTTCCAACAAATCAGAATCTGCCATGTGTGATAAAGCAGCAAGGACACAGTACAAACAGTCTGCAGAATGTAATTACGCAGACAAAGGACAAGCAGTTGCAGAACAGAATGAAGACATTTCAGAACAGGTGTCAGAAGATCAGCAGAACCAATCAAATAGAGACACCTCATCATACAAAGGACTGCATTTCCAACGGGCAGAAAACCACCTGATGCCTATAAATAGAAGTCTGATTTTCAAAGGAAAGAAGATAACGATAATATACAATCAAGAGAACTAAGAAGCAAATAGACGCACAAGCTTATACCCTCAAGTTATTCAGACTAAGCAAGCAGCAAGCCAGCTACCTTTATGTTCTTCTGAAGTTCAAGGAGCCTGCTGCATTTGATTGTGCCTTAAATCTTTTATTCATTAAGTCTGATAGGAGTCACTTAGTCAGGTGTTGAAACTGCTAAGTTGTAATCTCTCTGAAGAAGAGAAAGGATGCTGTGTGGGTCGGTTAACCTGTGTGGAGATCCTGTGTGGGTCGATAGTTGGTCATTGTGCAGCTACCTGTGTGGATAGAGCTGACAGTTTTGTTTAGAGTTTAGTTTGTGTTAGCTGAGTCTATTGTAAATCAAACTAGCTTTAACAAAGTTCCTCCTTGTGAAGGAGTAGAGAGGACGTAGAGGGATTACTCCACCCTTGAACCTCTATAAGCTTGCTTGTGCCTCTTATATCTATCTACCTGCATCTAAGCATACTGCATTAAAAAGCACGTTTCGAAAAACATAAGTATTTCCGTTGTGCATTACATTCTCTGACTAAGTCCTGAGGTTACTGCCTAAGCAGGAACCTATCGAGCAGTAAGCTTACTAGCTACCTGCCCATCAGGGACTTAACATCCTTTGGAGTGAAAGTTAAAAATCTGATAAGGTTAATTCACCCCCCTCTTAACCTTATACCACTGGGACCAACAATTATTATTATTATTATTATTATTATTATTATTATTATTATTATTATTATTATAGTTTTTCTTGTTTGTCATACATTTATTAATATCATAATTATTGTTAATTCAACTATTTTTTTATCTTTATTATTTAAACTTATAGTTGAATATAATTAAAGTACATTTAATATTAATTTCTGATGGATTATGATTTATATAAATTTATAACATTTAATAACACTCAAAACATAAGATAGCAAATAGAAAAAAGAAAAGAAAATGAATAAATAAAAATTAAGAAAAAAAAGTAGTACTGCAGGTTTTGACCCAACTAATCCTAGTTTATACATGATGGTTGCGAATATCTAACTTAAAATATATTTAGTGCAATGTTAGAGATGCCCTAAACATTTTATTTTAAAATCTTCATTATTTTCATTCACAATTGTTGTTCAATTTTTTATTTTCATTTTCAAGAAAATTGACAAATTTTCTTTCTACAAACCATGTTTTTTCATGTTTTAATTTAATTTTGAATTTGATTTTTCATGTTTTACTGATGTGGTAATTTAAAGGCTAAAATACATTTTTGATACCCAAAGCATACCTCTATTTCATATTCGGTACCCCCGTTTATATGAGTTGCAACATTGGTACCTAATGTTTCAAAATATTTCAATTTTAGTACACTTTGTCAACGTTCCGTCCAAAATGAACTGAACTTAACTAACATAATTCATTTGATTTTTCTCCCAAATTGGTTCTGCAGTCTTGCCCCTAAATCGACTAACCCTAATCGTTTTTCAATCCATCTTCAATCTTCTGCAAGGTTCTAGCATTTCAGTTGTTTTCGAGAAATTTCTATTTCCTTCTTCAATATTACAACCATGAGAAGGAATTATTGTCGATCTCCAAGCTCCAACTCCTCTGTTTTCACAAATCATCAAACTGAATTGGTGTATTGTGGATGTAGGATAGAGTTTCCATTGAAGAACTCGTGGACTCCTAATAACGCTGGAAGATGCTATTGGGCATGTCCGTACTATGGGCTAAGTTTTCAAATTGATTTATAAAATCTTGATTTTGATTTAAAAAATGCAAGTCACATTCATAATGTTTTATGTTTGTGTAGACACAAAAATATTGTGGATTTTTCAAGTGGCTTGGTCCGAAAATATGTCAAAGGTCCAAGGAATTTATCCTTCGTTTCCTCAAAAAATTTGATAGACTGAAAAATGAAATGGATGCATGCAAGATTAAAGAGAAACAATTAGAGGCAGAGTTGAGAAAATCAAGAAGCAAGGAAAAATATGTAAATTTGGAGTATATTGCACTGAAGAAGAAGTTTAATTATTTGTGGATTTGTTTCTCAATTGTCACTGCACTTATGTTGTATATAGAAGCAATTTTGATGTGTAAAGTACACAAAGAAGACAAAAATAATGAGTTTGAGTATTTGTCACTGTTTTAATATATTGTAACCACCTATATTATGTAATGCAATTTAATATTCTTGTATTATCAAAATCTTATTAATGTGTTATTTATGTTGTTAAATATCATTTCATAAATATACGCACTACACAACTATCAAATATTGTGTTTTCCAAATAGAAATCAAATCAACACATATAGTGTTAAAATCAAAATGTCATTTCATAAATATGTTTACTGCAAATGTCTTAAACCAAATCAACACAAACCAAATCAACCACATATTGTGTTAAAAAGCAACACAAACCAAACTACATTTTGTCCTAAAAGCAATACAAACTAACTGAATTTTTATTTTTCAAATAAATATCAATAAAGTTTGGTAATACACAAATCTCTCATTCACCTCCCTTGCTAGATTTTCCCTTGACAATCTTAGAATCTTTCTCACTACTACTTGCACTTGATAAGTCTTCTTTGTTTAACTTCCCAATATATGAACTTAGATTGGACATGTTAATGTAATTCACCACTCCCTTCACAATAACTAGACTACTTACTCCTAATGATCTGAAGATTTATATAATAAAAAAATACCAACTAATATGAGATCTATATACTAAGAGAGACACATAACAATCAATGAGAGAGATAGAGAGACTCGCATTACCACTGTCACTAATGTGAACTTGACTATCATTCTTTTGTTTCTTATTCAATTGTGCTTTATTCTTTATCTAAGAATTAATTTAGACATAAAGTGTGATTTTTTCAAGTATGTAAACTATATTAGAATTTGTAGAACATATTAAATAATACATACATTAGGATTGTTGGTGTTAGACACACTTAGACTCATTGATTGAGAAGATCCAATTGGTGATACACCAGTTTGAGTCAATTGATTCACATCTGAAGATGTAGTACATGTGACACTCCTTTTAACCTAACATAAGAAAAGATAAATATTAATGATCAAGTTAATTAACTAATTATAAATAACAACATAAGGCCTTACAGGTAATTTTCTTATTTTCTGTGGAGGTTGGTTAGCTGTTGAAGGATTGGAGAGTAGCTAGTTGTTGAAAAATTAAAGTCTAGTGGAGGTTGGCTACTTTGAAACTCAGAAAATGGTTGAAATGCTCCAACTGGTACTTCAACAGCCTCTGCATTCACATTTTCTCCAATTTTTATTTTATTAGCTTCTATATTCTCATTCTCTTCATGTGTCTTTTTGGTGCAAGTCATGGAATTGTGGCCTGAAATTCCACATTATCTGCAATTCACTGATCTCCCCCCCTTCTTTAGTTTGGTTGGATTACTAGATGATGCAGGTGGCTCATTAGGTCCTCTTATCCTCATCTTCTTTGGTCTACCAGGCTTCTTCTCATATTTTGGAGGCAAAGGTGGTGGCAACTCACTCCGTGGCCATAATTCTGGACCATTGATGCCCATGATAGGGTGTGCATATGTTCTTAAGTAAGTATCAACACTGTAATGTGGATGTACATAAGACTCTAGATCCTCATTTCTACACCAAATTGCAGAAATACTATGTTTACATGGGATGCCAGTTAAACATCATCTTCTACAACTACATATCCTATGTTCCAAGTCCACTGTGTGCTGGTCAAATGATCCTATGACCTAGAAATGTCAATCATCTCATTTCATAGGGATGCATTCAGCTGCTTGTTTGATGTTTTTTTTTTTTTTTTTGCAACACCTTTTTGATTTTAGGACAAATCCCTTTATCTCATTTCCTTGCTTGATCCTCGCTAACTTGCAATCGAGCCATGAGTAAGTTTCTAATTGTCTCCAACATGGTAATGATTGGTTTGTCTCTTACTGGAAGAATGAGTGATTTAAAACTCTCACACATATTGTTTGTCAAAATATCACATTTTGGGAATGGACTGAAATGAGACCTTATCCATTGATGTGGAGGTTTTGTCTCCAAACACTCATATGCCTTCTTGTCCAATTCTTTCAGTTTTTGCATTCTCACTCTAAACTCTTCTACTCTGGTTGCTCTAACTGCTGCCCAAAGTGCTTTCTTAATTGTTAGTCCAGTAAACCCATCTTTTTTCATGTCATTATGCAAATATTGCACACAAAACCTATTATCTGCATTGGGGAGTAAACATTCAAATGTTGGAATCAACATTTTCTACTTATCACTCATGGATGTCCAAGCAAACTGATTTTCAAAACCAATATCATTATCCAACAGTGTCAATAACCACTCCCAAGCCTCCTTAGTTTCATTCTCCACCATTGCATAAGCAATTGGGAATATATTGTTGTTGGGATCAATCCCAACAACAATCAATAACTGACCACCTTGTTGCCCTATCAGAAAACAACCATCAATTCCAATAACTTTCTTATAATGTTTGAATCCTTGTTTGCATGCCTCCAAGCAGATATAAAACCTAAGAAATTGAGGATCTTTCTTTACATCAGTACACTTTAGCACATCAGATGATCCAGGATTTGTTCTAAGCAATTCTTCATAATAATCCCTAATTTTGCTAAATTGCTCTTTCAAAGTCCCCTCTATCAGTTCCATTGCTTTCTTTCTTCCTCTAAATGCCTTCATTTTGGAGATGTTGGCTTTCAACTTGGTGCAAAGTTCATTCCTAAACTCATTGGTTCCTAACTTTAAATTGTCTTTGAATTTTTTCATGAAGTGTTTTCCTATCCAAGAAGATTTAATGCTAGGATTGTTATAATTCCATGAACAATTGGAATGGTCAGAATTGAACACCTTAACCTGTCATGACCTATCATTTTGCATTGGTGATACAAGGATATACCACTCACATCCCTCTTTCTTGCATATTGCTTTCAACTTTCTATTTTCATTGTATTTAAACTTATAACACACTCCCCTCTTAGCACAATAAGTATCTATGGCTTTTTTAGCTTCTTTTTTTGTGCTAAAAACAAGGTCTACCCTCGAGTTTGGTTTCTACCCTTTGTCTTAGGGTTAAACTTAGGATATCCAGGCATATCTTCTTCATCATACCCTTGAATGTTTTCAAGCCCATCACTGTTATCTTCCATTTCCACATTATTCTTTTCAATCATAGCAGATATCTCATCACTCACATATTTGTTTTTCATCTTTTCATCACTACTTGGAAGACCACAAAATTCAACATCATGATCAACATATTTTTCATAAACATATCATCCTCTTCCATATCATAATCACTATCAACTAATGCATCTTCATCATCTGAGTCATTTGGGGTTTCACATTCATCATTATTAATTGCCGATATAGGTATATTATCTAAAAAAATAAAATCAATTGCAGGGTCCATAGAAGCCTCACCAACATCTTTAGGTATATCAATATGCTCTAAATATATTAATACCAATCTATCCTTAGGGATATACTTGATAATTTCATAGGCTTCAACATCAGTTTCAATAATCCTCTCAACCCTCACTAAACTTTGCCCAAATTGATGCCAAAACACATAGTTTCTGAATTGTATCCTAATTAGATTGTAAATTCTTTTAACTCTAATAGCTCAAACATTTCTCCATCAACATAGTTAAAGTAATCTACTCTACCCACTTGATAAGACCTAACAGGTTTATTCACGATTACACCACCATGAAAGATTTTCAGAGTAAACAATGTGGACTCATTATCATGATCTGTAGACATAACACAATTCGAAAAATTATTACCTAAGCATGAATATGTTCTATACATAGCTAGTTGAGCTGAAGTATTTAAAAACTAACTTACCATATTGGTGAACAAAGGTGTCATTTTTCCGTCTTGCCATCAACTCGTATTCTCGTAGACGTGATTGATCAGATTTGAACTGAAATGCAAGAATCTTGTAGAAGATTGAAGATGGATTGAAGAGCAATTAGGGTAAGTCGATTTGGGAGCAAAACTGCAGAACCAATTTAGGAAAAAAATACCTCGATTTTGCCTCCAAATGATTAGTTAAGTTCCATCCATTTTGGACGGAACACTGACGAAAGGTACCAAAATTGAAATATTTTGTAACATTAGATATCAATGTTGCAACTCTCGGAAACGAAAATACCGAACGTGAAATAGGAGTATACTTTGGGTATCAAAAATATAATTTACCCTAACTTAAATTAACAAATAAGCCGAATTTTGCCTTGATAAATTAAGGATTCCCAATTTCGATTCCACATAAACAATTCTAACATCCCCATGGACAGAAATCAAATGTTGGAAATCAGACTAGAATTGGGAAAAAAAATATTAGCTAACGAAACAAATTTGAAATAAAGTAAAAAATTAAACAAGACCACTTGAAAAAAATTGAAATTTTCTGAAATAGGACAATTCGTTTACCCCTAAAACAAAACATATATATATTAGAGCATCACATTGAGGACCACATGTTGCAAGAAATCACATTTATATGGTAGTATGCTTAATTAAGAGAGACAGATAAAATAAGTTAGCATGCAGCAACTTGTACAATTGAACAAGCAGTTCAACTATACCAAAAACCCTTCAATTCATCAACTAAAGCTGCAAATTTCACACACTTCTTAGGCGCACAATGATTTTCGAAGATCAAAAGTACATAACTTACAACGAACTATTGTCGTTCATACTCAATAGCTTATAGAATCATTAAGTTCTGAATTTGACAGATGCAACTATAATAAGCCTGATCAGCTGTCATAACGTTACCGATTTTCCAATATGGAGCTGGAACTAATCATACATTGACCATGACTCCTTACAACGAGTCATGGCCCTAGCCGATAAGGGCCTTCGCCCATATAATGACCCTCCATGAAGAGGGCCGCATTGTGTGGATGAAGGCCATCCATAACCATAAACTGCATGTCCTCCGATGGCTTCCAGTGCCGTTTTCTTTGGTTAATGAACCAGTTATTTATCTGTTTCTGGTCCAAACCAGTTGATTCAGCCAATGCCACTTTCTCCGACTCCTTCACATCAAGAATATCCAAGAAACACAGAATCAGAAGATCAACCGTTAATGATATTTTTGCATGACATGGAAATACGATGATGATGCTCAAATAATAGATAAGAGTTAAAATCATGTTTTGGTTCCATAAATATGGTGTCTTCGATTTTAATCTCATAATTATCATGATTTTCAATTTAGTCCCACAATTTAAGAATTTGTTAGATTTCAGCCCAATTTTGACAATTTTTGCCAGAAAATGTAACTTGTCAAATTCTTATTAAAGGGATGTCAAAATCCAAATCCTAATAAAAAATTCAAAATTGAAAAAAATTCCGGGGAAAATTAGATTGAAATCAGACAGATTCTTAAATTGTGGAACTAAATTTAAAATTGTTATAATTATGGGACCAAAACCGGTAGACAACCAAACATGATTTTAACGCGATAAATGAGGTAAAGTAGACATACTGATGGATATGGCCACTTGTAATGAAGCTCCCACCAGCTGAGAAGCTTTTGGCGGGCATCTTTGGGGAGTTTGCCTTTCTTCTTTTTCTTCGATAGTTCTTGCTTCAGACTACTTAAATATCCACTATACTTCTTCAAGAGGTGGTTCTTCAGCTCTCGGTCTTCTGCTCGTGGATCAATCTCTGGAAGTCCTGTTTCTCCACAGCTGTTGTCTTGGTCTTCTTCGGATGAGCCTACCCCCTCGCTCTTGTCCTCTTTTGTTCATTAATCAAGTACAAAGTAATATTGGTTAAAAAAATGAACAGATAAGTAACTGAAGAAAAGTGGTTTAAGTAAGATTACATAAGAAAAAAAGTAGTGAATATTTCACTACTAATAGTGATTCATTTGTTATATATAGCTCAAGTAAAACTAAAACAATGGGATATGAAAATGTTCTAGGATGTCTGATTTTAGCCACATGATTAACAAAAGTGAATAAATTTTATCTTTCCTATAAGCATTTCAATAGAGAGAACACATTTGAAAATGCTTTTCATTTTATGAAGAAAGAGATACAAGTGCAGATCAATTGACAAAATCGCATATCTAATGAGAAGAAATATTATCCGTAGTGTAGCTAACTTAAGAAGTTTTCTGTAGTTCTCTAAATATTAAGGAGTACAGAACAGACATGTCTCTCATGAAATAAAGGGTTTCAAATAAACCATATGAAAAGGTAACCATGGACAAATTATAATAAGAAGCTTTTCTGTAACATATTCAGTCATTAATAAGGTTATGTATCAGAATCGAATCCAGAAAGACCAAAACTTCAGTTTCTTTCTGAATGAACTGAATTCAGAGTTCCTTTAAGAATGTTTATAAAATAAAAATCGAATAAAAAACATACATAATAATAAGTAAACATTATGAGGATAAAATTCCTTAGCTGTCATTTTAAAAACTGGAAAGCAAAATCAATAATGTACAACTTAAAAAAGGCAATAATAAAAGAGAAGATCCGAAGAAAGGTGGTCTATTTCCGACAGGAGATAAATTAAGATACATGTATATATTTTAAAAACAAAAGCTTCTACAAAAAGCCAAATAAAAGAACACATAAATGCTTTTAATGAGTAGAGAAAAACCACAACTAGTAGTTTGATATTATCTTGCTCACATTATATATGCAAAGTCATGGTTCAATGCTCTCTATTCCCTTTCCAATCTACCCTTATATATTTCATCAAGTTCAACTCACAATAAACTCCCATTTGGAAAATTACTTAGAATCTCTTTTGTTTCTTTCCTTGCAAGATGAAGATCCAAATGTGGATGGTATAACAAGGTAAAAGAAACTTAATTGTCGTCCTAAAGCGTTTGTATTCATCTCACAGAACTAGATTAAGTGGATAATGATATTCCTCAAGTTATGAAAAACTAGAAACTTAATCAATGTATAAGACAATAATCCCTGAAGAGAAAACAACACTAACTAAGAAGAAAGATTGTCCATGGAACAAACTACAATTGGAAAACGAGAGAATGAGGCTATGGTGTGTAGCTAAGGAGATCCAATAAAACAATCATATCTGCAATGAAGTTAAATGCTGCAATGAACAATCATTATATCATTCAATTTTTTCACAATTCACATATCTTTCATGGTGATGAGTCTACAGATGAAACCAATTATGAATATACACATTTTCAGACTTGCAATCTAAGATCCATTTTGATGCTAATTAATTAACTTCAAGTTCTTCTGTTATCTTCAAATGAGTTCAACAAAGCACAAAATCACATCAAAACACACTTCATACAGTGTTAAATTATTCAAGATTGCTTACATTATATCCAAAAAAAAAACAATTTTAATCGATGACATACTGTTCAAGATTCAAGCAAATAAATTGCGGATTTTGACACCACAATTTAGAAATTTATATATATCATCATCAAAATCTGGGAATTAAGGTCATATGGATACTATTATTATGATACTTAATCAATTGCAAATAGATGTTAATATAAAGCACTCAAGGGGCAATACAAAATATCAGTAGCCATTCGAGTGCACAAAGCAACGACTAAGATAGAGAGAAAAATATCAAATATTTCCAACTTAATTGAAAAGACTGGAGAAACCAACGAAATATATGGAAATTCTTCATTAAAATGTTAAATGCCAAAAAGAAATGATATCAATGACATCTACACAAATGGATATATTTATAAAGGCACATAATAAGTTTGAGTGTAATTAATTAATCTCATTCAAGTAATATCAAAGAAAATGATCTCAAATATATAGAGAAAAATAATTTTTATTTTTAAAGAAACAAAATAGACAGGTTAATAGTACGAAAAAAAAGTAAATAAAATATTATAAACAGAAACCTGCAAATATGGTACACAAGCTACATGGGGTAGCACACTGATTTGAACAGCATCCTATGTTTCTCATTTTTCCAAAGCCTAAAAGCTAAATGCAAACTGTTCTCTCCACGCAAAACCAAAAAAATGACAAAATTTTCCTCTCAAAATAATTACAATAAATAAATGAAATGACAGAATTTATAATGGTTGGTCTATAATATCATCCATGTCCAGGCATGCAGACATGCAAACATGACATACCATTACAAATCTCAGATTCACCCATGATATACGTACTAACATATATGTAAAATATACAGTATCAAAAGTAAATTAATATATATATACAGAGAGAGAAAGGGGGGAGAGAGAGAGAGAGGGGATAATGCAATGAAGATTGAGGGAACATAAAGCGAAATCTACATATAATATTATGATAAATCTTATAAACAAGAAGAGTGGGATCCCATTAGAATAGTTAAACAAAATTAATTAACAAAAGAGGTGTGATTAGAGAAGGCAACGTGTGATATCATCATAATATAAAAAGGGCAGAAAATGCATAATGGAACTAAACCATATCTTTATAGCACTATACACTCGTGATTAGGGTTTTTTTATATTTGCTTAGGCACTCGTGACATGGCGTTGGAAAATGATGGTATCAGTCAAACTTCTGTTCACTGGGAAATGGCAAAGGGGCAGTGTATTCAATGAAGGTTAGAGAGAGAGAGAGAGAGAGCACAGATGTAACTATCAGTTATACACTGCACAATTACGCCACATTCATCTATGGACAACACTAACATCAATATTCTTCTGCTTGTTCTTTCCTTGATGGGCAATGCCCATGAAACCCCTCTCTCTCTCTCTCTAGATATTGATGTGAGAGAAAATGGAAAACAAGGTACCTGCAGAGTGGTTGAAGATCCGAACAGGACTAGTGGCAAGCACGTTGAGCTGTGACTCTATTCGTCGCATGAAATCCATGGCTTCTTGCAAAGGCCTTGTTAGTTCCTCACGATACTTAACCAACATATCATAATATGCTTCCTAAACACACACCACAATTTCAGATCCATAATCAAAAAAAAAAAAAAAGATATTACACAAATTCCTCACGGTAACAATTACTACCATGAACTGATCAAGCTCTGGATCTTTCGACCCATCTCTCGCCGCCGTGGCCCGCTGCCTCGCCTCGAACTCCTGCCGCGCCGCCGCCAGCCTCTCCACCACCTCCGGCGGAGCTCCGACCTGCACATTCCATTTGATGAGAGAGAAAGAAGAGAAAGAGAGGGTTATAACTTATCTTTTTTTATAAGAGTAAAAATAATACCTTTTGACAATCCATGTAAGCTTCTAGGAGATTAGAACACTGAGGATGAGCAATAATCTTGGCTTTGATGGCATCGGCATCTCCAAGGCTCTCTCTCTCCTCTCTCCTCTGATAGCCATGATGATGATCCTGAAGACCTTGATTGTGCCCTCTAACCATGTAAGGATACTGAAACCTGGAGCCATGATTCTGGGAACTCCCAGCTTCAGTCTTCACCACCGCGTGGCCGTCGTAACAGTCGCCGGAGTTGAGATGAAAGCTGCTCATCGGCATGGACCCACTGCTCGTTCTTCCGTACACCGACGAGCTAGGTGCAAGAACCGGACCGCCGCCGTACAGAAAACCGCCGCCGCCGCTGTTTCCTCTCGAATTAGTGTTCTCACTTAGCTGCAGATTGTAATCTTCCATTTTCAGATCAAATAAAGAAAACCCTTTTCTGAGAAATCAAGAGACTGTTGGCGAGAAATGAAACCCTAGACAGTGGCCACGAAACAAGGTCATCTACTGCTTAGCAGTAAGCTCTAAGTTTTTGAAAGAAAGCGAGGATCTCTCTTCTCAATCTTGATAGAATGAAGAATAGAGGTTTTTCTATGATAATTTCTTCTTCAGTTGAATTGGAGGGGCGTGAAGATGAAGCTTGAAATATTGTGATGAGGGTTCAGTATCTTAAAGAGATGGAGTATATATAAGTAATATGAAAATAAGACAAGTTAAATAGAGGAGGCGGCGATGGCGGTGGCGGTGGTGGTGGCGACGGCGGAGGAAGGGCGGCGATGGCCGGGATCCAGCAGTAGAGTGGCTGAGGTGGGTTGGGTGGGTGACAAGACGTTCTTTTCTGAAGAATAAACAAATATTTATGTATATATAAAAACTTGGAAAGCAAAACAACTACTTGACAAGTAAACCTGTTAGATTTTTCTGATTTCTTTCCTAACTTTTTGCTCTTTTTCCTTTTTTTTTATTTTTTTTACCTCCCACTATCTTTTTTGTATTCGTTCTTTTTACTCTCACTTACTTTCGAAAATCAAAAGGTTTTTTCAATTTCACCATCCCCTGTTCACTTCTCAAAATAAAATTAATATGGGCATCCTTTTGTTTTGGAAAATTGATATTAGTTCCACCATATAAACAACATATTGAAATTAGTTAATCTTAGACAACTTCAAGGTTTAAAAATTAAAATAATTTCTACAAAGTGGTGATGAACGTATTACTTGTATAATTTTTTTCATTTTTCAAGTTGATACAATCCATTCATTCGTTAAACTATTTACTCGATCGTAGATATGTTTAGAACACCTCTAACAAAGTGTTATGGATGGTAAATATATTTTATACCTATTCGGGATAAAATTATAAATAGAACATTATAAAAAGAAACATTATTTTTTGTCTATAATTTAAAACTATTCTTTTTTTAGTCAAGAAAATATTTTTTTTAACTATTGCATCCTTAATGAAGTTTACCTCGTACCACCATATACTTGAACTCATACTATCATATTACGTCGCGTATCACCATTAATGTAGCGCGTACTACCATATTACATATATGTACTATTATATTACACATGTACCATTATTAATGTAATTCATACCATCATATTACACCTTCGTCTCATCATTAATGTAGTTTGTTCCATTATATTACAAATATGTACCATAATTAAGGTAGCCCCTACTATCATATTATATCCCAATAATAGTATTAATGTAGTCTGTACTAATATATTTAAGAACATATTATCATATACTTCAATTTGTATTATCATATATACATAAGCCAATACCACCAAATGTTAGAAGGATACAAAAGGACAAAAATCATTTCATTTAGTAAAAAATAATAAAATCTAATTATTTGGAAAAAAAAAGCATGTTTTTAAATGAAGATGGTTAAGAATAAGGGTTCTCTCTGCCTATAAATAAAATGAAACATCTTATTTATTTTTTTATTTTTTTTGTTACAAAAACACCCTTCATTTGGCTTAAAATATGAAATATATATTTGTCAATCATTTTATAGGGATATTTTGATTTTTTTAGATGAAAGAATGATTAAGTAAAGATGGCATCTAATATCAATGACTAGAAAAGAAGGTCATCACGGGAAAGTGGTAGAAACAATTATTTGCAAGAATTTATTATCTATTTTGCCCTGTAATTTGAAAATGTAACATTTTCGAATATATTTAAAATAACTTCTTAAAATGATAAGATACAACGACTTTTGAAAATTAAGAAATTTTGTCAAATTTCATCTCGAATGACTCAATTAAGCTCAAATCACTAATGAAATGCATGTGAAACACTGATTTAAAAGAAATAAAATACATTAAAAAATTCAAAATAAATAAAAAATACATTAATCAAAGAAAATTGAGTTTTTACATAAGAGTTGAAATTTACATATCCATAATAAATACTAAAAAACTAATTAAAAAATAAAATTAAATGCTAAATAAAAAAATTAATTGAAATGTTATTTTAAATACAAAAGTTATGATTTAATTAAAATTTTCATTTAATAAATCTTAGATTAATCAAGAACATCCAAAATTGAGATCAAAATTCAAAAAATGAACAAATGAAGTAAAAAACTTAATAAATGTAAAATAGTAATAAATTAATGTGATCATTGCTTTAGAATTTTTCAAATTAATAAGGAAATTAAGAAGAGTTATTTTAACTAAATGGATAAATACAAAAATAAATTTAAAAAATATATGATAAATAATTAATATTATAATTTTATTTTTCTCAAATTTCAGAATTTTAAGTTAAAAATAAAATAAATTAATTTAATATAATTTAATATTAAGTTAATTTAAGTTTTAAAATATTTAATATTAACTTTTTAATTTAATTTTAATAAAAACTTATGTTGATTTGTATTTTTCTTTTTTAAATAAATTAAGATTAATTTTAAGTTTAGTTTATTTTAATACTAATCAATATTATATTTTTATTCTAAATTATTAGTTTATAAAAAATTATTTTTTAGATTTTATTTGAATACTTACAAATTTATTTGACATATTTTACGATTGAATTAATATGGACTTGAAAATTACAATTTTTTAATTTTTATTAAATTATTAAAAATAAATGTTGGTCCCAAGTGGTCTCGGAGATTCATTATTTAAAGGGCGGTGAATGAATCTCCATCAATTTTAGAAAATCTTTTGAATAAGCTACACTGCAAGTTATTTGAACTTACAATACAGCTAACGAACTAGCTTACAGCATTATGGAGTAGTATTGTCTGTTGTATCCTAAAGTTTTTGCAGTAGAAAATACTTAGACAAAAGATTTGTTTTCTTAAGTATGTTTTCTTATAAAACATTTTATGCTGAATGACAACTTAGATAAAGATGCAGCACACAACAAATATAAAATGATTAAACTCTTCAGACCTTATAGTGGTTCGAATGTGGTGTAATCCTTCTACGTCCACTCTACTACTTCCCTGAGCAGGAACTTCGTTGAGTAAGATTGATTTACAGGTTACAGCCTAACAATCTATCAACCTAACAGGTTATTACCTATTAGGACTCAACTTACACACACAGTTGCTGCAAATTCTAAAAGCAAACCCACACAGGATTTTAAAACACCCACACAGGGTAATTATCTTTCTCCTAAACAACTATAAACAATCAGCAATGATATAATTTTATCAACTGATGACACCTTAAATCAACCTAGCACACAACAAATAGGTAAAAGTATATGTTTTCTTTCTTAAACGGGTGCGGTGAGGTATTCTTCTAAATCTTTGAACTTTTGAACTTAATTTTGATTATTTCACGAGATCGAGTGATTGAAACTGTTTCGTATGCTTGAGAGTATATCTTTGATTCTTGCTTAGTCTTTGAAAGCAAATGTTTCAGTAACTTGTTTCGGTGCAACTCTTCCTCTTTTTATACTTATAGAAAAATGACTGTTGAAGAAGGCATTCTTCATTTGAAATTCATGTTCTGATCGAAGGTATGGTTCGCATTAAATGCATCTTGTCTTAGTATCGCAGATCATTAAATGCAGCTGTTGCGATTTCAACTTTCTACTTTTTGTCAGCCACGAGTCTTCGTTTCATTGGGTTTGAGCCTGCAACTTCAGTTCGTCTCTATCGACTTTATTTCGATTCATCGAGGATACTCTTCTCATACTGCATTTAGATCTTCCTCAAATTGCAGCTTAGGTTGACTCTATTGTTGTATTCAATGTTTCCTTAAAAACATGCAGCGTTCTTAAATGTTCGTCTGTATTTTGCGTCTTCATGTTGTATCCTTAACTTACAGTAATATTGTATACCATTCTTAATTACAGCAGTATTGTATGTTCTTCTTACAGCTGCTTCGCTGGAGCTTTTCTTGCAGAGTCTTTATTTCTGCTTTAGCATGCTGCGTACAAGTCTATTTCGAGGTCTGCCATTCTTCAATTTATAAACTTATAAACTCAAAGTTAGTCTATACTTCACTTAAACATTATGAAAAATGGGGTTCTCTAATTTTCTATTACAAAGTTGGTTCGTCTCATCAAAATCTAGATATTGATATCCTAACAATAAATTATTTATTGAAATTAAATATTTTAAGATTTTAAAATTATTATTTGGAATGTATATTTCAGTTCTTATTTAGTAACTCGATTTTCTATGATTAATGTATTATTTATTTATTTTATTCATTTGAATGTATTTTTGTTTCTTTTAAATATTATTAATATATTTCAAATTAATATGGAATTGCTACATTTAAGGCAAATTGGATCCAAAACTATTGTGTAAATTGAGGAGAAAGAGAGAGCACGTAATCCAAATACATAAACCACAACCACAACGTATTACCGAGCTCATCAATATTTCAATTGCTATAACTATGGATATATCTTTAAATTTCTCTTTTTCTTTAACTCAAATATATAATATTTGTAATATTGGAGAAATTCAACACAAATAAGGTACGAATTAATCTCAATGTTAAGTGTTTATTAAAATAATATTTCGTATTTTGTTCATTGGATTAATATTTCGTAATAATGTGTGTATCATAATAATAATGAACAACAACAATAATAAGGGATACTTTCAATTACACACTTTTATCTAATGAGTTGGAGGAAAAATTAGAATATTTTGGTGATTCATATCCAAACTTTGGTCAATTCAATCTACACATTTATAAAAGTGAGGATATCACTTAAACTACATGATTCCTGATATAAAGTTTTTTTTATAGTCATAACCTAAATTCATAGTTTTTTTTTAGTCATGTTTGGACATTTTATTTTCTTACCTATAACACCTAAACTAGCAATAGTTATCTCAATTTAGGCAATACCACATTATCTTTTATCAATAGAATAAGGTTTTTCCATTTACATCAATTCTTATTTATTGTCCAAACTCATATGGTATCACTCTATCTTATACTAATAAAATCAGATCATTCTATTTTGATTAGTTCATACATTGAAACTTAATTAAACTCATTTTTAACAAATAAATGTGTTGGGTTATAATCTTTGGTTATATTGTAGGAGCATTCTTTCAAGATTGCACCAATATAGCCTAACGTTATATCTTCATCATTACCACCAATATAACATTGTTGATGGTAATGATGTTGCGTTTTAACAATGTTTATGGTAGTACTTAAAATTTTAAATATTTAATATTTCATACATTTTTTATTTGTGATTTATAGAGTATAAATTGAAATTTAATGACAACAGTTATAAATATAAAAGACACATGTTGATCTCAAGTGACAAAAGGTTTAGAGGGATAAATAAACCTCTTTAAAATTTTAAAACTTGTCACTCCAAAGAATGTGAAGTCTCTATTATTTGCTATATGCTAGAAAGCTTACAATGTTGTATGCAGTCTGAAAGTTACATCGTTATAAAGTGTTTGTTGTAGGTAGATTGGAGAAACTTCTAAAATAATTTTATACAACGGAATAAAGGAATCATTTTTGAAAACTTATATTCTTTAGAAAGAATTTTAGATGCAGTATGTTGTATGATGAATGACAAGTATGATATAGAAAGCAATAAATAGGTAACAACAGATATATAGTGGTTTAAGGATGGAGAAATCTCTTTAATCCACTCTACTCCTTCGCATATGAGGAACCTTGTTAAGTTAGCTTACACAACCTAACTAGCTATTACAAACTTTTCAACCTAACACACTGATAGCTAACTTCTACATAGGTTGCTTGAACTAATTAGACCAAGACCCACATAGGATCGTACAACCCACATAGGGTCTTCACTCTTTTAAGAGTGGTAAACACATAGCAAGAAATCTCGTTCCTTCAACTAAGTGCTCCTAACACAACCTCAAATGGATATAATGATATTCTTCAACTTGATGAAGTTGTCTTGTATTTGAAATTTCTTGAGTTATTTTATGTTATTTCTTAGAAGTTGGGTAACTAAAACTTGTAAAATTAAAGTTTTAGAACTTGAGAGCTTGAAAATCACTAAGTGTTGATCGCAAGATATAGTTTCAGTAGTTGTTTTAGTGGCACTCTCTCTTTATAATGATGAAGTTTTGTTTGTTGAAATGAGACAAAACTTAGCAATTAATGTTGGTCCTTGTCGGACATCTATCATTAAATGTGTTTGGATTCTAACTGTGAGGGCCGCTTCTTTTCTCTACGATACATGTAGTCTATTGTCCATTTGTCATCTCTACGATACTTTTTGTAGCCTTTGTTTTTTATGTAGCAACAATATCTTATTGTTTGATGTGTTCTAGACAAAGTTGCATGCAACTGTTGTTTCTCACAGTGTGCAGCAAGTTTTCCTTTCATGCAACTTTCTGTTGTTGTTTCTTACAGCTTGCAGCAAGATCTTGACTTGTCTCTTCTTTAACCATTTCAAACATATTATAAAACTTACATCTAAATGCTTCACTTAAGCAATCTAAGAGATTAGGGTATTCTAAGATCCTAATACATATTTGTGTTGTCTCATTAAAATTTACATAATTAATTTCTAACAACATCATTGTGGAAAACTAAAACATCAACTTTTAATAACTCTTGTATAAATTATTGTCATTAAGCTTAATGACAATGGTTGCAAACTATTGTGCAATTGTTGTAACTAAACACCCAAAGACAACATTTTCTTTCTATTATATCAACTATTATTGTTAACCTCAATGACAATGGTTATGAATCATTGTACACATGTTGTAATTATATGCTCAAAGACAATGGTTGGGTACCATTATGCGGATTGTTGTCATTATTGTCTAAGACAATGATTGTTCATCGTCATATTGAGGGAGTCTATTTCACCACTATCTTCCACAATGGTAACAATCTATTTGTGACAATGTTTATTTATTAGTGTCTTTAAGTTACTTCTTCTAGTGAAGATTTACTAAATAAAATCAAAATTTAAAATCATCTTAGTTACTTAACCTCAAAAAGCAAGTCTATTAAACAAACTAAACCTTTAAGTTCAGTGGCTCCTTCAACGTTGAAGAATCAGAAGATATTTTTAATCTCTGTGTGAGGTTTTTAGGAGTCCTATAAGTTGGAGATTTTTAATCTCTTGCTATGTGTTCCAACTCTGTGTGAGTTGTAGAGCTTTATGTGAGCTAGTGTAATCTCGTATGGATTAAGTAGATCTTGTGTGTATGTGTTTAAGTTAGTCGAGCTACCTATGTGGAGGGTGACTAAAGTTTTTTTTTAGGTTTGAGTGTGTAAAAGAGATGTGCGTGTTGTAAATAAAATTATCCTTAACAAAATTCCTCCTCAAGAGAAAGATTATAGTGGATTAGAGGGATTACTCACCCTTAATCCACTATTAATATTTGTATTTACTCATTGTATCTTATTTATTTGTCTGCACAAACATACATCATGTCAGCTGAATCAATAAGACTCATATTTGCAAAAGGTTTTCATAAAAGAACTCTACTAACTATGATGCAGTAACTTTGAAATACAATTATCTTCAATACGATTTTTACAATATGTATGATTTTTTGCATACTAGTATATATAGTACGATGCTGTAAATAAATAGAAGCAATTTATATTAGTATAAAGGTGGAGTAATCCCTCGAATCAACTTTACTCATTTTCTTATGGAGAAATTTTGTTAAGATATAATTGGTAACAATGCACACAACTTACAAATCTTTTATCTAACAAACATCTAAAATAAGGTGATCATGTAATCGATAACAATAAGCTTTAGCACCTACTCGCATTTTAACACTTCCACTAAGATACATGGTTCACTTGATGTCGTGGAATCATCAATAAATCATTATCTCAACGCGGGATGGAATCAATCAAGCCTCTAAGAAATTTCCCCACATTATAATCATTTTTAAGACCCTAAGCCTTGTCAAAAAGGTTGTTCCATATGAGAATTGGTCATATATATTGCTGTCTCGCCTAACTATTGGTGACATTCACTACAAACTTTCACACAAGATGTTTGTTAGAAAATCAATGTTTAAATTTTGATGAGACAAAACATATGTAATACGAAATTAGAGTACCCTATTTTCCCATAATATATAAATGAAATTAAATTAGGATTTGAGTCCTATAATAGAAAAAAAGATGAGAAACAAGTAAGTGAAGACCTTGGTGTAAAATGTAAGGAAACAGATATTGCAAGATGTATGATTAACAATATTATGTTGCATGTTTTAAGTTGGAAGTTATAGTAGGCACGCTATAAGCTAACTTATTTTGTAAAGATAAAGTTGTGGGGACTGAAAGTTGCGTGTTATAAGCTAGAAGACAAGTCTGAAAACAACATGCAGACAAACCAACAATATAATACGAAGAAGATCAATTCAGTCCATGGTCAGACATTTCAATTAATATAAATATAACCTGTAGAGACAAGCTGAAGGTTACAGAGTTGTAAGTCAATGGATCCACCTGACCTAACAGACTACATAAAATGGTAACCTACTACAACATAATTGAATGCAACCTAAAGAAAAAGACAAAGCTCATTCAATATATATTTTATACCATTCTTAGAGGATTTAAATGCAACGATTTTAATCTCCTTTAACGGGTAGAAATCCACTTCTATAAATAGAGAAAGAGAGGACTGAAACAACTACTGAAACTATAACATTTGAACTCACAAGCAAGAAAAGCTCTTCAACATTCAAGTGCTCTCAAGCCTAAGTTTCAGTCACTCAATCTCCAAAAGCAGCCAAGTATTCAAATAAAGAATCTCTTATTTAAAAGCTACTTGCACTAGTTAATGACCAATTTTATATATTTTAACTTTTTAGTTGTGTACTAGGTTGTTTTAGGTATCCTCAATTGATAGGAAATGTTCTTTGCTAAATGTGTAGTGTTGTTGTTAAGCACTTACCCTGTGTATATTATAAAGAGATTTTGTGTGGATCTACATGTTTGCTTGTGGTAACCTGTGCGGAAGCTGAGCATAGTAGGTGTACTCGTTGAGCTTAGTGTTTGTTTGGAGAGTCTTGTAAATTAAACAACATTTAACGAAGTTCCTCCTTCTAAAGGAGAATGGATGTAGAGGGATGACACCACCATTGAACCACTATAAAATCTTGTGTGCTAACATTCTTATATCATTGTATTTTATATATCTATTTACTGCATTTTATATCTTGTCATACAACATAAAAGACTTGTTAAAATCTCATATTTACAAAAGGATTTCAAAAGAACCTCATGAGCATAAAACTTATTTATGCTGCATGAACTTTTAGATACAACAAACTGTACTTATCATAATGTTATAAGCTGAAATTGCATACAAAACTACAAGCTCTCTACTCAGAAAATTATTATAAACTAACTTATCTTGCAGTGAGTATCTTGTAAGAAACTATATGGAAGACAAGTAAATTGGAATCTAATCTAACTTTTTGGTTATTTTGTTAATAATGTATATTCAACTTATATCAGCTAAGATCGAATTCATGTGTCAATTATAAAACACAGAACAACAATGGGCATAACCTGTAGAACTTAGAAAATAAAATAAAACAGAAATAGAAAAGACGACTTATAATAAATCTCTAATCTATTATAATGAATCGTGTAATAAGTCGAGTCGAGGAAAATCTTATTTTCTTAAGACGAGATATACTCAGGGTAGTATTCACTTAATCTTGTGTATAATCTCCAAAAATAAAATGACTTCGTCTCTATTGGTAGCAACACTATGAACATCGCAAGCTACAACAAACTTCTGGTGTTTATAGATTTGAGCTTAGATGCAGGTGAAAAAGCATCTTAATGCAAAGTTCATTTTTCAGTATATTGAAAACGATGCATGTAGACCCCTATAAATAGTATCTCTACCAAAGGGGTTACACTTGAGAATCGATGAGAATTAACGATCCAGTAACGAGTCTTTTAATGCTTACTAACAACTCGTTCGAATTTGAAAAACCAACATTCGTCTTGCTTCACTTTATGCTGCAGCTTACACCACAACATACAGCATTGCATGCACACAGCACCATGCAATCTTGTTCCAAAAATATAAAGCGGGCAAAGAATTAAGTTTAGATACAAGTGAAAAAATATTTTGATGGAAAGTTCATTTTTCAGCATGTTGAAAATGATGTACATAGACCTCGGTATCTAGCATCTCCACCACGGGGGTTATACCTGAGAATTGATGAGAATTAACTACCCCAATAACGGATCATTTAATGCAGAATAACAACTCATTTGAATTTGAAAAGCCAATGTTCATCTTGCTCTGCTGCATATTGCAGCTTACACCACAACATGCAACGTTGCACGCACCTCACACCATCCAATCTTGTTCCAAAAAAGATAGGGCGGGTTTGGATCCACCCCAATGCAAAACTCTGGCCCAATCCACCCAGGTCTAATTGTCAATGATCAAGGCCCACAGTCGAGGTTTGGATCAAGGTCAAGCTATGCAAGTGCGCGTGTGTGTGTTGCACAAGCTCAGCACTCCAAGAGTGTATGAATTACTAAGCATTTATACAAGACTTCATTTACACTTGCATTTACGAGGTCCAACTTCCAATGTGGGATAGCTAATGGTAGCATTCCTATTTGTAGATCTTTAAATTCTCATTTCAAGAGGCAATCTTTAATGATTAGTTCTCACTCCAACAATTGATTTTGAGCGATTCAACATGTATCGATTATTTACTCCAAACAAATTAACTTTTTAACATTCAATCCTCAAAAAAATTAATTTATACCTCTAAAATATTGATCAAAGTGACGTCATTCACCATTTATATGAAATCAATTTCCAACATCAACAAACCAAAAATAATACTTAATTACCAATTTTAAATATTAATTGACCAACATATAAATAAAATCTCGAAAATATGGATTTTTCCTTCTAAAAACACATTTATTACATACATTGCAAATTAATTATTATCATTTTCTTGGACAATAACATCTAACTTTATTGGGTAGTATTTGTGTGAACCAAGTATATGAATCATAATTCATTAAACTTGGCGTGGACTCGACCCGATCCGCACCTAGGTTTATTTTTATTTTTTATATCATAACCTTTATGTTATATAAGTAAAACCTTTAAGTATAGATATCATAACCTTTAAGGGAATAACTTGGACTTTTCAGTATAAAAATTCATTTAATATAGTTGAACATTTATGTTATACAAGTTTAACCTTTATGTTATATTAGTAATACTTTTGTGTACAAATATCATAACCTTCATGTAAAATTGTTTAGACTTTTTTAAGTGCAAATAACATAATTAAATGTTATGTAACATTTATGTTACACGAGTTAACCTTTATATTATATTAGTATAACATTTAAGTACATATATCATAATTTTTAAGTAAAACTTTTTTCAGTATAAATAACATAAAAATTATGTAACCTTTATATTATACGAATATAACGTTTATAATATATTAATATAATCTTTATGTATAGATTTTATAATCTTTAAGTGATATTACTTAGATTTTTTTCAGTATACATAACATAAAAAGTTATGGGAATATAATATAAAGGTTATGCGAACATAACTAAAAGGTTAGGTTCACAAAACCAAAATATTAGGTGAAAAAAACTAAAGTTGAACGGAAGAGCTAGGGTTTGAGCGCAAACCCTAGAGCATGTGAGCGTGCATGGACGAGTTTTCAACACCTTTCAAATCATATAAATCGAATTGTATGGATATAACCCATACACTTGTGTATAAAAATAATTGTGAACTTTATTTTACAACAATCATTATACCCTTTTCATATAAGAATCACACACTTTCTATCTTACAATTTGGCTTTGTATTTTAATCATTTTTTATGAGTTCTTATTTTCTAAATAAAAACTCCAACATAAATTGAAGAAATTATAATCTAAACTAAAAGATAAACGCTAGAACAAATCAATGTAAATCCTATAACATCTAAAAGACAAGTGATAATGTACTAAACAATCCTGTGATTATCTCGAGTAGACAATGCAAGTTAGGAATTATCTTCAATTAGGCTTACTGCTCATCCAGTTCAAAAAATCAATACTGAAACGTGAATTTTGGTTATATAGTTCAATTTTGATTCGGGTTATTTTTAAATCAGGAATCGACAATTTAACCATCGGTTGATTTTTTTATTATTTTTATTATAAGTTATAATTATTTTTAGGTTTATAACTTGTATTTGGTTATATTTAAATTGTAACTTATAAGTTGTAATATTGTATTATTGTGACTTGTAAATATTGTATGTTCTATTTTTTAATTTATATCATATTATTAACTCAAACAAAATAGTTATTATGTAACATATAAATAACTGTAATATTTATATATAAATTTAATTTTAGAAAAAAATGAAAATATAAAGAAAGTGTCCAAACCGACGGTTTACAAACTGAAATCCACACAATTCAATTCTAATTTTATCCTTGATGATTTTCCGAACTTGACGGTTCCGAACGTATTGGGAGCTCCGGAACCGCAAATAAAATGAACTCGATCTAAAGTGGTGTGTTTGTTAGGTTCGTGAAGCATTTGACAATTAAAACCAATTGCTTCAACTTTAGACGGATATTATAAAATGAAAATTTCTTATTAGCATTGGATTATTAGAAGGGGGAAAGACACGTGGAACTCCACTAAAAATGTTCAACTCTCAATTACTTACCCAAAGGGTGGAAGCCAAGTGTGTTTGTTAATTCGAACAGGAGTTGAAAACAAATAAGGGAAAAAGTGTAGAGAAGTAAATAGTTGATGTATGGAGGGTGACTAAACGTTTATATTGGCAGGGTTGGGAAAAAGGATCATAAGTGAGAAGGTATATAGCTTAGATAGATAGATACATAGATATATAGATAGCCCACAACATTGTATATTCAACGGTTAACAGTGAAAAGTTCACTGACCAAACTGATGTTATTTGTGTGTGAGACTCATAATATCAAACTTCCTACTGTTTGTGATAAATCCAAGAGTTACAGAACAACCACGTGCGTGAGAGATGCATGCATAATAATACACACAGCCATATATATATAATTCGAGAGAGAGAAAGAGAGAGAGAGAGAGAGACAGAGAGAGAGAGAATGTGTGTGTTTTCATGAGAGACAAGAGTGACATGTATGGCTGGAAGATATAGCTGGCGGCGAAGAAGAGTAAGCTCCATTATAACATTAACCTAAAAATTGACTACCCCAATGCCCAAGGGTCCCCAAGCGTACTAAATTTGGTCTTTATTGAATATGACCTTGCACAATTTTGATTTTTCTTTTCAATTTACTTTCTTAATTAAGGTTTATTATGTATTTTAAGATTAATAATTAAACAAAGGACACAAAAATTTATATCAAATTATTTCGTGAATATAATTTTATGAGATGGAAACTTATTATATCCACGATAAATCTACACTCATTTACAAAGTAATGTGTAGGTCGACTCGACTCACAAATTAAATTTGTGAAACAGTCTCACAAGAGATATACTATTTTTTACATTTTTATTCTTTTTGTGTGTATCTCACTGCATTGGTCTATAATATATAGATTCAAATTGTTCAACTACAGGTGATATCAATTTCATTTTTAGTTATGTTTCAGGACCTATGTTTGATATTAGTCATTTATAATTCAAAAAATAAATAATAGTTCTACAATGGAAAAATAATGTCCAATTTTAATCATTGTTTCACTAATATATCAGAACTTCGATGTGTCTCAAATGCAAACTACTACAAACTACTACCGGAGTTTATAAATTTCAATTAAAAATGACTTAATTAATATTTTTTCAATTGTAGGACTAAGTGGCTTCATTTATAACATTGTTGAACAAAAAGTTAAAAAAATACACTTAATATTAATATTAGTTATGATAATTAACCACTTTAATAGAAGGGATAATTAACCAATTTAATAGAAGGGATAATTAAATAAAAAAAAACTATGAATCGTGGATAAATAAAAAACAACTATGAATCGTGGATCAATTTCGTTGCACCATAAATTTTAAGAATTATAAATATTAGTAATGACTTTGATAGTTTTTCAATTATCGTATTGATATTATTTTCGAGCACCTAAGTACAATCTCACCACCATTAGATACATTCAATGTATGAGTTGCGAACATAAGTTAGCATTATCGTGTCGTTACTCTCAATTATAATCTAAAGACTATAATCGCATTGTTATTGTTGATGATATGTTTTATAACTTCGTCATGCTAATAAAACAAATACAATATGACCACTTTATAGGGAAAATTGTAATATTTGTCCTGTAACTTAGATATGGTTCTCTATTTTATCACTAATTTTACATATTTTAATTTTAAACATCTAACTTTCACTTCTTTTTTTTATTTGATTCGATTTTGCAAGGAAGTTTTTTTGTTCAACCTAAACATCGGAATTGTTGATGATTTTTCTACTTCAACATTCATGTAAATAGAAATTGACATTTAGAGTAAAATCAGATATTTAAAAAAAATTATAAGTAGAAGACCAAAATTAAAATATGTAAAATTGATGATAAAAATGAGTAAAATCTAAATTACAAGATAAAAATTGAGATTTTCTCCATATATATTTCCTATGGATTTATTTATATTAATATAAAATAACTAGAAAATTGCTCCATTATTTTCACTCAATTACTCGACAAAAAGTAATTGATTTAAAATTCCTAAATCTAAACAAATTATTTTATTTAGTTTTTCTGTCATATGTGTTTCCAAAGCTTCTACTATTAAAATATGTACATCCAAAACAAAGAAAGGTAAAGATACCTGCAATTACACATGATTAATCTTACTATAGCTTAGTATCTTGAATTATTGAAAGTGTCAGTCAAGTTGGAATTTTCTTAATTAATTTTAACTAGAAAATAATAACAACAATAATAATAATAATAATAATAATAATAATAATTATTATTATTATTATTATTATTATTATTACTATTATTTCCAGTATTTTAATTATCCTTCATTAATTCTTTTAAGTTGTCAATTAGAACAAAATTTAAAATATAAAATTCAAATTTTAATTAAATCTAAATTCTTAATAATATAGATAAATATAAAATTACTAAATGTGCTAAAAATATAAAAGTAGTAGAAATTTAGGCAATTTGGGAAATGAAATGAAGTTAAAAATATGGAAGAATGAAATAATCCATGTATATACACATGTTATAAGTGAACTCATGTTACAGAACTCCTAGAGCTCTATTATTTTAGACATGGAGTCTAATTAGAGTCAGATGGGCTAACATTAACATTCCCTTGTCTTAAATAAGGTTTATGGTCATATTGTTGAGATGGAGATAAGAGGAGAGAGAGTGGCAGAGTGGGGCCGAGTAGGGGTTAATACGCCCGGAAATTTCGCGCTACAAAGGGTGTGGGGGTGGGCACAAGTGCACTGGGGCAGAGTCAGTGAGTGCATGGATTTGGCCCCATTACGATGTGACCTAGCATCCCTCTCTCTCATATTTCCCATGCACTCATTCATCAATATCTTTTACTGTGATTACTTTTCTTAATAGTACTCTTAACTGTTGCCTACCTTTCTTTGTATACTTGATGTTAATTTCTGCAACAACAAAAAAAAAAAAAAAGAAAAAAAAAAAGAGTATTATAGCTTTTGTATTCTGTTGGGGGTTTGGAAGCACACAGTGTGAACAGTTGTGCAGATCACCTTTTCAATGTAGAATTAGCCATTTCCCCAAACTTTGCTTCCTTTTAACCAATTTTCTATCGTTCCTTCACAGAATCACATGTTAAAGCCCAGTAGTATTTGTTCATAGGTCTTACTGTATTGTACACTTGTTGTAGGGCTGCGGCCCATAGTCAAAGTATATAAATCTCTTGTACACTCTTTATCAAATAATAATACCAATCATTTTTTTGCTCCAACATGGTATTAAGAGCATGAAAGATCTTCTTTCTCCCACTCGCTGCCAAATCCTTTCTTTCTCTCGTTTCTCAATCGCTGATCTCATGGCTTCCAACGCCAGCGTCTTTTCTGTCGTACAGCTCAATGCACCGATCCACTTTCCGATCAAACTAACGTCGTCAAATTTCTCCGTCTGGAGTCGACAGGTCCAATCTACCCTCATTGGCCTTGATCTGATCGGATATATTGATGGCACAACATCTGCTCCCTCCAAGAATAACAGTGATGGCTTTGTCAATCCTCAGTATTTGGTCTAGTACCGCCAGGATCAATTAATTGTCAGCGCACTTCTCGGCAGTTGTTCCGATAACATTCAGCCGCTCATCTCTACGGCGGCGTCCGCTTGCGACGCTTGGTCCCATCTGTCCAATACCTATGCCAGCACTACGCCTGGTAGGATTTTGTTCCTCAAAGAAAAATTAGCACAAAATCCGAAAGGCACCCGCACCATTACTGAATACTTAAAGGATATGAGTGATATTGCCGATTCTCTTGCTTTCGCCGGACAGCTCGTTTCTGATTCTGATCTAGTTGCTTCAATAATTACACAGCTTGGTGATGATTATCGCTCCGTTTATTCAGCTCTGCGTGTTCATGAAACCGCAGTCACTTTAGCCGATCTTTCAAACATTCTGCTTGACATCGAACGGCTGCTCACCACCCCTTTTGATTCACCACCGTTGGTTCCCACTGCTCATCAAACACGAACCAAGCAGGCTTCATCCTCTTCAGTTCCGCCTGGAAATACTTCTTAGGGATCCAGGCTTGGCGGTCGTGGTAATCGTGGCCACGGGGGTCGCTCTGGAGGACGCAGCTCTTATTCTCAATCCTCCCAGGACAACTACTTTCATGGGAAGCCTACAACCATGTGTCAGTATTATCAATTCCCCGACCACACTGCTAACGTTTGTCGTAAATTGGCTAATTTTTTGCGCAAGCAGAATATTATGGTGCAAAATCCACCGGTTGTGAATACCACGCTTCCTGGTTCTGTGCCTAATGCAGCAACTTCTTGGATTTTTGACAGTGGTGTATCACATCATGCTGCTAACTCTACTTCGCATCTTCACAGCTTTTCTGATTATGGCAGTCCGGATGAAATATAGCTCGGCAATGGTAATACACTTTCCATAACTCATGTTGGTTCTTCAATTATTCCAGCTACACCCTGAAACTTATCCCTCTTGCATGTCTTATGTGCCCCCAACTTAAATTGCAATCTTATTTTCGTTTCTCAGCTTTGTCAAACTAACCGTGTTTCCGTTGAATTTTTTCCCTCGTATTTTCTTGTTAAGGACCTAGCCACGGGGAGTCCTCTACTTCGGGGGCGAAAAGACAATAATCTCTACACATTTCCTTCAATGCCATCTCCACGTGTTCATGCTACTTCTGTAACGTCCTCCGACTTGCATCACTGTCTTGGGCATCCGTCCCTCCGTGTCTCTAGATTTTTGTTTAATAAATTTTTTTCTACTGTTAAATTTCCCTCAAACTTTTATTGTGACTCCTGTTTAGTGAACAAAAGTCACAAGCAACCTTTTTCTGATAATTATATGATGAGTAGTAAACCATTTGATAATGTTTATACTGAAGTTTAGGCCACTTTTGATTATTCTACTGATGGTTTCAAGTATTATGTTATTTTTGTTGATCATTACACCAAGTACATATGGCTCTATCCTCTTCAGCGAAAATCTGATGTTGCCTCCATATTCACTCAGTTTCATCGGCTTGTTGCCAAGTTTTTTTGGGTTTTCCATCATTTCTTTATTTTCTGATAATGGTGGTGAATTCCAAAAACTCATTCCCTTGTTAAATACTCTCGGTATTTCCCACTTCACAACACCCCCACACACACCAGAATATAATGGAACGGCTGAATGGCATCACCGTCATATCGTTGACACCGGTCTATCACTCCTTCATCATGCCTCCTTACCCATGCATACTGGTCTTATGTTTTTCAAACAACAGTTTATCTTATCAACAGACTTGCATCCTCTGTCCTAGCAAATCGGTCACCATATGAGGTCCTCTATCATCATTCCCCATCCTACACCAAACTCAAACCTTTTGGGTGTTTGTGTTTCCCGTGGCTACGTCCTTACAGGTCCACTAAACTCGAACCTCATTCTTCTTCGTGCCTCTTCCTTGGTTATTCCATGGCTCGTTCTGCTTACAAGTGCATGGATCTTACCACTCGTTGTCTATACTACTCTCGCCACGTGTGATTTGTTGAACATTGTTTTCCCTTTCGTGACAAATCTCATACTCATACTCCCACACAAACTGGCCCTCCTCCCCTTCCTACTCGCTACTCTCGGCCTCTCACCATTCACTCGCCACCAACCCCTAATGTTGCTCCTCCTATTGCACAAGGTGCACCCGAGGCCAATCCTCCCCAACCTGAACTTACTCTGCCTCATATTGATAACACTCCACCTCTTGTTGACCCGCCTAACGTCCCACCTCCACCTAACACCTCTTCTCGTCCCACTCATGATAAACGACCAAATCCCCGATACTACAACCCAAGCTTCGTCAACCATACTACTCTTTATCCTATTCCACCCGTCATCGAATCTGCCAATGTTGCAGCTGCACTTTGGGATCCCAATTGGAAAGCTGCTATGGATGCGGAGTATGATATGTTAATGCGAAATAATACATGAGTGCTTATTCCGCGTAATGGTCGGCCTACTATCAGTTGTAAATAGGTTTTTCGTGTCAAATGAAATCTTGATGGCACAGTTAGTCGTTATAAAGCTCGTCTTGTTGTGTGAGGTTTTCTTCAGCGACCACAACGTGATTACTTTGAAACTTTTAACCCTATTGTCAAACCTGTTATTGTTGGACTTATACTGTCTATTGTTTTGCCTTCTCACTGGCCCATACAGCAACTTGACGTGAACAATGCTTTTCTAAATGGCTCCCTATCTGAAGAGGTTTATATGGATCAATCTCGTGGTTACTATGACCCCTCCAGACCCAATCATATTTGTCGACTACGGAAAGCTCTCTATGGTTTAAAATAGGCGTCACGCGCCTGGTATATTACCCTATCTGATTTTCTCTTAAAGTTTGGATTTTGCAGATCTGTTGCTAACACTTCACTTTTCCATTTCCGAAATAAGGATGTCATTATCTATTTCCTTGTGTATGTGGATGATATCATTATTACAGGGAATGATCGTACTGCTTTAGCCACCTTTGTAGCTCGCTTGGCTGATCGTTTCCCTCTAAAGGAGTTGGGCACTTTCAATCATTTTCTTGGTGTCGAAGTAATTCCCACTAGCAAGGGCATGTTTCTTTCACAGCGGAGCTATATTGCAGATATCTTATCTCAGTTTAAAATGGATGGTGCAAAATCAGTTTCTACTCCCATGGTTTCTTCTCTTAAACTTAGTGCTCATGAAGGTGATCATTTACCCGATTCTAAGGTTTATCGACGATCTCTTAGTCTCCTGAAGTATCTTTCGCTTACTCGGCCGGACATATCCTTTGTCGTAAATTGATTATCTCAATTTTTCCATAATCCTCGTTCACATCACTGGGAGGTGGTCAAACGGGTTCTTCGGTACTTGAATGGCACACTTGATCTTGGTTTCTTCCTCCATCGTGGCGTTATGCCAGTTCTTACAATTTTTTTGGATGCTGATTGGGGAGGTTTTTTGGATGATGGACGGTCGACCACTGGTTATGCTGTCTACTCTGGTCGCAATTTGATTTCCTGGAAATTCGTTAAGCAAAAGTGTGTTTCCCGTTCTTCTACTGAAGCGGAGTATAGGGCCATAGCGAACGCTTCTACCGAAGCCGTCTGGATACAAAACCTGCTACTTGAAATTGGAGTGTCATTTTCTCAGCCATCTTCCCTGTTATGTGACAACATTGGTGCGACTTTTATGTGCAAGAATCCCATTTTTCACTATCGCATGAAACACTTGGCATTAGATTTTTTTTGTTCGAGAATTAATTCAAAAGGGTCAGCTTAAAGTTCATCACATCTCTACTGCTGATCAGATCGTCGACGTATTTACGAAGCCTCTTGCATCTGTTGCTTTTCTCCGACTTCGGTCCAAGTTGGGACTCCCCGACAGAGCCTCCATCTTGCGAGGGCGTGTTAAAGCCCAGTAGTATTTGTTCATAGGCCTTACTATGGTGTACACTTGTTGTAGGGCTGCGGCCCATAGTCAGGGTATATATATCTCTTGTACACTTTTTATCAAATAATAATATAAATCATTTTTCCGCTCCAACATCACATACATTCAACTCTTTCCTCCATTTTTTTAATGAACCATAAGGAGCTGAAGAAAGGGAGTTAATATGATTTAAAGAGCTTGTGATATATATATATATATGCTCAAACTCTCATCATCACAAATCCCACCTTTTATGCACCTAGGATATGAGTTACAAAATTTGCATTATTATTTTATTACTTATAAGTTATAACTAATTTTTCTTTAACTCCTCTGTCCATCAATTTTGACTAATGATAAAAAATTTGATTTTGATACAAATTTGGATGAAAAGGCCGAATTCAATGGTAATTTCCGTAAACTAGAAAATTTACAAAAAATTTGTTAAAACTTGGGAATTTGGACATGGTATAGTATATAATATTATAACTAACATTAACATATATATATATATATATTGTTGGTCTCAAGTGGCATAAAGTTAAGAGAGGGTGAATTAACCTTATCAAAATTTCAAACTTTTCCTTCAAAAAATGTAAATCCTTCGAGGAGCAGGTAGCTTAGAGAGCTTACTGCACTGGATAGGTTACTGCTTGAGTAGTTACCTCAGGACTTAAGAGAATTTTAAATGCACAACGGAAATAATGTGTTTTTTGAATAAATCCTTTTATGCAGGATGCTTGATGGGTAAGGCAGATAGATATAAGAATAAAACAATAAGCACACAGACAAGCAGATTTATAGAGGTTCGTGGGTGGAGTAATCCCTCTACGTCCTCTCTACTCCTTCTCAAGGAGGAATTTTGTTAAAGAAAACTTGATTTACAAAGACCCAACTAACACAAACTCTACTCTAAACAAAACTGTCAGCTATATCCACATAGGTAGCTGTACAATGACCAACTATTCGACCCACACAGGATCTCCACACAGGTTTCTTGACTCACACAGGATCATTTCTCTTCTACAGAGAGTACAAGTACTTAGCAGGAACAGTCTTTGCCTAAGCAACTCCTAAAACAATCTATTAAAATAAATAAAGTTTTCTTCAACGATTGAATGCAGCAAGCTCTTTGAACTTCAGATTATAGAAAGGTAGCTGGCTTGCTGCTTGATAGATTGAGTGACTGAAACGAATAAGCTTGAGATAAGTTGAATCTAGAATAATAGCCTCGCGAGATAAATGTTTCAGTTGTTGTTCCAAGCGTACTCAACTCCTATTTATAGAATTTTGAGAAATCTGCCCGTTGAAGAGGCAGTTTCTTTGAGATAAGGTGTCATGCAGCTATTGGGTTGTACAAGATCTTCTGACACTGTTTCTGCTGCACCCTTTACCTTTGCACTGCTCCCGCCTTACTCTGAAATGATCAGTGCTCAATCCTTGTTCTTTCCAGATGGCATCCTGTGATTGGTTTGGACTGAAGTGTTTCTACCGGCTCTTCAAAGAGCGCTAACTTTGATGAGTCTGAAGATTGACTTACTGCTTTGTCGCCTGATGGGATAGTTTCCTCTAACTTGAGAAGCTTTAAGCTAGCTCCCAGCGTCCTTCCATACTTAGATGAATTCTTTACTTGAAGATGTAGTATTCTGACTTCATGCAGGTAGCAGTGACTTGGCGTAGGCTCCTTCTAGTATTTTCTTCATCCTCTTCCAGCATCTTTGTCTTAGCTAAACTTTTACATTTGAGAGTCTAACCAAATTGCTAAGACCTAGCTATTACATGCTTTGTTTCAACAAAATCTATTACAATATCATCCTATCATATATATTCAATTTAAAATTTAAAAAATAATGACATATTTACAACAAATATAGAAATTAACTACTAAATAAATATTGTCCGGTATAATAATATGAAAAATAATATAATACAACTAATATTAAAATGAATTTCTATGAGGTTCAAACGAATAAGATAACATGTATCTTGATTTAGACAATACTAGTACCAACTCACAACATTACACTGATGTTGAATGTAATCATGAATCATTCATATGCTTCCATGTCCTTTCAAATTGCAATAAAATTGGTGGATTTTGTGGTTTGATTGGGGATATCCACTACTCTTTTGCTAGTAAAATCAATTGATGTATTGTTCAAAGTTTGGAGTAGTGTAGGTGTAGGGTAATTATTTGGAAAAATTATTTGAGATAAATATTTTTAAAGAAATTATTATAACGAGATAAGGTCTCCAAATACCACAAATTTTTATAATTTAGCCCAAAATACCACAAACCTTAAAATATAGTCCCCATATACCACAAAAGTGGTTAAAGATCAAATTACCCCTAAAAGTACACATTGTGAAATGTTATTTCCACTCTAATTTTATTGTTTCCAAACCATTTTGCTAAATCATATGTATTAAACCCGGATATAATCATCTTGGTATATCGGCTGCAAATCATTGCGTATCCAATGCTATACTCGTGTTTTCACTTGTATAGGGGATCGATGCGGTACAACAATGCCACGTATTGAGTAATTATTATTTAGAAAAATGAATAATAGAATTCTTTTCATGATTTATATGTATTGAAATCCGATGCACGAAATGGTATCAGAGCCTGGATTTTATTGAAGATATAAATTAAATTATTTGTACAATATTATTTTCTTATGCCAACAGAAGGAGAAAATCAAGAAAAATGTATCCGAAAAACTTTCGAGATATAACAAGTGTATAATATCATTAAATGACATCCAGCAAAGATTGGAACATAGTTGTTCCGGACACATCTAAGGTCATACAAGACCTTAGGAAAGTCTAGAAGACCATCATATACTATGGTGGACAGATGAAAAAGATGTGCCGATCTCTATCCGAGATCCAACAAGAAGTTTCGGATCTAAAGAAAAAAATAGCAGATCTGAAAGGAAGATTACCAAGGGGAACAGGTAGATCGATGAACGAATGTTTTAAAGATGCATTCGAAGATAAACCAATTATTCCCAAAGGAAAGACTACGGATGTCCCGAAGTCTAAAAGCTACGAGAAACTCTTGCTCGACATCATCCAACAAGTTGATGAAAGTCTCAAGAGTTGATATTTTGAAATTAACTGAATCACTTTCCAATTTAGGAATTGTGGATCTGGTTAATCTCAAGATGAATGATCATATTCCCAAACAAGAAGAAGGGAGCACGAGTGCGGAAACACCCTTCCCCCAACAACCATGGAAACAGGATCGAGTCGACTATAGTGCATTCAAAGCTCGACAAAAGAGACGACTAGGATGAGATAAGGAAGCATCCAATAGCCCTTGGGCAAAAACGATGCTAGAACCAACACATCTGTTCGGATTGATTCTTACAACAGACATCATCGATTTCAGGAATATGAAAATCTTGATCGATGAATGGATGACATCCCTAAAGGCTGTTTCGTCAGTGCTGGACATTAATAAAGATCAATTCAGCAAACTTATTGAAAACAGTTTGCAAGGTTCAGCCAAGAAAACATGGGATAGTACGAAGGCCCATATCAAAGAAGAGATCGGATTGGGAGATAATATCTTTACAATTATCGAAAAGATCGGTCACTTGCTCAAAGTATACTTCATCGGCGATGGATACTTTGATGAAAGAAAAGAAGAAAAGAATCGAGAATATACATAAACTTTATACGCTCTCGAGTTAAGAAGTATATGTTACGCGGATAAATATATATATTGGTTCCGTAAATATTACTTCAAAGCTTAGATACCACTAAATGTTGTCACAGAAATGTTCTTTGCAAAGATATGCAACCCATGGAGAGCGATGTTTATACAAACATATAAGGTACCTCTAGGAATGGTTGATTTAGTGGCTAGAATGATGTCCTTTTTAAAGAACAGCATAAGAGAGTGGTGTCAACAAGCAACGCTACAAAAGAACAAGAAAAGACTAAGAGGATTAGTAAAAAAGACTCCTCTTTATTGCGACAATAATAATTTTTCAAGCATTATTGGAGAACCAAGTCGGGAAAGACAGAGTAAAAGAAAGAAACACTTCAGAAGAGGGTTTCGATCTAAGTCAGGAGGATCATACAGAAGGCCTTCCAATCAAGGGAGATCATAGTGGTCCAAATCAAAGGCTAGATCTTACAAATTTGGTCAAAAGTCTGGTCATTTCAGATTTTCTTCACAAGGATTTAGGTCCACAGGGAAGTCAATAGGAGGAACAACAAGAAGGAGAACTTTCAAACGAGCTCATACTCGTACAAATGAAAGTTTCAAAGACTGCACTGCAGGACATGCGGTGTGAAAGGTCATATTTTACCAGATTGCCCATAGAAACAAATTGAAGTGTGCCAGTTCGAACCGACGACTGACATCCTTGATGCAGTTTACTACGGAGATTTGGTGCCAGTTTACTAGTTTGAGAATATTTCTTCAGATGAAAGCATCTATGAAGAAGAATATGAGTCATATTCAGACGATTCTTATGGATCATCTACAGAATCAGACGAGTAGCTCTATCAAATAGGAAGATAGACTCCAAATATCGGATAGTCTATCAGGATTCTTTTCAAGAATGACCATCTCACACAAGACGATGGAAAAAATCATGCGCTAGGATTCAACCTTAAGTCTAAGATAACGCAAGCACCATATCATATACGGGGTGAACTCAGGTGAGTTTTCGATTCTCATGGAATTAACCGGTAATAGAGTTGATATGCAGTTTATTCCAAAAGAAGAAATTCTTGAGAAACTGAGTCATATCAAAGAAGAAGTAGCGGTTACTATGAAATGGATTCATATTGGAGCCATTGAAGTAGTGATTAAGGCTACCTTCAAAGAAGGGATTGATTCTGAATTACATTTATCTGTGATGGATAAAAAAAATCAATAATTTGTGAGAACGTTGTCTTGGTACAATGGTAGGAAATTTATATGCTGGCAAACTTATGTTTGACATACTTAGCAGACCAAGATTTCAGTAGAGTCTTAACCCTTCATCAGGACTTTAAAAGAACTGATCTAATGAAAGAATGAAATAGCCATATTATATCACGTATAGAATTACATATGCGTTTTCCAACACACATCACTCAAATATGTTTCTTAGGAAAGAGTATATAGAAATTCCTAGAATTTTCAAGGAATTTGCTAAAGTAATGACACCAGAACCAATCCAGATACCAAGGTTAGGTGGTGTTAATTTGCTAATCAAAGATCATCCAATTTTAAATAATAGATCATTAAGGTTTGATTTTGAGATTAGTAACAAGTTGTCCTTTTCCGAAGATAGGATTCTAAGCCTAAAAAGAAAAGAACCAAGTGAGGATTTTAATCCATAAAAGATTAGGGTAAGTAATGTTAAGATGAATTGCCCTGATGGATAGAAAGAAATCCATAATGTTTTTGATATATCTGAAGTGGATAATTTATTTTCTTGTGATGAGATATATCATTTACAACAATCGAGTGTTAATAGATATGAAGACATGTTAGAAATAGCAGGCTATCAAGTATTTGTTACAGGTAGTGCAGGTAGAACTAAAGGTTCTATGACTCTTGGTCTAAGTTTCCTTGAGGAACACAAACCATGGGGAAGAAAGGGAAAATAGATGGAGTTCGATCTTGATGGACACATAATCAGGGTAGAATAAAGGAACCATTTTCTATTTAACATGTCAGGGTTGCGTATAGAGAAAGAGATTGAAGATCTCTTAAAAGAAAGAGATGAGTTGTTAGACATTATGAGAAATATGCAAAATCAAGGTCTAACTCATCATATGCAAGATGTGATAAGATTGCAAGAAGTTATATTTAAGTTTAATCAAACAAACTTAAGGATAACCATGTTAGAATCTTGGAAAAATATGAAAAAATATTCAAACGATTCTGAATGACGAGTGTTTTCTCTATATACATATCCATTAGGGTATTATATGATCAATATAAGACAGAGTATTTTTTAGCTTATATTGACTCAAGTTCAGACATTTGCACAGCAAAACCTGAAGTTTTCCCCAGGAAACTTTACCTCTTATTACACGAAGGCATTTCTCCCAAAAAATCCTAATACTCAATAAGGGTATCTGAGAATCAAGAATAATGATCGGAGGAGCTTTTGGTACCCCTTGGTACAAAGTAAGAATGCCACCGATCTATATTCATGATACATGTGCTGATATTTTGTTGGGTAATAATTTTATCCAAACATTTACAAAATATGAGCAGGATAATCACAAGAACCTGTTAACCTTTACTACTAATTATGGTAGTTTGATACAGGTTTTGCGGTGAGAGAAAGCTTTCAATAGAATTATGCCTATAAATTTTCACAGCAAATGTGGTGATAATGATTCCAAGTTAACTCATCCTAAAATGTAGGATAAGAGAAAATTTGGAGAAACTCTTTTGTCTTATAAGCAAGAAGGGATGGAAGAGGCAAATGAAGAAGCTATTCAGTTTCTGAAAAATGCCCTACGAGAAGGATCACCTCAGATTAACATTGATGAGGAAAGTTTACTTTCCCTCGAAAATGTTAAAAGGCTAATCCAAAGGAATTTCAATGAGAATCCTTTAGCTTGGTGGGACAAAAACCAGATCTTAGCAACCCTAAAGGTAAAAGAACAATACCAATACGAGTTGATTCGATATAAGCCGATTTAGATAAACATTGAAGATCGAAAGTGATAGGATGAAATGTAATAGATTTTGATGAGACAAAACGTGTAATAGATTAGAACCTTAGCTATCTGGATAAGTCTTTAATGTAAATTTGCTAAGGCAAGGATGCTGGAAGGACTTGAAGATTCTGCCAAGTAGCCAGGAAGCCGAAGTCCCTGCTACCTGCATCCTATATCGAGCAACCAGCAAGCAAAGCTCTAGAAGGATGCTACAAGGAACCTGGAGATAATCAAGGAAGCTGACTGACTCAATGAGGATACTACCAGATACATCAGAGTCAATGCAACCTGACTAGCCAGTAGAGTCACTCCAGTTCCAACAAATCAGAATCTGCCATGTGTGATAAAGCAGCAAGGACACAGTACAAACAGTCTGCAGAATGAAGTTGCGCAGACAAAGGACAAGCAGTTGCAGAACAGAATGAAGGCATTTCAGAACAGGTGTCAGAAGATCTGCAGAACTAATCAAAAAGAGACACCTCATCATACAAATGACTGCATTTCCAACGGGCAGAAAACCACCTGATGCCTATAAATAGAAGTCTGATTTTCAAAAAGAAATATACAACGATCATACACAACCAAGAGAACTGAGAAGCAAATAGACGCACAAGCTTATACTCTCAAGTTAATCAGACTAAGCAAGCAGCAAGCCAGCCACCTTTATGTTCTTCTGAAGTTCAAGGAGCCTGCTGCATTTGATTGTGCCTTAAACCTTTTATTCATTAAGTCTGATAGGAGTCACTTAGTCAGGTGTTGAAACTGCTAAGTTGTAATCTCTCTGAAGAAGAGAAAGGATCCTGTGTGGGTCAGTTAACCTGTGTGGAGATCCTGTGTGGGTCGATAGTTGGTCACTGTGCAGCTACCTGTGTGGATAGAGCTGACAGTTTTGTTTAGAGTTTAGTTTGTGTTAGCTGAGTCTATTGTAAATCAAACTAGCTTTAACAAAGTTCCTCCTTGTGAAGGAGTAGAGAGGACGTAGAGGGATTACTCCACCCTTGAACCTCTATAAGCTTGTTTGTGTCTTTTATATCCATCTTTCTGCATCTAAGCATACTGCATTAAAAAGCACGTTTTGAAAAACATAAGTATTTCCGCTGTGCATTACATTCTCTGACTAAGTCCTGAGGTCACTGCCTAAGCAGGAACCTATCGAGCAGTAAGCTTACTAGCTACCTGCCCATCAGGGACTTAACATCCTTTGGAGTAAAAGTTGAAAAATTTGATAAGGTTAATTCACCCCCCCTCTTAACCTTATACCACTGGGACCAACAGAAAGGATATGCAAAAGATTATTAAAGAGCATATCGATCTCAATCTGATCGAAGTAGGTATTTCTCCTTATAGTAGCCCTGAGTTTTTGGTAAGAAATCCTAGTAAAATAAAGAAAGAAAAAACAAGGTTTGTAATTAACTATTAAGGTATTAATAAGATTACTGAATTTGATGGTTATTACATTCCAAGTAGAGAACACTTAATCGATTGTATTAAGGGATCAAAAGTGTTTTCAAAATTTGATTGTAAGTCTAGATTCTACCAGATTAGGTTAGAAAAAAAGTCGAAAAAATTAACTGTTTTTTCTACATCTCAAGGTCAGTATATCTGGAATGTACTTCCTATGGGACTTGCAAATACACCCCAAATATACCAAAGAAAGATGGATAATCTTTTCAAAGATTATTTTGAGTTTATGTTTGTTTACATAGACGACATTTTAATTGCCTCTAAAAATATGAAAGATCATTTGAAACATCTTGAGATATTTTCTGAAGTATGTCATAAAGAATGATTAGTGCTCTCTGAAAAGAAGATAATAATCGCGGTTAATAGAATCGAGTTTTCCGGTGTTATTATTGACCATGTAGATATGGAACTCCAGAAACATATTGTGAAAAAAATTCACAATTTTCCAGATGTTCTAAAAAATAAAAAACACCTTCAAAGCTTCTTGGGAGTGATTAATTTTGCAGGTTCGTTTATCAAAGACTTAGAAAAATATCACAAGGATTTTCATCCTTTATTACAAGAGGATGAGAAAACCAAATGAAAATGGGATGACATCCGTTCCCAACGTGTCCGAGAGTTAAAACAGGTTTATAGTAACCTGTCGAAACTCGTGATTCCTCAAGATGAGGATCAGTTAGTTGTCTACACAGATGCTAACGACTTCTGATGGACAGCAGTGCTTATGAGGAAGACAGCTACTGGTGAAGAACCATGTAAATATACAGGAGGGTTGTTTACAAAACAACAAGCCAAAGTTTGGCATATTAATGAGAAAGAATTCTTTGCGGTTTGGAAGGCATTTAAGAAATGACCTTTATTTTTATTAGCAAAAAAATTTACTTTAAAGGTTGATAATACAAATGTAAAAGCTTTTTTGAAAAATAAACTTGAATCAAAAATCGAAAAAGCTCGTATTATCAGGTGGCAAGCAAAATGCTAATATTATTTATTTGATATTGTCATTATGAAATCTAATGAGAATGTTCTTGCTGATTTCTTAACAAGGGATGGACATCCTTGAAGCGGATTCCATCATGATCCGAACAAGACACCTCAGGAAAAACCTTGAGGAACTTTAAAAAGCATTTGAGTTGCTAAGGACACGAGCCGAAGCAGCTGCATATGTTCAGAAGGTGGATTCGGACAAAGTCCAAAAAGCCATACAAGCTTCAAGGGTCTCTAACTGTCATTTGTGGAATGCATTAGAGGGACCTCTACATAAGGCAAGTTCACCATCGGTGATCCAAAAAGAAATACAAGAGAAAGGTTCATCATCGATGAACAAGCAGGGTATTTTTATACCCGAAGCAGGACATCCTGCAGATAAGTGTTTTTTATCGGATATCGGTGAAAAGACTGATAATGCCAAATCAAGTACTTTATCAGACTCCGATAAAAATATTAATTCGAAAAGTCAGGAAGAAATTCCAGGCAACCCGAGTCAACCCTGCACCTCTGGGGTAAAAAAAGGGAGAGGTTAACCTGAGGCCACAGACGAGTCCAAGACAGGTTAACATTAACCAATCTGTTTCTCCATTTCAGGTTTACCAAAGAACATGAGAGAAATTGGTTACGAGAAATGGGATCAATCCAGACAAAATTACTGTCAATTGGTCTGGAAAGTATCTAAAACTTTGGATGCTTCCGGGTGTAAATCCACAAGATGTTAGGGAATGGTTTTACTTCGGAGCAATTGCTTCGGTATTCACGACTGCACCTAATTTTTTGGAAATTTCAAGATTATCGGAATGGATATCAACTGTTGTACACGATTCATAGCAGAATAACCCACATTTGGGTAGAGGAGATATACTGGAGCTAAAGATTATCTCAGCTGCTCCAGAGATCGCAGGTAAAGGGTCTCATCCAATTTTCCAGTTTATAAAACTACAGAGACTAGATATGGTGGCGAACAGCAGAGCCAAAGCACCACCATCAAATAATCATTTAATAGTCGCCCTCACCGAGGAAGAAATATCTAAAAGGTGAGCTTGGGGATTATGGTTCTGTCTTACTGAGATGGACAAAAAAAAGTACCCGTTCAAGATTTTCCAAAATTTTGCGAATGGGTCTTTCCTGTTAAATTCAATGACAGAAAACACAACCAGGTTTGCTAAAAGCCTCTTTGAAAATAAGAGGAAATTAATTTAGGAAAATAACGTTCCGGCAACGGAACAAACAAGAAAAAAAATATATAACATGATACATATCGGAAGGTGGGAAGAAAGAATATGTTCTTACTGCCAAACACAAGAGAAACCTTTGTTCGGACAAGGTTTCAAGGTTAAACAAGATAAACCCAATTATCAAAAAAAGAAGAAAAAATGGAAGGGTTTTTAGACAATAAAACCCAAAAATGTAATAAGAGAAAACGAGTCTAGACTAAGATTCGATAATTCATAAGTATACATGTATTCTACAAATGTAATAGTATAGGAATACATTGTAATAAGCATAGGATGCTAATTCCAGATAGAAGACAGCAGCCGGTCCTGCCACCTTTGAAGAATCAGCATCCCTGGCTAAAAGACAAAAGTGGAGGACCCCTCCATTCAGTAAAAGATTTGTTGCCGTCGTAAAAGGATGAGGCCACCAAACTCGACAATAAATGATGGAATGTGCACTTACCTAACGGTAAGTGGGAAATTAAAGAAGGTCGGCCCCATACCCACTAACCTAGTGAAAACCAAGCTGGCAAGGCAATAATGGATCCACAAAGAAGTACATTGGCGCCTATGAAAGGAGGCATTCAGCCTCAAAAGAAGATTATCGAAAATCCACAACACTTCTTTCTACCATAAGTTTTCAAGAAATCTTCTCTCTAGTTGTAATAGTTTAGCTTTTAAGCTTTTTCCTGTTCATGGGGGTTTTCCCTTCTCGAGTTTTAGCCATGATAGGCTAAACAAGCTTTCTTCTCCAAAGGTGGAGAAAATTATTATTGTAAAATAGTTTAGTTTATATTCTTCAATAAACAAGGCTTTTGCTTTCTGACATACTTTCCACAAATTTATATTTTTGAGTAAAAATCCATCCAACAGTGAGTCTCCCCGTGATCCCCTTAAAGGCAAATGACCGTTGAGAATGGTTACGATCTGGGTTCTCAAGAAGATCGATTTAGAACCATAAACTGCGGACGAGTGGTTGGATCTTTTAATCCGTAAAACCTGAATTGAGATCCAGGAGAATTTAAGAGACAAAGGCGATGTATGATTTAAACTCAGTTTTATTTTATTTACGAAAGTATGTTGGGTCTGATATTGATTAGAGGGCTAATCCGGATCTAATAAATATAAGGATTGGAAAGATAAAAAAATGGCTATTGGCAAGCATGGTTTTTTTGAAATTAATAAAAGTCAACAATGATAAAATAGTATTTTAGCATAAAAATGTGGTAGTTGGGGATGTTTTGTTATAAATTGTGGTATATTGGGATGTTTTGTTATATTATTTGGTAGTTTGGGATAAAATATAAGGAATTGTGTTAGGATGGGATATGGACTCTTATTACAACTTTGATAAATTTTTTATCTAATACACACTACAATTATAATGTGTAAATTATAATATTATTTAAGTACAAAATATATTTTTTCCCTTAAAAATTAGCATCATTCATTATAAAATTCTATTATAATAATTTGGGGTAAAAATTACTAAGATTTCATTTGAAACGAAATTTACTGAAATTTCATCGAAATATCATTGATTTTCCAACATTTTCTACTATGATTTTATCCTATTCTTTGAACTTTCATATACTTCATAGTTCATAGATTCTCTAATCTTAGACTACCGAATTACACACTTTTAAACATTAATGAACAATTAGATTCAATATATGAGCCAAACAACGAATATGAAAAAGTTCACCACCACACAAAACACTATCATACAAAAGAGTTGGCTTTTCAAAATATTTTACAAACTATCAATAAGTGATGCATTATCCAATGTGAAAGAGAAAAACATTCTCAATCCCCCATTCATTGTAAAAAAGAAATTAATACTTTTACAGTTAATTCAATTCCGTAGTGTGGAGGAGACATGTAATCAAAGTTTACAAAAATTATATTCAACTTTCAATATGTATCAACATAATAAGCAATGAAACAAATATAACCCTCATTTATACACATAGTCCACACATCTGAAGTTAAGCACACTCTATAATGAATATTAGGTTAATTTTTTAAGTTTTTCTTTTTCTTTTATTGGTTTCAAGTGGCTCAAATGTTTAGAGGGGGTGAATGAAGCTCTGTTGATCTTTAAACTTTCAAACTTTCTGTGTTGTAACCTACTCAAGCTTACAGCGCAAGATGCAGTTTAGCTTACAACACTATTAAGCACTGCTGCTTACTGTAACTTACAATGTTCGTGCAACAAAAAATAACTTTCAATGAATAGAGTCCTTTGAAAATATTTTTGAGATATGAGATTATCTAAAGTATTTTATGCATTATAGAACGATATAATGTAGCAAATAGATATACAACAAAATATGAAAACGGTAAGTAAACACACAAGGACTCTTATAGTGGTTCGAATGTGGTATAATCCTTTTACATCCTATCTACTTTTTCTTAAGGAGGAACTTTATCAAGCTTGTTTGAATTATAGGATTCTCTCCTAACAAACTTTAAACTTAACTAAGTTATACCTACTAGAACTAAGCTTCCACTTAGGTTGATGCAAGTTCCAAATGCTGACCCGCACAAGAACCTTATAACCCACATAGGGTTAATGCCAAGACTCTTTAACAATAAAACACTCACAAGAACTATCTTCCTGTCAATGGAGGACACCTTTAAAACAATTAAACACACAACGAAGGGCTAAAATATATAAATGGGTTCTTCAATTAGTGTGGGAAGCACCCTTGAGATTTCTAAATCTTCAATCAAATATTTCACTACTTTTGAGGTTGAGTGACTAAAACTTATTTACTTTTTAGAATATTTTGAGAGCTCTTAGATTTCTTGCTTAAGGCTTAGAGAATTGTATGTCATCATGGGGTACCGCACTTACTGTATTTCAAATATTCACCCATTTATATTGAATATTTTTTGGATTAAAGCGTTTAGAACGTAGTACGCAAGCGGTGAATCCTAGTATATCATAATCTAGAGGTTTCAATAGAATATTTAAAGTGTTTTATTTCATAAATTTAGAAACGTGTAGTTATGTAAATGTTCGTTTATCTCATCTTTTTGAATAACCTAAGGTTGTGTTTTGATAGAGTGATTTGAAATCCAAGATTTGAAATGAATGAATTTCAAATCCACTCAAGTTGGAGAGGATCTGAAATCCATCAAAATGACTTCAAAATGAAAGTGATGTATTTGAAATCCACGTTCATCCAAACACCATCGATGGATTTGAAATTTATTATCATGGATTTCAAATCTCTCATCAAATCCACCCACCCAAATGGACCCTAAACCCATTTGGAGAAATAAGAAATTTCAAGAAAAAACTTAAGTTACAATTTATTGAATACTAGTTCACTATTGTTCTTCGTTTTTATTCACATTTATTATTTCTTAAATATAAATTTTTATACTTAAGTAAAATGACCTTTTACAAAATTGAGACATAGATTTCATGATTTTCATTCGATCCAAAAGTGAATTTTTTTTTAAATTCAGATTCAATGTCATGTCCGAATTGCATCTTTAACTAGACACACTGATGATAGAAAAAGATTAAAAAAACATACTCCTCGTACTAAACATTTTATTTTCTCTTGAATAATTAAATGATGTCCCCACTATTTAAAGCATTAGTTCAAATAAAAAACGTAAAAAGGGTTTAATTCTGTTTTTTATTCAATCCTTTTAATGATACCATGATCACTTGTGAACAAGAAGACTTTATCATACTGAAGGTACTAAAGCAATAGGTGGGAACTAAATGTGTTATCTTGTCCTAAATTATTGATTAAGCTTCCAATCAAGCACAGTAACAAGAATCCAAAGAGACAAATGAATGATTAATTGATCGAAACTACTAGAATTAGCTGTGTGGATTAGCATCATTCACATAATTACTTCCCTTGACAATGATTTAATTGGTCTCTAAATTTTATCTTACATCCAGCTGCTTAGCATTATTGGAAAGTCATTAGTTCTAATTTTACAACTGTCACCCTCATATTTGGTATAATTATTCTTCATAAATCTAAACTTATTTTCGTTGACTAATTAAAGAGGAAGTGATTATTGATTACTCAATCAGTTGAGTAGGGGGAAAACAGTTATTTGAACAGAAGAATTGACTAAAAATAGAAGGGGAATATTTTAGTTACTTTTCTACTTTCGATATGATATCATGGTTTTTCTCCCCGAAATGAATCAACGTTCAATGGACTGTTGTTGTTTTCTTAAGACTTTTTCTTTATAAAAATGGCACAAAATTGGAAATTTAACATAAATTTTCACATTTGATAAAATAAAGTATTAAACTCAACATTGTTTTACAATTCAAATAATAGTTGATTCTCCGATTAAAATTTGTGAATTTATTCAACCAATTTGACCACGTAGTATGCCCATGATTCAGTTAAATATTGTTTTCTTAAATGAACCGTAAACAAAATGACACTTTTCTTTGTGATCTAACTTGTGAAGAAAATGATTGTATCTCTTCACTTTGATTTAATTAGAATTGCACGATGATTGAGTAGAATGATGCGATTTTGTTTATCTTTTATTATTATTTCTTAAATGATATTTGGCTGACAACATGTTAATAAGCAAGAACAACTTGGTTGGATGCGTTCACAAGATTTTGTTGTAAAATCGAAGATGGTTTGAATTACAAAACAATGTTAAGTTTATAAAAAAAATAATTTGTTATTAAAGTTCATAATAAGATTGTAATTTCATGAAAGTTCTTTTTTTTCATAATATTTAAGTTGGTGACACGTTTTTCATCATTAAAAAATTAGGGACGCTTTGAATTTGTAGTCATGAAATTGTGACACTTTCGTTGCATTCGTCATTAAATAAAAATGGTGACACTAAATTGTGTCACAAATTTTTGAAGATTTATGGTATTCTATATACAAATTTATTGGCGATTTTTTTTAAATGTTATTTTTTATTAATGCATCACTAACTTTATTGACGCATTTTTGTTTGGAGTAAATCTCATGTGAAATCTATGTAAAACAAAATTGATATGAAATAATAAAAATGGGTTAATCCATTTAAACATGATTAATATCGATGTAATATATGACCATATAAAGTCACATCTCACCTAAAATCTTATCTGTGTTTTTATGCTTTGACAATTGCATCATCATCTTTAGTGTTACTTTTAATGTGTTATAAATTTTAGTGACGTTTTTTTTTTGTTGAATACGTTACTAACTTTACTGACCATTTTCATGAATGTGACTCTAATTTAGTGATGCTTTAATTAATAGTGTTGTTAATGTTGTGTCTCTATTCTAAATTGAGTCGTAAAATTTAAGATACACTTTAAGTAAAAACGTCTCTAAAGTTGCAATGCACTATATAATTAGTGTCTCTAAATTAATGACTCAATTTCAAATTATTTTTTTCACCTTTCACTGGTTCACTTAATTATTTACAATTGTTACCCCTGAATTTGTGGACTTTCTAGTTTATTTTACAAAATTCAATTAATATATGCTTAAAAAACACTAAAAACAATTACATTTACATATTTAAACATAATTGATATCTCATCATTCATTATTAAAAAATTTAATTAAATTTATACTGAGTCATCTTAATCAAAAAGATTAACTAGAAAATAATAAAATTGTCATTGATAAGAGGGTTGACTTAAGATAAATCATGTGTCTTGTTCATTGTACATCCACATATATATGAGCCCACTTTTCAATCCATCAATAAAAAAATGGTCAGTACATTTTATAGTAGTGTAGCAACTAAATTACCCATTATCAACTGGTGGCTGCTATTTATATTCAAATTGAATTTAAATATATTCATTTTATCTAATTAGATATAATAATATTTCAAACTACTCAATTTTTTGATAAACCACCCCCACACCTTTCAACATCAGTTGGACCAACATTAATCAACAAGCTCATTAATGATTCCTCTTTTATTGTCCAAAATCATATAGTTCTAATTTCCTTCCCCCATTCCTTCTCCTCATTCTTCTTTCAACACCGTTCTGCCCAAATTTCTCTCTTGCATTCCTACACGAAAATTGTCCATATTTTCTTGCTCGTCATTGAAGCCGAGGCCATACACGAAATAATGGATTTGGGTTTTTCTCCAGAAGAGGTTAGTTTTTTTTCTTCCATTTGTTTGTCGAATTGTATATTTCGTGTAGCATTGTATTTGATGTGAGTTGGATTTCGTTGAATGCCGAATTGGATGTTGATTTACTGCTTTCGAATTGCCGATTTAGTTGTGTGTTGTTCGAATGCTGCCTTACACGGATTTAGTTGTGACTGTTTCGTTTGAAATAGACTCTTGAATCGTATGTGTAGGCTTACACGAATTAGGCTCAATAATTAAATTAAACCCTACATGAAATTATGCATTATTGTTCAAGCTTACACGAAATATGTAGTTTTAGGCTTACACGAAATAGCAAATTTTACACCTTACACGAAATAACAATATTTACACATTACACGAAATAGCAAAACTTACACCTTACACGAGATAGCAAAATTTGAACCTTACACGAAATAACAAAAGTTGAACCTTATACGAAATTACTACTGAATTCGTGTAGCCCTATACTGGTAATTTCGTGTAGGCCTAAACAGGTAATTTCGTGTAGCCCTATAGTACTAATTTCTCCTAAATAGGAAATTTCGTGTAGCCCTAAATCCTTCAACTCTAAATTCGTGTAGCCCTATATTGAAAATTTCGTGTAGCCCTATTTTGGAATTTCGTGTAGACCTATACCTCTTATTTCGTATAGGTCTACAAAGGCAATTTCGTGTAAGCTTTTAGCCATATATTCATTATTTCGTGTAGCCCTACATCTGATAAAATTCAACCTTACACGAAATTAAGTCTCAATTCCTTCCAATTTCGTGTACACCTATTTTCTAGAAGTGAAGCACAATTATTATGTTCAGTGTACAAGAAAATTTTATAAAAAAAATTGCAGGTTATTTTGGTTATCTAGTATTACACCATACACGAAAATGCAAACCATTTAACCAAAATCATACTTTAAAAATACATACTTGCACAAGAATTGATTTCGTGTAAGGGTTAATGCAGATAACTTTTAAACATTCATATTCAATATTTTATAGAATATGCTCTCTTGTGCATGAAATTTTATGAACTTCGTGTATTAAATAGCCAAATATTAATGTGAATCTTGTGAGTAAAAAAATGAGATTCCCACCTTTTTCAGACTCATCTCATCAAACGGCAATATCACTGACTGCTACGTGTACTATAGGTATATTGGGGTAAAATTATAGTGGTTTGGGTAGATTTGAGGGTGGTTTAAAATTTCTTAGGCATTTTTGTTTAAACTTAAATATTTTTGATTATTTTGGAATATTTCCTCTTTTATTTTATAGTATGTGAATCAATATCAACCTCTTACCATATAAAAAATAATAAATCAAACGAAGTACCCAAAACTTCATTAGTAACAAATGATGAGTATCCATAAAACAATAAATCAAATAATTTCAAACTTATTGTTAAGGATTTCAACTTACAGTTAATTAATCCAAGTATTCAAGAACCTCAAATATTTTGACTACTTTCAAATTTTGTAAAATCTGAAATAATATGTAAAAGTAAATAAACCAAAATTATGTTAGGAATATTTATCAAAAAATTGATTATTTAGTATACAACTGAATAATTTGATCTATATACTTGTCAAAGTTTTCTTTAAATTGAAGAGGACCATTTATCTGATAAATGTGTTGATAAATAGTGAGACCCACAAGTGATTAGTGTTGATATTAAAATGGATGTGACAGTATGGTAATAGATAATGAATATTAATGAGTTGGTAGTGTCTCATGTGAGGTGGATATTAGAATCCCAAATTGTTGTGGATGCTAGTAGGGATGCCCTAACACTTGAATTCCACATCATCATTCAAATGATCAGCCTCATGAAGAATTGGTTTTAAATAAAATTAAGCAGTCTATTAGAAACGAGTTATCATTTAAAAAATAACTTATTATCGATAATAAAATGTTGTTTGACAAATATTGATAGTTGTCGTAAAATCATTTTCTGATAATATTTATCTCTGAATTATTATTTCAAAAGTTTTCTCGCAAATAATTTTTTTGCGAACAATGTTGTTGTCGTCAATAGACTTTTTCGGACAATATTAGTAGTCGCAGAAAATCTTATTGTAAATAATTATTCTGTTTTTTTTTTTTTCCCGACGATCCTATTCTACAAAAATAATATCTTTCATATGCAACTCAATTGAAGAATTTCACTGTATTAGTATAAAAATGATTCATTAAATTTATGAGTGAAGCTTTTTCATCTTATTTATTTTCTTTATTAGTTTCCCCCCCACCATTCGTGTTTGAGTATAGATGTTTTCGATTATGTTACAGTGCTTTGCTGATTAAAGCTTCAAGTTAGTCTGCTTTTGTGTTGGTTTCAACTCCTAGTGCACTCTACATATTATCTATATTTGGTAATAAATATACAAAATGGGGAATAACTAGATTAATCATCTATAGATGATTGACTATAGATAGCATGATCTGACTATGATGAGTTACTGGTGTTAGAAACATGGTGAGACTCATCAATAGTAGATAGGATTACTTATGTGAGGAGTGTTTGGTGGTGGATTTTTGAAAAAAGTGATAATAGAAGGAGGTAAGATATTGGAGGTTGTTGGTCTCAAACAAAAGAGGTTTAATGGGCATTGAATGAATTAATTACTTGTATTTTTCAAACCTTTCAAATAGGTTTTTTTTTTTTTTTTTTTTGTTGTCGACTTTAACAAGTGTGTATTTACAGTAAAACTAAGATTTACGAAATTTGCGTATTGATAGATTAAGTCTAGTGATACGTACATCTTTTGCTTTGAGCACAATTTTAGGTTCGAGGTCCCCATCCTTCGTTGAAACTAAAAAAAGCTTTACACAATGAGTATACAATTTATTGATAAACAACTATAAATGCTTGTTGAGACTTTGCGTTAGGCAGTGGAATATGCAAAACAATTTCTTGATAAACTTCTCAATTGTGATGTAGGGGAAATTGTAAATTTACAACACTTTCTTTAGGTAATTCACTAATGTATGATACTAAATTTTCGAACCCTAACATTGAAACACTAAAAGGTGATTTTAGGACAAAAAATCCAAAATCATGAATTTCGAGCCAAATCACTTTAGCAAAAAGTTCAAATCTCATGGAATTGGACCAAAAAATCGTGATTTTGAATTTTTTGTCTTAAAATCACTCAAACTGAAAAGTTAGTCTCAATGTCAAAATTCAAAAAGTTAGTGTTTTTTATTAGTAAATAACCTGAAAATAATGTACTAAATTTATAATTCTTCCGTAAAAGTTGTTTTGAGCGCTCCTGTGTTCTTTCATAAAGTAAAATTAACAGTAAACTATGATAACAATAAAAACACAATAAATTATAGATGTTTGAAGGTGGGACATCTCTTCTACTCCACTTTCATCCTTTTCCAATGAGGACCTTCATTATAATGTTAATTTTATTTAAGGTTACAATGCAGATATATTTCTGACACAAAACTAAGGAGTTCACAACTAAGTGTGCTAGTTTTTTTTTGTTACCTCGCATTAGCTCTTCTCACAAATAGCTACACCCAATTATAGTACACAAAAAACGCATGTCATTTACTCTTTTCCTCATCTCCCTTTTTATTTATATGTTTTTCTTACAAGGTATTTTTTAGTGACATATGTACATCATATTTTAATGTTCAAAGTAGGGTTTTTTTTTTCTTTTTAACCGGATTGCAGCCTACATTTGACTGATTATTTTGAGATCACCACCCGATCTCTCTAAATTGTTACAATGTAAATTATGATATGTGCCTGAATGAACCGATTTTAAAGTTAGATATATTGATATCACTATCAAAATCCTATTTCAAATGAGAGCAAAATTTATTTCGATAACTGCTTCAAATCTATACTGATAATTAATATATGCAACATGATTTGTAACCACTTCTTTGACATCCATTAATACATGAGGACTCCAAAAGGGCATGTGAAATATAAAGTTGTGAATATTGCTTAATATATTCCTGAATGTGGGAGTGACTGATCTTAATCATTTCGTAAAACCTTTGAACTTCATCTAACTATAAATTGACATGATTGGAACAAATGATACACACTGCAATTCTTTCAATCTTCTTTTGTTTCGTCTCTATAATTATATATTTCATATATTGTTCATTTAAATTGTGAGTGTTACTGTATTGTGATGATACAATCACTCACATTCGGGCATCAGTTTTGTAACACTTTTACAACAGATTAAGTAGGCAGTTTAATCTTTTTTTTTTAAACCTTTTTATTATAAAGAAAAAAAAAAAGGTCGTTCTTGCATTAAAATAGCATAAACTTCAATTTCTTCATATCATTGATCAATTAAATTTCCGTTACATCTGGCATTGTATGTCAAATAGGACGAGTCTAGGATTTTGTTTGAAGGGGATACTTTTTTTTTTTTTATAGTAAAACATTAAACAGAATAGAAGCTAAATTTTATATAATAGACAAATGTTATGATGTAATGAAGATTGACTCTTATAAATTAATAAAATAAAAGAAAAATATAAAAAAGTTATTTATAAATAAAATATTTTTAAAAGTACAAGTAGACGATCACTTCTCACACCTCTTTAAATCAGTCTCTGATGTTAAAGTTTAGGGTTGTAAATGAACACGATGTTCACGAACTATTCGTGTACTAGCTCAATAAAAACTCATTTATGTTTGATTCGTATATTAAACAAACAATAAATGAGTTGAATTTTGTATTCATTTATTAAATGAACCAAATACAAACAGGAATGTGTTCGACTCATTTATATTCACTAACAAACTCATTTATTTTATCATTAATATTTTAATTATTTTTTAATAAGTATATAGAAAATATATTAAAGATAAAGTCAAAGCCTTATCTTCAATTTTGAATAGAAATCTTAGATAACTATGAAAGTTGTAGCCTTGATAATAAAAAAATTAAGATCTTAGATAAATATTGAAAAAATGTACTAATAAAAATATAACTAAATCTGATGAAAATGTTTGAAAAATCTAAAAGCTAAATTTTAATAATATAAAAATAAACAATAAAATATATATTTTTAATAAACAATAATAATATTTTTTAAGGTTACAATGTTACATTTAAAAATTTAAAATCAACAAATTAAATTTAAAAAGTTACCTTTATATATAAAAAAAAATTGAGCTTGTTCGTAAACAAAGTTTGTTCAGAGTTCGTGAACAAGCTCATTTAAGTCATATTCAAACTTATTTGTAAACAAAGTTTGTTTAATATTCACAAACAAGATCATTTAAATTATTCAAACTTCGTCACGAATGTTATTAAATAAATGAAACATTAAAACCTAAATTTAGACAAGCTCGAACAGAGAAACATAATTCTAAATAAGCTTGAGGCAAGTTTGAGCAATCCAATAACTAAACGAACGAACAATGAACAAGTCAATAACTTGACTTGGCTCATTTACGTCTACGTGAACACTCACCAGACTTTATTTGCCAATTGTAAAAAAAAATGTAAAAAAATAAAATAAAATCATACTTAGTACTTTTTTTTTATAATTTTCGCTAATAATTTCAAAAAAGTTAATGAAAATCGAAAATTAAATTATTTAGCATATATAAGCAAAAAAAAACAACAAAACAAATCTAAGAATCATTTATATTATTGAAAATATGAATGGAATATGAAATAATTTAGATAATTATTAGAAATCAATCAAAACCAGCAAATAAAAAATTGATTTTAAGACCATAAATAAATAAAATTGTTGAATAAATCACTAACTTTACTGGTCATTTTTAGTTATGATCCAAGTAAATCCTGAAAGAATTGGGCAAACATTAATTTCTTCAAAATCAACAATAATAACACTAAAACCAATTTTCTAACATTTGCCATGTAGTAATTAATATAGTGATAAATAATTTGAGGATGGAGAGGGGGAGGAGGGAACAAAGGAAGTACAAGTCCTGTGTGAATGTATGAAGGGGCCCCACATGCAGGCCGCGCGAAAATACCGCGGGAGCTGTTTCCCAACCCACATACTCCTTTTTCATCATTTATTTCACTATTCCCTTTTGTATTTATATTATTATTATTATTATTATTATTATTATACTATCAAATTTTGAATAAGATGATAGTAATCATTTTGACGATATATATTATTTTGAATTTTTCGAAAGAGTTTTTAAGCTCTAGACAAATATTTGTTCATTAGCCATTTTAAGAGAGGGATCATATTATGTAACATTATATGGTTCGTCTTGTATAACGTTTGTATGGATTATATTGTGTAAGTTTTATATGAATTATATCTTGTAGGACAATATGAATCAAATCATGTTATATCGTGTAAACTGTCCTGTACTTCGGATTATATCATAGAAGACAATATGAATCAAATCTCATCATATAATTAAAGATATGGATTACATGATATGATCCACAAGGGACTGGTTACATGATAATGAAAAAACCTTTTTTTATAAGGGTTTACACGATTTGATCCATATATGATTTTTTATTTTATTTTTTACTTTTAGTTTGAATTGCACTTAAGGCAAAATTGCCAATTTTTTTGAAATATGGTAGAAAATCAAGTTTTTTATTCTTTGCAGTAGGTAAGTAAGTTGATATATGAATTGTTGTAGAAACTATTTGAACCCAATAAAAAATGTATGAATTTTTTCAAACATGATTTTAATTTTTTTTTTTAATTTGATATTTCATCTGTTATTTAAAGTAGTCATCATATATCATGCATATATATAAATATCATTATGTGGCGCTCAATAAACAAAAAAATATAATAAATAATTTAGATTCAAAAAGTGTGTGAGACAGTTTTACAGGATTTTCTTTAAAAATTATACTTTTGAATATATATATATATATATATATATATATATATATATGAGTAAGTAGAAATGGTGTATTGATAATTGATAATATATGGTTTGAAATTGAGGAGTAGACCTATGCATATAACCAATAAATAGATGAATGAATAAGCATAGAATCTCAACACCTCATCCAGTCAATTCTTCAATCACTATCCGTGTGACGTGGACTCCTAACCTTTCTAGCTACTTTTACGGGTGTTTCATAAGTCTTAATTTAAACCATCTATAAAATCTTGTTTCCTGTTACTCCATCCTAATCCTTTTTATTGGACAACTATTGCACTATATATCATCAACAGCATTCACAATTACAACATAATATTCTCTTCTTTGATAAGATTACACTTTTTAAAGCTTTCTGATTTTTCTAAGGATTACAATTTTAATCAAGAGTTTGGCTTCTATACATCAAGTATATGGATTTATAATCTATGAGATAGAATTAATTCGGAACCATGCTTTTTATTTATTTATTTATACGTTGACCTTTATATTATATTAGTATATTGGTTTTTATATTATATTAGTATGACATTTCTTTATAAATATCCTAACATTTATATAATATTTTAATTTCAGAAAATAATAATAATAATAATAATAATTTCGTCACTACTTGTATATGATTTTTATGTGATATTACTTATATTTTTATATTAACATAGTTATACATTTATATAATATATAAAAATACATCTAATATAACTTAAATGTATGACTATATAACTAAAAAGTATAAAGGTTTTACATATTTGTCTAAAATAATGTAAAATACAGTTAACATTACTAAAAATGTATGCTAACATAATTAAAATATATAACTAACATTATTAAAATGTATAATTGGCAGAAGCGAGTTGAGCACGGAAACCATACCATGTAGGAGTGCATGAGAGTGTAAATGCTCGTTATAGATAGTCTCAAGTCAGTTTGACGTGAGTGAATGGATCTAAGATTTATACACCAAATGCACAAGAATTTTTGTGTTTAATCAAATATATATATATATATATATTTTTTTTTTCCATTTTTCGAATAGAATCTATACAACCAAACATATGCATCCACTATCTCAAGAAGGAATTTATTCTTACTGAAAATGTATTGCCTTCAAAAGCCAGTGTGGTGAGGGTTATACACTAGCAACTAATTATGCCACGTAACTTCTAAGACGAGTGTTTTTTCAATGGAAAAAAGATTAACCTTCGAATATTTTACTAAGAAATTATAACACCATAATAGTACCAAAACATTACATCTTTTCATTTAAAAAATGCAAGTTTTTGCATTTATCATAATTCATTTTTTACATCTCACCTTTATACTAGACTAGACCATGCATGTATGATATTGTGTCATCCAAATTCCAAACGATAAAACATATCTTCAGAAGATCCTTATCTTACATTTTCAAGATAAATATATTAAATTTTCAGGATAAGTGCAACAAAATAATATATTCTGCAATAAGTTGAAACTATAATGGATAAAGTATATGTTGTCCAAATACTCACTCCATTTTATCCCACACACGAACACACACATATAGATTTATTTTCCTTTATCTGATGTTTCAAATATATAGTTCATCAATTTTTATGTATAAATTTTTTATTATTTATTTCGCTCAATTAATATAATACATATGCGCAATCAATACTAGAATATCATATTGTATTTTGTTCATTAAAGATTGAAATAATAGGAAATTAACTAATTTAATTCTCTTTTTAACGATTTTCTTTTGTTTCAAAATAAATATCGTTTTAACCAAAAAAATTATTCCAAAATAAGTATCATTATAAATTTCAATACATATTTATCTATAATTTACTAAAAATATTTTTATTTACTTATATCAAATTAAATATGTTAAAGATAGTTGTTAAGTGGAAAGAGAGAGAAAACTCTCACATTAATTATACTTATATAGGGATGAATCGATTTTTTTGATCATTTTTTTTAATTTATGTAAAAGTCTGAATGATATTTATTTTGGAAGAAGAGTTTATATATGAAAGAGGAAAGGAATAATAAATTAACATTAAAGGGTGAATATTATGTTGAAGTGTAAGAGAATAGATTTGATCCCTTTCAAAATGATCCTTGGAAAGACGTATAGGCTATAACTAATGAAGCAGATTAAGAAGTGAATTAGTGCTTAATAATTAAAGGAAATAGTAATTGGTATTAGTACGAAAGTGAAAAGGAATAGAAAAGGGTTAATATTGGACAGAAGGGGGCAAGAATGGTATGTAGCCATGTGGGTAGTGGGGCCCAAGAGAGACAGAAATGGACAGTGGTTAAACAGGGCCCACACAAGCTACAATACAATGGTCCAATCATAGCATAGTAAAGAGCAACAGTGGTGTGGTGGTGGGAGTCTATCACTCGATGTGACGGCGCTGGGCCCCACCTCTGATTTTTGCTACTCCCAAATGATTGTTGACAACAATGTATTCCCAACTACATCAATTCATTCAATACTCCCAAATACTAACACTTCAAATTAATTTTGTTTTACAACTTTCTTATCTATATTTTTATTTAACAATTAATACACATGTTTTGTTTTCTATACTCATTTTAAATATTTAATACATTAATTTAGATCTAATTGCATATATATATAATTTTTTTATTTGCAATTAATTTTATCCTTAGTTTTTTATTTAGTAAAACCAAAAATCATCACATTTAATAGTTGTTACAATTTAAATCACAATTCTATTATTCAATGATTACGTCTGCGTATAAAAAAAAAACCACATGAGATTCCATGTAATTGAAGTGAGAAAGAGAATGTAAAATTGAAAAAAAAATCATCATCTCTTCAAAAAATTTAATTTATCCAGATTTTATTAAACAACAAAAAGTTCGTAACTTTTATTTACAGTTGTCGGTTGCAATTTGAATTGTAGTTGAATTTTCGATGATCTAAGTGTATTGTACGATTAAATAGTTGCATCATACCTGATCATATAAGCCACATAAATTATATTTATTTATCTTCAATTGCAACAAATTAGCTTTTAATTTAATTTATAACTGAAACATCATTGTTTAATTAGACATAGATTAAAAATGTTACTTTTAAAAAAAATCATGGCTTATGTAACATCATATCTTACGTGACTATTTAATAAGGCTTATGTAACATCATATCTTACTTCACTGTTTAATAAGATGCATAGACTTTAGATGGTCATGAATTAAAATTATGATTCAAATTTGGTGCAATTTTCAGGAAATGTCTGAATTAAAATTGCATTTTTAAAGGTGGTGATTTTGCTTATTTATTTATTTATTTATTTATTATTTTACAATTTCACCTTCAACTTCTTTTTTTCCAAAACATGGATTTTGCTCATTGAAAAATAAAGCAGTAGTTTGAATTAAAACAATTAATTATATTCGGAAATTAATGTTTGGATTTTGATGACACAAAACACATATATAATATGAAAGCAGAGTACTCAATTTTCTTAAATGTTTAATTGAAAATTATATTAGGTTTTGAGTCCTAACAAATGATGAAGATGAGAAGCAAGCAAGTAAAGACCTTGTTGTAAGTTGTAAGGAAACAACTAATGCAAGTTGCATGGAAAAGACTTTGTTGTAAGTTGTAAGGAAACAACTAATGCAAGTTGTATGGATAAATAGTATGTTGCAAGCTGTAAGCTAGAAGTTACAGCAGGCACGCTGGAAGCTAACTTGTTGCACAAAGACAAGGTCGAAAGACTATAAGCTGTATGCTGTAAGCTAAAAGATAAACCTAAAAATAACATACAGACACGTCAATAATGCATTACGAGGAAGATCAACATTAGTCCAAGAATCAGTTATTTCAAATATTAGAAAACTAATCAATAGAGATAAGTTGAAGGATATAGAGGTATAAAGCCAATGAACAGTTGCCAACTGACTGACAAATTGTATAAAGTTGCAATCTGGTACAACAGAATTAAATGCAACCTAAAGAATAAGACAACACACATTCAATGTTGATTTTGTACCAACTTTAGAGAATTCAAATGCAAGGAATTTGACCTCCTTCAACAAGTAGAAATCCACTTCTATAAATAGATGAAGAATTGACTGTTACAACTACTGAAACTACAACATTTGAACTCACAAGTAAGAAAAACTCTCAAACTCTCAAGTGCTCTTAAACCTAAATTCCAGTCATTTAACCTCTAGAAACAACCAAGTGTTCAAGAAAAGTTTCACTCATTCAAAGGCTGCTTGACCAATTGAAGACCAATTTCATATACTTTAGCTTATTTATTGTGTGCTAGGTTGTTTTATGCGTCCTCAATTGATGTTTCATTGCTGAGTAGATAGTGATGTTGTTTAAGCATTTGACCTATATAAGTTGTTTAGAGATTATGTGTGGGCTTACTTGTTTGTTTGCGGCAATCTGTATGGAAGTTGAGAATGGTAGGTGTTCTCATTGAATTTAGTATTTGTTAGGGCAATCCTATACTTCAAACAAAACTTAATGAAATTCCTCCTTGTAAAGAGATGGAGTGGACGTAGAATACACCATCCTTAAACAACTATAAAATTGTGTGTGTTTATTTTCTTATATTCTATTGTATCTTGTATATTTAATTGTTGCTTTCTATATCTTATCATACAACATAAAAACTTATTAAAATTTCATATTTTCAAAAGGTTTTCAAAAAGACCTCAAAGACATAAAAATTATTTTCGCTGTATAAACTCTTAGGTACATTGATATGCAGTTATCAATAGTGTTGTAAGTTGAAACTGCATATAACGTTATATGCCCTCTTGGTTACAACACACAGTGTTAAGTATAAAAGATTTTGAAAATTTTATGAAGGTTCATTCACCATTCTCTAAACTTATGTACCACTTGTGACCATCATGTTAAATTCATAATATCAGGATAAAACTTCAATTTTTTGAAAGCTGATGGTGAATTTTCAATTACTCTTTTAATTTAAAAAAATGAATACAAAATTTAAAAAAAAAACATAATTGTCTTTTGAATTCCTAAAACGGACTTATTTTTAAATATTTTTTTTTCATGAAATTACATTTATTTTGAGAATAATGGAATAATAGACACTATAATTGTGTGTATTAGAGCATCTCCCACCATACCCCAAATCCTAAATTTTACATCTAATTTAGGTGTTTTTAACCTTCCAAACTAAATCACCAAATCACCATTATATCAAAAATTATGGTGATTTGGGTTTAATCACCCACCATGGTCAAACCCCATATCACCAAAACCCCAAATCCTATATTTTCACCAAATTTTTTGGTGAAGGAATTTTAGTCTCCCACCTTACCACCATTTTAACATAATTTTCACCAAATCCTATTTTTCCTATCAAATATAGGATTGAATATAGGATTTGGTGTAATCACCACCATTTATTAATTAGCATATAAAATGATTATATTAACTAATTTCATGTGATTACCAACTTATTAACATATTCTTTGTAAATATATTAATATTGGTTAATGGATTTGTTTTTCAATAAATAAATATATTTATTATTATTAATAAATTAATTATTTATTATAAATATATTTAGCCAAAATAAATTATAGGTTAAAACGATAAATACATTTACTATCATAAATGAATAAAAACATAATACATTTGAGTAACATATAAATTTAAAAGATAAATTACATAAATGAAAAACTCATAAACTACTTAATAATCTTGCTTTTTTTTGCTAAAAAAATGTTGATTCAAAGGGGCCTCGTTAAAACCTTGTTTGGCCTAACAAGGAAAGAGTAACCCTTATTTTCTCTAATTAATAGTCTTGACTGTCATAGTTCAAATTAGAGAAATGACCATCACCAGTAGGTTCAACATAATTGCATTCTATATTGTTGTTTAGAGACTCCGGAATATAGACATCTTCATCATTTCCTTCACTTTCCACTACACTAAAATTCAAACTCTTAGTAGCACGTGACCCGTTTCCACGATCAATGATGGCTTGTTTCTTATTACTCCAGAATTATTTACTAAAAGGTGTGAGATTACTCAAATCTTTTTTCATAACCTCCATATCTTGTTCATCAGCCTTTCTCATAACCTCCATATCGATGATGTTGAAGATGATGATGATAATGGTGAATGAAATTTTTTTTATGATTTTAGATTAATATATGTTGTAACGTTATTTATTTGAGTTAATTTTCTTTCATGTTGTAACGTTATCATGTTGTAATATTTTTATGATTAATTTATGATGTAATGTTTTATGCAATAATTTATGAAATTATTGTTTATGTGTGATTTAATTATATGTATTATAATTTAAGTTGATTTGCTTTCATGTTGAAATAGTTTTTTGAAATTTATCATCCTTGTTGGAATTATATAGTTAAGAAAATTAATATTTAAAATCAGATCTATAATCAATATTTTGGAAATAAAATAGACCAAAATTATGATTAGCATTAAATTTATAATTTGGTGATATATTTGGTGAAATACCATGGGAGACCAACCCAAATTATATCTTTATAAATGGTGTAATATGGTGAAATGGTGATATATTAGTATTTTATTATTTGGTGGAAGATTTGATGAAATGGGTGAGAGATCAAATACACCATTTTTTCATCAAAAATGGTGAAATAAGGAAATTGGGTGCTACTGGTGGGAGATAAACCCATTTTTTCATCACCAAAAATGGGATTTAGTGAAAAAATGGTGTCAACGGTGGGAGATGCTCTTAATGAGGTTTTCTAGATTTTACCATTTTTAATGTGTGGTTTTTAACTCTCTCCTTTGAATTTTCTTTTTTTCGCTTTATTATGCCGAGGTATATTAAGTTCTACACTATTATTTCAGACCAACATGCAATAATGTGTTTCAGATTTGGACATATGTCAAATGTGAAACAACTCGAAATAATAACATACGAAGCTATGTTGTTGTTTTTCTTTTGGGCCCAGAGTTTAAAAACATGCATACTTGGAGTATATACTACATGGCTATTTGGAGTTTAATGGGAGAAATATTGATATTGAATGAATGATGATAATGATATAACACAAATGACAAGTATATATATAGTGCACTCTTCTTAATTACGCCATCAGAGTACAAAGGGTTGATATCAGTTCGGATTTTATTTTTCACTGTAATTGATTTGCATATTATATAAATAATATTATTATACATAGTGAGTTAAAAGATATTATTAATTAGTCTCTACAATAATAGAATGAGATATGAGAAATTTGGTTACGACAAAATGAAAAAAATTAATTAAGGCAATTAATTTCGAAATTTATGACATCATGCTATAGTTATTTGTTTTTTTTTTCCTTCTTTATAGGTGGCAATTATTAAATTTCTTCAAGCTGAAGATTGGTGAGAAAATTAGTAGAAGTGGGAGAATGGGAATTATGTAATTAGTTGTTTGATTGAATAATTGAAATATTAAGCTAGGTTTATGAGCCACATACGTCAAATCTGATAGAAGAGAATGTAATGTCAGGAAAATATATGTTCCTCTTTAACCTAACATGGATCTTCCACAACAGGTAGATAGATATATGAGAATTTTGAGTTAATATGAGAAATCACATAACATGACACTAATCTTAGATGTGACATCGTTTTTTGAATTTAATTGTGTGAGATGAATTAAGTCACGTTTTATGAATTTAATTGTGTGAAATAGATAAAGTCACATTTATATATACGCATGATCAGTTTGTGAAAATCATGAGTTGTTTTTTATTTTTTATTTTTGTGTCATGCTGTACACTAAGGTAATTATCAAACAAATATTAATTAAATGTTGATATATATCAATCTATTTAATCATAAAGTGTACTTTTTATCATGATCTTATGTTTGGGCAATTTTAATAAATATACAACTTTAATGTAGATGATGATCGACTCCAATTAATATTTGAGTTTCTTGAGGAACTAAACTTGTGATGCTGCGAAAGCTCCTGCCATTTGCATAAATATAAAGAGTTCTATTGTTGCGTCTTATATTAAAATTAGTGAAAAAAATAGTGTTTTGATTTCTAAGTTTGTCACATTGAAATTCTCATTATTTATATTTCACTTTTTGATTTTTAGTTTTTTATATTTACGAATTACCATTTTTTTAGTTTTCTAACATATTCTAATAGGTAACTTTTTTTTTAATTGAAAAAACACTAAAAGTGTTTTTAATCACAAATGTGTATTCATCTAACCTAAATTAATATTAATAATTAAAAAACATTGGTATTAAAATTAAATTTTAATTAAAAAAATTTATCTACTATAACATATTAAAGCACTAAAAATGATATTTTTTTTAAATATGGAAGATTAAAAATGAAATGTGAAAGATAAATGATAAGAAATCTAATGTGAGAGATATATAAACTTAGATAAAAAAAACCTTTTTTTCCTCTTAAAATTATAACTCATTAATTAAGTATATATATGAGTTGAAGGACATCGTTTTTATTAATTGATTTGGGGATTTGAATCTATAGTCCATTTGTCAATCTCATTTTTTACAAAGTAATTGGAATAGCATTTGGTTATTTGTAATTAAGGGTATATTGAGTGGTGATATGTATATTGTGATATCTTCTAATTAGGTTTCCTGTTTTTCCCCCCTAGATGTAAGAATAATATTGTTGAATCTGTAAAGATTGCATTTGGTTACATTAAGCCACCTAAGCTTAACAGAATGAAAATCTTGAATTCTAGCTTTTTTAAACATTGAAACATTTTGATTTGATAAAGCAATTACTAATGACTTTGTCTAAAAATAGTAGATTGATATTAAAGATTAAGAATTTAAATTCATTATAAATTGAATTTATCCAAATAACTTCAGTAAATAATTGTAATAAATTATCATTATTAATGTTATTCGGGCCAGTATTTTTGTATTTTTGGGCCTTGTTCTTCACATGCTGAAAGGCCATAACCAATAAATGATTCATAAAAGGAGAAAAGAACATTAATCAACAAAATGGAGGAAAAGCAAATGGGCCAAAGAAAAATAAATGGGCCTAAGAAATTGAAATTGTTTGTTGCGGCAAGTGGGCTACAACACGAAGATTCTTCACTTTTGACGTATCTTCATTTTAAACTTTTATCAATTTATTCTCAAATTATCCTATTAATATTTTTTAACTAAAATTAAGGGGTTGAATATAATATTTTTTTATGAAATTAATTTGATTTTTTTTTAATTTTATTTTATAAATTTCTTAATTAATTAATTAATTAATTGTATATTTATTCAATATTTATATTTTTAATTTATGATAAAAAATTTAGAATGACACTTACTTTGAAATAGATGGAATATAAATCTTATGTTTTCGTATTATTTTTTTTCTCTTAATAAGTATAATTTTCTTTATTATTCTTAGATAATTTTTATTGAGGAATAGATTGATGGATCATATTTTGATATGATTTTATTTTCCGTAACACATAAAATATTAAAATGCAACTTAATACTTAATTTGATCATAAAGTTGGAGGATAACTTTCACGTGCTAGCGATTTATAAATAAAGGAGAAACAAAAAGGCGAATAAAAATGGTAAATAATTTAAAAGTTGTATATTGTTTTAAAATAAGGATAAGTTCCTTTTTCAAAAGCATCATTAGAAAAAATATAATGGAGTTTTTTGAATCAGTAGAAAAAAAATCCACCTTATTAATTAGACGAAAAAAAACTCTGCTTCTTAAGAATCCAGCAGCCCCCTCCCTCGAATCAAACAAACTAAAGAAGGGAAGTTAGACTCGCACATCAACAATTTATCTCAACCCAACTTAAAATAAAATATTAATTTTTCTCTCATTCATCAATTAAACATACAATTCAACATAATTTTATCTTTTCTATATCCACATCCACAACCCAACCCAACCTAAAATAATAATAATTATTTTATTTTTTATTAATTAAAAAAATTAATCAATATTTATTATATTTAAAAATGTATAAAAATTACATTAAGTAATTTGATATTATAAATCTATAAATATATTAAGAAAAATAATTTAAAACACATTTAGAATATGATACAATACGAAATTACAATTACAAGAGTTGAAATACGAAATTAAAAAGAAATAAATCAAAATATAAGTATATGTATGAAATAAAAAAAATTCAAATACAGAACATGCAAATTACATTAATTCCTAGCTAGTTCCAATTTTTTGCCATATATGCTCAATCAAGTCGTTTCTTAGAGCGTTGTGAGCTTCTCTATTGCGAAGTTTTTCCCTATTAATCATATACTTGGACAAATTCAGTACATTCAGTAAAACATTGAAAACGTTGATCATCATTTGTAAGATCATCCACTAAAAATTTAGTGGGATCAAAATAATTTTGGTAAGTGTTTCGTTCATCCTCTATTATCATATTGTGTATGATGATACACGCCATCATATTTTTTTCCATCAACAGTTTATCCCAAACACGAAATGGATGTTGAAGAAATGCAAAACGAGCTTGTAAACCCCCAAATGCTCGTTTAACATCTTTTCGTACAGCCTCTTGGCGTTGAGCGAACAACTTGTGCTTTTGGAGTTGTGGAGAAGTAATTGACTTGACAAATGCAGCCCATCAGTGAGATAATATGCTCTATCATTTTCCCGACCATTCACAATATATCTAACCTTTGGTGCCCGACCTTCCAAAATATGACTAAAAACTAGAGATCGGTGGAGTATATTAATATTATTGCACGAAATGGTGTTCCAAAAAAAGCATGTCATATCCATAAGTCATAAGATGCAATAGCTTCCAAAATGATTGTTGGTTTTTCACTTCTCCCTGAATATTGTCCAGCCTATATAGTAGGATAATTTTTCCATTCTCAATGCATGCAGTCAATACTGCCTATCATGCCTGGGAATCCACTTCGTTCTCCAACATAAAGTAGTCTTGCCAAATCATGTTCTTTGGGACTTTTGAGACACTCGTTACTGAAGTAGGATATGACCCATTTTACAAATTTTATGAGAGCTTGTCTAGTCACAATTACACTCATTCGTAAGTATTCATCAACGGCATAGGCAGATGCTTCATACGCCAGTACCCTCATAGCTCCAGTGTAATTCTGAATCGATGAAAGATCTTGTCTACCAGTTGCATTAGGCATGTGTTGAAAATATACATTATTGGTAGTTGCAGCTTCCACTATATGAAGGAACACTGATTTTTGCATGCAAAATCTTCTTCAAAAGAACTCACAAGTATACGTTGGTCAGTCGATAAAATAGTTGTTAATCAAACGTTTCTCACCAATCTCCTATTCTATTTCACAATACCTTTTTCTGGCTCTAGGAGTGTGATCTCCTATGACTTGATTGAGATTGTTTATGATCATATCATCTATGATACGATCAAATTGATGATTCTATTGAGCAACTCGTTCCTTCCATTAATCAATTTCCTCCCATTTATTGTTGGAACTAGAGTTTGAATTTGAATTTTCATCAAGAGATATTTGTAAAGTGGATTGTGAAGGTGAGTAGGAAATAAGGATTTTAGTATGCTACACTTACATGTACCCAAATCATATATATAGATATTTGTAAAGTGATATGCATGTGATGCAAGACAATAAGTGTTGTGATAGATGCATGTGATGAAAGTTAAAAAGTGACAAGACATATGCAAGTGATTAAAGTTAAAAATTGACAGGAGAACTGCATGTGATTAAAGTTAAAAATTGACAAGATAAATGTATGTGATTAAAGCTGAAAATTCGTATATATAGACAAATGTTGAAACATATGCAGGTGATACATGCCAATAAATGATGTGATGAATGCAAGTGATTAAAGTTGAAAATTGTGATGAAATTGACAAGATAAATGCATATGATAAAAGACACAAATTAAAATCACATAAATAAAATTACATTAATTAAAATTACATAAACATCAATTACAAGAATTTAAATTACATAAATTAAATGACATAAATTAAATAATAAGATAACAAACTACATTGACTGATTAGACACAACTTTCATTAGATGGCGTTTCATCTTTTCCTCTTCTAGGGATAAGTTATATTTAGCCAACAATGTCCTCAAAATACCAGAATTTATCTTCATAATTTTAATTTGCTCCTTTCTTTTCTCAAATTTGAGTCTCTATCTCTTCCTAGTTGGTTCATCTTTTCAGCTTCACTTTCTCTAGTGAACCTCATTGCTCGAATTTCAGCAGCAATTTCAGCAGAACCTGCATATTGTGAATTCTTATATTTTTCCTTTCTTTTCGTTATATCTCGGCATATGGGTAGAGGATTAATTGAGCCACCACTGCCTGGAGTTTCTGGATTGAATGGAGTGGAATAATCCCCACTTTCACTGGTTCTTGTTCTCTTTGAGCTGCCACAAATTTCTTCATCACCCTCTATACTTTCTTCACGTGAACCATAATCTAATTTTAAAGCCACTTTTTTATTTTTACTCATAACCTCATTAAATACAATCAAGTCTTAAAACTTGTTACCACCCCAAAGTTCTTTTTCGAAAACTGCATGAGCTTCTCCCTAAATATCCATCTGGCTCATTCCGCTTCTTCTCCGAGAATATGGTTCAGTATAAACAACAATCCTTTTATTTGCACTTCTATTAAGTCGTTTCTAACAACCTTTTAGAGAGTCCACATTTCTTTTGTTTATTTCCTTCGAATTTTCATCTCGATGATTTGTGTACATTTTATGTACTCGTGTCCATATAGAGACGGACTTTTGATTTTTACCAGTGTGTTATCTTCACTAACAAAACTCCAAGAAGACATTAAAACTATATCTTCTTTAACAGTCCAACTTACACTTTTTACCCCCTTTTGGTTTGTGTTTCGTTGTTGAACATTTTGCAACAAATTTTAGGAGGTAATTTGTGGTGGTTGGACATGCTGAGAGGTAGAATTTTGATTTGGATTTGAAGAAAACTGAGAGTTTTGATAATAATTTGGATAATCTTCTAAGAGAGGAAAAAATTGAAAGTTAAGAATTGATTGAAAGATTGGATAATCTTGGGAATTTGGAAAATAATTAGGATGGTTTGGATTCATGATAGAAATTGAGAGATCAATGATAAAAAATAGAAAAGAAAATAGAGAATTTAAGATGTGTTTCGAAATATATCAATACTGATGTCTATTTATAGATAATTAAAATATAAATTTTGATATATATATATATATATCTATATTTTAAATACATATTATCCACAATATTTACAATTATACATTTTATTCATATAAAATCTAGTTGAACCAATCAAAAAATAAGATGTGTCATCTCTTGATTGACCAACCCAAGTTGAAAGAAGGGTTGAGATTGAGACCTCAAGCCATTTTGGTTGCAACCTATAATTTAGTTTCCATTTTTTTTAACTTTTCTTTATCTTTTTCTTAGGATGGGTTGGCGACCCCGGACCGATGAAGATAGTCTTAAGCAGGCCGCAAACAGATGGGTCAACCTGTTTAAATAGGATCAAATATTTCTAACTCATTTAAATTTATCTGTGTATCTGAAGTTCATTTAATCTGATTGACTTGCTAGCCGTATTTTTTTATTTTTTAAAATTAGATCAATTTTTTTTAGTCTTAAGTATATAAAACATAATACATATCTTCAAGTATATGTTAATTATCTTAAGTTTGATATCTTTAAATTTGATTTATAAGAATTAAATATATGAAATACATTAAATAATAGTATAAAATTTATAGATTATATAATATCAAACACTCATGTAATACCTTATTTTCATAAAAAAAAAAAACTTGCATTACATATTTTTACATAAAAATTTAATTTTTTTTTAAATAATTTATTATTTATAAAATCTTTGAACTATATGACAGACTTTACGATTTATCAAAAATAAATGAGCTAATGTCTTTCTATCCCTTTCTTCTTCTTAAAAGTCTTTATTCATGCCTTCAACAAGCTATCATATTTCAAGATTTAGTAGAGAAGACAGATTCTAACAAGACAAGAAGATAATTTAAATTCAGGAGTGGTACACTTCTTGGTGGAAGATGAAAACACAAGTCATTTAACTAGTAACTTAGCTTTGTTCTCAGCACTGCTCCAAGTATTGGATGTGTTCATTACATTGCCATTTTTTTTTCTTTTTTTTTCTTTTAATTACAATTAAGTATTGTATTTTGCATCTCAATTGTCCCAAAGAAAAGATAGACTTTAGAATCAATCATGTGAAAGTCATGCGATTATTTGATTAGATTGAACGTTTTCAATTAGGCAAGAGTTAATGAAGAACGAATATATGATGCAATATCATCTCAAAATTTGCCATGTTGCTTACTGTATCATTTTTATATTTTTCAGATCACAAAAACTTTTGTGTAATTAGTGCACGAATCTTAAATCCATGCAATTGACCCAATTCGCTCCACGCATGCTCCACAGCCTCCCAGAGGCTCGCACGTGCCCCTATTTATCTAGGTAGGTGCGTTCAAACCCACCCAAATTCGATTTAGGCGCTATACATTTATCATGTTATGTTAAATATACCTTTATATTATGTTAAACATGCTTTCATGTTATGTTAATCATACCTTTAGGGCCTTTATGTTATATTAAACATACATTTATATTATGTCAAACAGATCTTTATGTTATGTTAGTCATATATACTTTTTAATTATATTAGTTGTATCTTTATGTATTATATAAATGTATAACTAATATTACTTAAAGGTATGCGTAATACTACATAAAGATATATATGTAAAAATTAGGATTTTTTCACTGAAATTAGAGTTTTTTTGCCGAAATTGGGGCTTATTTTTTAAGTTAAAATATTGCATAAAGATATAACTAAATAACATAAAAATTAAGGTAAAAAAATGCACGAATCGAGATTGAATTCGACCCGACCCAACCCAATCCATGTTAGATCCTATAACGCCCAGGATAAAAACAAAGCATAATTGGTTAATTAAATAAGTAAACCTTAATTAAAATATCTTATGTGTTTTAATTCTTGAATGTTAATTTAATTATATGCGTTTCAGATATGTGTTTAACAACCAGTTTTAGATGAATAAAAATTATACACATGGAAAATAAAATATTTTTATACCATTAGATGCGTAATGGAAAAATGTGAAGATAGAAACGAACTAGAGGTCAATCGGACACCTGTAGCTCAAACGACGAAGAAAATGGCAAAATATAGAGTTTCGGAAAAACGAGGAACGGAATCGTGATGAACATAACCGAAATTTTATCGTGAATAGTAACCGAAGCTTATCATGAACAGTAACCTAGTGAATAGTAACTTTCCAAATTCTATAAATAGGCGCTCATTCGTTTCATTTTTCACCGTTTCTTCGAACGAGCCGAAAAGCGCCGAACACACGTAAGTCTTTCTCTTCTCTCTCTTTATTTTTCAATCTTGCTTTCTATCTCCAACGCGCCACCACCAGCGCCGCCGCGCCGTCGTCGGAGCCGCCTCCAGAGACGTCGCCGCCGCTGCCGGAGTTCGCCGGAAAAAGTCAAACTCGCCCATTTTGGCTGATTTTCATACACAACGTAGCCCTTGACGAGACGAATCTAGGATAACTTCTGGAATTCAATTCCGATTCTCCGTTCGCCGGAAAACGGCGAAAAACCACCGCTGTTGTCGCCGGAAAATTTCAAATTTGTCGGTTTCAGCCCATTTTCGTACACAACGTAGCCCTCAACGAGATGAATTTAGGACAACTTCCGGAATTCAATTCCGATTTCTCGTTCGCCGGAAAACGGCGAAAAACCATCTCCAAAACCCTTAACCCTTATTTTCAACCACCTTTTCTCTCTCCCGTTTTTCTCTCTCTTGCTTTTTTTCTCGAGGTTGCAGGTACCGGAAGGGCTGCCAGAGTGGTGGGCTAGCCACTGGAGGGGTGGCACCACCATGGGTGGTGGCGCCGGTGCCGGAAAATGAATTGGAAAAGTAGCTGTTGCATTGTGTTTGTGTAAATTGTGTTTGACGAAGGGTTTTCGTGGCTGTTTTTCTGGTACTATTTATGCCGGAATCCGGTGAGGGATGGCCGGATCTGGTAGCCGGTGATTCAGGCTAGCCATCGGACTAAGTTTCGGCGGCATAGGCCGGCGACGCCGCAGCCGGTGGCTCCAGGAAGGTGGCTAGTCGAGCAGGTCGACGACTGAAGACCTGGGCGAGCGACGGGGATGAGGCTGCCGAGCGGTGCTGCCCGGCTGTCGAGAAAACTAGGCAGTAACGGGAGATGCTGTCCTGTTTTTTTTCCCGTCGTCGGGAAACGCCGACGAGATTTTTCCCGTCGTCGGGAACTCATACGACGACGTTTTTCGATGCGATTTTTGATTCGATTCTCGTTTTCTTTTCATCGTTCTTTAACATTGAGTCGTCGCCAACAAGATATTGTTGACCGGGGGTCGTGGGTCCCGATCAAAGTCAACCCTTTGACCAAATTACCAAAATACCCCTCAATCTTAAAACGCTCCGTTCGAGCTCGTTACAACTCTGATTGAGTTCATTCTTTTTTTGTTATGATCCAAATTTCATTCTCTTTTACTTCAGCTGTATAAACTGATATTTCCCTCTTATTTCTTCAACCTCAATCGTTAGACCCTCTGTTCCGATCCGTCTCATTTCGATCGATAGTATCCGATCCGATATCGTTTAAATCCTTAATTATATTTCATAAATATCTAAAAACATCGTAAATTATGTAGGCTACCTGTTGGATTGAAGCCTTGAGATACGTGATCTTCGATACTTGCAACTCACGTGGTAACCACCGAATAAGGTGGGGGTAATTTCTAACTCTTTGTTTGTTTACAGTTTTCCTTATTCCAAGCATGATTGAGGAATACTAAATGCTGTGATTATATATTTGCTGTGACATACTTATTACTGTGAGGGGTCGGCCCGCTGAGGCGCCCCTTTATGCATTCGTCCCTAACCCCCATTCTTCTATGAAAGGTTTGGTGGTCCTTGAAATGCACCAGCGGTATTTGAGACCGTTTTATGGGATAAGACGGGCGATACCCACACCTATTCGTCCCTTACCATTTCTAATGTCTGCTGTGCATATTTCGTGCTGTGATTAGTGATGATTATACGTAATTCTGATTCAAATATATGTGTTAAGATTTAGACGCAGATTTTATCCCCACGAGTGTATTCAACGCACTCACCCCATATTCTGTAATTCACGTTACAGGAGGTGATGAGCATGATGAACCCTAGAAGGAGAGATGAGGTGCTATATTTTTCTGGATCTGTAAATTATTGTAATATGATGTTTATCAAACTTTTGTCTTTATAAAACAATGTTGTAAGGAATCCACGTTTGGTGGTTAGATGATGTGTATTCGGGATGTGAGATCCTGATGATGAGGTGTGTTTAGGATGGGAGATCCTGATGATGTTTTTCCGCTGTGAATATTATGTTAATTCGGTTGAAGCCGATGGTTATTATGTAATATCTTTTGTTTGTCTCCTACCTCTTTTCTTCTTCCTGCACGCTCGTGTGGAAAACTCTGATAAATGTTTTTGTAAGAAAATGAGGCATGACAGATCCATACAACTCTATTCAGATTCTATTAAATTGCTAGAGTTGAACACTATAAAATTGGATTAAATATAATGCAAGTTAAGTCCCAAAAGACAAATGTACTTTAGGACAATTCAAACACACTTTAACAATTACAATGCTTAATATAATATGCTCAAAACAGACAATTGAGAAAATCATCAGATGTACATAAATATATACATAAAATTTAGTACAAATGAAATAATAATTTGCTTCACTTCAAAATTATTATAATATTTTTCCAGCTATATCAATTGCATATTAAAAAAATTAAAAAAAGGTTAAAAAATATGCTCTTTGTAAAGAATTAACATTTCTTCTTAATTTTAATATTGCTCATAACAAATACTACTGTCATATTTTATTAAAATACGAATCAAGTTGAAAATTTAAAACCTTAAGCTTGGTCCATTACTTTGATTCAAATTTTCATTATAAGAAAAATATGTGTTTGTTTTCTCTGGTGGTTTTGTGGTGACTTAATGAAAGGTTAGGTTGTTCTTCATTAGTTTTATTTATTTATTTAAGGGGATCTAGTTATATTGGGATTTCAATGTATAGATTTTGATGAGACAAATCATATATGTAATAAGAAGTTTGTATACCCCTTTTTTCACAATGTTTAAGTGAAAATATAGACTAGGATTGAGTCTAGTTAAAAGTGCTGAAAGATGGAGGAATTCAAATGAATAATGTTGCATCGAGAAATTAAGACTGAAGCTGCTGCAAGAAAGCAGATACAATAATACTGCAAAAAGTAGATACAGCAATGCAGCAAGTAAGAATGGCAAGCAGCGACGCTGCAAGAAAAGGTTACAGCAATACTGCAAGAAAAAATACAGTAGTACTGTATGAAGCTACTGCAAGAAGGTCAAGTTACAGCAGCACAGTAAAGAACGAACAGCTGCAAGCAGATCTGGGATACAACGTGAAGCTTACTAAATAATCAGCCAACAGTGGCTATGACAAAAAAATAAGTATCCTGCAATCTGAGTAAGGATAAATGCAGTACGAGGAACGAAGAACCAAGCAAGAATAAATAGAGTCGTTCCAGAGAAGATCAAAATTGCAGACACGGAGCCAATGCCAAGACGACACATAGACTGACGTGTTGTAGAAAGCTGTGAGCCGCAACAATCGCATTAAATGCTCTGAAAAGAAAAGTCAAGTCGCATTAAATGCGAGCCATACCTTTGATCAAGTACGCTTAAATTCAAATGAGAGATATCTCCTTCAACGGATATCTTTTTACAAGTATAAATAGAAGACGAGCAACCCTGAAGCTGACAACTGAAATATTTACGTAAAAAAGCCTAGGCATTAAAAGCTATATTCTCTCAAGAATACTCTACAGTTTCAGTCACTCGACCTTTGTGAAGTGAACCAAGTTCAAGCTGAAAGATCCTTTGAAGGATTCAGAAACTCACTTCACCGCACTGGTTGAAGAACAATTTTATATCTTTTAATCTTATTGCTGTGTGCTTAGGTTGTTTTTAGTGTCGAACAGTTGATAAGATTTATCTTTGCTGTTTATATAAGTTGTCTAGTTGATAGGAAATTCCCTGTGTGAGAGTGTGAAACCCTGTGTGGGTTGCCTTTAGAACTTGCAATTGCTGTGTATACACTGGGTTCTAGTAGGTGTTAGCTTTGTAAGTTGATAGATTGTTAAGAGTGTCCTATAAATCAATTTTACTTAATAAAGTTCCTGCTCGAGGTAGAAGTAGAGTGGACGTAGAAGGATTACACCACCTTCGAACCACTATAAACCATAAGTATTTTATTGCTTTCCATATTTGTGTCTTATCTTATATATCTATCTGTCATAAGCATAAAACATCTTGAAAATGAGCATATTTGAGAAAACCAGCCTTGTATCAAAAATATATTTTCCGTTGCGTATAAAAACTCTAAGTTACAGCGTGCAACACTGCATACTAGTGCTGTAAGCAGTAACTGACCGGCGCTGCAAGTTCAAGTAACTTGCAGAACAGTAAGTTTGTAAAAGATTTGCAAAATCGATCAAGGTTCATTCACCCCTCTCTGAACCTCGGACGCCACTTGGGACCAACAAGTGGTATTAGAGCAAGTTGGGTTAAAAACCAACTTATCTGGTCACCTACCCAAATCCACCTTAGACTCGCTATTTTTTCTGCATCTTGAAAATCTCATTCTTACAGCATACCATGGATTCATCTAATCATAAGTTACTCATGTTTTCCATAGAAGAATATGATGATTGGAAGATAAGAATGCAGACACATCTTTCAGCAATGAATGATGAGATGTGGACGGTTATCACCGGAGGACCAATCATCCCCACAAAGGTGAACCCCATGCTTGGAAGAGACATGGAGGAAGGAGCACCACTACAAGAATTTTGGGCTTTAACAACGGTTAAAAACCGTTGTTAAAGAGGAATTTTAATCGTTGTCGTAGGCAGGGTTGCAAAAAAAATTTCGCACAACGACAACGCACCAAAAGCGTTGTCGTATCTAGATACGACAACGCTTTTTGGTGCGTTGCAAAAAAGGGTTGTCTTTTCCGCCATTTTTGAAAGTTTTTTAGGATATGACAACGCTTTTTGCAACGCTTCAAAAGCGTTGTCTTTTCCAAAGCGTTGTCTTTTCCAATTTTACAACGCTTTTTGGTGCGTTGTAAAAAGCATTGTCATATCCTAAAAAAATCATAAAAGTGACATGTCATCAACATATTTTGGACACATCATTGCCACATCATCTTCCACATCATCAAATTTTGACACATCATTGCCACATCATGAGAAATAAATGTGCATTGTCTAGGATTCGAACTCGTGACCTTTGTAAGACCTTGAACCACTAGGCTACTAGTGCTTTTGTGTTTATATTATATATGTATTTCTTTTATTAACTAATTATATATATACATATATAATTAATGACTAATTAATATATAATTGGAAGATTAATGAATAATTAATATGTTTAATAATATTTAATCTAATTTCATATTAAGACAATTATAAAGTATACTAGTGCATATTTTTAATATATATTATAAACATACTAATTTTTTAAAATTTTGAGTTTGTTCATATATATAAGATAATATTAATGCAAATAATATAAAATAACATCATAAAATAATTAAAATTTTCAACTTTAATTTAATTAAAATAATATATAAAGTTTGTATTATTATATAAAAAAAATTGTATTGACCAATTAATATATGTATGTTTTTTTATTTTGAAAAATAGTTTATCGTTCAATTACACATATTTAAATTTTTTTTCATATTATTCTTTTAATTAATCATTTTTATATCTTTTTTTTATTTTATAAAATAATTTTTTCAAATAATTTATGTTTTTGGTATTAATTTTAAAACCAAACTAATTTATATTTATTTTCTAATATAATAATATATAATTTTTATATTATTATGTAATACAAATTTTTTTATTTTTCAAATTAATATATGTATTGTTTTTTTTTGTTGTAAAATAATTTTTGGTTCAAATTAAAACCAAACTCATTTTATCTTTATTTTCTAAAATAATAATATATAATTTTTATATTATTATGTAATACAAATTTTTATATTTTTCAAATTAATATATGTATTGTTTTTTTTTGTTGTAAAATAATTTTTGGTTCAAAGTAAAACCAAACTCATTTTATCTTTATTTTCTAAAATAATAATATATAATTTTTATATTATTATGTAATACAAATTTTTATATTTTTCAAATTAATATATGTATTGTTTTTTTTTGTTGTAAAATAATTTTTGGTTCAAATTAAAACCAAACTAATTTATATTTATTTTCTAATATAATTATATATAATTTTTATATTATTATGTAATACAAATTTTTTTATTTTTCAAATTAATATATGTATTGTTTTTTTTTGTTGTAAAATAATTTTTGGTTCAAATTAAAACCAAACTCATTTTATCTTTATTTTCTAAAATAATAATATATAATTTTTATATTATTATGTAATACAAATTTTTATATTTTTCAAATTAATATATGTATTGTTTTTTCTTTGTTGTAAAATAATTTTTGGTTCAAATTAAAACCAAACTAATTTATATTTATTTTCTAATATAATAATATATAATTTTTATATTATTATGTAATACAATTTTTTTTATTTTTCAAATTAATATATGTATTGTTTTTTTTATTGTAAAATAATTTTTGGTTTAAATTAAAACCAAACTCATTTTATCTTTATTTTCTAAAATAATAATATATAATTTTTATATTATTATGTAATACAAATTTTTTTATTTTTCAAATTAATATATGTATTGTATTTTTTTTTTTTTGTAAAATAATTTTTGGTCCAAATTAAAACAAAACTCATTTTATCTTTATAAACTAAAATAATAATATATAATTTTTATATTATTATGTAATACAAATTTTTATATTTTTCAAATTAATATATGTATTGTTTTTTTTTTGTTGTAAAATTATTTTTGCATCAAATTAAAACCAAACTCATTTTATCTTTATTTTCTAAAATAATAATATATAATTTTTATATTATTATGTAATACAAATTTTTTTATTTTTCAAATAAATAAATGCATATATTTTTTATCCTTGTATAATTAAATTTTTTATATATTCTTAATTAATTGATATATATATTTATATATGTATCTTTTTTTTTATGTTTTTTGTATTAATTTTAAAACACAATAATTTTATCTTTATATTTTTTTACAAAAAACATTCATAATTTATGAATAATGAATTATAAAATACAATTTTCGAATCATGTTTTAAAATAATATTCAAATGTTGTATTATTATATAATAGGATGAGAGTAATACTTAATTAGGTGTAATTAATTTGTTAATTAATTCAAAATAGTATTTTATAAAAATACTATTTTCTAAAATAATGAATTTGTTCATATAAGATAATATTAATGCAAATAATGTAATATAAGATAACATTATAAATTAATTAAATGTATTAAATTTAAGTTAATTAAAAAATAATTATATAAAAAAATAATTATTTTATAATTGTTTTTTATTTTAAACATGCAACACACAAAACAAAAGGGTTGCATAATGGGTTGCAAAAAAAAAAAAATTTTCTAAGAAAAGACAACGTTCAAAAGTGTTGCGAAAAAGGGTTGTCGTAGAGCCAAAAAAACGCCTTTTAACAACCCTACTTAAAAAGCGTTGTCGTTTCAATTTTGACCGTTGTCGTATAGTGATTTTTTGTAAAAAAGACAACGCTTTTCGGAAAAAGCGTTGTAAAAAGCCAAAAGACAACACAAATTCAGTAAAAGCGTTGTTAAAGAGGGGTTGTTAAAAGCCAAATTTCTTGTAGTGCACCGTCACCACCTAACTTCCTGCTCAAGCCAAGACAAGAATAGAACAACGAAGATAGGAAGAGAGCCAACTTAGACAACGTGGCCAAGATGCTCTATTCATCACCTTGGACAAAGACACATTCAGCAAAGTTAAAACTTGCAGAACGTCCAAGGAAATTTGGGAAAAGTTGCAACAGATATGTGAGGGAACAAAAAGCACTACACCCAAAAGGAGAAAAAACATGAAAGTGCTTAGAGCCCTGCCTGCGGAGTGAGATAGCAAGACCACCGCTATGAGAGTATCCATGGATTTGAAATCCATGAGTACATTTGACCTCTTTTCCGATCTTAAAGCATTTGAATATGACATCAACAGACGGAGAAAAGAGTCTGAAGAATCGAACTCCAAAGTTACTGCGTTGACTGTCAGAGGCTCCAAGGATACAACAACTACTAGTTGCAGTAAATAGTCTGAGGTTACAGCAGAGACGCTGAAGAGGATATGACTCTTCTTCTAAAAAAATTTAGAAGATTCATGAAGAGCAATAACAGCAGCAGCAACAACAACAACAACAATCTCAACAAGATGAATGACTTTAGAAGAAGTCATCCACCTCCTTAGGTATCCTCCTCTCCACAGCCAAATTCTAACAATCTTGGCTTGTGCTATAATTGCAGGAGACTTGGACACTATGCAAGAAACTGTCCACATCCAACGGTGCACAAGTACCCTAAAGGAGAGAGAGAACAGATGAGAGAAAAGAGAACAGATGATAGGCACAAACTTCGAGCTCTCATCGGAGAGATGGAAAAAGCCAAGGATACAGCAGTCTCAAAGGAGATGCTGAAAGCTGCAGAATCCTTTAACAGCGACACTGAAACCTCATCCTCTGATGAAGAAGCACTGATCTGCCTAATGGAAAAAAGATTGCGAGGACAACAAAGAAGATGAGGTAACTTACCAACCGCTGTCCATACCTGACAAAGAGGAGCTGAACATGATCCACTCTTTGAAAAAGATCATGAGTGACTTAAAGTAAGGAGGGGTAGTACGGGTGCGCAGTACAAGATTTGTATACACGATACCTGAGAACCCTCTTATACGTATATTAGATATAGTTGAGCCTTACCATCCCGATCGTATCTTGTGATAATTCGAATTTGTATAAACGATACCTAAGAACCCTCTTATACCAAGTAAAGCAAGGAGGGGTAGTACGGGTGCGCAGTACAAGATTGTTTTTCACTTGTTGGGGAACTACTTCAGACAGTGGAGTAGTCATCTTTTGTCTGCTGAGCATCTTGGCCGATATGTGAATCATGTTTGGGAATGCTTGGACAATTACATAAAATGGTATATGTTGGGATTTAAGTGTATAGATTTTGATGAGACAAACCACATATGTAATAGGAAGTTTGAGTACCCCATTTTTCACAATGTTTAAGTGAAACCATAGATTAGGAATTGAGTCTATAGTTATAGGTTTAGAAAGATGGAGGAGCTCAATAAGTCCATGCTGCATCGAGAATATGAATGTATGAAAACATTGTAAGAAGTGGATGCAGTAATGCAGCAAGTAAGAAATAACGACATACAGTCACTGCAAGTAGAAGATACAGATTGTAGGAAGAAGTCTCTGCAACACAGCTGCAAGAAGAAAATACTCTACGCTGTAAGAAGTGGTTATAGGGCCACTATAAGAATAAGATACTGTACTGTTGTATGGATAAAGTGTTGCAAGCTAATCAAAGATACAACAACACTGTACAGAAGGAGTTGCTGCAAGAAGGTCAAGGATACAATGTAAAAACCATGACTTGCTACATACTTAACAAACCTTATCTATGTCAAATATAATCAATATTCAGTAATCCGAGGAAGGATAAATGTAGTATGAGGAACAAAGATCAAAGCAAGTATAATTAGAGTCGTTCGAGAGAAGATTAAGGTTGCAGACACAGAGCTAATGCAAAGATGACATGTGGCCTGATGGATTGATGAAAGCTGCGAGCCGCAACCACCACATTAAATGCTCTGGGAAGAAAAGTCAAGGCACATTAAATGCAAGTCATGCCTTTGATCAGTACACATAATTCAAATGAGAGATATCTCCTTCAACGGATATCTTTCTACAAGTATAATAGAGGTCGAGCAACACTGAGCAGACTACTAACTAACTGATGAACTGAAAATCTGAACGACAAAGCATTCGAAGCTACATTCTCAAATCATTCTACAGTCTCAATCTGTAACACCCGTTTTCAAGAAAACCCTGCATTGCATATTTTATAAAATTTCTTTTATCGTTCAAGTATAAATGATTTAAGTGCAAGTATAAATTTCTTATATTATTTAATTTATGATTTTAAAATCTTTATGATCTAATATCTCTTTCGAGATTTTAAGGATTTTGTAGGATAACTTTTGGAAGAAATCGAGCTCGATCTCCACTCACTCGACACATATGAACAGAAGTAAAAGATAAGATGTTAGTTAATTTTAAATGAATTATATGATATTAATTATTCGTTATCGCTTTCGAATGCTTTCTTTTATGAAATTTTACTTATGATCTTTATATGTTATTTTATGTGATGAAACATTGATTGCTTGAACATGAATTTATGCATCATAATGTACGTAGATAAAAATATGTTCTTTTATATAAGTAAATTATATAAGTAAATGATATATTTTTTTTTTGTATAAGTTATGCTAATATAACACTATTGTTATATTAAAATTTTATCTCTTTATGTAAGCAAGTATACATATATCTATATATATATATATCTATATATATATAAGAAAAAAAAAGGAAAAATGAAATAAATATCTTGCATTATTATATTGTATAAAATAGATATTACATCCAGTATTAGTTTATTTAGTGGAACCTTCTCCTACACCTCTTAGTTCATGTGCTAATCCTTATAATATGTATGATATGTTGTGATGAACCATATGAAGAAGAAAAAAAAACGAGGGGAGGGTTTCAAAGAGAAGAGCAAGAATACATTTCTCCAAAAAGGGAAGAACACCCTCTTCTCTCTTGAATTGAAGGTACTTTGGCTTAAACCTTTTAATTTCTTCTTTGAAGTTTGATATTTTCTTACTTATTTCATATATTTTAGAAGATCCAAAGATGTTCTTTGACATTAGGCTTAGAAATTTATGTAATAAAATTGCTTGGATATGCAAAATAGTGCATGTGTAAGAGATGGAAAACTGCAAGTATGTTTTGAAACATTCGTAGGTTTATAGGAATTGATTTTGACTAAATCGTTTGCCCAAGTTTTAATATATGAAGTGAAAAACATATATGTTAAATTTCAGAATATTTGGACATAAATTCGATTTATTATGAGTTTTCAAACATAGCCCTGTTCTATGGTAGATTTCCTCTGTTTCATACTCTGCATCTCTGTTCCGAAATATTATGGGTGATGTAGGAATTGATTTAAGCTAAATTCTTTTAACATAATCTAGTATATGAAGTGTAGAATATGTGTGCCAAATTTCAAAATATTTGGAGTTAAAATCGATTTTATATGATTTTTCTAAGATAAGCTGTTTAGAGACAGTTTTTGTCTTGTTTTTGAGTCCGAATCAAATTATGTTTCTGAATTGTATACTTTGAATTTATATATGATATTTTACTATGTTTTATAACCAATTCTTAGGTACATAAAAAAATTTATTATGAAATTTTTTGGAGTTTTGTACGATTTATGCCGAATTTTACAATATAGTTGGTTTTCTGTGTTGGTCACGTCCTATTTTTGGTCTTGTTCTAAATATCATAACTAATTATTTCAACCATATATATATGCCATATTTGAATATGTTGTAGTACCAGTTCTGATAGAGATGTATAAATTTACCTTGTAAATTTTGAGGCCTTGTAAAATTTATGAGAAGTTTTACAAGAAAACATGTTTTCACCTTATAAAGTACCCTATTTTCAGCAAACTTCGAAAATTCATAACTAATTATGTAAAACTTATTTTTACTTGATATTTTTATATGTTATACTTCAACATGTTTTTTAAATTCTGTAAAAATATGAAATTATTTTATGAAGTTTATAATATTTGATAAAGTTTTCAAAATAGACTGATTTTGAGTTGAAATTGAGGTGAAAAACTAGTTTATAGATTTAATTTTATTTATATATGTAGATGATGAAAAATTGTGAATTTTCAGAATATGATATCTAACACTATTATATGACTATGTAAATATTCTTGTCATTTTTGGAATTACCTATGAATTATTAAAATTGTTGTGACTTTATGTGTCATTTTATTACTAGAATCACTAATTTAAGTGTCTAAATTTTTTATATCACAAGTATGTATTAAATGAAGTATAATTATGCTTTAGATTAAAGAAATCTAATATAAAATACAAAAGATTGTGTTATATGACATAAGAGGCTAATCAGTTAAGTGTGTCGAGCGCAGTCGGGACGATCGGTGCATCCAAAAGGAATCCTCGAACCCTTATCTTTCAAGTGGGTAACTTCTATACTTTACTATATGTTGATGATTAAATTAATATGTTATGTATGAAAATCTACGGCTGAAGCTCCGTAGCTATAACCGATAGTAGCTTCACTATCGGGCGACAACCTTAAGGACGAGAGTGCCTGGTCTATGAAAGCAAGGTTTAGTGGGCAAGCGACTCCCACATTCCTTTATGTTATGTATGGTCCAGGGTGAGCGTGCCCGAAGGACATGTAATATGTGCTAATTAATTTGATTGCTTCAATATATGTTAAAGAGTATAGTTAACCCACTGGGATCCCTCTCTGGAGGTGTCTCATGGTGTTTTTTTATTTTATTTTCAGGTCCAGAGGATGATGACGTGGACGTGTAGCAAGCTGGACACCCTTTAATGTTCAAGTACTAAAATAGTGTTTACTTTTGAAAACAGTATTATATTTTGGATATGTAAATTATGATACATGATGGACCTAAACTGATATTCCAGTACAATATGTTTGTTTTATCATGTTATCTCATATAAGTGTATGTCCGTACATTTAACCTAGAAATATGGGTAAAACACGAGTTAAAATAAATTATGTTATATTTAAAAAGAAAAAAAAATCTCATGTTTTCATTTTAGACTTCCGCTATAATGTATCTCATGATTTCTTTAATTTTATGTAAGTAAAGGGTGACGGCATTTTCCTAATTAAAAGGGGTACTGGGCGTTACAACGTGGTATCAGAGTCGAGGTTTAAGAATTTTTACCTCGGACTCTAGGTCTAATGTTTTCAAATATTATATGTTTAAGCAATTCGAATTATTATTAAGATTAAGAATTAAATATGTTACGTAAAGGAAAAGTCAGCAGCCAGCTACCATTCAAATCATCATCGAGTAAGTATTTATGTTATATTTTAAAGAAATTCGATAAAGTATAAAGTGGTATATATTGCATTGGTTGGTATGATTTAATTATGTTTTTTTTTGTTTAAATTAAATTATTTTATTTCAAAATATATGCATTAAACCCTGGCTATGAAACTCGAGGTTGACTTGAATGTGAATGTGACATGGATAGTAGAGTTGAAATGGATGGTGAGACAGAACGAGCACGATTAGAGAGGGAGTACCGTGAGTGCCATCAGTATGGTTGAGAGGATATACATGAGTTTTTAGGGCGCATTATCGATGCTCGCAGGAGACTCTTAGCTTTAGGCAGTTGAGCACTTACGATCTCGAGTACATCCTGCGTACCAGACTATTTCTTGGTCAGTTTACCAGCGATTGGTCATCCTAGATGGCAGACGAGGACCTCAGATCGAGTATAGGGCATATTGTTTGAGTTTGGAGGAGGCTATAGAGCATTATGAGATGCGCTTAGCCGAAGTAGCATAGATGGAGAATGAGGTCCATTAGTATTCACTACGAGCTATGATGTGGGCCACACGTCTACAGACTATTGAGGAGATTTTAGCATATGTGTGTTAGGATGTATACTATAAGCCTACATTTTGTATAAACATCTATTTATGATATGAGAATCTTTTATGGTCAAATGTTTGCATTTTATATATATTTGTTATATGTGTTATTGCAATTGTCCAATTAATTTATATTGTAGATAACATGGTGTGTGGTGCCACACAGAAGATCATGTTATCAGTTCCTTATAGATTATAAATGGTAGCTCACAGCCGAGATAATTTTGGATAAATTATCGGAATGGTTGTAGTGTAATTTGGTATTAATCTATCTTAATTATAAAATTACACTAGTACATTTTGTATGTATTGAGCAGGACCAATTGAGGTTGTTTTATTTGTACTGACTACATAAATAGAACAAGACATCTGTTATTATGGATGTGCGTCCTCTTAATCATTGTATGATAACGGGCATGTATACTCGATATATGTTTCATTAATTTACCAATGGGTGAGATTTATTTATTAAATCAATAAGCTCGGTAAATTGGGATACAATGTTGTTTATATGGTGTGTTGTTTATTATATAATGAAACTGTGTCCTAATTATTTAGGATGATGATGTCCCCTTGAGGAACTCAAAGGATTATCATGTAAACCCTGTAGGTGGATTTATTCCGGCATGATAATAAAGTTGAGTGGTACTACTCTTGGAATTAAATGTTAATTAATTGAATTGTCAGTAATTTATTTAATTAACGGACATTCGATATCTTAAACGCGGGGAGATAAACGCGCACATAATAAATAGGAGCCCATATCTAATATGGATAAGGGACGGTAGTTCAATAATATCTTTTTAGTGGATTGAGATATTATTGATAGGCTTAAGAAGTATATTCAGATTGAATTTAGGACTCCTAAGCCTATCAGGAGACTGATTCCTAATCCTCCTCAAGGTCCCTGTTGTAGCCTATACATAAGCCTCAAGTCAGCCGTTTTTAGAAACACAGACATAAAATCTGAGATATGATTTAGTAGAAGACGGCTGAAAGTCTCGATATTTCATTGCCCACACAACGTTCGAGAGAAAGACAAGAAATACAGCAGAAGATCGTGAGGTCAGGGCTCCATCGATTCCTTGATCTACAGTTCTAACTTTAGAACTAATATCGGTGTAAAAGGTATGATTCGTTTATCCGCTGCGCGTTAATCATATTTGCATGGACCCCGAATCAAATAATCGTATAGGGTCGGCGATCCGGCGGTTTCTACAATGTGTTAGGATTTCAATGTTTAGATTTTGATGAGACAAATTACATATGTAGTAGGAAGTTTTGAGTACCCCATTTTTCACGATGTTTAAGTGAATACATAGACTAGAATTGAGTCTAGTGTTAAGTGCTAAAAATGGAAGTTGAATAAGGATAAAGCTGCATCTATGCCCTTAAGAAAAGATATCGCTGCAAGAAGGCAGGATACAGTATTGCTGCATGAAGATAGAATACAGCACAGCAGCAAGAAGGAAGATACAACAACGCCGTAACAAGACAGAGCTTCTCTATCACAAAAAAGAAAAGAACGGCATGCAGCATTGCTGTAAGAAAAGAGTACTGGAGTACTGCAAGAAGGAAAGTATACAACAGGACTACCAGAAGATACTACAACCAGGTCTAAGTTACCGCAGCACTGCAAGAAAGTATCAGCTGCACGAAGACCTAGGATACAGCACTAAGCCTACAGACCAGTCAAATTAATAAGCGCAACTTACAACAATGAGTATCCTACAATCCTAGGAAGGATAAATGCAGTACGAGGAACGAAGACTCATGCAAGAATAAATAGAGCCGTTCCAGAGAAGATCAAAGTTGCAGACACGGAGCCAATACGAAGATGCCACGTGGACTGACGCGCTACAGAAAGCTTCGAGCCGTAACTGCCGCATTAAATACTCCAAAAGAAAAAGTCAAGTCGCATTAAATGCGAACCATGCCTTTGGTCAGACTACTTCAAATTCAAAAGAGAGATGTCTCCTTCAACAGACATCTTCTCCTACAAGTATAAATAGAGGAAGAGATACACTAAAGTTGGTTACTGAAACTACTGATTAACCGAACAATTCACAAAGCTTACAAGATCCAAGTATTCAAGTCTACGATCAGTTTCAGTCACTCAACCTCCCGAAGTGAAGCAAGTTCAAGCTGAAAGTTTCCTAAAGGATTCAGAAGTTCACTTCGAAGCACCAGTTGAAGAAAAACCTTTTTAGCCTTTTAATCTTGTTGCGTGTGCTTAGGTTGTTTTAGTGGTGTCGAACAGTTGATAGGAGAGATCCTTGCTGTTTGTATAGTTGTCTAGAGTTAGGCAGCTTCCCTGTGTGAGAGTGTGGAACCCTGTGTGGGTGAGCCTTTGAAGTTTGCAGTTGCTGTGTGTACGCTGGACTTCAGTAGGTGGTTACTTTGTAAAATTGATAGATTGTTAGGAGTGTCCTGTAATTCAATCTTGCTTAACAAAGTTCCTGCTCGAGGAGCAGTAGAGTGGACGTAGAAGGATTACACCACCTTTGAATCACTATAAGCCATAAATGTTTATTGCTTTATTTATCTGCGCTTTAACCTTCTGTTTCTTGTTTGTATCATTTGCATAAAACATTTTCTGATAGAAGCATTTTTTAGAAAATCAGCCTTGTGTTATAAAAGTAAATTTTCGCTACGCATGAAACTCCAAGTTACAGCGTGCTGCACTGTATCCCTGTGCTGCAAGCAGTGACTATCTGACGCTGTAAGTTCAAGTAACTTGCAAAGCAGAACGGTTTGTTTAAAGAATTGTAAAATAGACCAAGGTTCATTCACCCCCCCTCTAAACCTCGGACACCACTTGGGACCAACAAGTGGTATCAGAGCGAGTTGGGTTAAAAGCCAACTTATCTGGTCACCTACCCAGATCCACCTTTGTCTCTCTCTTTTCTCTGCATCAAAACTCATTCTTATAGCATATCATGGATTCCTAAAATCACAAGTTACCTATGTTTTCCATAGAAGAATATGACGATTGGAAGATAAGAATACAGACACATCTTTCAGCAATGAACGACGAAATGTGGACGGTCATCACCGAAGGACCAATAATACCCACAAAAGTAAATCCTATGCTAGGTAGAGAGCTAGAGGAAGGAGCACCTCCACCACCAAACTTCCTAGTCAAACCAAGACTTGAATGGAACAATGAAGATAGGAAGAGAGCCAACTTGGATAACGTGGCCAAAAATGCTCTATTAATCACTTTGGATATAGACACCTTCAGCAAGGTCAAAACTTGCAGAACATCCAAAGAAATATGGGAAAAGCTGGAGCAAATTTGTGAAGGGACTGAGCTTACCAAAGACAACAAAATCTCCAATGCTACCTAACTATTCGAGCTCTTCGAAATGAAGAATGAAGAGACTTTTGAGCAACTAGACTTAAGGTTCACATCCATAGTGAACGAACTAGAAGCTCTGAGCAAACACTACACTCAAAAGGAGAAAAACATGAAAGTGTTGAGAGCTCTACCCGCGGAGTGGGACAACAAGACCACTGCCATGAGAGTGTCTATGGACCTGAAATCTATGAGTACATTCGATTTATTCTCCGACCTCAAAACGTTCGAGTATGACATCAATAGACGGGGAAATGAGTCTGAAGAATCGAGCTCTAAAGTTACAGCGCTAATTGCCAGAGGCACCAAGGATACAGTAACCGCTAGTTACAGTAAACAGAATGAGGTTACAGCAGAAGTTGCTGATGAGGACATGACGCTTCTCCTAAAGAAATTCAGGAGATTCATGAAGAGCAACAATAATAACAGCAACACCAACCTCAACAAAAAGAATGACTTCAGAAGAAGTCATCCACCTCCTCAGGTACCCTCTTCTCCACAGTCAAATACAGGAAATATTGACTTGTGTTACAACTGCAGGAAACCGGGACACTATGCAAGGAATTGTCCGTATCCAACCGTGCACAAGTATCCTGAAGGAGAAAGAGAGCAGATGAGAGATAAAAGAAGAGAGGAAAGACACAAGCTTCGAGCACTCATAGGAGAGATGAAAAAAACCAAGGATACAGTAGTTCCGAAGAAAGTACTAAAAGCTGTAGAATTCTTTGACAGCGACACTGAAACCTTATCCTCTGATGAAGAAGCGCTGATATGCCTGATGGCTAAAGATTACGAGGACAGTGAAGAAGATGAGGTAATCTATCAACCGTTGTCCATACCAGAAAGTGAGGAGCTGAACATAATCCACTCCTTAAAAAGGATCATGGGTGACTTCGAGCAGATCAACTTAATTCATGAGGAACTGAAGGTTAAGAATGAGAACCTAAGAATCGACAATGAGATCCTCAAGAGCAAGAATATTGACATTGCCAAAATGCTCGCTGCACGAGAGTCTGATAACTCAAAGTGTAGTAAGCTGCAACAAGAGGTCTCTAGATTAAATCTGCTGATCACAAAGCTAAAATCTGAGAAGGAAAGCTTGCAGTCCACGATAAGCACTTTCAGCAAATCATCAAAGGACGCAAGAGATTGCATAAATCAAAACAGAAATCCTTTTGAAAAATCGGGTATAGGTTACAGCAATCACACCTCTCAGGATACAGCAAACACATCCAAAGCTGTAAAGTTTGTTCAAGCTGAAACTCCAATGGAGAAGGAGTTACTAAGTGACTCTGTGAAGATCTTGAACAAAACAGCAATGATGGATAAGGGAAAGAAACCCCAGTGCTCAACTGTAGGAAGTAAGCCTGTATCTAAGAATTGGCTGCAGCAGAAGTCATCTGCTGTATGCAGCAAGAGGATACAGCAACCAACTAAGTTGCAGCACAGAAGAAACTTTCTCACCTATACTAAGACTTACATGTCTGAACCTCAAAGAGGATATACTCAAGAGAAGTATGGTGGAAGACCACACTACAAAGGTGTTGGTATCACACATGTTGTTAATGCACACACTTATAACAAGTAGATTGCTAGGACAACTGCATATACTCAGAGAACCAACAAATCTTACAGCAAAACGATGACTGTTAAGAAAGTTTGGGTTCCCAAAGCAACTAACCCCAGAGGACCCGTACAGATATGGGTACCTAAATCTCTCTGAATTTGTTACAGGTTTCAGTGCCAGCTTGCAGCAGTGATGTATGGTATATTGACAGGGGCTACTCAAGGCACATGACAGGCAGTAAAGATTCTCTGAAAGACTTCCAAGAATGCAAAGGACTGAAGGACATCTTTGGAGATGATTCCAAATGAAGCACAAAAGGAAGTGGATGCCTAGTCAAAGGAAACATAAAAATCAAGGATGTATCCTATGTAAAAGGACTCAGATACAACCTTCTGAGCATCAGTCAATTCTGTGACAAAGGATACACAGTGGAATTCAACCTCAACAAATGCTTAATCAAAGACAGCACTTCAAATGAAGTCAAACTTACAGGAACAAGAAGAGGAAACATCTATTTAGCTGATTGGAACCTCTCTACTCAACCTACATGCTTCATTGTGAAGAGTCCACCAGAACTGAGCTGGCTGTGACACAAAAGGTTAAGCCATCTGAACTTCAAGACTATCAACAAGCTAGCAAGGAAAGGCCTCATAAGAGGATTGCTAGATGTAGCATACAAGAAGAAAAATATTTATGGAGCTTGTCAGAAAGGAAAACAAGTTAAGAGCTCATTCAAAGACAAGTCTCAAAAGTCATCTCACAAGATCTTAGATCTCCTACACATGGACCTTTTTGGACCAGTAGAACTAGTAAGCTTGAGCGGGAAGAAGTACTCTCTCGTAGTTGTAGATGACTACTCCAGATACGCCTGAACGATCTTCCTTGTAAAGAAATCAAAAACTCAAGACAAGCTACCTCATCTCATGAAGAAGGTCCAGAATGAAAAGAGCTTGAGCATTGTAAAGATTAGATCAGACAGAGGAACTGAGTTCACAAACAAATTCATTGAGAAATTCTGTTCTGATAGTGGTATTCGACATGAATACTCTGCTGCAAGAATACCTCAGCAGAATGATGTAGCTGAAAGGAGGAATAAAACACTCAAGGAAGCAGCAAGGACGATGATAGCAGAAGTAGAAATACCTAAGAGATTTTGGGCTGAAGCAACCAACACTGCCTGCTACACACAGAATAAATGTCTAATCATCAAGGATCTAGACAAAATGTCTTATGAAATCTGGAATGGATATACACCAAATATCTCTTATCTGTATATCTTTGGATGCAGGTGTTATGTTCTCAACAATGGAAAGGAACATCTAAAAACATTTGATGTTAAATCAGACGAAGGAGTATTTCTAGGTTACTCCGCTGTAAGCAGAGCCTTCAGAGTTTTCAACAAAAGAACCTTGATGGTTGAAGAATCTATTCATGTGGTGTTTGATGAACCACATTGTGACACCAGGAAGTTGAAAGAGACACCTGAAGAGATAGTTCCAAGGAAAGAGAATGATGTACCTTATATAGAAGGAGTTCTGTCTACAGAAGAAGACAAAGAAGAGGAAGCTGTATCCTTGGATGCAGCAGATATTCTTACAGCAGCAGAACCTCCTGCATTACAGCAACAAGAAGAACAACCCAGACAAGAACATGTCTTTGAGCCTGACAGGACATGGTTAAAGAATCACCTAAGGAATCTTATCATAGGAGATCCATCCATTAGTGTAAGAACCAGAAGATCCATCCCTCATGAAGCAATGTTTGCGTGCTTCATATCCCAGTCATAGCCTAAGAATATTGAAGAGGCACTGCAAGATAGCAACTGGATACAGGCCATGCAAGAAGAACTAAATGGTTTTGAAAGAAACCAAGTGTGGAAGACAGTTGCAAGACCAACTCATCAAGGAGTAATAGGAATAAAGTGGGTTTTCAAGAACAAGTTAGATGAATCTGGAACTGTAGTAAGAAACAAAACAAGATTAGTTGCTAAAGGATACTGCCAGGAAGAAGGAATTGATTTTGATGAGACATTCACTCCAGTAGCAAGGCTGGAAGCAATACGAATTTTTCTGGCATATGCAGCTCACATGAATTTCAATGTCTATCAGATGGACGTAAAAAGTGCATTCCTGAATGGTCTTCTTACAGAGGAAGTCTACATTGAACAACCTCCAGGCTTCAAAGATCAAACAGAAGAGAAGGTGTTTCGGTTACACAAAACCCTGTATGGACTTAAGCAAGCTCCGAGAGCTTGGTATGACACCTTATCTCTATATCTGCTAGAGAATGGTTTCCAGAAAGGAACGATCGACAAAACGCTGTTTAGGATACAAGATGGAGAAAGTGTACTGTTAGTACATATATATGTGGACGACATCATCTTCGGATCCACCAACAAAGAGCTATGTGAAAAGTTCTCCAACCTGATGCAGTCAAAATTCGAGATGACTATGATGGGAGAATTAAGTTTCTTTCTCGGACTGCAAGTAAAACAGCTACCTACAAGAACCTTCATCAGTCAAGTCAAGTACACGAAGGAGCTTATCAAAAAGTTTGGCATGGAGAATGGAGTAGCAACGTCCGTTCCTATATCTACATCCATAAACCTTGATAAAGATGAAGATGGTAAAGATGTTGATATTACGAAGTACAGACGCTTAATTGGATCCTTACTGTACCTTACAGCAAGCAGGCCAGACATCATGTTTGCAGTAGGAGTTTGTGTAAGATTTCAAGCGGCACCAAAGGAATCACATCTTTCAGCAGTCAAAAAGATTATTAAATATCTGAAAGGAACTCAAGAAGTAGGCCTATGGTATCCCAAGGAAGGAGGATTCAAGCTTAAAGGCTACTTTGATTCAGATTATGAAGGCTGCAAGATCGATCGGAAAAGTACCAGTGGAACTTGTCAGTTTCTAGGAAATAGACTTGTTTCATGGTTCTGCAGGAAGCAAACCTCTATTGCAACCTCTACAGCAGAAGCAGAGTATGTTGCAGCAGGAAGTTGCTGTGCGCAAATCCTCTGGATACAGCAGCAACTTAGGGATTATGGAATTCAGGAAAAAGAGACTCCAATTCTCTGTGATAATACGAGTGCCATCGCAATTATTCATAATCCTGTATTTCACTCAAGAACAAAGCACATTGATATACGTCATCATTTTATAAGAGATCACGTGGAAAAGAAAGACATTGTGCTTGAGAAAGTTCATACGGATTTCCAGCTTGCAGATATATTCACTAAGCCCTTAAGTGAATCAAGGTTTTCAATGCTAAGAAATGAGCTAGGAATTCTTAAGTTATGAAGAGAAAAGGAAGATGCAAGAACCAAGGGAGAACCTCTGCATGCTTGCATGTAGAAGTAAGTATAGTGCTGCAAGCTACGCCTTCTTACAGTGTTGGGTTCAAACAGCACTGTATCTTATATTCTTACAGTACAGCAGAAATCGAGACGTCAAGCAGCACCAGGTTACAGCATTTATTTCAAAAGAGTATTGATTGCTCTACAACCTCGTACTAAGGATGCTGCAACCTTAAAAAGGTATTTATTTAGGCGGCAAAGAGCATGTCTTTCAGTATTAAATGCAAAGTCTGCGGGTGTTAGGAAGTGGAAAGGGCGCGGTCAGAAACCCGCATGCCAGGTAATTATGAGCGACGATTTGACATCTCCGCTTTTTCGTGGACCGTAAGATCATTTCTCCTTGAATATTTTCAACCGTCGATCTTCTCCACGTCCCTTAATTTCCGTCATAATCCCCATAATCGTACCTTTTAAAATCATTATTCACCATCTTCCAAGGAGAGAAAAACCTTTTCGTGAAAAATCTCTAAGTCCAAAATCTTCGATTTTTCTCTCGATCTCTCTCTCAAATCTTCAATGGCTGCCCGACAAACCATCGTTCTAGAGGGAAGATTAATCAACCAGGAGCACGTTCTCACTTTAGGGCTGTATGACAACGCCCTCATCAGAAGAATATTCGACGTCCTTGAGCGGACCCAAGTCCTAGGGCTGTTGACTACTGTGTACGCTGGCTTCTCTGTGGAGTCAGTACAGAGATTCTACTCCTACGCCAGGTAGGCGGAGGATCGAACTGCATCCTGTTCAGGATGAATGCTGATGAGGAAGAACGGTCCTTAACCGTTAGGGACATTGTCACCACCTTTAGCATCTCTGCTGCAGGTTTGACCCCCAGTCAGTTGACATCTTATAAGGAGGCATCTGCTCAAGAGATGTGGGATCTTTTCCGAGCAAGGGATGCAGCGGCTGAAATCAAGAGAAGCGCCCCCAAGAAGCTCTTCAAGCCGGAGTTTGAACTGCTTCATGATATCTGTGCATACTCCATTGAAGGCCGAGCCAGAAGTTATGACAAGTGCACAGATCTCTGGTTTTGGATCATGTCCGTTATCATGGCCGGAGAAAAGGTGAATTGGGCGAGGTTCATCATGAAGAGGCTGTGGGAGGAAGTAGAGAAGATAAGGGAGCGTCGGAGCTATGGTATCACCATCTGTTCTCTGCTCTGCAAGCTTGACCTTCAACTTGCAACACCTACCCCCATTCAAATCGGAAAGTATCTCGGGGAGAAGAAGAAGGGTAAGACCCAACCGAAGGCTGCAGAACCAGGAGTTGCGAAGAAGAAAACCAAAAACAAAAAATATGCAACTCTTGCTCTGCAAGATGAAGCCGCAGGCAGCGGGGAGGAAGCCGAAGGAGAGAACGCTCCGAGTCCTCTTCCTGTTATCAAGAGGAGTTCAGGAAAGGCTGTACCTGAAACTGAATCCTCATCCTCTGATGACGATGCACCCTTGGTGAGAAGGGCCTCGCGCAGCAAGAAGAAGGTTGCTGCAGCTGCTGACTCCCAACGATCTACAGCAAGGCTAGCTGTAGTTGCTGTTGCGGATGAGTCACATCAGCCCAGGGATAAAGAAGGAGTTCTTAATTCCCAACTCTCTATACCTTCTATGGTTGTAGTTGACCTTGCGGATAAGTCACATCATCCTCAGGAGCCATATCAGCACCGGGTCGAGCTAACTGAAGAAGAAGTTTGTCTACAAACAAAAGCTTCAGTGCTCGATCCCACCTTTCCGGTTGCTAGAAATATGGAGCAGCAGTACTCTCTCTGGAGAGAGATCTCTGGAGAGAGATGAGGCTGGCTAAGAGGGAAATCCTGCTGAAGTGGAAGAATTTCCTGACAGTCGAGCAAGCTGTCCTGGAGTGGGCCAAATCAGAAGACATTCTGGCACTCCTGCAACCTGAGTACGCAACAAGAGTACAGCAGCTTGATGATAGCAGTGCTACTCAGGGAGCAAAGGACAAAGGGAAGGGAAAGGCTCTCACAGAATCCGACTCTGCAGAGCTGCCGATGAGAGTAGCAATGGAGGACGTGCAGGTCTTTCTTGTCCCGGCTGCGGAGGCTGTAAGAAGGGGCGATGATGTCGTTTTTGCTCGAGAGCAAATCGACACCTTGGGGGTGGAGCAAGCTGAAGAAGCTATGCTGCAACAGGCGCTGCAACAAAGTGTGAGAGAAACCAGGATGCAGCACACTCCCAGGAGAATGCGGGGAGAAGAAAGTTCAAGTTCTCACCTTACGAACTCCCCTACATATGAGCAAATGGTTGAAGGTCTCTTCACGATGTCTCTCTCGATCCTCTGGAGGAAGAGACCCAACTATTGGACTATGGCGATTCCCCAGTACGTGAAGTTGAAGAAATTGCTTGTGCAGATTCTCAGGGAGAACCATCAGCCATAATCAGAGATGTCATCTCAGTCATCGCTGAAATTGCGGATGAAGCATCTACGGAGGAAGTTGTAGAGACGGTACTCCCTGTACTGGCGGAGACAGCAGTACAGCAGGCAACCATTCTTGAAGCTGCAGCTGAAGAATCAAGGAGGATGGAAACTGAGATTCTTACAGCAATAGAGCGTATAGTGCTGGATACTGTGGACGCTGCAGGAAACCAACCAGAGCTGCAAGAACCCATTCTTGCAGTAGAAGCTGTCCAAGTTACAGGATCGGTCGAGGAGACGGGGTCCCTGAAGAAGACCTCAGGGGAGGATGTTGTTCTGACAACACTCCCTGAGGGTAAGAAGACCTCTGGAGGGGAGGCTGTTCAGACAGTACCCTCAGAGGATGCTGAAAGTAGAGCTGATGTAACCTTGGTGCAGCTAGAAACACCTCAAGCGGAGGTTGATGCTGCAGCTGCTGCATGCTCTTAAGAACCTTCCAAGGTTACAGCAGCAGAGGTTACTGAGGAAGCTGAGATTACTGATGCCGACTTCGCAAGGATGATGAAGGAGTGCAACATAGCTGTTCATGGGCCATTATCTAGCGGAACAGATCCTATTCAAATCTCATCTGGCGAAGAGGAGGCAGAAGAAGAAGATGAAGAAGAAGATGAGCACCCATCCTCAAGCTTTACAAGCTCTCAGACCAGCTACCATGAGGATGAGGTTGCTACTGAGGTTCCAAGGCAGGATGCAGCTCCTAAAATTCAAGTTGTTATACCATTAACTGCATCCTCTGCTGCCTCAACAAGACGGAATTCTGGGCTGACTCCTAACGAATCGATCAACCGAGTTGAAGCCGCGGTAAGACATCTGGTGCACGTCCTCCAGGAGCAAAAGTCTACCATGCCTAACAGTCTCAGGGTCACTGCCCAATTCCATGCTGAAACCATGACGGGTTTCAAGAAGGACTTTGAAGCTCTGCCTGGGATGATCAAGAGAACGCTGAATGATCATTCCCACAGACTTTATATGGAACGGGTTAGGATGGAGGGAGAACTGAAAGTTGAAGCTGCACTGACTCGCCAGGAGATCAGGCAGTGCAAGCGTCATGCTGAAAGTGCCTCTGACAGGCTGAATACTTACTTCCACGTCCTGCAGACACTTCTGGATCGCGCATCTGATCAATCTCAGCGAACCAGAAGTGTGGACGACCGTTTGGGGAACCTGGAGCTCATTGTTGGAGAACTGAGGGACATCATGTTCCGAGCCTTCCCTCAGTTTGTCGACGCTCCTACGGCCGCCCCCGAACCAACCCGTCGCCCACGTTCCAAAGTGGTCCCAACTGCCCCTGCTTAGCCTCCCGGTATTTGATGATGCCAAAAAGGGAGAAAGTAAAGAAGATAGATACAGGAGCTCAAGGGGAGCTGAAGAAGATGATGATGAAAATGATGACCAGCAACCTCTCAGCAGAAGGAGGAAAAGGTCTGGATCATCTGCTGCTGCTGACATCCCCTCTTCAAAGAGATGAAGAAGAGATAATGATGCTGGAGCTGGAGGAGCTGGTGCAGCTGCAGGAGGAAGATTTGCTGCAGGTTCTGCATTCAGCAGAGCTGCAAGCAAAGATGCAGCGCCTCCCTCATATCATTCCAAGAGAAGGGATGAGAGCCAACAGCAAGGCTCAAGAAAGAGGATGAGCGGGGACGAGTCTGAGAGTCAAAGGCAGCAAAGAGAAGATCAAGATCCATATGCCTGGATTTAAAAACTCAGAGTAATTAGTGAGAAGAGAATAATCCCAGATAACTTCTACCAATTTCCTCCTCAAGAGATCCTTCGCCTTGACACAGAAAAAATCTCTGCTGAAGTGTCCGTTCTGATGGATGAGAGGCCTGAAGGTGAAAATATGGCTTGGACGTTTGACATCTTCAAGAAAATCAGACTGCCTACTGACATGAATCCATCATTTGAGGCGATCACCATATATAAACGATCAAAATACCTCAGACAGTTTAGAGAATTATGCAGAAAAGACAAATTCAGCAGATATCATACTTGCAAGACTGCATTAAAGAGATATGAGCAGCTCGCTAGGGGCGGAGATCTGTAGATTCAGAGATATTATATCGACCTAATGAAGCATAGCGGGATCGTACCCTACTGTGAGGACTTCTGGCTCAGATGGATCCAAATTCCTGTAATCATGTACAAGCTGGAAGAGTCCTATCAAGAGTCCATCAGGGACTGATGGAAAGGATCAAGAGGAAGAGAAGACATTGAAAAGTTTGTTGAAAGAAGACCTGAAGGACTGTCAACTAAAAGGTCCCTGTTTCAGTAAAATCTATACCCTCTTATGATCCCTGTTGTACATTATATATCTTGTAAAATTTCTCTCTGTTAATGAAGAAATTTTGTTTTTTTCTGTTCTGTCCAAGTTCAAACCTTATGAATTCATGCATGTTGTTTACATTTTTCCTGATGATATGTGATGAAATGAATAGCATGATGCGTCTCTGATGAATCCAGGATTAGACTTAATCTTATCAAAGCTGTTCAAGCATGTAATCCTGATAAACCATATGAGATAATGTAAAATAAAACTTCTTCATGAACGAAATAATGTAAAGGTTTTGTCATCATCAAAAAGAGAGAAATTGTTAGGATTTCAATGTTTAGATTTTGATGAGACAAATCACATATGTAGTAGGAAATTTTGAGTACCCCATTTTTCACGATGTTTAAGTGAATACATAGACTAGAATTGAGTCTAGTGTTAAGTGCTAAAAATGGAAGTTGAATAAGGATAAAACTGCATCTATGCCCTTAAGAAAAGATATCGCTGCAAGAAGGCATGATATAGTATTGCTGCATGAAGGCAGAATACAGTACAGCAGCAAGAAGGAAGATACAGCAACGCCGTAACAAGACAGAGCCTCTCTATCGCAAAAAAGGAAAGAACGGTATGCAGCATCGCTGTAAGAAAAGAGTACTGGAGTACTACAAGAAGGAAAGTATACAGCAGGACTACCAGAAGATACTACAACTAGGTCTAAGTTACCGCAGCACTGCAAGAAAGTATCAGCTGCACGAAGACCTAGGATACAGCACTAAGCCTACAGACCAGTAAAATTAATAAGTGCAACTTACAATAATGAGTATCCTACAATCCTATGAAGGATAAATGCAGTACGAAGAACGAAGACTCATGCAAGAATAAATAGAGCCGTTCCAGAGAAGATCAAAGTTGCAAACACGGAGCCAATACGAAGATGTCACGTGGACTGACGCACTGCAGAAAGCTGTGAGCCGCAACTGCCGCATTAAATGCTCCGAAAGAAAACGTCAAGTCGCATTAAATGCGAACCATGCCTTTGGTCAGACTACTTCAAATTCAAAAGAGAGATGTCTCCTTCAACGGACATCTTCTCCTATAAGTATAAATAGAGGAAGAGATACACTAAAGCTGGTTACTGAAACTACTGATTAACCGAATAATTCACAAAGCTTACAAGATCCAAGTATTCAAGTCTACGATCAGTTTCAGTCACTCAATCTCTCGAAGTGAAGCAAGTTCAAGCTGAAAGTTTCCTCAAGGATTCAGAAACTCACTTCAAAGCACCAGTTGAAGAAAAACATTTTTATCCTTTTAACCTTGTTGTTGTGTGCTTAGGTTGTTTTAGTGGTATCGAACAGTTGATAAGAGAGATTCTTGCTATTTGTATAGTTGTCTAGAGTTAGGCAGCTTCCCTGTAATGGCTTTAGGCTCCTCTGGGGCTTGGGGCAAATCCAGCTAAGGTAAGGTCGTGTCGCGGCTGCTCCACTCCGTCTTAGTACCGACAGTAGGGTTACTGAGACGGTTACTGATTGATGCTTTTGCTTCTCCTATGATATAATCACCCATGGGCTATTGACTCGGAGAGGAGATGAAAACTATAGATAGGAGTTATACACTATATTAGTCCTAAAGGGCGGTCAAGGAATTCATGGATTTCAAAATCCTTTCTGTGGGTGAGCCTTTGAAGTTTGCAGTTGCTGTGTGTACGCTGGACTTCAGTAGGTGGTTACTTTGTAAAGTTGATAGATTGTTAGGAGTGTCCTGTAATTCAATCTTGCTTAACAAAGTTCCTACTCAAGGAGCAGTAGAGTGGACGTAGAAGGATTACACCACCTTCGAACCACTATAAGCCATAAGTGTTTATTGCTTTATTTATCTATGCTTTAACCTTCTGTTTCTTGTTTGTATCATTTGCATAAAACATTTTCTGATAGAAGCATTTTTGAGAAAATCAGCCTTGTGTTATAAAAGTAAATTTCCGCTGCGCATAAAACTCCAAGTTACAGCGTGCTGCACTGTATCCCTGTGCTGCAAGCAGTGATTATCTGACGCTGCAAGTTCAAGTAACTTCCAGAGCAGAACGGTTTGTTTAAAGAATTGTAAAATAGACCAAGGTTCATTCACACCCCCTGAACCTTGGACACCACTTTGGACCAACAATATGCTTATGCTGAGTACGAGAGGTTGTCTACTCACAGTCGTACTATGTTGGAGAAGGCAAGAGCGGCCAGGATCTCACTCCGTACAGGGGAGCGTCAGACTAGGGATGGTAATGAGAAATTGGCAGTTGGTGATAGTCAGAGGCCAGAGGGTGATGTAGTAGGCCTTAGTAGACCACATGTATCTGAGTATGGGTGCCCATCGAAGCGTTCTTGTAGGAGTTCTGATGGTGATAAAGAGAGTCAGAACTCATGTTGAGTTTGGGATATTAGTGTAGGTTGTAGTTGTTTTGCTGGTGAATCATCTCAACCACTTGTATGGGCTTACATGCTCTTCTTTTGTTGTACATGTGTATAGTTGGTGGTATGGGCTTACATGCTCTTCTTTTGTTGTACATGTGTATAGTTGGTGGTTGTAGTACTTGCTGACTTGAAAATATACTTTTTTCTATTTGGCTTTTAAAAGTGGAATGGTGTGATTCCGAAAATTTCTGTGATGTTTATAAAAGTTGATATATATAATATATACATTTTCTATTATGTTTAGTTTTTTATTCATCGCATGCTTCGTTTATATTTATCAATTCACACCAATTAATGTTTTGAAAAGTGGAGTTTGATAAAAAAAATCATTTTCTTTGTAGAGCAAGTGTTATGGCCCCACCTACCAGACAACAGAAAGAAAGAAACCACCGAGATGAGGTACAAGATAATGGAGAACCACCTATTGAGAATAATGCAGCAATGGACACAACAAGAGAGTTTTTTTCTCAACTAATTGGATTCATGCAACAACAACCTGTATCGGTCCAAAATGCTCAAGAACAACAAAATCTTAGGCCACATCAGGTCATTGAGCAATTTCGATGCTTCCAGTCACCGAGGTTCAGAGGTAGAGAAGGACCAACAGCTACAAAAGAATGGATTGCCGAACTGGAAAGAATCTTTGAGCATATGGAGATATCAGAAATTCAAAAAGTCTTATGTGCTAGATTCCAACTAGCAGAGGATGCAGGCCAGTGGTGGCAATCACATGAGCGAACTCTAACACAGGAAGCCAAGAGAACTCTTGAATGGAAAGAATTTAAAGGGATACTGTTAGATCGATACTTTCCACAGGCCTTGAGAGATCAGAAGGAGATTGAATTTATGAATCTCCGGCAAGGGACTAACACGGTTATAGAATATGAACTCAAATTTAACTCACTCTCTAAGTATGCACCTCATCTAGTGGATACAGATGATAGGAAATCGAGAAGATTTGAGAGAGGTTTACGCCCAGAAGTTGGTGGTATAGTATCTGGGCTAAGACTTCCAAATTTTAGAGATGTGTTTGAGAGAGCACGCATTGTATCAATGAGCTTGGGCCTAGAGAATGAGCAGAAACCAATTGTGAGTCAGTTTAAGAGGAAGGCTCCACAACAACCTGGTCCAAGAGGGAATATATTTACTCGTAATGTTCGTCCCTTGATGCCAGTAGCCCCAAGACCCGTGCAAATACCAATCTGTCTGAGCTGTGGAAAAACTCATTGGGAAGAGTGTATGAAAGATAAGGACATTTGCTTTCGATGTTGTTAGGATATATACTATAAGCCTAGCTTTTGTATAAACATCTATTTATGATATGAGAATCGTTTATGGTCAAATGTTTGCATTTTATATATTTGTTATATATGTTATTGCAATTGTCTAATTAATTTATATTGTAGATAACATGGTGTGTGGTGCCACACAGAAGATCATGTTATCAGTTCCTTATAGATTATAAATGGTAGCTCACAACCGAGATAATTTTGGACAAATTATCGGAATGGTTGTAGTGTAATTTGGTATTAATCCGTCTTGATTATAAAATTACACTAGTACATTTTGTATGTATTGAGCAGGACCAATTGGGGTTGTTTTATTTGTACTGACTACATAAATAAAACAAGACCTCTGTTATTATGGATGTGCGTCCTCTTAATCATTGTATGATAACAGGCATGTATACTCGATATATGTTTCTTTAATTTACCAATGGGTGAGATTTATTTATTAAATCAATAAGCTCGGTAAATTGGGATACAATGTTGTTTATATGGTGTGCTGTTGATTATATAATGAAACCGTGTCCTAATTATATAGGATGATGATGTCCCCTCGAGTAACTCATAAGGATTATCATGTAAACCCTGCAGGTGGATTTATTCCGGCATGATAATAAAGTTGAGTGGTACTACTCTTGGAATTAAATGTTAATTAATTTAATTGTCAGTAATTCATTTAATTAACGGACATTCGATATCTTAAATGCGGGGACATAAACGCGCACATAATAAATAGGAGCCCATATCTAATATGGATAAGGGACGGTAGTTCAATAATATCTTTTTAGTGGATTAAGATATTATTGATAGGCTTAAGAAGTATATTTAGATCGAATTTAAGACTCCTAAGCCTATCAGGAGACCGATTCCTAATCCTCCTCAAGGTCCCTGTTGTAGCCTATAAATAAGCCTCAAGTCAGTCGTTTCTATACACAGATACACAGACATAAAAAATCTGAGATACGTATTAGTAGAAGGCGGCTGAAAGTCTCGATAGTTCGTTGCCCACACAATGTTCGAGATAAAGGTGAGGAATACAACAGAAGATCGTGAGGTCCAGGCTCTATCGATTCCTCGATCTACAGTTCTGACCTTAGAACTAATATCGATGTAAAATGTATGATTCGTTTTCCGCTGCGCGTTAATCATATTTGCATGGACCTCGATTTAGATAATCGTATAGGGTCGGTGATCCGACGGTTCCTACAGATGTCACAAACCGGGCCACAGGGCTAGTGCATGCACCAGTCAGATGAGTATCCAAACTAAGAGCGGAGGAACATTTGGCCCTCGTCCAGTAAATCCCCAAAATGTGAACCAGAAAGGCAAAGGAAAACTGAATGCTTTACCAGAAGTTCAGTACACCGAGGAGGAAGAGGACACTGAAGAAGGAGGTGATGAAGAGAATGAGACGGTGATAGGTATGGTACTTATTTCGAATATACCTGCTTACGTCTTATTTGATACGGGAGCATCCCACTCTTTTATATCTGATACCTTTAGGAAATAACTTAAACTAGATTGTGTTAAAAATATGAATCTAGAAGTTAGAGTACCTTCAGGTGAGAATATCAAGATCAAGAGCATGGTAAAGAACATTAGATTGGACATAGACGAACACGAACTGTTAGCCGATCTATATGTGGTAGGAATGAAAGGATTTGATGTCATCTTAGGAATGGATTAGTTGAGTAAACACCGAGCAGTGATCCGATGTAAAGACAGAAATGTGGATTTAGAAACTTCAAAGGGTCAACGATTCACATTCTTTGGAGCTAGGACACGGGAATATGTTCCAATCATTTCAGCAATGAAGACAATCAACTTAATAATGAAAGGTGAATGTGGGGCATTTCTAGTGAACATTACAATTAAGGGAGATGAGCAGTTGACACCAGCAGATGTGCCAGTTGTGAAAGAGTTCCCTGAAGTATTTCCAGAAGATCTCTCAGGAATTCCACCTGATCGATCAGTAGAGTTTACAATTGATCTAATGCCTAGAGCTGCACCACTATCAAAAGCCCCATACAGAATGACCCCAAAGGAGTTGCAAGAACTTAAAATTCAAATACAAGATTTGATGGATAAGAAGTTCATCAGACCAAGTGCCTCTCCATGGGAAGCGCCAGTATTGTTCGTAAGGAAGAAAGATGGTTCATTGAGAATGCGTATCGATTATCGAGAACTTAACCAATTGACGATCAAGAATAAGTATCCTATACCAAGGATCGAAGACTTATTTGATCAACTGAAGAATGCTGGAGTATTTTCAAAGATAGATCTCAGATCTGGATATCACCAATTAAAAGTCAAAGAAAGTGATATTCCAAGGACCGCCTTTAGAACTCGTTATGGACATTTCGAGTTTACTGTAATGCCTTTTGGAGTGACCAATGCACCTGCAATTTTCATGGACATGATGAACCGGGTATTTCACCAATACTTAGATAAGTTTGTCATTGTGTTCATTGATGACATCTTGATTTACTCAAAAGATGCAAAAGAACACGAAGAACATCTCAAAACAGTTCTAGAAGTTTTGCGAAGAGAGAAGTTGTATGCTAAGTTTAGCAAATATGAATTCTGGTTGAACAAAGTAAATTTTTTAGGACATGTCATCACGGCTCAAGGGATTGAAGTGGATCCTGCCAAGGTTGAAGCAGTCCTAAACTTGAAGACTCCGATAAATGTCAATGATATTAGCAGTTTTGTAGGTCTAGCGGGATACTATAGAAGGTTTATCCAAAATTTCTCACGTATCATGAAACCTCTCACACAACTTACGAAGAAAAATGAGAAATTCGAATGGTTACCAGAGTGTGAAGCTAGTTTTCAAGAGCTTAAACAAAGGTTGACAACTGCTCCAGTCTTAACCATACCCGATGGATCAGAAGGATTTGAGATATACACTGATGCTTGTAAATCAGGATTAGGATGTGTATTAATGCAGCACGGGAAAGTCATCGCTTATGTCTCACGCCAACTGAAAGTGCATGAACAAAACTATCCAACCCACGACTTGGAGTTAGCAGCAGTCATACATGCATTGAAGATCTTGAGACACTATTTGTACGGGGTAAAATGTGCAGTGTACACAGATCACAAGAGTTTAAAATATTTCTTCACACAAAAGGAACTTAATATGCGTCAAAAGAGGTGGTTAGAACTAGTGAAAGACTATGATTGTACAATTCACTACCACCCAGGAAAGGCAAATGTTGTAGCAGACGCACTCAGTAGGAAAAAAGGGCAACTAACAGTAATGATTACTCATCAAGAAGAATTGATAGAAGAATTTAGCCGACTAAGGTTGACAATTATCGATTCAGAATAATCAACAGCGGTATTAACAGTACTCACAGTCCAACCTACATTGAGAGAATGAATTAGTGAAGTTCAGAAAAGTGACAAGTTCCTCATTATGATACAAAGAAAAGTTTAAGAACAGAAAACTAAGGATTTTTTGATAGCCTCTAATGGAGCTTTGGAATTCAGAGGAAGAATTTGTATACCAAGAAGTGATGAGTTACGAGAAGAAATAATAAGAGAAGCTCATATGACTCCTTATACTTCACATCCTGGAGAGACAAAAATGTACAGAGATCTCAGGAGTAACTTTTGGTGGAGGGGTATGAAACGATCAATTGCACAATTTGTCAGGAAGTGTCTTACTTGCCAAAGAGTTAAATCAGATCATCAGCGACCATCTGGATTGTTGAACCCGTTAGAAATTCCAGAATGGAAATTGGAGCATATAACAATGGATTTCATCGTAGGGCTACCCAGGAGCCCAAAACAACATGAAGCTATATGGGTCATCGTTGATCGACTGACAAAGGTTGCACATTTCATACCGATCAAAATGACGTACTCGCTAGATCAATTAGCAAAGTTATATATTGATGGAGTAGTTCGACTACATGGAGTTCCGGTTTCAATTGTTTTTTATAGAGATCCACGATTTACTTCCAAATTCTGGAAGAGCTTACAATCAGCAATGGGAACTAAACTGAACTTTAGCACTGCCTTTTATCCCCAGACAGATGGACAATCAGAAAGAACCAACCGAATTCTTGAAGATTTGCTTAGGACATGTGTTTTGGACTTTGGAGGAAGTTGGGAGGATCATTTGTCCTTAGTAGAATTTGCTTATAACAACAGCTATCAGTCAACTATTGGAATGGCTCCTTATGAAGCGCTTTATGGACGAAGGTGTAGAACACCAATTCATTGGGATGAAGTTGGGATAAGAAACATTTTAGGCCCAGAATTAATAGAAAGGTCTACAGAAGCAATCACTAAGATTCGAGAAAGAATAAAAGTAGCCCAAGATGGACATAAATCTTATGCTGATTTGCGAAGGAAAGACCTACAATTTGAAATTGGTGAAAAAGGTGTTTCTGAAAGTTGCTCCAATGAAAGGAATAGTCCGCTTCGGAAATAAAGGGAAGTTGAAACCAAGGTTCATAGGGCCGTTTGAAATCTTAGAACGTATTGGAAATGTTGCATACCGACTTGCCCTCAGTCCAGAGTTTTCAGCAATTCATAATGTTTTCCATGTATCAATGCTACGAAGATATGTGTCAGATCCAAATCATCATATTGATCTTGAACCATTCGAAATTAATAAGAACCTAACTTATGAGGAACGACCTGTATCTATTATTGGGAAAAAGATCAAGACCTTGAGGAATAGAGATATACCATTAGTTTTAGTACAGTGGAATAGGCATGAGCAAGAGGAAGCAACATGGGAACGTGAAGAGGAGATTTGTAATAAGTACCCCAAGTTGTTTTCATAGCCAAACCAAATTTCGGGACGAAATTTTTTTATAGGTGGGGAGAGTTGTAACACCCGTTTTCAAGAAAACCCTGCATTGCATATTTTATAAAATTTCTTTTATTGTTCAAGTATAAATGATATAAGTGCAAGTATAAATTTCTTATATTATTTAATTTATGATTTTAAAATCTTTATGATCTAATATCTCTTTTGAGATTTTAAGGATTTTGCAGGATAACTTTTGGAAAAAACCGAGCTCGATCTCCACTCACTCGACACATATGAACAGAAGTAAAAGATAAGATGTTAGTTAATTTTAAATGAATTATATGATATTAATTATTCGTTACCGCTTTCGAATGCTTTCTTTTATGAAATTTTACTTATGATCTTTATATGTTATTTTATGTGATGAAATATTGATTGCTTGAACATGAATTTATGCATCATAATATACGTAGATAAAAATATGTTCTTTTACATAAGTAAATTATATAAGTAAATGATATTTTTTTTTTGTATAAGTTATGCTAATATAACACTATTGTTATATTAAAATTTTATCTCTTTATATATATATATATATCTATATATATATTATATATATATAAGAAAAAAAAACAAAGAATAAAAAGGAAAAATGAAATAAATATCTTGCATTATTATATTGTATAAAATAGATATTACATCCATTATTAGTCTATTTAGTGGAACCTTCTCCTACAACTCTTAGTTCATGTGCTAATCCTTATAATATGTATGATATGTTGTGATGAACCATATGAAGAAGAAAAAAAAAACGAGGGGAGGGTTTCAAAGAGAAGAGCAAGAATACATTTCTCCAAAAAGGGAAGAACACCCTATTCTCTCTTGAATTGAAGGTACTTTGGCTTAAACCTTTTAATTTCTTCTTTGAAGTTTGATGTTTTCTTACTTATTTCATATATTTTAGAAGATCCAAAGATGTTCTTTGGTATTAGGTTTAGACATTTATGTAATAAAATTGCTTGGATATGCAAAATAGTGCATGTGTAAGAGATGGAAAACTGCAAGTATGTTTTGAAACATTCGTAGGTTTATAGGAATTGATTTTGACTAAACCCTTTGGCCAAGTTTTAACATATGAAGTGAAAAACATATATGTTAAATTTCAAAATATTTGGACATAAATTCGATTTATTATGAGTTTTCAAACATAGGTCTGTTCTGTGATAGATTTCCTCTGTTTCATACTCTGCATCTCTGTTCCGAAATATTCTGGGTGATGTAGGAATTGATTTAAGCTAAACCCTTTTAATATAATCTAGTATATGAAGTGTAGAATATGTGTGTCAAATTTCAGAAGATTTGGAGTTAAAATCGATTTTATATGATTTTTCTAAGATAAGCTGTTCAGAGACAGTTTTTGTCTTGTTTTTGAGTCCGAATCAAATTATGTTTCTGAACTGTATACTTCGAATTTATATATGATCTTTTACTATGTTTTAGAACCAATTCTTAGGTACATAAAGAAATTTATTATGAAATTTTTGGAGTTTTGTACTATTTATGCCGAATTTTACAATATAGTTGGTTTTCTGTGTTGATCACGTCGCGTTGTCTAGGATTCGAACTCGTGACATTTGTTAGACCTTAAACCACTAGGCTACTAGTGCTTTATGTGTTTATATTATATATGTATTTCTTTTATTAACTAATTATATATATATATACATATATAATTAATGACTAATTAATATATAATTGGAAGATTAATGAATAATTAATATGTTTAATAATATTTAATCTAATTTCATATTAAGACAATTATAAAGCATACTAGTGCAAATTTTTAATATATGTTATAAACATACTAATTTTTTAAAATTATGAGTTTGTTCATATATATAAGATAATATTAATGCAAATAATATAAAATAACATCATAAAATAATTAAAATTTTCAACTTTAATTTAATTAAAATAATATATAAATTTTGTATTATTATATAAAAAAAATTGTATTGACCAATTAATATATGTATGTTTTTTTTATTTTGAAAAATAGTTTATGGTTCAATTAACATATTTAATTTTTTTTTTCATATTATTCTTTTAATTAATCATTTTTATATCTTTTTTTTATTTTATAAAATAATTTTTTCAAATAATTTATGTTTTTGGTAATAATTTTGAAACCAAACTAATTTATATTTATTTTCTAAAATAATAATATATAATTTTTATATTATTATGTAATACAAATTTTTTTATTTTTCAAATTAATATATGTATTGTTTTTTTTGTTGTAAAATAATTTTTGGTTCAAATTAAAACCAAACTCATTTTATCTTTATTTTCTAAAATAATAATATATAATTTTTATATTATTATGTAATACAAATTTTTATATTTTTCAAATTAATATATGTATTGTTTTTTTTTGTTGTAAAATAATTTTTGGTTCAAATTAAAAACAAACTCATTTTATCTTTATTTTCTAAAATAATAATATATAATTTTTATATTATTATGTAATACAAATTTTTATATTTTTCAAATAAATAAATGTATATTTTTTTTATCCTTGTATAATTAATTTTTTTTTATATTCTTATTTAATTGATATATATATATATATATATATATCTTCTTTTTATGTTTTTTGTATTAATTTTAAAACAAAATAATTTTATCTTTATTTTTTTTTACAAAAAACATTCATAATTTATGAATTATGAATTATAAAATACAATTTTCGAATCATGTTTTAAAATAATATTCAAATTTTGTATTATTATATAATAGGATGAGAGTAATACTTAATTAGGTGTAATTAATTTGTTAATTAATTCAAAATAGTATTTTATAAAAATACTATTTTCTAAAATAATGAATTTGTTCATATAAGATAATATTAATGCAAATAATGTAATATAAGATAACATTAAAAATTAATTAAATGTATTAAATTTAAGTTAATTAAAAAATAATTATATTAAAAAACAATTATTGTATAATGGGTTGTAAAATAAAAAAAATGTTTTAAGAAAAGACAACGCTCAAAAGCGTTGCAAAAAAGGGTTGTCGTATAGCCAAAAAAAAGTCATTTAACAACCCTACTTAAACAGGGTTGCATAATGGGTTGTAAAAAAAAAATATCTAAGAAAAGACAACGCTCAAAAGCGTTGTGAAAAAGGGTTGTCGTATAGCGAAAAAAAGGCCATTTAACAACCCTACTTAAAAGCGTTGTCGTTTCATCTTTTACCGTTGTCGTATGGCGATTTTTTGGAAAAAAGACAACGCTTTTCTGAAAAAGGGTTGTAAAAACCCAAAAGACAACACAAATTCATTAAAAGGGTTGTTAAAGGGGGGTTGTGAAAGACAAAAATTCTTGTAGTGTTTTTATATGTTATACTTCAACATGTTGTTTAAATTCTGTAAAAATATGAAATTAGTTTATGAAGACTATAATATTTGATAAAGTTTTCAAAATAGACTGATTTTGAGTTGAAATTGAGGTGAAAAACTAGTTTATAGATTTAATTTTATTTATATATGTAGATGATAAAAAATTGTGAATTTTCAGAATATGATATCTAACACTATTATATGACCATGTAAATATTCTTGTCATTTTTGGAATTACCTATGAATTATTAAAATTGTTGTGACTTTATTTGTCATTTTATGACTAGAATCACTAATTTAAGTGTCTAAATTTTTTATATCACAAGTATGTATTAAATGAAGTATAATTATGCTTTAGATTAAAGAAATCTAATATAAAATACAAAAGATTGTGTTATATGACATAAGAGGCTAATCGGTTAAGTGTGTCGAGCACAGTCGGGACGATCGGTGCATCCAAAAGGAATCCTCGAACCCTCATCTTTCAAGTGGGTAACTTCTACACTTTACTATATGTTGATGATTAAATTAATATGTTATGTATGAAAATCTATGGCTGAAGCTCCGTAGCTATAACCGATAGTAACTTCACTATCGGGCGACGACCTTAAGGGCGAGAGTGCCTGGTCTATGAAAGCAAGGTTTAGTGGGCGAGCGACTCCCACATTCCTTTATGTTATGTATGGTCTAGGGTGAGCGTGCCTGAAGGACATGTAATATGTGCTAATTAATTTGATTGCTTCAATATATGTTAAAGAGTATAGTTAACCCACTGGGATCCCTCTCTGGAGGTGTCTCATGGTGTTTTTTTATTTTATTTTCAGGTCCAGAGGATGATGACGTGGACGTGTAGCAAGCTGGACACCCTTTAATGTTCAAGTACTAAAATAGTGTTTACTTTTGAAAACAGTATTATATTTTGGATATGTAAATTATGATACATGATGGACCTAAACTGATATTCCAGTATAATATGTTTGTTTTATCATGTTATCTCATATACGTGTATGTCCGTACATTTAACCTAGAAATGTGGGTGAAACACGAGTTAAAATAAATTATGTTATATTTAAAAAGAAAAAAAAATCTCGTGTTTTCATTTTGGACTTCCGCTATAATGTATCTCATGAATTCTTTAATTTTATGTAAGTAAAGGGTGACGGTCTTTTCCTAATTAAAAGGGGAACGGGGCGTTACACAATCACTCGACCAAAGTGAAGTGAACGAGTTCAAGCTGATAGATCCGAAGAAGGATTCAGAAGCTCACTTCACCGCACCAGTTGAAGAATCAATCCTTTGTACTTTAACCTTATTGCTGTGTGCTTAGGTTGTTTTAGGTGTCGAACAGTTGATATGATTTATCCTTACTGTTTGTATAGTTGTCTAGGTGATATGCAATTTCCCTGTATGGGATTGTGAAATCCTGTGTGGGTTTGCCTTCAGAACTTGCAGTTGATGTGTATACGTTGAGTTCTAGTAGGTGTTAACTCATTAGGTTGATAGATTATTAGGAGAGTCCTGTAAATCAATCTTGCTTAACGAAGTTTCTGCTCGAGGTAGCAGTAAAGTGGATGTAGAAGGATTACACCACCTTCAAACCACTATAAGCCATAAGTGTTTTTATTGCTCTATATATCTGTGCTGCATTTTGTATATCTATCTTGTCATAAGTATAAAAACATCTTAAAAGAAAAGAACATATTTGAGAAAATCAGTCTTGTGTAAAAAGATATTTTCCGCTGCATTAAAAACTCCAAGTTACAGCATGCAGCACTACATACTAATGTTGTAAGCAGTAACTACTGGTGTTGCAAGTTCAAGTAACTTTGAAAAAGAATTTTCGAAAATGACCAAGGTTCATTCACCCTCCCTCTGAGCCTCGAACACCACTTGGGATCAACAAGTGGTATCAGAGTAAGTTGGATTAAAAGCCAACTTATTTGGTCACCTACCCAAATCCACCCAAGACCCACTATTTTCTCTACTTTTTGAAAAATCTCATTCTTACAGCATATCATGGACTCTTCAAACCATAAATTGCCCATGTTTTCCATAGAAGAATATGACGACTGAAAGATCAAAATACAGACACATCTTTCAGTGATGAATGATGAAGACGGTCATCACAGAAGGACCGATTATCCCCACAAAGGTGAATCTCATGCTGGAAAGAGAAATGGAGAGAATAACACCTCATCACCTAACTTTCTAATGAAGCCAAGACAGAAGTGGAACAATGAAGACAAGAAGAGAGCCAACCTGGACAATATGGCCAAAAATGCTTTATTCATCACTTTGGATAAAGACACTTTCAACAAGGTCAAAACATGCAGAACATCCAAGAAGATATGTGAGAAGTTGGAACAGATATGTGAGGCACAGAACTCACTAAGGATAATAAGATCTCCAACGCCACCCAACTTTTTGAGCTCTTCGAGATGAAGAATGAAGAGACTTTAGAGCAGCTAGACCTAAGATTCACTTCGATAGTGAATGAACTAAAGGCTCTGGGCAAAAACTACACTCAAAAGGAAAAAAACATGAAAGTGCTGAGAGCCCTTCCAGGGGAATGGGACAGCAAGACCACCGCTATGAGAGTGTCTATGGATTTGATGTCCACGAGTGCATTCGACCTCTTCTCTGACCTCAAAGCCTTCCAATATGACATCAACAAAAGAAAGAAGGAGACAGAAAAAACAAGTTCAAAGGTCACTGCACTGACTACAAGAAGCACGAAGGATACAGCAACATCAAGTTGCAGCAAGCAGTCAGAAATTACAGTTGAGGATGCAGAAGAAGATATAGCTCTTCTTCTAAAGAAATTTAAAGATTTATGAAGAGTGTTAGGATTTCAATGTTTAGATTTTGATGAGACAAATCACATATGTAATAGGAAGTTTTGAGTACCCCATTTTTCACAATGTTTAAGTGAATTCATAGACTAGAATTGAGTCTAGTGTTAAGTGCTAAAATGGAGGTTGAACAAGGATAAAACTGCATCTACGCTGTTAAGAAAAGATATCGCTGCAAGAAGGTAGGATACAGTATTGCTGCATGAAGGCAGAATACAGCATAGCTGCAAGAAGGAAGATACAGCAACGCCGTAACAGGACAGAACATAGTACTACAGCAAAGAAGGAAAGAACGGCGTGCAGCATCGCTGCAAGAAAAGAATATAGGAGTACTGCAAGAAGAAAATGATACAGCAGGACTACCAAATGATACTGCAACCAGGTCTAAGTTACCGCAGCACTGTAAGAAAGTATCAGCTGCACGAAGACCTAGAATACAGCACTAAGCTTATAGTACTTATAAACCATTCAGTGCCAATTATAAAACGAAATATCCTGCAATCCTAGAAAGGATAAATGCAGTACGAGGAACGAAGACTCATGCAAGAATAAATAGAGCCATTCCAGAAAAGATCAAAGTTGTAGACACGGAGTCAATACGAAGATGCCACGCGGACTGACGCATTGCAGAAAGCTGCGAGCCGCAACTGCCGCATTAAATGCTCCGAAAGAAAAGGTCAAGTCGCATTAAATGTGAACCATACCTTTGGTCAGACTACTTCAAATTCAAAAGAGAGATGTCTCCTTCAACGGACATCTTCTCCTACAAGTATAAATAAAGGAAGAGATACACTGAAGCTGGTTACTGAAACTACTGATTAATAGAACCATTTACGCAAAATTCATAGAGCTTACAAGATCCAAGTATTCAAGTCTACGATCAGTTTCAGTCACTCAACCTCCCGAAGTGAAGCAAGTTCAAGCTGAAAGTTTCCTCAAGGATTCAGAAGCTCACTTCGAAGCACCAGTTGAAGAAAAACCTTTTTATCTTTTTAACCTTATTGTTGTGTGCTTAGGTTATTTTAGTGGTGTCGAACAGTTGATAGGAGAGATTCTTGCTGTTTGATAGTTGTCTAGAGTTAGGCAGCTTCCCTGTGTGGGAGTGTGGAACCCTGTGTGGGTTAGCCTTTGAAGTTTGCAGTTGTTGTGTGTACGCTGGACTTCAGTAGGTCGTTACTTTGTAAAGTTGATAGATTGTTAGGAGTGTCCTGTAATTCAATCTTGCTTAACAAAGTTCCTGCTCGAGGAGCAGTAGAGTGGACGTAGAAGGATTACACCACCTTCAAACCACTATAAACCATAACTATTTATTGTTTTCTATCTGTGCTTTAATCTTCTATTTCTTGTTTGTATTATATGCATAAAACGTTTTCTGATAGAAGCATTTTTTAGAAAATCAGTCTTGTGTTATAAAAGTAAATTTCCGCTGCGCATAAAACTCCAAGTTACAACGTGCAGCACTGTATCCTAGTGCTATAAGCAGTTGTTGGTCCCAAGTGGTATCCGAGGTTCAGAGGGGAGGGGTGAATGAACCTTGACCAATTTTTCAGAATCTTTAAAACAACCGTTCTGCACTGCAAGTTACTTGAGCTTGCAGCGATAGATGGTTACTGCTTGCAGCACTAGAATGCAGTGCTGCACGCTGTAACCTGGAGTTTTGTACGCAGCGGAAATAAACTTTTTAACACAAGGCTGTTTTTCTCAAGAATGCTTCTTTCAAACGTTTTAAGATGAGAGATAGATAGATATGCAGAAAATAAGCACAGATAAGAAAAGCGATAAAAACACTTATGGCTTATAGTGGTTCGAAGGTGGTGTAATCCTTCTACGTCCACTCTACTGCTCCTCGAGCAGGAACTTTGTTAAGCAAGATTGATTTACAGGACACTCCTAACAATCTATCAACTTTACAAAGCAAACCACCTACTGAAGTCCAGCGTACACACAGCAACTGCAAACTTCAAAGGCTAACCCATACAAGGTTCTACACTCCCACACAGGGAAGCTGCCTAACACTTAGACAACTAAAATAAACAGCAAGGATCTCTCCTATCAACTGCTTGACACCACTAAAACAACCTAAGCACACAGCAACAAGGTTAAAAGGATAAAAAAGTTTTCTTCAACTTGTGCTTCGAAGTGAGCTTCTGAATCCGTAAGGAATCCTTTAGCTTTGAAATTGCTTCACTTCGATAGGTTGAGTGACTGAAACTGATTGTAGGCTTGAATACTTGAATTTTGTAAGCTTTGAATTTTTCGCGTATGAAATTTTAGATCTCAGTAACAGTAACCAGCTTCAGTGCTCCTCGACCTCTATTTATACTTGTAGGAGAAGATGTCCGTTGAAGGAGACATTCCTCTTTTGAATTTGAAATAGCCTGGCCAAAGTATGGTTCGCATTTAATGCGACTGACTTTTCCTTTCGGAGCATTTAATGCGGCAGTTGCGGCTCGCAGCTTTCTGCGACGCGTCAGTCCATGTGGCATCTTCTTATTGGCTTCGTGTCTGCTACTTTGACTTTTTCTTGAACGGCTCTATTGTCCCTGCTTGGATCTCCGTTCCTCGTACTACATTTATCCTTCCTGGGATTTGCAGGATACTTCGTCTTGTAGTTGGCGCTGTATTACTTAACTGTCCTGTAAGTCTGCGTTGTATCCTTGGTCCTTGTACAGCTGATGCATTCTTTCAGTGCTGCTGTATTTTAGACCTGATTGCAGTATCATTTGGCAGTGCTGCTGTAACTTCGTTCTAGCAGTACTCCTGTATCCTTTTCTTGTAGCGATGCTGCATGCCGTTCTTCCTTGCTTTGCTGTATCCTGCCTTCATGCAGCTATACTGTATCCTGCCTTCTTGCAGCGATATCTTCCTTTAAAGCTTAGATGCAGCTTTATCCTCTTTTAACCTCCATTTCAAAGCTTAACTCAAGACTCAATTCTAGTCTATTTATTCACTTAAACAATGTGAAAATGGGGTACTCAAAACTTCCTATTACATGATTGGTTTGTCTCATCAAAATCTAAACACTGAAATCCCAACAGCAGTAACTATCTGACGCTGCAAGTTCAAGTAACTTGCAGAGCAGAACGGTTTGTTTAAAGATTACAAAATCGACCAAGGTTCATTCACCCCCCCTCTGAACCTCGAACACCACTTGGGACCAACAAAGAGCAACAACAACAACAACAGTAACATCAACATGAGGAATGACTTCAAAAGAAGTCATCTACCACCTCAGGTATCTTCCTCTCCACAATCAAATTCAAATAATCTTGACTTGTGTTATAACTGTAGGAAGCCGGACACTATGCAAGAAGTTGTCTAAACCTAACTGTACACAAATACCCAGAAGGAGAGAGAGAACAAATGAGAGAAGAGATGATAGACACAAGCTGAGAACTCTCATTGGAGAGATGGAAAAGGCCAAGGATACAGCAGTCTCAAAGGAAATGCTGAAAGCTGCTAAAACTTCTGACATCGATGGTGAAACCTCATCCTCAGACAAAGAAGCATTGATTTGTCTGATGGCAAAAGACTATGAGGATAACGAAGAAGATGAGATAAACTACCAACTACTGTCCATACCGAACAAAGAGGAGCTGAACATGATCCACTATCTCAAGAGGATCATGAGTGACTTTGAGCAAATTAACTCAACACATGAGGAGCTAAAGGTTGAAAATGAGAACCTTAGAATTGAAAATGAGATCCTCAGAAGTAAAAACATTGACATTACAAAAATGCTAGCTCAACATGTGAGTCAGATAGCAGCAAGCTTCAAAAGAAGGTCTCAAAGCTCAATTTGCTGGTTACCAAGCTAGAGAATGAGAAGGAGAACTTGCAGTCCATAATTACAATATTCAGCAAATCTGCTAAGGACGCAAGAGAGTGTCTCATGATGGCCAGAAGTTCATTTGAGAAAACTGGCCTAGGATACAGTACTCACACTTCTCAGAATATAGCAAGTTCATCCAAGGCTGTGGTGTTTGTTCAAGCTGAAACTTCAATGGAGAATGAGTTACCCTGTAACTCTGAAAAGATCCTGAACAAACCAATACTGATGGACAAGGAAAAGAAACCCTTATGCTCAACTGCAGGAAGTAAGCCTGTATTTAAGAGCTGGCTACAGCAGAAGTCATCTGCTGTATACATCAAAAAGATACAACAACCCAGAAAGTTGCAGCACAAAAATTCATATCCCACCTATATTAAGACTCTCATGTATAAACCTAAAGGAGGACATATTCTAGGAAAGTTTGGTGGAAGACCACACTACAAAAGTGTGGGTAACACATACATAGTTTCTGCACGCACGTTTAACAAGCAGTTTAAAAATAAGACTATCTACAATAAATGAACCAACAAAACTTACAGCAAAGTCTCGACTGTTAAGAAAGTTTGGATTCCAAAAGAAGGACCCTTGCAGAAATGGGTACCTAAATCTATTTGAATTCATTGCAGGTTTCAGTGCCAGGTTGCAGCAGTGATGTATGATACATAGATAGTGGCTGTTCAAGGCACATGACTGGCAACAAAAAAGCCCTAAAAGATTTCCTAGAATGTAAAGGACCGAAGGTTATCTTTGGAGATGATTCCAAAGGAAGCACAAAAGGCAGTGAAAATCTGGTCAAGGGAAACATAAAGACCAAAGAAGTATCCTATGTGAAAGGTCTCAGATATAATTTGGTGAGCATCTATCAATTCTGTGACAAAGGATACACTGTGGAGTTCAATCTCAACAAGTGCCTAATCAAAGACAGCAGATCAAATGAAGTCAAGCTTACAGGAATAAGAAGATGAAACATATATCTTACAGATTGGAGCTCTTCTATTCAACCAACATGCTTCATCGTAAAGAGTCCACCAGAGCTGAGCTGACTGTGGCACAAGAGGCTTAGTCATCTGAACTTCAAGACCATAAACAAGCTAGCAATAAAAGGTCTTGTAAGAGGATTGCCAGATGTGGCATAAAAAAAGAAAAATGTTTGTGGAGCTTGTTAGAAAGAAAAGTAAGTAAAGAGCTCATTCAAAGATAAATTGCAGAAGTCATCTCTAGGATCCTAAACCTTCTACATATGGACCTCTTTGGACCAGTAGAACCAGTGAGCATAAGTGCGAAGAAGTACTCACTTGTGGTAGTAGATGACTATTCCAGATACACCTGGACCATATTCCTTGCTAAGAAATCAGAAACTCAGAACAAGCTGTCTGACCTCATGAAAAAGATTCAAAATGAGAAAAACTTGAGCATTGTAAAGATTAGATCTGATAGAGGAACTGAGTTCACAAACAAGTTTATAGAGAAATTATGTTCTGACAATGGTAATCATCATGAATACTCTACTGCAAAAACACCTCAACAGAATGGTGTTGCTGAAAGAAGAAATATAATCCTCAAGGAAGCAGCTAGAACAATAATAGCAGAGGCAGAGATACCCAAGAGATTTTGGGTTGAAGCCACCAACACTGCATACTACACTCAGAACAGATGTCTGATCAACAAAGATCTAGACAAAACTCCTTATGAAGTTTGGAATGGATATACACCAAATGTTCCTATCTGTATATCTTTGGATGCAGGTGTTATATTCTCAACAATGGAAATGAGCATCTAAAGACCTTTGATGCAAAATCAGATGAAGGAGTATTTCTCAGATTCTCTACTGTGAGCAAGACATTCAGAGTCTTCAACAAAAGAACCTTAATGGTTGAAGAGTTAATTCATGTGTTGTTTGATGAACCACATTGTGACACCAAAATGCTGGAAGAGTCTGTTGAAGGAACAACCCTCACAAAAGAAAATAATATTCCTTATATTGAAGGAGTTCTACCCCCAGCTGAAGACAAAGAAGATAAGATTGCACCTCTAAATGCAGCAGATATTCTTACAGCAGCAGAACCCACAATCTTACAGCATACCGAGGAGCAACCTAGACCTGTACATACATTTGAGTCTAACAGAACATGGCTAAGAAACCATCCTAGACATCTTATCATTGGAGATCCATCTATATAAGTAACAATAAGAAGGTATATTCCTCATGAAGCAATGGTTGCATGTTTTATATCTCAAACAGAGCCAAAGAATATTGAAGAAGCTCTGCAAGACATCAACTGGGTTCAAGCCATACAAGAAGAGCTAAATGGATTTGAAAGAAATCAAGTTTGGCAAACAGTTGCAAAACCAACTCATCAAGGAGTTATTGGAACAAAATGGGTGTTCAAGAACAAGCTGGATGAATCAGGGTTTATTTTAAGAAACAAAGCAAGATTAGTTGCTAAGGGATATTGCCAGGAAGAAGGAATTGATTTTGATGAGACTTTTGCTCCTATAGCAAGATTGGAAGCAATATGGATTTTTCTGGCATATGCAGCTCACATGAATTTCAATGTATATCAGATGGATGTGAAGAGTGCATTCCTCAATGATCTTCTTATAGAGGAAGTATATGTGTAACAACCTCCAGGTTTTGAAGACCAATCAGAAGAGAAAGTGTTTAGACTGTACAAAGCCCTATATGGACTCAAACAAGCACCAAGAGCTTGGTATGACATCTTATCTCTCTATCTGTTAGAAAATGGGTTCAAGAAAGAAACAGTCGACAAAACTGTTGGAAATTCTGGAATTTTCCAGAAATTTTGCCTTACTTTGGGCATTAATTGCACGTGGGTTTTTAACCCGATTGTGGCGAAGTAAAGTTGGAATATGTTCACCTCCGTGAGAGGTTCGCGGCAAGCTATTGTACGCCCAAAACGGATAAAAGGTGAATGAGAAATTGTGTCTCAAAGTTGCATGTTTGGATCCTTTTTCTAAGGTGTTATCCCACATCGGAAAACTTGAGCTAATTTTCTTAATATATATTGGTTTTTCTTTTGGTGAAGGCTAAGAATGTTTGGCAAGTAGGCTCTCTCCTCGCGCGCAGGGGGGGTGCAAATCATAGTCCAATCTGGGCTCTCGGACCATGGACTTGTGTGCACCCGCGACCTGCGTACACGAATGTCGGTCCGGAAAGCAGCGGGCCCGACCAAGTTCCTTTTGCCAATTTTTTCGTCCAGAAACATGTGACTGTTGGCCTTCCAACTTCCAAAACTGTCAGGCACGTTTTTGCCATTATTACAGCCATTTTGAAACGGTTTTTTGAGTGCCTATAAAAGGAGCCTCCCCCTCTGGATTGATCACTCATCATTCAGAAATCACTCTCATTCCTCTTCAGCTATCGTTTTTCTTCTCTCTCGTAATACCGGTCGGGCAAAACCCAATTTGCCCTTCAGCTAGAGTTAGTGCTTAACTCTGAGCTGCGTTGCCGTTGTATCCTGGGAAACGGACACCGGTTTAACCTCAAACACCTCAGGAGGCGGTGAATCTGTTTTAAGGAAACTGTATTCATACAGTCCTCGGCTTTCTCCTTCTCTATTTTATTTCGAGCCATTTTTCATCCAACAATCTTAAAACAGATACCTTCTGAAAAATGGCGACCAATCCAGCTGCCCCTGTCCTTGCCATTCCTGCTGCCCCTACCGGTCCTACTGCCCCTGCTGCTGTTCCCTCTGCTCGACAGAACGGGTCTTCGGCTCATGTCAGTGTCCCAATCAATCACTTGGACAAACCTGAAAAATTCAATGGACTTAACTTCAAACGTTGGCAACAAAAAATGATGTTTTATCTGACTACGTTGAACCTTGCTAGGTTCTTGACTGAGGATGCTCCGGTTTTTGGTGAGAATCCGGATGCTCAAGCTGCTCATGCTCTTGATGCGTGGAATCACTCTGACTACTTATGTCGGAATTATGTGATGAATGGTTTGGCCGATGGATTATACAACGTGTATACTTCCATGAAAACGGCAAAAGAATTATGGGAATCCTTGGATAAAAAGTACAAGTCGGAGGATGCTGGTGCCAAGAAGTTTATTGTTGGCCGATTTCTCGACTTCAAGATACTTGATTCCAAGACGGTTGTTAGTCAAGTTCAAGAAATCCAAGTTCTCCTGCATGAAATTCATTCCGAAGGTATGACTTTAAGTGAAACCTTTCAAGTGGCTGCTATTATTGAGAAGTTGCCGCCGGGATGGAAAGACTTCAAAAATTATTTGAAGCACAAACGCAAAGAAATGAACGTTGAAGAGTTGATCGTGCGTCTTCGTATAGAAGAGGACAATCGAGGCTCTGAAAAGAGAATGGTTAGCCCTGACATGGCTAAAGCTAATGTGGTTGAGCACGGCTCAAGGAAGAATTTTAACCACAACAAGAAAGCCGACCCACACTCGAAGGGTGCTTTGGGACCGAAGAAAGAAAGCTTCAAGAGAAAGTTTACTGGAAATTGCTTTAATTGTGACAAACCGGGTCACAAGGCGGCTGAATGTAGAAAGCCGAAGAAAAAGCAAGAATCTAACATGGTTGAAAACATCATAAAAGATGTCGATGATATGCACCTTGCTGCAGTCATTTCTGAAGTTAATTTGGTGAACTCAAATCCGCTGGAATGGTGGATCGATACTGGAGCTACTCGACATATTTGCTCGAGCAAGGAGTTGTTTAACAAGCTTGAAGAAATCAGGACCGAAGAGAAGCTTTACATGGGAAATTCTGCCACCTCTGATGTGAAAGGACTTGGAAATGTGGTTCTGAAGATGACCTCTGGAAAGGAGTTGACGCTCAACAATGTGCTGTATGTGCCGGATGTTCGCAAGAACTTGGTGTCCGGATCGCTGCTGATTAAGCATAGTTTTCGCATTGTTTTTGAATCTGATAAAGTCATTTTGACTAAGAATGGAATGTTTGTAGGGAAAGGTTATGTAGTTGATGGCCTTTTTAAGCTTAATGTAATGGTTGTTAAACCAAACAAGAACAAAAATATGAATAAAACTTCTACTTCTTCTGCTTATATGCTTGAGTCTTCGTTTGTTTGGCACGGTAGACTAGGACATGTCAATTATGATTGCCTGCGCAGGTTAATGAACATGAAAAGCATACCTACACTTCATTTTGATTCTAAACAAAAATACGAGACTTGTGTTGAGGCGAAAATAACCAGAACTTCATTCCAATCTATTGAAAGAAATAGTGAACTTTTAAGTCTTATTCACACAGACGTATGTGACTTGAAATCGGTGCAATCTCGTGGTGGAAATAAATATTTCATCACTTTTGTGGATGATTACACTAAGTTTTGTTTTGTCTATCTTCTAAAAAGTAAAGATGAGGCAATAGAGAAGTTTATTCTCTACAAAAATGAGGTGGAAAATCAACTTAATAAGAAGATTAAGGTGTTAAGAAGTGATAGAGGAGGTGAGTACGTATCACCTTTTGCCAACTTCTGTGCTCAGCATGGAATTAGGCATGAGACAACGGCACCTTATTCACCTCAACAAAATGGCATTGCAGAACGTAAGAATCGCACTCTGAAGGAGATGATGAATGCAATGTTATTAAGTTCGGGCTTGCCTCCGAACATGTGAGGGGAAGCTGTGCTATCAGCCAACTGCCTTTTAAATAAGGTGCCCCGAAAGAAGTTAGACAAGAGTCCATATGAACTCTGGCATGGAAGAACACCTTCTTATAAATACTTAAGAGTGTGGGGGTGTCTTGCAAAGGTTGTCGTACCTCTTCCAAAACAAGTGAAAATTGGTCCTAAGACTATTGGCTATGTTTTTATTGGATATGCACAGAATAGTAGCGTATATCGGTTTCTTGTACATGAGTCTCATATAAATGACATACACAAGAACACGATAATCGAATCACGAAATGCTTCGTTTTTCGAACATATTTTTCCACACAAAACGAAAATGGATGTTGCATCTGTTAGTAGGGATGTGGAACCTATGGAAAAAGAACAATTTGAAGATAACGAGGTTGAGCTAAGACATAGTAAAAGGGCTAGAATTGAAAAATCATTTGGTGATGATTTCCTTACCTACATGCTCGAAAGTGAACCTCAAAGTTATTCAGTGGCTGTGAGTTCTTCTGAAGGACCTCTTTGGAAAGAGGCAATCCAAAGTGAAATCGATTCTATCCTGCAAAAGCACACTTGGGAATTAGTGGATCTTCCTCCGGGAAATAAACCTCTAGGATACAAGTGGATCTTCAAAAGGAAAATGAAGGCAGATGGTACAATCGATAAGTACAAGGCAAGACTTGTGATAAAAGGTTACAGACAGAAATAAGGCCTTGACTATTTCGACACATATTCTCCCGTAACGAGAATAATATCCATTAGAATGGTGTTAGCCATTGCAGCTTTAAGGAATCTTGAAGTGCATCAAATGGATGTCAAGACTGCGTTCTTGAATGGAGATCTTGAAGAGGAGATTTATATGGAACAACCAAAAGGTTTCATAGCTCCTGGATATGAGAATAAGGTGTGCAAGTTAGTAAAGTCCTTGTATGGCTTGAAACAAGCACCAAAACAATGGCATGAAAAATTTGATAATGTTATGTTGAGTAGTGGGTTCAAGATTAATGAATGCGATAAATGTGTTTACGTAAAAAGCACTGAACTCGGCTATGTCATTCTATGTTTATATGTAGATGACATGCTTATCATTGGGAGCAATGATAAAATTATCAAATCCACTAAAGATATGTTGAATGCGAAGTTTGACATGAAAGACATGGGTCTGGCCGATGTAATTCTTGGAATTAAAATCCTCAGATCGCCAGAAGGACTTGTGTTAAGTCAGTCGCATTATGTTGATAAAATCCTAGAGAAATTTAACAAGGATGATTCGGCATATGCTAGGACTCCGTTAGATCCTAGTCAACATCTTTCAAAAAATCGAGGAGACGGTGTATCTCAAGTTAAATATTCTCGGATAATTGGAAGTCTGATGTACTTAATGAGTTGTACACGACCTGATATTGCTTATGCTGTTAGCAGGCTAAGCAGATATACGAGCAATCCTGATTCTGATCATTGGAAAGCTATTGTGAGAGTACTAAGATATTTACGATACACTCGTGAGTATGGTCTGCATTATAGTAAATATCCAGCTGTAGTTGAAGGATACAGTGATGCAAACTGGATATCAGACATGAAAGATTCTAAGTCCACGAGTGGATATGTCTTCACTCTAGGTGGTGCAGCTGTATCTTGGAAGTCTTCGAAACAAACGGTGATTGCAAGGTCCACCATGGAATCTGAGTTTATTGCTTTAGATAAGTGTGGAGAAGAAGCGGAATGGCTTCGTCACTTTGTAGAAGATATTCCAATGTGGCCTAAACCTGTGCCCGCAATTTGCATACATTGCGATAGCCAATCGGCTATTGGGAGAGCACAAAGCCACATGTATAATGGTAAGTCTAGATACATTCGTCGAAGACATAATACCATTAGACAACTACTCTCTACTGGAGTCATCTCGATTGATTACGTAAAATCGAAAGAAAATTTGGTGGATCCATTAACCAAAGGGTTAAGTAGAGATTTAGTTGCAAGTTCGTCAAGAGGGATGGGGCTAAAGTCTTTTGGAGGAAAGGGTTGAGACGAAGGAAAACCCAACCTAGTTGACTGGAGATCCCAAGATCTAGGTTCAAAGGGACAACCGACTCATTGTAACTCTAGAAAATCACTGTGGGGGATATTTTTTATGTCTCTCGAAGCCCATCCTTAGAAGAGAAACAGTGATGACGTAGGAAATTAGGATAAGCTAAAGGCTTTTAATGATTTGATGAAAAATCACCTATGTGAGAAAGAAGTGGGGCCGCTTCAAAGGGAGTCGTTAAAAGACTCGACTTTTAGCAATTCTCGCAGAACCAGGATGATGTTCAGGGCCAAAACAAACATAACCATGAGAACTGGGTAATGTTAGGGAGAGTCTTGTGTGAGATGCATCATCGTTTACACCAAAGGCAGATTAGTTCAAGGACATCGCGTCTACTAATTAACCAGTAAAGTAAATGCGTTTTCACAAGGGAAGGTTCAAAGGGTAATACCTACCTATCCTATGCAAGACTCAACTGTCGATCGGTATCTTTTTCCTCTTCGTTTCAATTTTTCATTCATGTGGGGGACTGTTGGAAATTCTGGAATTTTCCAGAAATTTTGCCTTACTTTGGGCATTAATTGCACATGGGTTTTTTACCCGATTGTAGCGAAGTAAAGTTGGAATATGTTCACCTCCGTGAGAGGTTCGCGGCAAGCTATTGTACGCCCAAAACGGATAAAAGGTAAATGAGAAATTGTGTCTCAAAGTTGCATGTTTGGATCTTTTTTCTAAGGTGTTATCCCACATCGGAAAACTTGAGCTAATTTTCTCAATATATATTGGTTTTTCCTTTGGTGGAGGCTAAGAATGTTTGGCAAGTAGGCTCTCTCCTCGCGCGCAGGGGGGTACAAATCACGGTCCAATCTGGGCTCTCGGACCATGGACTTGTGTGCACCCGCGACCTGCGTACACGAATGTCGGTCCGGAAAGCAGCGGGCCCGACCAAGTTCTTTTTGCCAATTTTTTCGTCCAGAAACATGTGACTGTTGGCCTTCCAACTTCCAAAACTGTCAGGCACGTTTTTGCCATTATTACAGCCGTTTTGAAACGGTTTTTTGAGTGCCTATAAAAGGAGCCTCCCCCTCTGGATTGATCACTCATCATTCAGAAATCACTCTCATTCCTCTTCAGCTATCGTTTTTCTTCTCTCTCGTAATACCGGTCGGGCAAAACCCAGTTCGCCCTTCAGCTAGAGTTAGTGCTTAACTCTGAGCTGCGTTGTCATTGTATCCTGGGAAACGGACACCGGTTTAACCTCAAGCACCTCGGGAGGCGGTGAATCTATTTTAAGGAAACTGTATTCATACAGTCCTCGGCCTTCTCCTTCTCTGTTTTATTTGGAGCCATTTTTCATCCAACAAACTCTGTTCAGGATATAGGATGGAGAAAACATTCTCCTTGTATAGATCTATGTGGATGATATCATCTTTATATCCATCAACAAAAATCTATATGAAAAGTTCTCCAACATGATGCAATCAAAGTTCGAGATGAGCATGATGGGAGAACTAAGTTTCTTTTTAGGGCTGCAAGTAAAGCAACTATCTGCAGGAACCTTCATCAGTCAAGTCAAGTATACGAAGGAACTTATTAAGAAGTTCAGCATGGAAAATGGATCGGCCACATCAGTCCCCATGGCCACATCCATAAGCCTTGACAAAGATGAAGATGGAAAAGATGTGGATATCACGAAGTATAGACGCCTTATAGGATCCTTGATGTATCTTACAGCAAGCAGGCCAGACATCATGTTTGTAGTAGGAGTCTGTGCAAGATTTCAAGCAGTACCAAATGAGTCACATCTTTCAGCAGTAAAAAAAATTATCAAATATCTGAAGGGAACTCAAGAAGTAGGCCTATAGTATTCCTCCTTTCAAAATTTTCTAGGTTTCTCAAACCCTTCATACATTTAAAACAATGGCTGCCAGACAAATGATCATTCTTGAAGGTCGTTTGGTCAACCAAGAGCACGTTTATGCTTCTAGGATGTATGATAACTCTGTCATCCGCCGTATCTTTGATGCACTGGAAATGACCTAAATTCTAAAGCTCCTTACCACAGTTTATGTCGGATTCTTCGTAGAATCTGTTTAGAGATTCTACTCCCTTACGAGGAGATCCGAGGAGATAAAGAACTCCATCCTCTTTAGGATGGATGCAGATGATGAGGAGAGATCACTGTTCATCAGTGGCATTGTCGCCGCCTTCAGCATTTCTTCAGAAGGGTTGTCTCCAAGTCAACTCTTGACATACGACGAAGACATCTCTCAGGAGATGTAGGATCTCTTCCGAGAAAGAGATGCTGGGGCCGATGTGAAGAGAAGCGCCCCGAAAAAACTCTTCAAACCGGAGTTTGAGTTTCTTCATGATATCTGTGCATACTCCATTGAAGACAGAACAAGAAGTTATGACAAGTTCATAGACTTTCACTTCTGGATCATGTCTGCCATCATGGCCGGAGAAAAGGTGAACTGGGCAAGGTTCATCTTGAAGCGAATATGGGAGGAAGCAGAGAAGAGCACTGCACGAAGGAGCTACGAAATCACTATATGCTTCCTTCTCTACAAGCTGGGTCTACAGCTTGTTGCTCCTACCCCCATCCCCATTGAAAAGTATCTTGGGGAGAAGAAAAATGGCAAGACCTAAAGAAGGGTACTGCTAGTATAGCTGCTGTTGGGGTTGCACGGAAGAAAACCAAAAACAAAACAACTGCAATCTTGGCCTTGTAAGATGAAGCTATAAGCAGCGGGGTAGACCAGAAAGATGACAGTCTTCTTCCCATCATCAAAAGGGCTCCAAGAAGAGCAGAGCTTGAGTCATCATCATCTTCAGATGATGACGCGCCCTTAGTGTTGAAGGAGATAATTAAAAATGTCTCTTTTTGTAGCAGTTTGCTGCAGCTGCTGCAAGATCTGATGTGCAGCGCTTGCGAGACAATCCCCATCTCTCTGCTGCAAACATGATGATAGTTGCAGCAGAGGTCGAGCCAGATGAGTAGTTGTATGAACAAGGAGCTACTGACTCAGCTTAGTTGCACTAATGTTGGGATTTCATTATTTAGATTTTGATGAGATAAACCAATCATATAATAGGAAGTTTTGAGTACCCCATTTTCACATTATTTAAGTGAATAAATAGACTAAAATTGAGTCTTGAGTCAAGGATTGAAATGGAGGTTAAAAGAGGATAAAGTTGCATCTAAGCTTTAAAGGAAGATATCGCTGCAAGAAGGCAGGATACAGTATCGCTGCATAAAGGCAGGATACAGGATTGCTGGAAGAAGAAAGGAACAGCAAAGCATAAATAAGGCTGTACTTCAATACAACAAAACAAGGTAGAACGGCGTGTAGCATCGCTGCATGAGAGGGATACAGGAGTACTGCTAGAACGATGATTACAGCAGCACTGCCAGATAATACTGCAAGCAGGTCTAAAATACAGCAGCACTGAAAGAATGCATCAGCTGCACAAAGACCAAGGATACAGCGCAGACTTACAGGACAGTTAAGTAAATGCAGCGCCAACTACAAGACGAAGTATCCTGCAAATCCTAGGAAGGATAAATGCAGTACGAGGAACGGAGATCCAAGCAGGGACAAAAGAGCCGTTCAAGAAAAAGTCAAAGTAGCAGACACGGAGCCAATAAGAAGATGCCACATGGACTGACGCGCCACAGAAAGCTGCGAGCCGCAACTGCCGCATTAAATGCTCTGAAAGGAAAAGTCAAGTCGCATTAAATGCGAACCATACTTTGGACAGGCTAATTCAAATTCAAAAGAGGGATGTCTCCTTCAACGGACATCTTCTCCTACAAGTATAAATAGAGGTTGAGGAGAACTGAAGCTGGTTACTGATACTGTCACTATTCCTAAGAACTAATTTCCATACGCGAAAGTTTCAAGCTTACAAATTTCAAGCATTCAAGCCAACAGTTTCAGTCACTCAACCTATCGAAGTGAAGCAGAGTTCAAGCTGAAAGTTTCCCTACGGAATCAGAAGCTCACTTCGAAGCACAAGTTGAAGAAAACCTTTTTATCCTTTTAACCTTGTTGCTGTGTGCTTATGTTGTTTTAGTGGTGTCAAGCAGTTGATAGGAGAGATCCTTGCTGTTTGTTTTAGTTGTCTAGAGTTAGGCAGTTTTCCTGTGTGGGAGTATAGAACCCTGTGTGGGTTAGCCTTTGAAGTTTGCAGTTGCTGTGTGTACGCTGGACTTCAGTAGGTGGTTAACTTTGTAAAGTTGATAGATTGTTAGGAGAGTCCTGTAAATCAATCTTGCTTAACAAAGTTCCTGCTCGAGGAGCAGTAGAGTGGACGTAGAAGGATTACACCACCTTCGAACCACTATAAGCCATAAGTGTTTTTATCGCTTTATTTATCTGTACTTATTTTCTGTATATATCTACCTTTTCTCATCATAAAACGTTTGAAAGAAGCATTCTTGTGTAAAACAGTCTTGTGTTTAAAAGTATATTTCCGCTGCGTACAAAACTCCTGGTTACAGCCTGCAGCACTGCATTCTAGCGCTGCAAGCAGTAACCATCTATCGCTGCAAGCTCAAGTAACTTGCAGTGCAGAACGGTAGTTTTAAAGTTTGTGAAAAATCGACCAAGGTTCATTCACCCCCCCCTCTGAACCTCGGACACCACTTGGGACCAACAACTAACAAGGAACTGATGCTCAAGATCTGCTTGATCCTACCTTTCTAGCTGTTGGAGATGGAATAGAGCAGCAATATAATCTCTGGAAGAGGATGAGACTGGCTAAGAGGGAAACTCTGTTGCAATGGAAAGAGTTTCTCACTGTGGAGAAGGCTGCCCTGGAGTGGGCCAAATCAGAAGATATCCTCGAACTCCTACAACCTGAGTTTACAGCATTCGTGCAAGAAAGATTAAGAAGCACTGCTGCTCAGGGAATGTTGGACAAAGGGAAGAGAAAAGCTCCTGCAAAGCCAGAGTCTACAGAGCTGTTGATGAAAGCAGCAATGGAGGATGTGCAGGTCTTCCTAACCCCGACTACAGAGGCTGTAAGAACGGGCGATGGCGTTGCATTTGTTGAAGAGTAAATCAGCGCTCTGGGAGTGGAACAAGCTGAGAAGCGATGCTGCAACTAGCGCTACAAGTTAGTGTGAAGGAGACCAGGATGTAGCACAATCCTAAAAAGATACGGGGAGAAGGAAGCTCAAGCCATAATTCAATCTCCCCCGCATACGAACAAGTGGTTGAGGGCCTGTCAACACTGGTCACTCTCGATTCTTTGAAGGAGGAGGAGACTCAACTACTTAACTACAGTGATTCCCCTGTTCACGCCAATCCTGAAGCAACTGAAGATGCTCAGGGAGAACCATTTATTATTATCAGAGATGTTCTCTCTGATATTACTGAGATTACCAATGATGCAACCACAGAGGAAGTTGTGGAGGCTGGACTCCCTCTACTGGCAGAGACAGCAGTACAACAGGCAAACATCCTTGCAGAAGATGTAGAGGATCGAATGATGGATACTGAGATTCTTGCAGCAGTCGAGCTTACAATGCTGCAAACTATTGAAGCTGCAAGAAACCAACCGGAGCAGTAAGAAGAGATTTTTGCAGAGGCTGTCGAAGTTGCAGGATCGGCCGTGGAGACGAAGTCCGTGCAGAAGACCTCAAGTGAGGCTGTTGTTGAGACAACACTTCCTGAGGGGATGGAGACCTCTGAAGGGGCAACTGTTGAGATAATACCCTTAGAGGATAAGGAAGATGAAGTGGCTGAAGTAACCCTTGTATAGCTAGAGACACCTCATGAGGAGGTTGACGCTGCTGCTGTTGCAAGCTTACAAGAATTCATCCAAGATACAGCAGTAGAGGTTACTGAGGAAGTCGATGATAAAGAAGAGAACATTGTTATCTCCGAATTTCTTGAGAGGCTCGCTGTTCTCAGAAGATCAAGGTCAAGGAGGAGCAGTGATGACGAAGTTGAGAAGAATGAAGCTGATGAGGAAGAATCTGAGGCTCCAAAGCAGCATGCAGCACAGACCCCTCAAGCTATTATCCCATATGCTGCATCAGCTTTTGTCCCCAAACAAGGAAGAGCAGCTGGACTGACTCCTGATGAATCCATCGACTGGGTTGTTGCTACTGTTAGACACCTGCTGCATGCTCTCCAAGATCATAAGTCTAACATGCAGAACAACATGCAAGTCAGTGTCAAGTTCCATGCTGCAACCATGTTCAGCTTCAAGAAAGATATTGAAGCATTGTCTGGGGTGATAAAGCACAACCTTAACGATAATGCCCATAGGCTGTACAAGGACAGGGTTCGGATGGAGGGAAGTTGAAGAGAGAGACTGTAATCAACCGCGCTGAGATCAAGTTATGTAAACATTCGGTTGATGTAGCAGCAGACAAACTTCAATCTTACTCCATGCTGCTGGAGACACTTTTGGATAATGTCCTTAACCAAACCAGAAGAACCAGAAATGTCGATGACAGGTTGGGAAACCTGAAGATGATCATAGAAGAATTGAGGGACATGATGATCAGTATCTTCCCTCAGCATGCTCAAAGATCCAGGAAAGCCCCGTTCCTGCAAGAAGACCACGATCCTCAGTGGTTAGAACTGCCCATACTCCACCTCTGACTTTTGATGATGCCAAAAAGGGGAAAAAATTTCAAGATAGATACAGGAGCTCAGGGAAGCAAGAAGTCGAGGAAGATGACCAAGAGGATGATCAGCCTCTGAGTAGAAGGAGGAGAAGATCAGGGTCATCTGCTACTACTGACGCTCCTTTTTCGAAAAGATAGAGAAATAATGATGAAGAAGGAGAAGCTGGTGGTGCAACTGCTGCAAACAGACTAGCTGCAGGCGCTGCATACAGTGCCACTGCAAGCAAAGATGCAACACCTTCCTCTTCTTACCACACCAAGAGAGAGAGAGATGATCAGCAGTAGGGCTCGAGGAAGAGGGTTAGCAGAGTCGAAACTAAGAGGCATTACAATGAGTAGATGGCTACTCAAAGGGCTGAAAGAGTTAGAGCAGAGCAAGAAGAGAATGCATGGATACAGAGGCTTGAAGTGATTGGAGAGAGCAGATCGAAGATGATGGAAGATGCAGACAGAGCTCTCTACTGAAGTGTCTATTCTGATGGATCAGAGGCCTGAATGAGAAAACATGGCTTGGAGCCTCAACATCTTCAAGTCAATCAGATTACCTACTGACAGGAATCCATCGTTTGAGGTGATTACTCTGTACAAGAGATCAGAGTACCTCAAATACTTCAGATATCTCTACAGAGAGGGCTTCTTCAGAAGGTTTCAGACCTGTTAATCTGCATTGAGAAGATATGAGCAGCTTGCTAGGGATGGAAAGCTAGAGATTCAGATAAGATACTTATCCTTGGTAAAGCAAGGCAAAATAGTACCTTACTGTGAGGACTTTTGGCTGAGATGGATTCAGATTCCGAAGATCAAGTAGAAGCTGGAAGAATCCTATCAGGAATCCATTCGAGACTGGTGGAAAAGAACAAGAGAAAAAGAGGAGCAAGAAAGGAGAGCTGCTGAAAGAAAACCAGAAGAATCTTCAACAAGGAGGTCTCTGTTTTAGCAGTAGCCCCTGTATGATATTTTGTATATATCTGTATATGCCTTTCTATTTATCCTTGTAAAGTTTCTTTCTCTTAATGAAGAAATTTTAATTTATATTTCTGATCAAGTTCATTCCTTATGAACCTCTGCATGCTTCTTATAATCTCGTTGTTTTGTGATAAGTATTAGAAATGATACATCTCTGGTGAATCCAGGATTATTTTATCTTTATTAGATCATATATGTAAATCCTGAACGACAAAGATATAGTGCAGAGTAAAAACTTTCTTCATAAATGAAATAATGTAAATGGTTTTGTCATCATCAAAAAGAGGGAAATTGTTGGGATTTCAGTGTATAGATTTTGATGAGACAAACCACACATGTAATAGGAAGTTTGAGTACCCCATTTTTCACAATGTTTAAGTGAAACCATAGACTAGGAATTAAGTCTATAGTTATAGGTTCAAAAAGATGGAGAAGCTCAATAAGTCCATGCTGCATCAAGAATATGAAATTATGAAGACATTGCAAAAAGTGAATGCAGTAAAGCAGCAAGTAAGAAAGAACGACATATAGTACCACTGTAAGTCGAAGATACAGGTTGCAGGAAGAAGTCTCTACAACACTGTAAGAAGAAAATACTCTACGCTACAAGAAGTGGTTACAGGGCCACTGCAAGAATAAGATACAGCAGTGTTGTATGGATAAAGTGCTGTAAGCTAATCAAAGATACAGTAGCACTGTATAGAAGAAGTTGCTGCAAGAAGGTTAAGGATACCGTGTAAAGACCATGACTTGCTACATACTCAACAAACCTCGTTTATGTCAAATAGAATCAACATCCTGTAATCTGAGAAAGGATAAATGCAGTACGAGGAACAAAAATCAAAGAAAGTATAATTAGAGCCGTTCAAGAGAAGATCAAAATTACAGACACGGAGCCAATGCAAAAATGACACGTGGCCTGACGGACTGCAGAAAGCTGCGAGTCGCAACCACCACATTAAATGCAATCATGCCTTTGATCAATACACATAATTCAAATGAAAGATATCTCCTTCAATGGATATCTTTCTACAAGTATAAATAGAGGTCGAGCAACACTGAAGCAGACTACTGACTAACTGATAAACTAAAAATCTGAACGACAAAGCATTCGAAGCTACATTCTCAAACCATTCTACAGTCTCAGTCACTTAACCTAAGTGAAGTGAACGAGTTCAAGCTGATAGATCCGAAGAATGATTCAGAAGCTCACTTCACCGCACTAGTTGAAGAACCAATCTTTTATACTTTAACCATGTTGCTGTGTGCTTAGGTTGTTTTAGGTGTCGAATAGTTGATAGAATTTATCCTTGTTGTTTATATAGTTGTTTAGGTGATATGCAATTTCCCTGTGTGGGAGTATGAAATCCTGTGTGGGTTTGTCTTTAGAACTTGCAGTTGCTATGTGTATGTTGGGTTCTAGTAGGTGTTAACTCGTCAAGTTGATAGATTGTTAGAAGAGTCCTGTAAATCAATCTTGCTTAATGAAGTTCCTGCTCGAGGTAACAATAGAGTGGACGTAGAAGGATTACACCACCTTCGAATCACTATAAGCCATAAGTGTTTTTATTGCTCTATATATCTGTGCTGCATTCTGTATATCTATCTTATCATAAGCATAAAAACATCTTAAAGGGAAAGAGCATATTTGAGAAAACCAGCCTTGTGTAAAAAGATATTTTCCACTACGTTAAAAACTCCAAGTTACATCGTGCAGCACTGCATACTAGTGCTGTAAGTAGTAATTGCTGGTGCTGCAAGTTCAAGTAACTTGTAGAACAGTAAGTTTGAAAAAAAATTTTAAAAAACAACCAACGTTCATTCACCCCCCTGAACCTCGGACACCACTTGGGACCAACAGTATATGACTGTGTAACATCCGAAGGTACAGAATCCAGAAAATGTGTGAAATGCTGCATAGTCTACCACTTCGACCTAAGATGCACAACCTTAGGAAATGATTCACATGACACGCATTCATATCGACCCATTGGTGTAAATGTGGAGAGTTCAAAACCCAAATTTATCCATCGAGTACGTGATACCCTTAGTTGAAAGTGCATATGAAGCCTTATCGATGAACGACTCATCCGAGCCAGAGCCTTCATGACCAGCACATGTTAGGTCTCAAAGAAATCGTAGGACTTAGTGTCATTTTTAAAGTTGATTGCATCTTCTATTCAAAACTGACTTCTATTCTCATTTTTTATCGTTCGGATTTCATTTCATACTCAATATCTAATTTTATATTGAAGTAATTTTTCCCATTACATCAATATCTAAGAGGTGTCTTTCGTACAATGTTTGACCATTATGGAACTATATCAAAATATACAATTCAAACTCTGTTCTACACTGTATGGTCGAACAAATTAGACTTTGTTCAACGCAATAGAATTAAACAAAATACAATATGTTCGACCCAATAGTAAAGGTCATACTCTATTATGTTCGACCGAATAGTTACCCTAATAAACTTGCCAAAAGTTATAAAACAAATGATTGAAACAAAAACTACATATTGCAACACGAACAATTAGGTCATACAATATCCGGACATCAGAATAATTCAACAACATAATATTTGTATTAAAAATGTGTCAATTTTAGTAGAAGATTCTATTATAATAAATCAACAGTAGTCAATCATCATCTAATGTAATACTGGTCACCCCTACAAATGATTTATGTTATACAATGAGACTATTGTACTTGGTTAGTTGTTATTGGTGGAGAACTGCCCAACCCTCGACAAAATGGATAATGATAACCGTACCATGTTGTGCTAACAAGTGGTAATGGTGCACCATCTACTAAATTCACCTACATAGAAGAGAAAATGAAACAATTTTAGAGAATTGATATTATAATAAAATGAAGTACACAATTTGTTGGAATAATTACCTAGATAAAATGATTGTTTCCAACGAGTGTCATGCATACAATTTAAGGATTCATCGGCATAAACGTCCTCAGCGATACAAATATGAGGTGAAATATGTACGAAGATCATATTATAAATTGATGCGGCCAAATTGTAAGTCTCCGAATATACAAACCAATATTTACAATCATAGACTTATCTTTGAAACATCTCTACATCACCAACATCTGCTCAACCTATGATGGATCGAGCCAAACACTAGTATATAAAGCTATGAATTCTTCCAACTCTTTAATTAGGTCATTACAAACTTTCAGCCACGAATGCTCTCCCAACCCAAGTGCATCACCTACATATCGAAAGCCGTAATAACCATCTCCTTTGACATTTATCATGTACGTAATGTAAGGTCTCCAATTAGTCGGGATTAATTCTATCAATGGAGTATCAGATGCAGTAGGTGCAGATCATCGTTGCACCGGTTATTTTTATCATTTTGTTTTAGCAAACAAAGGTCTAATTGATGATGGCCCAAATATTTTAGTGCTTTGATCAATGGGTGAACAACTATTAATAATTAACTTCACATATTCAAATGCACTTTTATCACGTTTTGTTGACTTTTAGCCATAAATTTTAGCCTACTAGGTCAACCACGAACACGTATATGAACCTCGGGTTCAAGTAATGAGGAAGTGGACGACAAGAGATCTCTCAGAGTCGTTTAAGCAACAATAACCTTTGGTTGACATTCAAACTCTTCTGAAACGATGCTTTGATTGTATTGTAAGACACGATCAATAAGCCATGCATCTTTTCCTAAGAAATTTCAAAGTTTGATTGGTTCCAAGTTGTTTTTTCAGTTTTGAATGTAGACTTTTCACCCTATATGACCAAAATATAAATATATTCGTTCAAGACCACTCAAAATATAAATGAAATAAAGAAAAGATGATGATATAGTACCAAAATAATGTACATTATTGGTCCAACATAAAATAAACTTCTCCTTATAAGGTGTTGTCCAATTGTCGATGACATAATTGATGGCCTCTAAATGGTTGGTGTAATCATCTTTCAATCTCCGTAACAACTCATTGAATTTAACTAAATCCTCAGCAATCATCAATGAATGAAATGAATTGTTAAATTAATCTCACTTCTCTTTTTTGTATGAAACATTGGCCTACATTTCGTTAAAATATTCTTATTGATATATCACCGACACAATAAATGTTTCGAGTTGGGAAAGGTAATTTGTATTGCATTCATCAATGCAATCACCCGATTAGTGATAATCACTTTCGGTAATATTGATTGATCCATCAATCCATTTAGAATTTTCATCGCCTAAATATAGTTCTCCTAACGTTCAGCCTTCAAATATACACATGCAATTGAAAAGGTGATATTTGTTGACGTGATCCCATCAATCTCTAAAAGAGACATCTTGTATAGATTGGTCTTGTACGTACAGTTCATCAATATCACATTTGGAAATGCATGCAACAACTCGACACTGATCGAGTGAGCATAAAATAGATTTTTAACCTTATCAGTGTGCTCACATCTCTTGTCGAGGTAATAATACTTATGTTGTTTCAATTTCTCCAATAGATATTGCATTTGAGAATGACCTCAATGCTCAACAATTCGATGCTTGTGATGTGCATTGTAAATGGTCTTCAGCATCGACTCATTATCAACAAAAGTTTCTTTCAAACTACTTAAAATATCTTTAGATTTAGTGTATTCTTCGACAAGTCAAAAATATAACGATCTTCTAATTCTGTAAGTCGACCGGCATATAAGTGAAGTAAACACCTATTGGGTGATTATGAACACCAGATAAAACTGTTAGAGATCATTGACCAACATCATTCATTTGAGTGCCCTTCAAAAGAAAAAGATAGTCACACTTCTTCGTAACAGTTACTCTCCCTCTAAAGCTTTTCATTTGTACATCCTGGTTGTCAAATACCAAATTTTATCTTTTCGATTTTGGTTTAGTTGGACGGTACGTACCATCTCTTTCACAACACAAATATACACTAGGTTGCCTACCACTAGCCACCCCATCTGAGCGTTTTACTAACACCACCATATTAAGTCTATGTGCTACTCCTTTTACCCAATCCACCACGATCTTCAAAAAGTAAATTGGTGTTAAACTCAATTATATAATCTATTTATTTATATAGTGGATCCATCACCTCAACATTCATAACATATTCCTCCATGGAATTTACCACACTTAATTTTATGGATTTTGAACTATTTTCCCATTAAACAATGAACAAGTAACATAATAAATATATTGTTTGGGAAGAAAAAATAAATTATACAAAAAAAAAACCTCTGTTCAACCTACTAGTCGAACATATAAGTTACTGCACGAACACTATGACTGAACAACCCTCTTTTGTTCAAACCCAATGTGTCGAACAATGATGGTTTGTTTGACTACATAGGTCAAACATATTATATTTTTTCGACTATGTAGACCGAACTATTTTTCAGCCTAAAGTGGTCGAACAAGACTGTTCTAACGGGATTTTTTTTTCTAAATCCTAAAACTAGATTTTTCAAACTAAACTATTAAAAACTCTAAAAAATGTATGAGAAATCTTACATTGCTTGTTTCGCATGTATCTTTCCGTTTTATTGACATTTTTCTTGAGAATATTGCTTGGTAGGTAGTAATTTTAGGTTTGAGGATTTTTATAGGTTTGTGAAATGGAGAAAAAGAAGTTGAATGAGAGATAAGCGGTAATGGGGTGTGCTTAGAATTTATATGGTGTCATTAGTAGTATCTATCTTTATATTGGGTAATTAAGAACATTTTAGACATTTAATATATAATTACTTTTAATTTATTAAATTACAACATGTGGTTAGAAATGGTTGGGGTGCGGATAGTCCCACTCTTTAGAGCATTTCCAACCCTCAATTTTATTAGATTATATTTAGTGAACTATAACCCAAGATACATTGTAAAAGAAAAATGAGATGGTTCATAATTGTGATGGGATGGTTTGGTTCACCATTGTGAATCAGCAAAAAAAAAAACAGAGAAAAGTGCGTATAGAACACGCGCTTCAGGACTGCACGTGCCACATAGGCTTGTTAGGATTGATGCAGAATGCTTAAGGACTGCATGTGCCACATAGACTTGTTAGGATTAATGCAGAACCCCATGTCACATAGACTTGTTAGGATTAATGCAGAACCCCATGTGCACAGTGCGCCAACTTATTTTATTTTATTTTTTCCTAATTATTATTAAAAAATTATTTTTTTCCTAATTATTATTAATTATTTTGTATTTTTTAAGATGATAAAAATCGATGATAAAATTAAAAAAATGATAAATATTTTCAAATTAAAATAGAGCCGTTTATGACCATTGCCAAAATAGAGATGTTTATGACTATTGTCAAAATAGAATAGTTTATAACTATTAATAAACGGCTCTATTTTTTTCTATAAATATACCAAGTTAATTTTCATTTATTCATATTACAAAATCATTTTTCAAAAAGAGCTTTCATATACTACCCCATAATGTCTCATTCTCAAAATTCTGTTGAATCTAACACCGATGATGAGACCTACGATCAACCTGATTCACCTATCGAACAAATGATGCTTACAAATATTCAACTTCTTGAAAATCGGACGCAAAACAACATTAGAAGAAGGTTCATTGAGAGAAATCGTGAAGAGGGACATGCTAGACTCTTTCAAAATTGCTTCTCTCAAAATCTGGTGTATCCCGACAATATGTTCCGACGATGATTTCGCATGCATAGAGATTTATTCATGAGCATAGTTAATGCATTGGAGAATTATTCGACGTAATTTCAACAAAGATCCAATGCTATTCTGGTGTATCCCGACAATATGTTCCAACGATGATTTCGCATGCATAGAGATTTATTTATGAGCATAGTTAATGCATTGGAGAATTATTCGACGGAATTTCAACAAAGATCCAATGCTATAAATAGATAAGGTCTCTCACCACTATAAAAATGCACTATCGTTATTTGTCAATCGGCTTATGGAGTCCCTGCCTATAGCCTTGACGAGTACTTACGTATGGGAAATTCTACCGCTGTAACGTGTCTATTCAAATTCTGTGAATGTAATTATTCAATATTTGGTGATAGATATTTGAGAAGGCGCCGAATAACAATGATGTTCAACGTCTTCTACAACTTCACGAGTCAAAACATGGATTTCCTGGTATGTTGGGTAGTCTTGATTGCATATATTGGGAGTAGAAGAACTGCCCAATTGTTTGGAAAGGTCAATTTTTGAGAGATCATGGCTCTTCAACAATTGTACTTGAAGCGGTCGCATCACAGGACTTATGGATATGACATGCCTTTTTTGGGTCGCAGGTTCTTGCAACGACATCAACGTCTTGAATGAATCTACTTTGTTCAACCATGTTTTACTCGGGGAAGGACCGACGATGCACTATAGTGTGAACTATACACATTATAATTATGGATACTATCTAATAGGTGGAATCTATCTAGAATGATTGACTTTTGTCAAGGCTTTTCCATGTCCATAGGATCTAAATAGACGATTATTTAAGGAAAGATAAGAAGCTGTAAGAAAAGACATCGAAGGGTGCTGCAAGCACAATGGACTATTGTCAGAGGTCTTGCTCGTTTTTTCTATAGGAAAAAATTGAAGTTAATAATATTATCATGTATTATTTTACACAACATGATTATCGAAGATGAGGGAGAAATGATTTATCATTGGAATTCCAATGAAGATGATGAGCCTGCACAACCAATACAAGGAGCTACACAAGATTTTGCAAATTATTTAAGGATTAATTCGGAACTACGTTCCAACACAGTTCATCATCAACTTCGTGCGGACTTAGTTGAGCATATTTGGGCACGTACCAACGAACAGTGACATTAATTGTTATTTATTTTTTGTTCCTCAATTTGTATTAGTCGATATTTTCAATAATTGTTTTTAAATTCTTGTTCAATTTTATGTACTATTTTATTAATTTATAATAATTGTTTACAATTATATATTTTTCCAAATGCAAAATAAATTGATTTTTTGATAATTCGTCTAAATATAACGAAATAAATTTATAAATTTTTTTCTACAATATATTTTTAAAAAAATTGATATTTATTTTATTCATATTATCGTAAATATAAAATTATTTTAGATGATAAAAATTTTCAAATTATATATTAGAATATTTAGATAAAAATATAATTTAATTACAGTTATTTAAATAGTATTTAATCAATAATATGATTGGAGGAGTTAAAAATTATGAGTTATAGTTAATGAAATTTATATATATATAAGTTGGGTTTGGCTCTCTTAACTGTTAACAAGTGGCTCTCTTAAATGTTGACAAGTGACACTTTCCAAAGATGCCACCTCAACTTTTCCAAATTCTTTAAATAATATATATATATATATATATATATAAGTGTGCCAATTTTTCCAAATTCTTTAAATAATATATATATATATATATATATATATATATATATATATATAAGTGTGCCAATTATCATATAAAGTAATAACCATTAAAAGATAAATGTTTTGCTCAAGTTAATCCATTTAAGCAAAAGTTAAGCATAAAAAATGTATGGAATTAATTGGAAATTAAAAATCCATAGACACATACATCAATAATAAATGAAAAAATAAATCCATAGATATATAATTTTTTTATACATCTCATGAAAAAAAATAGATTTCTTTATTCGTTTCTTTGATCTATTTCAAAGAAATAATTTTTTTACGTATATCTTAAAATGAATTAATATAAATATAATAATAATAAAATAAAAGTTGGGTTTGGCTTTCTTAAATGTTGACAAATGACTCTCTTAAATGTTGACAAGTGGCACTCTCCAAAAATGTCACCTCAACTTTTCCAAATTCTTTAAATAATATATATATATATATATATATATATATATATCAATTATCATATAAAGTAATAACCATCAAAAGATACATGTTTTGTTCAAGATAATCCATTTAAGCAAAAGTTAAGCGTAAAACATGTATGGAATTAAATCAATAATAAATGAAAAAAGAAATCCATAGATATATATTACAATTATGAAATTTTGAAAAATAATTCATCACCCAAAGTAAAATGTGAGATTTATTTAACTACAGTAAAATAAAAAACAAACTTTTAAGAAGTTATCTAATAAAAATAAATATTTCTGAAATAATTTTTTTTACGTATATCTTAAAATGAATTAATAAAATTTAAATGTAGTTTAAACTCTACATATCAACTCACAGATTATGGTATCACATACCTAATTATAACTTGTAATGTATTAATAAATCTAAACCCAAATTTTAGATTTATTTGGATATATTAAATAATACATTAAGTTTAGTTTTACTTCCAATTTTTCCAAATTTGGATTTCACAATGCACGATATTTTTAGATTTGTAATCGTATTATTTTAATTTTCATTCAGATTTAATCTTTTCAAAGTAAGAAGAAAATTTTATGAAGACAAAACAATAGGAGTAAATTAAAAATAGCAAAACCAATTAAATTGAAAACACATAATTAATTTATTATTTGAAGGCATTGAAAAATTATTTATTATACAATAAATATTTTCAAAGCCATGTGTATATGTCTTTATTGAATATTAAGAGTATTTATAGCTAAACATATCAAAATATAATTTTTTACAATTACATAACTTAGTATCTATTTGATCATTTTTATAAAAATTACAGAAATCTATCAAAATAATAAATTGACTAAACAAAAAATTACAATATATATATATATAGAATAACAAATATATAAAATATAAATAAATAATATATATAAATTACACGAATTATGTAGTTCGTGCAACGTACGGATTGAAACCTAGTAATGATGTAAAGAGAGAGTTAATTTCACACGCCCATTGTAAATGCTGTTATGAAACTTTAGGGGACAAAAGGAAAAAAAAAAAAAAAAGGATTCCATTTGATGGAGATTGATTAGTCTATGGGGAAATCTGGTCAAAATGTCAAATCTCACCTAATGTAGAGTTGTAGACCAAATATTTAAAATTCATGTACTTAAATAATAAGTAATATTCTAGAATAGGGCTCTCTTAAACTAATTTATGGAATTTTTAGAAGAATTTCTAGAAACTTGGTGATTTGAATGCGTTGAATTGTAAGCTTTGGAAGTCACCTATGGCGCTCTTAAATCTTCAACGAACTTCTCACCCAAACCCGATTCCTCGCAAACCGTTACACATATATATTCAATGCGTAAAGCAAAATCATACTATTATATTTTGTGTTGATGTGTTCAATGGAGATGGAGAATATCAGAGTGGAAACTGATAGAGAAGACAAAGAAGATGAAGTGAAAGACATGGATTTGGTGCAAACTAACTTGAGCAATCAGAAATTCATGGAAAAGAGAAGGAACAGGAAGAAGAAGAACAGGTTTAGTTTTATTCCAAAATTTGGGTGTATGAGGATAGACGAGGGGTTTCCGTCGGTGGAGAAGCCAGCGGCCAACGGTGGTGTCGACATGGAGGCCGGTTGCAATGGGAGGGATCACTTGCCGACGCATCTGGTTGTTATGGTGAATGGCATTATTGGAAGGTATGAATATGCAAAGTGGCAATGCTGAATGTGATTTGAGTTTTTAGTGATAGTTTAATAGGGTTATATGAATAACGACTGGTTTTTTTTTGAATGATTTGATTTGCTTTCAGTGCTCAAAATTGGAGGTATGCTGCCAAACAATTTGTGAGGGCGTATCCAAATGATGTTCTTGTACATTGTGAGCTCTAACTTTTGTATTTGCATACTTTTTTTCATTGTTATTGGTGATCTTGGGATCGTATCCATTTGTTTAGCTCTATTTTTCTTTGATGATGGATATATGTTACTAGGTTTTCTAATTTCAAAGTCGATTGATGCAAGTTGTTTCTACTCTGCGGTTAACTAGATATTTGGAAAGTTAAACCTGCATCTGCATAGAAACTGTTTTTTATGGAGAGCTGATGTAGTATCTAGCAATTTGGATTTCTAAATTTGATGAGCAAGTCCACTCTATTCCTGATAGTATAGAAGCTATGGTCAAAATTTGAAAGTTAATGAATGAACTAAAGCCAATCTTATAAGTTCTGTTCTGGCACTTGAAGTATTAAATTAAGGAAGTTTTATTATTGGTTAGACAGGTTATAGATTTCAATGTAATTGACTAGGACTAGGAGCAATACATCTTTCAAATTTGCAGGTGAATGAAGTGAGTTTTTATTTGTGTTGGATGATTTCCTGAATATATTATGTCTATGTTTTGAATAGTTCCAATCATTTTCCCGTTTAAACTTCAATGTACCTCTCATTTGGCTGAACTTTAGGTTTTGTGAAACAAGCAATCATGTATTAACTTTTTATTTTTTTAAATAGAAATAAGATGGTATCTTGGAGTGTTTACACTTCCATGTTACACATGTAAAGCTTGTTCTGTCAGTGCCTACTTGGCCAAATTGAAATCACGTTATAAATGTTCTTTGAATGTGAAATATGATCTTTGAAACCAAACAGATCATCCAGAAACAATGTTTTATCATATTCCAAAATGATCTACAGCTAGTGATATCAGATGGAATCTCTATAACGTCTTTACTATATGGTTCAAGCTGAATATGAGTCATCAAACATTTTCTTTATCTCTATTGCAATGCTGAACCTCTTTGAGTTTTACTGGTTTTCTTTACGAGGATCTGTATTGAGTGATATCAGAAGCTTTAAATTTTAACCTGACTTTCTCAATCAAAATGCTATATCCAGGCAGTGAATCTAATTCTTCAATGTTGACATTTGATGGTGTTGACGTTATGGGGAAGAGATTAGCAGATGAGGTTTGTAATACATTTCCTTTAAAACAGTAAACTTCCTTTTACTAGTCATGCCAATACATTACTTGAGCTGCTACTTGAACCAGGAACTTCTGTAGCTAGATCTTAAAAGGTGTGTTGCCTTATTAAATTTTCAGGTGATTTCTGTCGTCAATCTCCATCCAAATCTTCAGAAGATTTCTTTTGTAGGTCACTCTCTTGGTGGCCTGGTAGCAAGATATGCTATTGCTGTGCTTTATCAGCAAAATTTTATACCGAAATATCATGAAGAAAAAGAAAATGGCGAAAATGTTGGGGATACTCATAGATCATCCCAGGAAGAGAAACCAAGAAGAAATATTGCTGGACTTGAACCCATAAACTTCATTACCTCAGCAACACCACATCTTGGTTCCAGGGGGCATAAACAGGTAATTTAATGGTTGACAGAGGAACAGAACATCATATAGGCACTATTCTTGTTCATTGTTCTTCAGACTGTTTGCTCAATGTTGTATATCCTATTGAATTGTTCAGAAATACTCACTCATCTTTTTATGGTTTTATAATATAACCAATCTCTTGAAAAACCATCAGATTTCACTTGATCATTTAACAAAAAATAAAAGAAACAGAAAAGGGAAGTCAATTTTGGACTAGATCTATGGATTTTTCGAGATTGGCATAAGAATTTGTATGCCTATCTCCTTTATTGTTCCTATTAGTAACTAAATTTAATTTTTCTGGCCCTCCAAGCATGTTATATTATGATATGTCAATGATACGGGTAGTCAAAGACCTCTGCAATTATGCATACTTTGTTATTAAGTTTTGGTTTCTCCCTTACGTGGACATGATGATCTTCGCTGCAGTTTTGCTTTGTTCCTTGCACTAAAATATTATCTTGTATTGGGGATAATGGATTTTGAAAGTTGAAATCTTTATCTTCATTGGTCTTTTTTTTTTTTTTTTTTTTTTTATTGACAAGTTATTTGGTTGTTATTTTATTCAATGTGGTGAATGCCGGAATGTTCCATCATAAGTTACTAAGATTTTTGCAAGATGATAGATGAAGTCTGATATCTGTGGTCCTTTTCTGTTAATGAACTAATTCTCTTGCAGGTTCCAGTTTTCTGTGGTTTTTACACCATGGAGAAATTAGCATCCCGTGCGTCCTGGTTACTTGGTAGAACAGGGAAACATCTATTTTTGAGTGATTTTGACGATGGAAAACCCCCTCTTCTCCTTACAATGAGCAGTGACTCCGAAAATCTTAAGTTCATGTGAGCACTAATCATTTTGATTTAGTTTCTTCAGGTTTTCAACTATTACAAACTGAACCATTGGAAGTTATCAATTTTGCTCGTCATTGCAGATCTGCTTTGCAGTCGTTCAAGAGGCTTGTTGTCTATGCAAATGCACGATTTGATCGTATCCTTATCTTCATTTACAGTGTCTCCATTTGTTTGCCTGCAGTTTGATTCATAAACTGTACCATGATGTGCAGTAGTAGTTTTAAGACTGATTTATTAGTTGCCAAAATTATAGAAGATTCAAGTTAATTCTTAAGTTGGTAAAAAGTATTATCTCTTAGATTGTAGTAAGAGTGTGCTGTTGGTAATTAATATTCCCCCTTTGTTGATACCCTTGACACTTAACATAGATCTCGTAGGGTGGAGTTCATCATCATTACGTCGTCGAAATGAGCTCCCGAAGGTAAAGATTATACTTCATATACTGCTGATGAATATATGCCAAAAGATCTTACAGTGTGTTTGCTCTAGCGCCGGAGTCTTCTGAGAAACACCAAGTATCCACACATTGTCAATGAGGAGAAATCAAACAGGGCCTCACCTCAAGAAGAAGTTTCTTTGGAAGCCAATGTTGCCAGAGGCAGGACCAAGGAAATGGAAGGTGTGTCTTTTACATGAAACTGAGCTTACTTTTTGTATAAATTCTTAAATATTTTGCTATTTTCAGGTTAATGTATTTTTCATCTCTAACCAAGTTTTCTCAGATTGGAACTCATAAAGAAAGAGTTTGCTTTCCTTTGCTATCTATGAGAGAAGTGAGATCACATACCTACTGTTGAACTCGTAGCCATATATATGTAGCTCCAACTGTTACTAGTAAATACCTTAGCACCATGACTCAACTGAGTAGATAACTGTGTTGCAAATAGTGCATAATCTAATTTAGGAAAGAACTTTGGTGCCTTTGATGACCACCTTAAACTTAGTGAAGGAGGAAGATTCTTCTCTACTCAGGTACACTTGCAAGATCACATGTCGTTGTTTATGGTAAAATTTTAACTCAGTTATGAGCGATGAATCAAAGCTAAGCTATCTGTATAATCAAATATGGACTAATATTACTCCACAACTATGCCTATGTGTAATCAAATGTCGACCAAATTTAAACAGTATTAGACTCTGCTGAAGTCTCATGTTTGCATTTCGTTGTTTCTTTTCTTTCTCTCTTTTCAGCTTTATGTAATTTTACTGGGAGAGAAAGTTATGAAGCTGTCTAAGACCTAACATTTCTTAAGCTATTACAACTCGTAATACTACTGCATGTTATTGGCAGTTGTGATACAGAGTGTTGACATTCGATTTCTGTATACATTGTAGAGATGATGATCAGAGGGTTAACAAGACTGAACTGGGAGAGAGTTGATGTCAACTTCGGTGGAAGTATACAAAGACTTATGGCACACAACACAATTCAGGCATGTATTTCGTTGTCTTCTAAGATCCTTAGTATTCCAACTGTTTCTTGATCCATCAGGATCTTAATTTAGTGCTTGCAAGTTGCAAATGCGACAAATTCGAGAAATTTTTCAATTTTGGGTGATATTTAGGAGAATATTTTGAACGTTCAAGACAAAATTGAAAAAAGTAGAATCCAACAACACCAAAAACTAACATCACCTTGCAAGATTTCTCTTACAGCAATCTATCACCTTGCCTATAATTGTTGGCTACCTACACATGAAATTTTACTTTGGATGGTTCATCTTTGCTCAATTAGGAAATATACCACATTTAGACATTTTGGATTTTCGGTTTGGATGAAGGTTTTTTGAAGTACTTTTTATATCACCAGGTACCTTAAGAAGCCCTTAATTATTTTTTGATCTAAATACAGATAACCCCAAATTGATTAGCATGAACTTTAGGAGATTGCTTATTAATACCACCATCCAATTTTGTGGTATTGTTTTTTTTAACCAAAATTGAATGGTTATATTGAATTTGCTAAATGTATTAATTTAATTTTTTTTAATAATTTCGAAAAGATTCTTCCTTCAGCATCATTTTCTGACACGATGGAGAAAATAAGATGACCACTTTGATTGTTCTATGTTTAGGTTAAAACTAAATGCATCAATTCGGATGGTGCGGATGTAATACAGCATATGATCGACAATTTTCAATTATAGAGACAAATTTGAGTTGCCTATTTGTGCATATGATGAGGGCACCCGTATTCAAGTTCCAGGCCTATATATATGTATGTACATGTTTATATGTACAACCCGATTTTTGGGAAGCGCCCGCTAATTATTTATTGGAGCTGTCATTGTAATTACATTTATTTTTTGTAGCTAAGTTTTTTTTTTTTTGAGGGTGTAGCTAAGTTTATTGATGCTGTAATTGGTAAATTTTGAGGAGTACAATAGGAAATTTTGATAAAAATATATGAATTTTATTCAGAAATAGTGTTATCCATAATGGTTGGTAGAGTCATGCATTTGTAGAATTGGACCTAACAATGAATCGATTTGACTATTTAAGGTTCAACTAGTAGGGTCGATTCAAAAGGAAGGTCCAATCGACTAATTAAAAAAACATATAGATCACGATTGTACTGTATTCAAGTAAGTTTGGATTTGTTTGTAGGATTTGAATTTTTCATGTTGATGAGGATAGATCACGAGGCAATTCCATTATAGATCACGCTATTACTGTTTCTATTACTGTTATTGTGAAGATGATTTAACTGTGTATGCTGATCTGTTGTTACTGTTACTGTTAGTAAAATGTTGAGCTTCTGTTACTGAAAACACATTTGTTTACGATTTCTTAACAACCACGGTAGAATTGGCGGGGACGTTTAAATCTGGAGGCCCGATGTAGTATATATTGTTTGAGCTGCGTTGTCAAAGACATAGAATCGGAGCTTATCCAGTGTGGTCAGTTGGATGTGCTTCGACGGTCTTGTTTTGGCCACTTCTCGAAGTTTGACAAAGAGGCAGTTATTAATAGTCGAGGACTCCTCCACTTGTTCGATCATGAGATAATTGTCTCGGAGCTAGCCCTCACGAGCGTTGGTTTCGTGTGGGAGTCCGTGATCTGAGGTTCTCAAAGTTAGAGTTTTGTATGATCACGGGGCTCAAATTTGGAGGGTCATACTTCAAGGCCGATAGTGCAGATTGTAAGCCACCGGTCAACGGAATCTATAAAAGCAATTTTGAGGGGCAGGTTGTGGTTGCGGGCGATCTACTGTCTCTTTTAAGAGTGGAGATCTCCGTAGCCATCCGGATGATGTCGTCAAGATTTCGTAAATCTTGTTGCTGATATTCCATTTGTTTGGTGTCGATCTACGTACTCCTGTGCCCCACTGGATATGGAGTTTGGTCGATCAGTCTGAACTCTTTGATAAATTTCCGTGGGGCTTGTACATTTATCAGAGGTTGCTACATTATTTAGATCAATAATTACAGCCTGGTGAAGGTCGAAGACCACTGTATCATTTATATGGATACAATTTAGCCTTATATTTATATTTATAAATGACTTGAGTTTATGCATACTATGTTAATTATGTATGATCTAATGACGTATGTGTTCCACATTGTAAATTTGGGTGTTTGAGTGCATCCCTAATTTCGGGAAGCAATTGGGAGAGAAGACCTCGGACGATTTTCCTAGAGGTGTTCGATGGCGAAGTCCCGGGAAATATCTGAATGTTTCAGACATCTTCAATGCTCGTAATGTGAGTAATTGATTTGTGTACGTAGATAATTGTGCTAGACTTTGAATTTTACACACTGATATCATTTCAAAATGCCTCAGATTGAAAGCATTCAGTTGAAGCCCATCGAGAAGGAGCGCCAATTGTCATATATGGTCGATCTTGAGATGGATTTGTTCGTTAGAATAAGATTTACCTCTCAAGATCGACTAAGTGGTCATAGGACCTCACGAGTGGATGGGCCGAGACTATCTCGATCTGACACTATGCTTGCTAAATTAAAAAAACACACGTCAGGTTCTACAACACCAACCTCAACCCTAGGAGTGTCTCCCCCAAACGTAGCCTCATCTCAGCCACCACCACAGGTATGAAAAATTATGTCGTTTTCAATACGTTATGAGTTATCTATTCTTGCACCAATTATCGTATTTTTTGTGTCTATTTTTGTCACGTGCTAATACAAAAAAGCGGCGGAAATTAAAGAAGTTATCTACTCGAGCCACGAAGGAATTTCTGAGGACAGAGATGCCAAATATCCTACGAGATGTCCTACCCACTATTGTTCGACATGAGCTTCCAGATATCTTGCGGGATTTCATACCAGAGGTGCTTCATGAGCTGTTTCCGGAGGTGGTGGGACAGAGGAATGAGTGAGTCTGCTGACCCTTCAAGAGAGACGAAGGGTCCATGTGACCCGAGCTCACACAGTCCAGAGAGGATATCTGATTTCGCCTTTGGGGTTAGTTCAAATACCTTTAGTTCTTTTCATTATAATTATAATCTGATGTATTTAGTGAATTATAGATTCAATTTGTTATGTTTGTTTCATTACAGGACATCAAGTTTCCCGTAGTGTTGGACTAACAGTCACAGTTGGTGTTACCTACAACATACGACATCTTCGTTCCACCACCTCTCGAGGCATCATCTACTGCTGTGTTGGAGAAACAAGGAGAGATAACAGACCAGCAGGTATAGTTGGTTGAAGGCATGAGAGGAAATGATGATCTTATTGTATATGAGAGGAAAAATAATGTCGGGTATGATCTTATTATATATGAGAGGAGGAAAAAGAAGAAATAAATTTTAAAGAACTCTCAATCATCATTAATTACTGTAGAATGATTAGCTAGTCTTCATTATAATTTAGGATGATTGACGAGTCAAGAGCAGGGGCAGATTATTATCTTTTATTGTCTGATGATCAAATTGTCGAGAAAATCAAAAATCTTGATTTAGGTATACCTTTTATTAAGTTTGTAGAGCTCTCAATCGTCATTTATAACTAATATTCATTATGACTCACCTTGTTAGATAACTTGTGATGGAATTGAACGGATACAAGTTGTGCAAAGGACAATTGGATGGTTTGCTTGGCGAGAATGAATTGGGAAACTTTGTAAGTGAGATCATATTACTTGTTATTCTTATTATATGATTAGAATATATCATACAACTCTATGAAAACAAATTATCGCAACCAACATCAAAAATCTGCTCACAAAAGAAGATTGTGACAAGATTCGCAACCAACATCAAAAATCTGCTCACAGAAGAAGATTGTGAGAAGATTCATAATTTGTTTTCATAGAGTTGTATGACATATTCTAATCATATAATAAGAATAACAAGTAATATGATCTCACTTACAAAGTTTCCCAATTCATTCTCGCCAAGCAGACCATCCAATTGTCCTTTGCACAACTTGTATCCGTTCAATTCCATCACAAGTTATCTAACAAGGTGAGTCATAATGAATATTAGTTATAAATGACGATTGAGAGCTCTACAAACTTAATAAAAGGTATACCTGAGATCAAGATTTTTGATTTTCTCGACAATTTGATCATCAGACAATGAAAGATAATAATCTGCCTCTGGTCTTGACTCGTCAATCATCCTAAATCATAATGAAAACTAGCTAATCATTCTATAGTAATTAATGATGATTGAGAGTTCTAAAGACTTAAAATTTATTTTTTCTTTTTCCTCCTCTCATATACAATAAGATCATATCTGACATTCTTTTTCCTCTCATATACAATAAGATCATCATTTCCTCCCGTGCCTTCAGCCAATTATACTTGCTGATTTGTTGTCTCTCCTTATTTCTCCAACACAACAGTAGGTGGTGCCTCGAGAGGTGGTGGAACGAAGATGTCGTCTGCTGTAGGTGTCACCAACTGTGACTGTTGGTTCAACACTACGAGAAATCTGATGTCCTGTAATGAAACAAACATAACAAATTGAATCTAGAATCCACTAAATATATCAGATTATAATTATAATGAAAAGAACTAAGGGTATTTGAACTAACCCCATAGGCGAAATCAGATATCCTCTTTGGACTGTGTGAGCTCGGGCCATATGGACCCTTCGTCTCTGTCGAAAGGTCTGTAGACTCACCCCCTTCCTCTATCCCACCACCTCAGGAAGCAGCTCACAAAACACCTCTGATATGATATCCCGCAAGATATCTGGAAGCTTGTGTCGAATAATAATAGGTAGGACATCTCGCAGGTTATTTAACATCTTTGTCCGAAATTCCTTCGTGGCTCGAGTAGATAACTTCTTCGATTTCCGCCACTTCTTTGTATTAGCACATGACAAAATTAAGCATAAAAAATACGATAATTGGTGCAAGAATGGATAACTCATAACGTATTGAAAACAACATAATTTTTCGTACCTGAGGTGGTGGTGGTGGTTGAGATGAGACTACGTTTAGGGGAGGCACTCTTAGGGTTGAGGTTGGTGCTGTAGAACCTGACGCGTGCTTTTTCAATTTAGCACGCTGTCAGATCGAGGTAGTCTCGGCCCATTCACCCGTGAGGTCCTATGACCACTCAGTCGATCTTGAGGGGTAAATCTTATTCTAATGAACAAATCCATCTCAAGATTGATCATATATGACAATTGGCGCTCCTTCTTGGTGGGTTTCAACTGAATGTTTTCAATCTGAGGCATTTTGAAATGATATTAGTGTGTAAAATTCAAAGTCTAGCACAATTATCTACATATACAAACCAATTACGAGCATTGAAGATGTCTGAAACATTGGGACGTTTCCCGGGACTTCGCCATCGAACACCTCTCGGAAAATCGTCTGAGGTCTTCTTTCCCAATTGCTTCCCGAAATTAGGAATGCACTCAAACGCCCAAATCTATAATATGGAACAACACATACGTCGTTAGATCATACATAATTGACATAATACGCATAAATTCAAGTCATTTATAGCTATACCTGTAAGACTAAAATGTATTCATATAAATGATACAGTGGTCTTCAACCTTAACCAGGCTGCAATGATTGATCCAAGATAATCTAGCAACTTCTGATAAATGTACGAGCGCCATGGGAAGTTATCGAAGAGCTCAGACTGATCGACTAAACTCCATATCCAGTGGGGCACAGGAGTACGTACATCGGCACCAAATAAATGGAGTGTCGGCAACAAGATGTACGAAATCTTGACGACATCATCCGGACGGCTGCAGAAATCTCCACTCTTAAAACGAGACAGTAGATCACCCGCGACCACAACCTGCCCCTCAAAGCTGTGCTTATAGACTCTGTCCACCGGTGGCTCACAACCTGCACTATCGGTCTTGAAGTCCGACCCTCCAAATTTGGGCCCCGTGATCATATAGAACTCCAACTTTGAGAACCTCAGATCACGAAACCAACGCTCGTGAGGGCTAGCTCCGGGACAATTATCTCATAATCGAACAAGTGGAGGAGTCCTCGACCACTAATAACTGCCTCTTTGTCAAACTTCAAGAAGTGGCCAAAATAGGACCGTCGAAACACATCCAACTGACCACACTGGCTAAGCTCCGATTTTATGTCTTTGACAACACGGCTCAAACAATATATACTGCATCGGGCCTCCTGATTTAAACGTCCCTGCCACTTCCATTGTGGTTGTTAAGAAATCGTAAACAAATGTGTTTTCAGTAATAGAAGCTCAACATTTTATTAACTGTAACAGTAACAACAGATCAGCACACACAGTTAAATCATCTTCACTATAACAATAATAACGTGATTTATAATGGAATTGCTTCATGATCTATCCTCATCAACATGAAAAATTCAAATCCTACAAACAAATCCAAATTACTTGAATACAGTACAATCGTGATCTGTATGTGTTGATTTTCTATGTCCAACATTTTAATGCATATAGACAGTTGAGTCTATTGCGTTCATTTTTTATGTTTCTTTACTCAGTTGAGTCTCTAATTTTGATACACAATAGACTCACTTGAGTCTAATGTGTTCTTTCTATAAAATCAAAACAGAGAAAAAGAATAGAGCTAAGAAAGCCAACAGCAGATATGTTTTAACAAGAAACCAATTACAGATCGAAGAAGCGCAAAATTGTACGTGAAAGTGTAAGCTCCAAATTGTCACATAATTTGTGCTACTTCTCAACAATCTAAAAACAATAATAGAAAAACTACATGCATATCTACCTAAAAAACATGTTATAAAATAACTATTGTAACGTCCCATTTCTTTAGTAAATAAACCTTAACCGTTACGTATTAAAAATCATTGTTTTAAGAATAATGAAGATAAATAAAATCAACAATAATTATGAAAATTACATTTCTTAAATTCATGAAATTAATCGTTTTAAACAATTAGTTTCTGTAACCTTTGATCATCGTGAACCAACATCCACCGCTCGCACTCCACCTCATAAAATCCTTAAACTGAAAATATTTTATAAAGATGGGTGAGTGTTTGAAATACACTTAGTGGGGAGACTCAGGATGACATAAAATAATTTCAACATTTGAAACCATTTGATAAAAGATATTGCATGCCCTATTTCAAAACGTTATAAAATTAAAAGATTTCATTCGGGCATTTCTCTACTCATCATAACACAATTTTTATCAGAAAAACTTGGTTGACATAAAACGTTTATCTTTCAATGAAAACAGCAGAAAAATAGATCACTTCAATCACGTGACATAAACCATTCAATAATGCAAGTAGTCATCTCAATCAAACATCATTCACATCAAACACATTCACATTCAAACATATCACTTTCATTACGGTTCTTAGCCGCCATAGATACGGGTCATAGCCATTATAAATACGGTTCTTAACCGTCATAGATACGGTTCTTAGCCGCCATAGATGCTCTTCTTAGCCGCCTTGCATGCACATGCACACATATTTACTTCACACATACACATATCAAACATACACATGGAAGCACATTAGTTTAACATAACACTTAGTTGCGGTACTTCACTGCCATGAAAACCCATTTTGTTTGCACATATGCAAATATTAACTTCCCATCATTCTTCACCTTTACATTCATAGTAAAACGTTCACATTCCGAAAACAATGACAATCCATCATCACGTGCTTTAAATCATTCATCTATCACATTCACGTTTAATAATAATCATAATAGATTGCATATATTAATAGCATAACATTTATTATATCATAATCTAACATTTTAGCTCATAACACTTTATTCACATAGTATGTATATCAAACTCATGTCATCCAAGTATAAGATTTCATATTTTAAATATTTTGAAAGAATTATAAATATCGTAATAAGCAATTACCCCCACCTCATGAATAGAGCGTGTGTAATTATAAGCTGTCGAGCAGGCATAGATAATTCTTCATTTCTCTTTTCCTACATCGATCATTAAAATGTCTTAATACACTGTCTTGCTATAAAATCTTTAGTTAAGATCATTAGTAATTAAAATATGTCCTTTAAGGTTTTCTTTGATAAGTTGGAACAAGTTTCTGATGATATTGTGGTTTAAAGAATAAAATAAATGATTTTAAGGTGAATATAAGGTTTAGGTGAATTTGTAATAAAAATGTGTTTATTAAAATATTAGAAAGTTTAATTAGACTTTATTTAGATCTTGAAAGACTTAGTTTAGCTTCAAGAAAATTAATTATAAAATTATGATTTAGGTTAGATCTTGAAGACTTGATAATAATTCTAGACAAGTAAATTATAAAGTTTTTGGCTTAAAATAATTCTTGAAGACTTTTAAAATAATTTTAGAAAATCTAATTATATAATTTACGATTTAACCTAGATATTAAGAAATTTGAATACATTTAAAAAAACTATCTCTGAAATTATGACATAATTAAACCTTTGTATAATAAGTATAATTAATTTTGTCTAAGAGGATAAATTTGATATTTATGTTGGCACTTGACTTTGGGAAATTAACTTGCAAAGTTCAGTGGAAGGAAGGGGAACAATAAGAACAAGAAAACTTGCGTGACCAGGGTTCGAATCCGGGTCATCACAATCTGCACCTTTATAAAGGTGGAATACCACTTGAGCTAAGTTCATAATTAATTTAACATGATTAGATCATTTTTTTAACAATACGAGGGATTTATTTGAATGTTTAATATTTATAATTAGGCCTTTGGTTTGCTTATTAAATTATGAAGATCAAAACATAATACTTATAATTATATTTTGGTCCATATCTATAATTTTCCAAGAGTTATGGGGTTAATGAGACGTGAATTTAGGGTTTTATATCCTAGATTTGAGGTAAATGATTTTATCGTACACATTTTTAATTATTATAATATTTCTAAGGTGAATTTGTAACCTTAATTCATTTGTTGGGTCTAACTCATCATTATATATATATATATATATTAAGTCTCGAAAGCAATATCTGTAATAATTAAAGTCCGTTTTATAATTCCTACAAATTATAGTAAAAATACAATTTCAGCAATTTTAAGAGTATTCTTATAATTTCAGTAAAATTTTAGGGATTGTTTTAGCAATAATAAGCAATTCTAATAGGCAATATTTAATATCATCAATTTTTAGGGTTCATAATGTAATTTTAGCAAAGTTTAGGGGTTCGATATAATTATTTATAATTCATGATGCTTAAAACATAATTTCATAAACTTAAGGGTAAAAATTATAATATCTATAACTAGTGGGTTCAAAATTGAATTTTTCAATAATTATAGGGTTTTGCAAATTAACCCCTAACCTTTATCAAATTTCCAAAAATTAGCCCCCTCACCTGTTCCTGCTGCTGCCTCCCCCGTCACCTCTCTTACCGCCGTCCTCTGCTGCCGGCGACTCCATGTCGCCGGTGAATACTCACACCCTAACACCCAATACACATAGCCCCAACCTTAGCCCTGGTTGCCCCTTCCTTCCATACCTTTCCCAGCCACCCTTGCTGCCGCCCACAGCCGTCGTCCCTCGGCCTCGCCACTGCAGCCGCTCAACCCGGTGCCGCCACTCATGGCGGCGCCCAACTCCATCACACACCACCCTTCCCGGCTGCCACAACACACACGCATATATATATATATATATGTATGTATACGCGCAGGTACATACAAACCTAAAAAAACAAATCAGCCACGTCGCCGCTCCTTGCGGCAGCCCACAACCCAACACGCCGGTGCAACTTTCGTGCCGGCCCCCCTTCATCCATCAAACTCGCCGGAAATAGCTTCGATCGGTGGCAATGAAGGTGGTCGTGGGTGTAGAAGTGAAGGAGGGAAGAGAATTTTCTTAGCCATCAATTCCAATTTTGTTTTCCCCCAAATTGGGGATTTTTCTTCCCAAGTGTGGTATAGATAGATAAGAAAATGGTGTGAAAATGACATATATATATATACTTATCCATAACTATGTTTATTAATTTATTAACATAACGCAAATCTTATTATTTCTATTTAACTTATATCATTAATATTTTAACAAAAATTTTAGGGTGTTACAACTATAGAGAGTGAAGAAAATCAGTACTGCTATCACTTCAAAACTGATACAGTTACCATCTGTTAAAGCTTTGTTTGCATTAAAGGGAACCTCAAATAAGATGAAAACTTTATGTACAATAACTATCAGTTTCAGCAACTACAATCAATTTGAGGAAAATGAATTTGAATACAATCACATCCAAAGCAAACACAAATTCATACAAATTCAATCACATCCAAAGCATGAAAAATTCAAATCCTACAAACAAATCCAAACTTACTTGAATACAGTACAATCGTGATTCCATGTCCAACATTTTAATGCATATAGACAGTTGAGTCTATTGTGTTCATTTTTGATATTTCTTTACTCAGTTGAGTATCTAATTTTGATACACAATAGAACATGAATTTGAAATCACCTACCTGTTCATCTGTCATCGCGTCAATGACTGTTGTCCAGTTGCGATTCCGGCGTCGCCTAAACTGCCCACTCCTGTCACAAATCACGAGAGCAGCGGGAAGATCACGAAGAGAAATCAGGCAAATAACGAAGAGTGGTGATTTTTAGAAATTCTAAAATTACTAGGGTTCGTGAGTTTTCCCCAATTTAATTTACCTAGGGTTAATAAGGGTATTTGGGCAATTTTACCCCTAAATTGGGTGAAAAACATGTTTTCTTAAATTGTGGCTATTTTTCATTTAATTATTTTTTATAAAAAACAATGACACGTTTTTAAAATAGAATTAGTTGAATCTAATTGTTTCATACAATAGACTCAGATGATTCTATTGTGTTCTTTCTACATAAATATGTATTTATTCATTACTTCAATGTCCAAATAAACTAACTTTATTTCAATGTATAATTAGACTAGTTTTAAATCAAAAAAAAGAAAGTAATGGTATAAAATCAATCAGGCATCTATAGAAAATAGAATTATGTTTTATAATTCCTAATTGATAAATTATGAATGTTTTTCTAAAATAAAAATAAAGATAAAATGAATTTAGTTTTAAAATTAATACAAAAAACATAAATTATTATAGACAATTATTTTACAAAGCAAGAAAAAAAAAAGATTTGATGAGAGAAGATTTAATTGAGAGGGGAACGATAAGCATCTCAGCTCGATGGTCATCAGTTTCGAGGTTTTAGTACGAGGTCGGTTGTCGCTTATGAGAAGTTTTTTAGGGCCTTCTATCACAGTTTTAAGGTGATCTCTGAATAATCCTATTGTGATGCATTGATTTCTGTTGATTTGAACTATGCTACTCCAGTTTGAGTGACCCAATATGACATGTGAAAAACAAATAGCTTGGGTAGATTATGTAATGTGATCTATGAGTTAGACTAGATGAACTAATGGTATATAAGTTAAGGTGGAAAATTAGTTAAAATTAGGAAACAAAGTGTGGGGGTTGATGAGTTATTAGCTACGGTGCAACTGACGTTTTGTGCATTTGTAGAAAAATAGAGAAAAGTGAAATTACGTCTACAGACAAGTAATATGTGGCTTCGTGCAAAATATATTTAACTGTTAGAAAATCAATATGAAAGGAGTAGTCTCTTATGCATACATATGTTTAGGAAAACTTTGTATGCAATCTTCCATATGTTATATTAATTGTTGGCTTTGCTACATTTGATGTCATATGTTATATTAATTGTTGGTTTTACCAAATTCGCATTATAAAATTCAGATACATATCCTGTAGAAAGAACACAATAGACACTACAACAAAAATGCTCAAAGATAACACTATAACAACAATAATTTTAAGCACAAAATGTTGTTATTTTGAAATTTACAACACTTATTGCTTAAAGTGTTGAGAAAGACATATTTTTTGGTCAAATACAACACTTTGACAACATCTTTCGTGAAATGTTGTCTTTGGGCATGTTTTTATCAACAAATAACTACAGTTAGACAACACTTTTATTGTAGTGTTGTGTTTGGGCGAATTTTTATTACCAAACTACAACACTTTAGGGGAAGTGTTGTCTTTGAGCTGTCTTTTTGAGATAATAACAACATTTTTTTAAGTGTTGACTTTATATACACTCTTCTAAAATGACAACATTTGAAATGTGTTATCTTTTAACCATAAAGACATTCGTTTTGAAAAGTGGTAAATTTATGATGAAACTGATGTGTGACCTCTTCCAAACAATTATTAATAATTAATAATTATAATAGTATTATTATTGTATTTGAGGTATATAATTATTATTATTGCTATTTTTATTTTATTATTATGATTACAATTCCATTATTTTTTTAGCTTTGATTTATCAGATATTTAGGTTGAATCTTAAGCTTATATTGTTGAGAAATTTTATTTATTTATTGATCATTTTTTAATCATCGATATTGAGGGTAAATTATTGTTGATTCATATTGAGCATTGTGAATGTTGATAAGTTGATTACTAATTATTGATGGATAATTTAATTCAACATTTATTGATGATTTATTAATTTTTGGGTAGATTAATACTATAATCAATTAGATAAGAAATTAATCAAATGGAAAAAGGTTAGAAAATTAAGTAACAAATTGGGAATCAATATACTTAGGCAGTTCCTTAAAAAAAGAACTTGAACTTCATAATTAATCAGTAATACGTATTATTATTATTAATTTTTTTTATTTTATTTCATGTTAATTAAGACTAGAGTTTGACCTAAAGTAAAAATAAAAGGAAAAAAAATAGAAATAATGTGTATTATTATTATTATTAATTTTTTTAATTTTATTTCATGTTAATTAGGATTAGAGTTTGATTTAAAGTAAAACATAAAAGGAATAAAAAAAGAAAGTAAAAGAAAAGACTAATACACGATGAAGAGAAATACATTGTGAAGAGAAATACAACAGAACAAAAAGTTATTAGGACTTTTATCAGGAAGAAATCTATTTTTAATGAATGTGTTATCAATCAGTGACACGTGTATAGAGCTTCATACTATTGAGAAAGGCCAAAATTTATATGCACCAGGGGTATGGATCTAGATCCGTGCCCCCAACCCGATCCGACGCGTGGGCCGCTTTCACGCACGTCCACGGACCCCCACACGCGGCCACATCATAGTTGGTGTGTGCCGCGCAACATCTGAATTTTTATATTTTAAGGTATCACACATTTACTCTTAAGGTATCACACTATTACTCTTAAAGCATCACATTGTTACCCTTTAGGTATTATTGTAAAAACAACATTGTTTTTTTTTTCCTTTTTTCTCATTTTTCTTCTTAATCTCTTTTCTTATCAATTTGTTATTCTTCTTCTTCTTCTCTATCTTCATGTTCTTATTCTACTTCTCTATCTTCTTGTTCTTACTCTTCTTCAAATCTCTAAAGAGTCATTTATGAGGTTTTTTCTTCCTCCTCTTCTCTTTTACTCATTTTCATAGATTTAGATAATTGATTTCAAATCAAAATTTATTACAATAATTTTAAAACATTGAAAATTAATTATTTCAATCAATATAAATCATGATTTGCAGATTTCGAGGAAGGAGATGATGAAACATTTGAAATTTTAAGATTTTCAATGGATATTAGTTGTATGCTCTTAAGGTATTACATAAACACCTTATAGGTATTACACATGTTCATTTCAAGTATCGCATACATACCTTTTAGGTATTACACATGTTCCTTTCAAGTATTATATAAAATAGGTATTAGTATTACATAAGTACCTTATAGGTATTAAACATGTTTCTTTCAAGTATTACACATGTTCATTTCAGGTATTATATAAGTATTTTATAGGGTATTACAGATGTTTCTTTCAAGTATTACATAGATACCTTACAGGTATTACACATGTTCCTTTCAAGTATTACTTAAATGCATTACATGTATTACACATGTTCTTTTCAAATATTACTTAAATACATTACATGTATTACACATGTTCATTTCAAGTATTACATAAACACATATTCCGTTCAAGGTATTACATATTTACCTTACAAGTATTACATAGGTTCCTTTCAGGTATCACAATTTTTGTTTTATTTAAATTAAATTTATACCTTAGTAGGCCAATGTGGAATTACCAGTTAAATAACAAAGGTCCTGCACCTCTTCACAAGCGAAAATAAAATAGAAAATTAAAAACTAAATCAAGAAATCCAATCTCTTCACAAGCGAAAAGAAGACACAAAATTTAAAACTAAATCAAGAATTTCAAATAGAAAAAAATCCAATAATAAAAATAAAAATAGAGGAAAACAAGAGGAAATGAAAATGGAGGCTCAGATTTATGGTAGAGAAGAGACAACAAGAAGCGGCAATGCCATTGCTGCGAATTTACCGGTTGCATCTAACCTAGTCCGATTCAGATGCCATCCGAATCACCCCTCCAAGACACCGGTTGATATCTCAATACCCGATTCAAAAGTTCAGAAAACTCAACTATATATTATCGTCACAACCTCGTCAAGAGAGAGAGAGAGAGAAAGTAATTGTAGGACGACGACGAAGATAGTATGATGTTGTTAATTATCAATTCAAGGGTTGTTAATTATTTAGAGAAATCATTGAGTTTTCAAAGAGGAAATTAGAGAAGAGAGAAAAACAGGAAAAAAAGAAGAAGAAGAAGAACGACAGGGCAGCGCTGGAGAGAAAGAGAGAATAAAAAAAAACAAAAAAATTATATATATAATGCATAGGATCCGGGTCTGGAGCGGGTTGGGGCACGAATCTCGGGCCACATAAGTGCTTCTCATTGAGAAAAGTCGGTTATTTTACTAAGCAAATAGTAAGCACGCCCCAATTTGAAATGTAATTAAATTAAAATTTTCTAATTGAAATGTATTCAATTGCAAATAGCCTCACCATAAAAGAAAGAAAACTAGTTTGAGAAAAAGGGTTTTGAGAATTCCGACTTCTCAATACTCTTTCAACATCGAGAGTTACAGATTAACATTCCATTGAATTGAAGTACGATCGCCGCCGTCGTTGCCGTTGTCGCCGTCCGTTGCCGTCTTCTCTTTCCACACACACGCGCACATTTGCTTTCAATAACAACACGAGTGTCTTAACCGCCTCAATTGTTCTTCATATGTCAATGATTTTCTACCCGAAATCCTGTATACGCGTGGATTTTCTTGAATTGTATCCAGGAATTTTCGGGTGAAAGGTCAGTGAAAGGTTTTGCTATTATTGATAGTCTTGCACTTCGATAATGCCTCTCATTACGTGTTTCTTGATTCATGCTTTTGCTTGTTATCGCAGTCAGAAATTAGAATCGGTATTTTACCTTCTCAGGACTTGCACGCGAAGAAGGTATCGCAGTAAAAAGTTTGAATCGGTGATTTACCGTAGAAGAAGATCGACGATTTACCGTGGAAAAAGATTGGTGATTTTACCAGTTTCTTCAAACTTGAGTCGAACAATGGTAATCAATCTTCAAATTTCTTCCTAATTCCTTACTTTTCCCTCTCAATCTCAAGTTCCCCTCATTCTTCTCAAGTATGCTTCTCAATTTGTCCCAATTTCTCAAGTTTATTTGACAGACCTGCTAATAGACCGTTGCGGGTCTACACTCGACGGGCCAAGATGGGCGCGGGACTCGTCGAGTTGCTGGACTGATTTGCTTCTGGGTTTACTTATTTAATTCCTTATTGGTTTATTGATTTATTTCCTTAATTATTAATTGCTCTTAGTTTAACTAGCAGTGTACCCGCGTGTTGCGCGTATTGTTATATAACGAAATAATTTTAATATAATTAAATTAAATTTATAAATACACAACACATCAATATTGAATACAACTATTAAACATTAATATATATACACTATTAAATAACAACATAAACAACTAAAATAAATCATTGTTTCCAAATCATACATCAGATCCATACATTTATAGTAGTATTATAAACAACATACCATCCACCATCATCTCTAATCATTCTCGCATCGCCCACAAGCTTCCATCTTCATCATCTCCCTTGAAATACATATATTCGAGATGTATTCATGCTAATTAAGTTAGGCGTCGACATCGAAAATGATGGAGATGGAGAGCTCTCCAGTTTGAACGTCTGGGTCAACCGGATTCCGTCGATAGTGGCCTAGATTGACTATGATGGATGTGGTAGCCTATACCAAGAACTTTGTTCACTAAAATTTTTTTTTCTAATATTTTGTTTTTTCTTACCAATCTTATATAATGTACACATAGCTTACTTAGGAAGATTTATAATATAGCTTACTCAGGAAGATTTATAACTTACTCTGCAAGATTTAGAATATTGAACAACATACAAATAGCTTATCAAGAAAGATTCTATTTTTTTAATATTTTTAATGACATGATATTTTTGGGCGGAAAAATGGCATTATTGTAAATATTTCCAACTATCTTGCTATTAGTATAGTATAGATTATGTTTCGAAACATCTGTTAGTTCAGGCCTTGTTCATGGGTTTGTGAGGAGTGTATTTATTTGGAGTTTCATACCCTAGTTGGATATCTGGAATATTGGAATTTTTCACCTTCAGGTTGTGGCAGAGAATTCTCGGTGGCCTCACTGTGGGGTTTTATCTATCTATTGCAAGTTAAGATCATTCGGTTGAATTACACTCTATCATTATTGTTTTGGGGAAATTTATTTTGTGGATTACAATTATTATTTGAATTTCATGATTATCGGTTTAGAATTCTCGGTGGCCTCACTGTGGGGTTTTATCTATCTATTGCAAGTTAAGATCATTCGGTTGAATTACACTCTATCATTATTGTTTTGGGGAAATTTATTTTGTGGATTACAATTATTATTTGAATTTCATGATTATCGGTAAATCCTTGTTGAACCCACGCCTAACCCACCCATTTTTCTTCATTAAATTGAGACCCATATATTGTAAGAATATGAAAATTTTTAAAACCTTTCGAAATTTGTTCTAGTTAAATTGATAGATTGTGTTTTACTGTATGGTTGGTGAAAGAACCATATATATTTCAGATCTTAGATATTTGGAGTTCTATGAAAAGTGTTCGAAATTGTTGAAAATATATGAAAAATGTATGGAATTGCAAAAATATATGTTTGGATACCCCCTGTTATTCTTGTTGAATGTCTAGCCCCCTGTTATTCTCGTTATTCTTGAATGTCTAGTTAGGACATAAGAATCCCTTTCATTGTTCCATATAGCATTACTTTATCAATTTGCTGTTACGATATCCAAGTTGTAATCTAAGTTTGGTTTATTTAGATTCAATGAAAATTAGGTCGAATCTTTGATTAATTTGTATGTTATATAGTATAGCTAGAAATTGCAAAGAGTGGTTTGCAACATCTTGGTGCTTATATCAACTTATCATTCTATTTAGTCTATTTAGATTTTTCTGGCACATATGCAAAAGTGTCAACTTTAAATTAAAAACTGATTTCACTCGAGCATAATTTGATTACATGGCTTATATCACTGGAAAGCCACGTGAGTCTAGTTTCTAACAAAAAAATAATTTTGTAATTTAGAATATTTTGTGAAGAGTTATGGTTAAAATACAAAAGGGTGGCAGGTTGTTTCGGAATTGTCAAGAGGCTGTCTCAAAGGGTCAATTTACATTGAAAATTGATTTCACTCGGGTATAATTTGGTTACATGGCTTATATCACTGGAAAGCCACGTGAGTCTAGTTTCTAACAAAAAAAGAATTTTGTAATTTGAAATCTTGTGTGAAGAGTTATGGTGCAAATACTAAAGGGTGGCAGGCTGTTTTGGAATTGTCAAGAGGCATAACAGGGTCAACTTTACATTGAAAAACTGATTTCACTCGGGTATAATTTGGTTACATGGCTTATATCGCTAGAAAGCCACGTGAGTCTAGTTTCTAACAAGGTTGGAATTTTGTAATTTGGAATCTTGTGTGAAGAGTTATGTAAGGTCTAAAACATGAAAAAAAAATATTTTTGTTTGTAATTCTTTAATCCTTACAACCTAGTATACTTGCAGTATTCATTATGGATAAAGAGTGGATGTTAAAGGATAGATTAACTTATGAATACGAGACTGGAGTAGAAGTTTTTTTACAGTACGCAAAGAAAAATGCATCAGATCCTAATGTAATACCTTGCCCTTAAATGTGGCAATCTAATAAACAAAAATATAGATGAGATTAGAGGGGATTTGTACCCTTGGGGTGTGGATCAAACTTATCATACCTGGATATGGCATGGGGAAAATTCAACAATTAAGAACTCCATGAATGATGATGATCAAGTTAGGGTGACCAGAAATGCACTATAAGCATGAGATATAAGCAAGTAGATTTGAGTTTAAGGTAATTAGAATCTTAGATTAGGAGATTATATCATATAAATGTTAAGTTTATTAAGATCAAATTGTTGGTCTCATGTTTTAGGATTATATCATTTACACGAATTGTTGTTCTTTTCTTTTAATGTGCAGGTTTTTGGTTATTTGAATCTTTTGGAGAGACGTCATCAATAAATCTAGTAAATACATGCTCATAATTTTTCATTTCAAGCATTGGTGTTGATGTTTTGGAGAAATAGTACATGTTCATAACCTTTTTCAAACATAGACTTTTATGTTTTGGAGAAATAGCAATAGCCTTAGTTTATGTCAAGAATTGTTATACGATGTAATATTCGTAGATATTTGTACATATACTCTAGAGTCTGTTGTGTGAAACAATTAGATTCAACTAATTTTATTTTAAAAACATGTCATTGTTTTTTATAAAAAATAATTAAATGAAATCTTTTGAATCATTGGTTAAAATAGAATTACTTGAAACTAATTGTTTCACACAATAGACTCAGATGAGTCTGTTTTGTTCTTTCTACACAAATATATATTTATTCATTACTTCAATGTCCAAATAAACTAATTTTATTTCAATGTATAATTGGACTAGTTTTAAATAAAAAAATTAATGGTGTCATTGTTTTGACAAACGTGTCATTGTTTTTTATAAAAAATAATTAAATGAAATCTTTTGAAACATTGATTAAAATAGAATTAGTTGAATCTAATTGTTTCACACAATAAACGCAGATGAGTCTATTGTATTCTTTCTATACGAATATGTATTTATTCATTACTTCAATGTCCAAATAAACTAACTTTATTTCAATGTATAATTAGACTAGTTTTAAAAAAAAATTAATGGTATAAAATCAATCGGGCATCTACAGAATTTTTGACACACGTGTCTTTGTTTTTTATAAGAACTAATTAAATGGAATCTTTTGAAATATTGGTTAAAATAGAATTATGTTTTATAATTCGTAATTTATAAATTATGAATGTTTTCTAAAATAAAAATAAAGACAAAATGAGTTTGGTTTTAAAATTAATACAAAAAACATAAATTATTTTAAACAATTATTTTATAAAGTTAAAAATATATATATATATATAAATCATATTAATTAAAATTAAGAATATACAAAAATGCAATATTAAATATAACACAATACGTTTTATAAGTTTAATGTAATATTGCAATACTAATATCATATATTATTTATATTTATAAATTAATTAAAATATTAGATTGAAAAATATAGTTAAACTTCATCTTGAAAAGACTACTCTACTGCAACCTTAAACCCAAAGTGCAAATTTTTTAATTTTTTTTTTACCATGAAAAGAGAACTCAGCTGCAACCATAAACCTTAAGTGCAAATTTTTTAATTTTTTTTTATCAATTGTGAAGCATAGTTGCTCACAAAATAATTTGAAATGACAATCTTGTAATTATTGAAATACAAGGGATATATATGTAATTGGAATGGCTCTGTGATAGGTAGATATTGTAATAGATTTTGATGAGACAAAACATGTAATAGATAGGGCTTAGCTATCTGGATAGGTTTCCTTATGTAAAAGTTTAGCTAAGCCAAGGATGCTGAAAGAGGAAGAAGATACTGGAAGGAACTTGCCGAGTCACTGTTGCCTGCACAAAGTCAGGATACTGCATCTTCGATTAAAGGATGCTGACCAAGTATGAAAGGACACTCGGAGCTAGTTTAGTCTCTTCAAGTCAAAGGAAGCTGTCTCATCAGAAAGAAGATCAGCAAGTCAACTCCTAGATACATCTTTTTTAGTGCACTCTGAGGAGCCAGTAGAAATACCCGAGTTCAAGCCAATCAAGAAGTGTCATCGGGAAAAGAGAAGGACCAAGTACTGGATAGTGCAGAGCAAGGCGGGCGCCACAGTGCAGAAGTGAAAGGATGCAGCAGGAACAATGTCAAAGGATCTTTTGTACGAACCAATGGCTGTATGATACCTCACCGTAGTGAAACTGTCTCTTCAACGGGAAGATTTTCACTAAAGGCTATAAATAGAAGATTTGAGTGCACCTGAAAAAAATGAACTGAAATATCCAACTCACAAAGCAAATTCTCTAAGCTCAACATCTTTCAAGTCTCTCTCGTTTCAGTCACTCAGTCTACAAAAGCAGCAAGCTAGCGACCTTGTGAAGTTCTGAAGTTCAAGAGCTTACTGCACTCAAACGTTGAAGGATATTCTATCTTTACTTAAATAAACTGTTTAGGAGTTGCTTAGGCAGAGGATAATCCTGCTAAGTATTTGTTCTCTCTGAAGAAGAGAAAGGATCCTGTGTGGGTCGAGGAACCTGTGTGGAGATCCTGTGTGGGTCGATTAGTTTGGTCACTGTGCAGCTACCTGTGTGGATAGAGCTGACAGTTTTTATGTAGAGTGAAGTTTGTATTAGCTAAGTCTTTGTAAATCAAACTTACTTTAACAAAGTTCCTCCTTGAGAAAAAGTAGAGAGGACGTAGAGGGATTACTCCACCCTCGAACCTCTATAAGTTTGCTTGTCTGTGTTTTATAGCCTTATTCATATATCTGCTCATATTATCTATCACAACATCCTGCATTAAAAGGCATCTTTCAAAAATCACATAATTTCCGTTGTGCACCTTTAACTCTGTCTAAGTTTCACATTTAACTCTGTCTAAGTTCGGAAGTCACTGCTCAAGCAGCAACCTATCAGTGCAATAAGTTTTCTAGTTATCTACTCTACGAAGGACTTAACATTTTTGGAGAAAAGTTTTAAAAATTTGATAAGGTTAATTCACCCACCTCTTAACCTTATACCACTTGGGACCAACAAGTGGTATCAAAGCAGGTTGGATTAAAAACCCAATCTATCTGGTCAATCCCCGATCCTCGATTTTCGAAAAATCACATTCATCAAATTTTATCACATCATGGATACGCATAAGCTTCCTATGTTCTCTATTAAAGAGTATGATGATTGGAAAATTAGAATGCAGGTATATCTATCAGCCATGCACGACGAGATGTGGATGGTCATTACTGACGGACCCCCAAAGATCACTAAGGCCAACCCCATATTTGCTAGAGCTGTCGATGCCGGTGATGCAGCAGTTATTCCTCACTAAGCTGTTATTGATAAATCTGGAGAGGAGTGGACAGCTGATGACAGAAGGCAAGCCAATCTGGATAACGTAGCCAAGAATGTCCTGTTTGTCACTCTAGACAAAGGTACCTTCAGCAAGGTCAAAACTTACAAAACGACGATGGACATATGGAACAAGCTTGAACAGATATGCGAAGGAATGAAGCTTACAAAGGAAAATAAAGTATCAACTGCCATTAAAAAATTTAAGCTGTTTGAAATACTGCATGAGGAGACCTTGGAGCAGATGGATCCGAGGTTCACAAACATTGTCAATGAGCTGGAGTCCCTGGATAAATTCTACACTCAAAATGAGAATAACATGAAAGTGTTAAGAGCCTTACCTGCAGAATGGGACAGCAAAACAACGGTCATAAGAATTTCCATGGACCTAAAGTCAATGAGCACGTTTAATCTCTTCTCGGACCTAAAAGCCTTCGAATACGACATCAACAGAAGGAAGAAGAAAGCAGAAGAATCAAGCACGAAGGTAACTACCCTAACAGCAAGAGGAATAAGAGATGCTGGAGCTACCTGCAATAAGCAAATTGAGCTGCCTGCAGAAAGCACTGATGAGGAAATGACCCTTCTCCTGAGGAACTTCAAGAAATTCATTAGATATAACAGGAAAAGTGACTTCAAGAAGAATCAGTCAACCCCTCAACCTCCCACTTCTAACAACCTAATCAGAACACTTCAGACCTATGCTACAACTACCGAAAACCAGGACACTATGCCAGAGAATGTCCGCATCCTAAGGTCAACCGATATCCTGAAGGAGATTCATCCCAAAAATGAAGAGAGGAAAAGAGAAAGATCAAAGCCTTCCTCAGCAAGATAGAAAAGGGAAATGAGATATCAAATGAAGCTCAACAGGAAGCAGATTCCTCCGACAATGATAACGATTTCTCTTCATCAGAAGACGAAACATTCATTTTCTTAATGGCACATGGAGTAGAGGACAACGAAGATGACGAGGTAATTTCCCCATCCTGCCCCATACAAGAAGAGAAGAAGCTAAACAAAAACATCTCCCTAAGATAAATCATGAGCGATTTCGAGCAGATAAACTCAATCCATGAGGAGCTGAAAAGTTGAAAATGAGATGCTCAGGAGGAAAAACAAATAGTTATTAGCTGAAAAGCTATCTGCATATGAGCTCAGTAGCTCAAAGTGCAGTAACCTCCAGGAGGAAGTATCGAAGCTCAACCTGACGATCGCTAAGCTTGAGGATGAGAAGTGTGATCTTCAAGCAACAATCAGGATCTTTAACAAATCTGTAAAAGATGACAAGGAGTGTCTGAGGATGGCTAAAAGTCCCTTTGATAGGACTGGCCTAGGATACTGTGCTGGAACTTCTCAAGAAACAGCAAGCACATCTAAAGTTGTTGTTTTCGTTCAAGCAGAAACCCCCATGGTAAAAGAGTTATCTAATAACTCAAAAGAAAGCTTGGGCAAAACAACAGGTATAGACAAGGGTAAGAAACCCATGTACACATCCACAGGGAGTAAGCCTGTTTTCAAAAGTTGGCTACAGCGGAATCAATCTGTTGTGAGCAGCAAAAGGAAACAGCAACCTACGAGGATGCTGCACAAAACCTTCTACCCCACATATACTAAGACCTTAATGTCTAAACCTAAAAGAGCTCATGCTTAAGGGAAGTATGGTGGAAGACCTTGCTTTAAAGGTGATGGTTCTACACGTTCTATACACACAAAATAGTATCCTAAGGATACCGCTTATAGAGGAAACAACCAAGTCTTCAACAAACCAATTGTTGTAAGACAAGTTTGGATTCCTAAGAGGACTAACAAAGAAGGACCCGTACATAAATAGGTACCTAAGTACCAGTGATCTTCATTTTACAGGAACCTGCGCCAGGAAGTAACAAGGAAGTATGGTACATCGATAGCGGCTGTTTAAGACACATGACTGGAAACAAAGAAATCCTCAAAGATCTACAACCGTGCAAGGGACCCAAAGTTATTTTTGAAGACGACTCTAAGGGTAGCACTAAAGGAATTGGAGATCTCATCAAACGAAACACTCACATAAAGGAAATATCATACGTGAAAGGACTAAAGTACAACCTGCTTAGCATAAGCCAATTCTGTTACAAAGGCTACTCAGTGGAATTCAATCACAACAAATGCCTGATCAGAGATAGCCAAACCAAGGAAGTCAAGCTAACAGGAACCAAAAAAGAAAATATCTACATAGCTGACTGGAGCTCAGTAACCACAGCTACCTGCTTCATTGCAAAAGAAATAATCAGAAGCTAGCTGGCTATGGCACAAAAGGATGAGTCATTTAAACTTCAAATCAATTAACAAGCAAGCAAGAAAAGAATTGGTCAGAGGGTTACCTGATTTAGTATATAAGAAAGAGAGCCTATGTGAAGCATGTCAAAAGGAAAAATAAACCAAAAGCTCTTTTAAAAACAAGGTTCAAAGGTCAACTTAAAAGATACTCGATCTACTTCATATGGACCTGCTTGGACCAGTAGAACCAGTAAGCATGAGCAGGAAGAAGTACACCCTGGTAGTGGTGGATGACTACTCAAGATTCGCATGGTCCCTGTTCCTAATGAAGAAATCAGATACCTAGCGAAGGTTACCGAAGTTTACGAAGAAACTGCAGACAGAGAAGAACCTGAGTGTGGTAAAAATCAGAACAGACAGAGGAATCGAGTTCACAAATAAATTCATTGAAGTATACTGCTCTGACAACAGAATCAAGCACAAATACTCAGCAGCAAGGGCACCCCAGCAGAATGGAGTCATAAAAAGGAAGAATAGGACCCTTAAGGAAGCTCAAGGACCATGCTAGCCGAAACAATGCTCCCAAAGAGATTTTGGGCAGAAACAATAAACACAACATGCTATACCCAAAACAAATGCCTCATCAACAAAGATTCAATTAAAACTCCATATGAACTATGGTATGGGTATACACCAAATATTGATTACTTTCATATCTTTAGTTGTAGGTGCTACGTGCTTAACAACGGAAAAGATTACCTGAAGGCGTTTGACTCAAGGTCAGACAAAAGAGTACTCTTAGGATACTCCTCGGTAAACAAAACTTTCAGAATCTTCAACAAAAGAACACTTGTTGTGGAAGAATCGGTGCATGTGGTTTTTGATGAGCCACATTGCACAAAAGCTGATATAGATGAACTTAATAAAGATTTTGGAAAGACTCGTATCACCGACACTTGTATCGAATATATTGATGTGCAATTGCCAAATATATGGAAGAAAATTCTTCAGGTCACAATCAACAACCTGCTTCTACCCAACAACCTGATACAGAGCAGGAACCTAAGAGTGACCAGGAACTTCCAACGATCCAACCAGTACCTATTGTTCTGGAAGAAGTTCATCACCCTGATGGTATATAGCTGGAGATCATGCTAGACATTTAACTTGACCCAAGTCAGCAGGCCAACAACTATCAGCATGATCCAGAGCAACCTATTGAAGAACAGAATGAACAACAAGCTGAAAAATTTAGGAGAAAATGGTTAAGGAACCATCCAAGAGATCAGATTATAGAGATTCTACATCTGGAGTGAGAACAAGAAGAACCAACCCCCATGAAACCATGTTTGCATGCTTTATCTCTCAGTCTAAACCAAACTGTATAGATGAAGCACTTGCAGATATCAACTGGATCCAAGCTATGCAAGAAGGACTGAATGGATTTGAAAGAAACCAAGTATGACATCTAGTTCCCAGACCTACTCACCAAGAAGTAATCGGCACTAAGTGGGTATTCAAGAACAAACTAGATGAAGAAGGTCAGGTTGTTAGAAATAAAGCTAGACTGGTGGCAAAAGGTTACTATCAGGAAGAGGGAATAGATTTTGAAGAAACCTTTGCACCAATAGCAAGATTGGAAGCAATCAGGATCTTTCTAGCCTATACAACACACAACAACCTCACTGTATATCAGATGGATGTGAAGAGTGCATTCCTAAATAGTTTACTAGCTGAAGAAGTCTACGTAAAGCAACCTCCGGGTTTTGAAGACAATTCAGATGGAATGGTATTCAGATTAAAGAAAGCTCTCTATGGACTCAAACAAGCACCTAGAGCCTGGTATGACGCCCTATCAAATTACCTACTTGACAATGGTTTTAAGAAGGGAAAAATAGACATGACACTCTTTAGAATCTAAGATGGAGAGAGTATCCTGCTAGTTCAAATCTGTGTTGATGATATCATATTTGGTTCAACAAACAAGGAACTGTGCAAGAAATTCTCAAATCTCATGCAATCCAAGCTTGAATGAGCATGATGGGAGAACTAAGCTTTTTTTTTGGGCTTCAAGTGAAACAAATGAGCAATGGAACCTTTATCAATCAAATGAAGTACACCAAGGAGCTAATAAAGAGATTTGGATTAGAAAATGCAAGCACAGTAAGCATCCCAATGGTAACTTCAGGAAGCTTGGATAAGGACAGTGATGGTAAAGCAGTGGATGTCACAAAGTATAGAAGACTTATTGGGTCACTACTCTACCTAACAGCTAGCCGACCAGACATAATGTTTTCAGTAGGAATGTGTACCAGATATCAAGCAGCACCTAAGGAATCTCACCTTACAACAACCAAGAGAATCATCAGATACCTCAAAGGAACACAGGAAGTTGGACTATGGTACCCTAAAGAAGGCAGAATCAAACTTATTGGTTATACTGACTCTGATTTTATAGGTTGCAAGATCGACAGGAAGAGCACGAGTGGTACCTGCCAACTATTAGGAAACAAACCGGTATCCTGGTTTTGTAGAAAGCAAACTTCAATAGCAACCTCAACTGCTGAAGCTGAATATGTGGCTGCAGAAAGCTGTTGTGCTCAGATTCTATGGATTCAACAACAACTGAAGGACTATGGAATTATTGAGAAGGAAACTCCTATTCTATGTGATAATACAAGCGCTATAACAATCACGCATAACCCAGTTCTTCATTCAAGGACTAAACACATTGACATCAGACACCACTTCATAAGAGATCACGTTGAAAAGAAAGATATATCTCTAGAGAAAGTGCATACTAACCTATAGCTAGCTGACATTTTCACCAAGCCGCTTTGTGAATCAAGATTTTCATTTCTTAGAAATGAGCTAGGCATAATTAACCTAAGCTAAATATCTCCATTGATCCTATGTATATGGCTATGCAGTTTAGGGGGAACTCCAGGCAACGAAAAAAATCAAATGACAAAACAGTAACCTAAAGGGCACTGCCTAAGGATCCTGGATAGTCCCTGAAGCTAAGATTCTGGTCAACAGTTATAGCGAGTAGTCTACAGAAACCAGAGATGTGGGTGCGTGGAATACAGAACAGTTATCCCACGTCAGCAGCCGTTTTTGTAGAAAACCCCTCGATCTCCTCAAAATGTCACATCAGCACATCAACATACACCGCGCCAAAAATCACAGCCGCAGGATCAAGAGACTCTTCAACTCCAAATCAAATATGGACCGCTCGATCAAAGATTCTCCAAATTCAAATATAAGGGAGTATCTCTTCATCTCTTACACTTACCATCTTACACTCTTAAAATTTCCTAAAAACCCTAACGCTCTCTCTTTCTCTCTCGCACTCTGTAATCCTTGCCCTTAATCTTTTCTCTCTCTCACAAATGGCACCCAAGCAAAACCTCGTGGTTGATGGCAGGTTGGTGGACTAGGACATCATCTTCAACATGGTCGTGAAGGAAGGACACACCAAGGACTTGATGAAGAATATCTTAAGGTGTCTTTGCTCCTTCGGCTTACTGAGACTCTGCTCATTCTTTAAGACCCCCTACACCGAGAATTAAGTGGACAAGTTCTACAGGAAGGCTGAGGTCTCTGATGATTGGTCAGAGATCCGATCAAAGATAGGAGGCGTGTATCTCACTGTTGATGTCGGGCTTCTGGAAGAGGTGTTCTCTCTCCCCACCGAAGGAATGGACGCCAGTGATCTCTCCACCTACGGAGAAGAAGAGCTGGAGTCCTATTGGAGGACGTTCACCGGGAGGACGTTCACGACGGGGATGTCCAGGAGCTGCAGTAAGAAGTTTTTCCTTCTTGAATACGAGATGCTGCATGACATATGCTGCCACATCATTGAGAACCACTCTGGTTTCTTTGATAAATGTATCAACTTCAGGTATAGGATGATGATGGCTATTCTGAAGAAGGAGAAGGTGGACTGGGCCGGCTACCTGCTCTCTAGACTAACGGAGGAGGTGGGAAGAAAGTGGTCAAGCCTACTTATGGATTGGTGGTGAATACCCTCTTAGGACAGTTGAAGATGGACTTGTCCCAGGGGAAACCCATCCAAAAAGGGAAGTTCATCGATGCGGGTAGGGTCTTTGCCAAGAAGACCACTGCTCGGCCATCCCCAGTAACCAGGAAGGTCTCCGAGGGTTCCAAAGGTGCTTTCGGGGATAAGAAAGACATTTTGTCAGACCAGCAATGGTTCATCTTCTTTGGAAAATAGCTCAAGGATGGACGAACCCTCACCAGTCTCTGCAGAGCCAAAGAAGATTAAGCACAAGAATGAGGTGCAAAAGAGGCTGGTCATCTCTGATGTCGAACCAGAAGACACCGCTGTCCAGGTTGTTAAGAAGCGTACAGTGGAAGTGGAGATTGATTCTCCACTAAGGGGTGAGCAGGCAGGGTATGCTGCTGCTCATGATGAAGAAACTGGAGGAGAAGAGACTGATGAGGAGGATGTGGTGGAATATGTCATCAGTTTACCTAAGGTTGAAGCTGAATTTGCAAAGCTGATGGACAGATTCACCACATGGTGGCAGTACAGATACCTCCCCAGAGAAGAATTGATCCAATGGTCTGACTGGAAGACAGATGAGGAATGGGCCCTGAGCTGGGCAATGATGGATGATCTTGAGGAAGTTCTACAGAAAAAATTCCTGAAGCAGCTCAGGAGGAGGAAGTGGCCCAAATACCTGGAGAATGCTGAGGTTGTTGCTGAGATTGAAGCCATGAAGCAAAAGGAAGCTGCTAAGCAGCTACCTAAGTCTATCCTAAGGAGCCTGAACGGGAAGACACCCATCGAGCAATCAGACTTCTACCGGAAGGAGGTGATTCTGGATGTTGCTACTGACCAGGTCAGAGCAGGCAATGATGTGGGCTTTGCTGCAGCCCAGGTGGAGAAGTATGGTGAGGATGAGGCCCTAGAGAGGATGATCAAGTAGGCCACTGATGTGAACCTGAGTGACACCAGGATGAAAAAACAGTAAGAGAGTCACAAGTAGGAGAAGGCTCCTCCTGCACACCGTTGATGATCGAACCCATCAGCAGGAGGTCACCTTTACCATCGGAGAAAAATAGTGAAGAGTTCTCTTACTTGACAGGCTTGATCATTCTGCTAGAGGTCCTTGGGCAGACACCGATGAAGGAAAGTAACCTTACTCCAACTGACCCTCCAAAGGCACAAGAGTTGGATACCCTCACTGCTGGTGCCACGTTCAAATCCTTCTTGGAATTAACCGAGGCACCACCCACAGCAGCGATCGATGAAACCACTGAGCCAATAAATTACATTCCGATGGAGGTAGAGGTTTACGGGGAAACAACAAAAGGGGTGGAGGAGGCTGCTCCAATGAAGGTGGAGGAAGCAGCTCCTGTCAAGGTAGTGGACCATGGCGAGATGGTCACTGAAGAAGGAAAGGCAGGAGAGAAGGAGGTAGATGCTGAACAGGAGACAAGAGATGCCATGGAAGTGGACAAGAAGGGTGAAAAGGAGGCTAAGAAGCAGGCTGAAGAGGACAAGGAGGAGGAAAAGGCTGATGAAGATAAGGAGGATGGTGAGAAGGCTGAAGAGGAGCCTGAGCAGGAAAAGGAGGTTAAAAGGAGGTTGAGGCGGATAAGGAAGGTGAAAAGGAGGCTAGAGAGGAAGCCCTAGAGCAAGAGGAAGCTAGATCAGGAGATGGAGGATCCAACAGCACCTCCAACAACGATGATGGATTACCCAGTGAACAGGGTGATACCGAAGCCGAAAAATCCAAAGCTCTAACCCCTGCATCTTCTTGTCAACAGGTACCTGCTGTTGACACTGCCGAAGGCCAGGAGGTTGTCGGTCGAATGACGAAGTTCTGACTGCGATTGAGCAGATGAGGAAGTCACTGGTGAAAGCAAGCAGAAAACTCCGCAAGAAAACTCGCTCGAGCTCTATCAGGACCCAAACCTTCATTGACTCCCTCAATATAACTTTAACAAAACTTCCGATTAACCGCCGATTTTCAAACCGGAATCGGAACCACGATGATTTGGTTCCGATTTGCTCTCCTCGGTTTCAAAAATCGTCGATTCTAAACCGACAAACCGAAATCGGAATCGACTAGACATGTCTACTTCAAACTAGTATGATTGGTAACTTTAAATATAGCAACATATAATTGTCATAATTGAATATTTTGTTTGACTTAATTTGGTTATATCCCTATTTATAAGCAAATATATGTAAATATAGTTTTTAAGTATTGTAATGTTTTAATGTAAAGATGTTAAAATGAAAACATATTTTTTATTATAACAAAATCAATGCAGTTTAAGTTATTTTATTGGATAAATTTCATAACAAGACTCAATTTAAAGATTAGTTATTAATTCTAAACTCTTATTTTGAAATTTCTCAATAAGGGGCTCAATTTAATCTTTTTCTCAATTTAAGGCTTGAAAATTAGATTGAGTTTTCAATTCATGACAAAATTTAATATTTTTTTTCTCTTTATTTAAATCTACATATTTATTTATATTTCAATGTATATTATATTTTAGATAAATAAATATAACTTAGTGCAATTTTGAAATGATTTTCATCCGACTTGTACTAATTATAAATATATATATAAAGAAATTTATAAAATTAAGATTCCTTTATTTTCTTAATTTTATGAATAAAAGTATAGCAAACGTTTTTAATATTAATCAATTTCATATAAATTATATTTTATGAATTAAATTAATAATATTTGTCTTTTGTTCTTTTTTTTTTATATCAATTAAAACAAGTCGGATGAAGATTGTTCTAAAGTGCATTAACTTATCTTAATTTATCCAAAATATGAATATATATTGAAATATAAATAATTTTATAAATATAAATAAAAAAGAAAAAAATGGAATTTTGTCTTGAATTGAGAATTAATCTAATTTTCAAGCCTTAAATTGAAAAAAAAAATTGTTAAATTGAGCCCCTAATTGAGAAAGTTTAAAATTTGAGTCTTGAATTGAAAACAAATCTATCAATTGGGTTTTGTTATGAAATTTAAAAAAAGATTTTTTGGAAGGTAATATAATAAATATTTAATATTTAAAATAATAATTATAGGTTTCAAAACAATAAGCATAAAAATTATATTAGTAAAATTAACGTCTACAATAAAAATAAACCTAAAATCGATCTTGAAAAAACTTAAAATTCTCTTCTACATCGTAACTGGTAAAGCATTTTTGGGTTGAATATCACTTTTTTTTTTTTTAGAAAAGTATTTAGGATTAAACAATTTAACATATAATTCTTTTACTTAGAATTTAACATTTTAAGTCTTAATATGATTAATTTCATCCCACTGATAATATCATATCACCTATAGTAGTTTTCCATGATAACAAAGACACACATCCATGATTTTAAAAACATGGTAATGCCCATCAAAGTCCTGTTACATCCCCTAAAAGTACCTCAATCTTAATATATTCCTATTAACAAAAAAAACAAATCTCAATTAATTTACACCTGTAATATTGTCATGGTTGTTACACATAAATCTCAGATTGTGTTTAGTTGAAAGATTTGAGGAAGAGTTTTTAATTTATAGAAACAAATTTATTGGATTTGAATTCTTTACTGGGGCAAAAGTCTAACAGGAGATGTTGAGGTGCAATACGGCACCATTTTCTTAAAGACAAATTCTCCTGTACACCTATGATCTAAGATCCGTGCAATTCAAGGTCGATTTTACCCGGATCCATGAATTTTTTTTTTTTTTAATTTTATGTCTTGACCTTTATGTACAAAATTGGTGACCTTTATGTACAAATGTTGTGACCTTTATGCATTATAAGTTAGAAAACAAAACGAAGAATTTTAACAAAATTTATACATAGATACCTTTATGTGATATTCATGTGACATTTGTGTATAAATATTCATATCTTTATATATCTTTATATATTACATAAATGTATAAATATTTGTACATAAAGGTCACATAAATATACATAAGGGTCACATTAATATCACATAAGCGTATCTATGTACAAATTTTGCTAAGATTCTTCATTTTTTTTCTAAGTTATTGAATATAAAGGTCACAGAACTTATACATAAAAGTCACAAAATTTGTATATAAATGTCACAAAATTTGTATATAAAGGTTTTGGCGTGGCAGCAAAAAAAAAAGTTTAAAAAGCACTCGGATTCGGGTCGACCCGGATTGCATATACACCAAGTGTACATGAGACATACTCTTTTTTTTTTTTTTTTGAAACAAGCATTTTCTAATTTATTTGTCATGTGATTATATCAAGTAATTTTTTCATAATTCTCTAAATGCATATTATAATATAACATATCAACAATAACATTAATATAAAAAATTAGAGTAGTTGAAATTGTATATTTATAATTCTCTAAGTGCATATTATAATATAAAATATCAACAATAACATTAATATAAAAAATTAGAATAGTTGAAATTGTATATTATAATGTAACATATCAACAATAAAATTAATATAATTAATATAGAACATTAGAATAGTTGAAATTACATTAACATAATTATTATTGATAGGTTATATTATAATATATACTTAGGAAATCATGAAAAAAATTCAATTGATGTAATTAATAATTACATAATAAATAAATACTTGTTAAAAAAAAAAGAATAAAAAACAAAAAAAAGAAAAGAAAAGATAAATAGAAAACGGTGTCGTATTGCACCCTAGCATCTCCTACTTGGTTTTTGCTTCAGTAGAGAATCCAAATCCAAATTTATCGATAATATTTTGGTTGATATGAAATTGAAATCCAACATTACAATTAGAACTAATTTTTAAATATTATGGATGGTTTTGTATTCATTCTGATTTGAACGAATGTAAACTAAATCCATTCCGTGGAAGCCTTAAAAGTTGTATGTGTTTTGATTAAAGCAAGTTGCAATTAGCTCTTAAAGCAGAAGAAAAGCAAGCAGAAAAGCTGGTCCTATGAAATGGACAAGTAATTAATATAATTTGTAAAGTTGTTATCCAAGTCTTCATATATGCACCAATCTTGTACTGGTGTGCTAGTCTGGTCCACCTCTGATTAGGCTGCACATTTTTGGTCTGCCATGTGATAGTGACAAGCTTAAGTTAAAATACTTCATTTCAGAAATAATTCAGTAATATAATTATATAGAGTAAAGGGTTCATTATACCACAAAAGATATAAGAATTAATTTTTTCTATCACAAAATATATAACTTATTCTTTTTCTACCACAAAATATAATTTTGGGAGTCCATATGAATGGAATTGATGTGTCTTACTTTGAGTCAGAATTGATTCCCCCGTTACCCATTATTTTCGCTTTTACTGACCCAATTTCTTTGTCTTTTACTACCCCATTTACTGCCCCCAAATTATCACCGTTTACCCCCCTCAAAATTTTCACCATTTCCTCCCCCAATGTAAACGGCAATTCGTAAGTTGAATCTCTCTTATTTTGACTGCAAAAAAAAAAAAACCTCGAAAATTCGTGAAGTTTACCAATCATTGTACGATGGGCGACCAGGTTAGTAAACGACAATTCATTCTCAATATTTTTTTTCGAAATTTCTGCAATTTATTCATGAAATTAGGGCAGCAATGGTGTTTTATATTTCTGCAAGTGTATGAATGAATTGGTGTTACAATTTGTATAGTAAACAATAATTTAGGGATATGTTGTCAATGTAGGCACGAAACGACAATTGTATATTCGACGTTTTAGGGGTAAACAACATTTTAAGGGGTAAAAGGCAGAAATTCGATGTTTTAAAGGGTAAACGGCAATTTTACCATTTACCCCTTAAAACATCGAATTTCTGCCTTTTACCCCTTAAAATGTCGTTTTAGGGGTAAACGACAATTTAAGATAGTAAACGGCAATTTAAATTGCCGTTTACTGAAATTGCCATTTACCCCTAAAACGGTGAAATTCTGCCTAAAATTGCCGTTTTAGGGGTAAACGACATTTTAAGGTGGTAAACGACAATGTATTGGAATTGTTTCATCGTACATTTATTAAATAATTACAATTTAATATCAGCTCCAAGCAGAACAAATGTTGTTTACCCTTAATTGACACATGTTAAATCGGTTAACTCTAATTTCGAATTTAAAACCAATTTTTCCACATATTAGGGTTACACGGCAATTTTAACAAAAAAATGGGGTAAACGACATTTATTCTGAAATTGCCATCTACCCCTACATTTTTGGTAAAAAATTACCGTTTAGGCCTACATTTGAATTCCTAACCCTTTTTTTTTCCACTAATTAGGGCTAAATGGTAATTTTAACAAAAACAATTAGGGGTAAACGACATTTATTGTAAAACTGCCGTTTACCCCTACAATTTCGGTAAAAATTACCGTTTATCCCTACATTTGAATATTAAACCTATTTTTCCACAAATTATGGCTAAACGACAATTTAACAAAAATTAGGAGTAAACGATATTTATTGTAAAATTATTGTTTACCCTTACATTTTTGATAAAAATTGTCGTTTAGCCCTACATTTGAATTTTTAACCTTTTTTTTCCACTAATTAGGGTTAAACAGCAATTTTAACAAAAAAATTAAGGGTAAACGACATTTATTGTAAAATTGTTGTTTACCCGTACAATTTCGTTAAATATTGCCGATTATCTCTACATTTGAATTAAACCTATTTTTCTACATATTTGGGCTAAACGACAATTTAACAAAAATTAGGGGTAAATGACATTTATTGTAAAATTGCCGTTTACCCTTACATTTTTGGTAAAAATTACCATTTAGCCATACATTTGAATTTTTAATCTTTTTTTCCACTAATTAGGCTAAATGACAATTTTAACAAAAAAAATTATGGGTAAACGACATTTATTGTAAAATTGCCGTTTACCCCTACAATTTCGTTAAAAATTGCTGTTTATCCCTATATTTGAATTTTAAACCTATTTTTCCACATATTAGGGCTGAACGGCAATTTAACAAAAATTAGGGATAAACAACATTTATTGTAAAATTGCCGTTTATCCCTACATTTTTTGTAAAAATTACCGTTGAGCCATACATTTGAATTTTTAACCTTTTTTTTCACTAATTAGGGCTAAAAGATAATTTTAACAAAAAAAAATTAGGGGTAAAAGACATTTATTGTAAAATTTCCGTTTATCCCTACATTTGAATTTTAAACCTATTTTTCTACATATTAGGACTAAACGACAATTTAACAAAAATTAGGGGTAAATGACGTTTATTGTAAAATTGCCGTTTACCCCTACATTTTTTGTAAAACTTACCGTTTAGTCCTACATTTGAATTTTTTACCTTTTTCCACTAATTAGGGCTAAACGGAAATTTTAACAAAAAATTTAGGGGTAAATGACATTTATTGTAAAATTATCTTTTATCCCTACATTTGAATTTTAAACCTATTTTTCCACATAATAGGGCTGAACGACAATTTAACAAAAATTAGGGGTAAACGACATTTATTGTAAAGTTGTCGTTTACCCCTACATTTTTGATAAAAATTACCGTTTAGCCCTACATTTGAATTTTTAACATTTTTTTCCACTAATTAGGGCTAAACGAAAATTAAACAAAAAAATTAGGGATAAACGACATTTATTGTAAAATTACCGTTTAGCCCTACATTTGAATTTTTAACCTTTTTTCCACTAATTAGAGCTAAACGGTAATTTTAACAAGAAATTAGTGGTAAACAACATTTATTGTAAAATTGCCGTTTACCCCTCAAATTTTGGTAAAAATTACCGTTTATACCTGCATTTGAATTTCAAACCTATTTTTTCACATATTAGGGCTAAACGGCAATTTCAGCATAATTGCCTTATAAATTGAGGGCTAAACGATAATTTTTACCAAAAATATGCACATCTATAAATCAACTATTATCCACAAACGATGATTTAAAAAAAATAGAAGTTACTAAATAATCGTGAGGGAAAAAAATATTGCCTAAAATTTCCTCAATTCACGATAATTGTTTTTTCGCACCCAAGAGAATTTCACTAACGTGTGGAGATGAAAAATGAAATTAAGGAAAATTACCATGTATTATATTAGTTCAATAGACCAAAAAAACATACACTATTCAATTGTCAGTTCGGTCATTTATGTCATAAGTACAAATTATCAATCAAACATAGTCCCCATCTACTATTCACATCAACACTAATCAAAAAAAAAAGTAAAAAAGTACCCAAATTTAAATTTTGTGGTAGAAAAGGGTAATGGTTATATCTTTTGTGGTATTTTAGGTATATATATATATATATATATATATATATATATATATATATACTCAAAATGTGTCTTTCTAATCAATAACCATAACAAGATAATTTTTATCCATATGATAATAAAACATGTTTTTACTCAAATTTTTTTGTCCAAATGTTAAATGTTATTGAGTTTGATAGTCTAACCCGAGATTCGTGATCCTAATGATCTAACTGTGACTATATAAACATAGTGAACTAACACGAGTTTTGAGATGTAATATGAACTTCATGATCTAAAATATGAGTTTTGTAATCCAATATGAGCTTTATAATCTATAACCTAGGATACCTTCATGATCTATTTATAGTTACTTAATTATTGTGATCTAGCTCAAACTTTGAGATCTAACATGACTTTCGTAATCCAATATGAGTTTCATGATCTAAATAAGTGAGACACTTTTCCTTAGCCAAAACACATCCACTTAAATTTAAGGTTAGTTAAGTAATTTGGTCTAAGACTTGGGTCAATGATGGCATATAGGTTCGAGTGGATTCAAGCGCACACGGACCAATGTGTGGAGTGCGTGGAGGTAGGTCACATACCAAGTTGGATTGTGGTATACAAGTTATTGTCTAATTCATGATGAAGAAAAAAGTAAACAGAAGGAAGATAGATAATAATTATGAGTCTTTTAGTGCATTTTGGGTATCAATATCAGTTCAATCTAAATCATTAGATGATGGTACTTTAATTTTTCACCACCACGGGTAAGTGAAAAACAAAAAGCAATTATATATATATATATATATATATATATATATATATATATTTATTTATATTTATATAAAAATGAGATATTTCTTACAAAATATGGATTGTCAAATATATTTCTATTATAGATTATTATTTAAGGTTATAACATTAATTTAGGATTTTCATATTTAAATAATTTTATATTAGAATTTTAGTTAATTCAAAATCTTATAGAATCTTGTTATAATTAAAATTCTAATATAAAAGTGTTATATATACAATATTTATATTTTTTTTCTTTAATTTAAATTGATTTTCACATACGTCGTGCTTTAAAACTCATATATATATATATATATAATTAAAGTAGAGTGGTGCATTGGTACCTCTGGTGCACGTGCATCCCAGAATCATCCCATAATTATTCATAACTTTTCACATTACCGAATTTTAAATGTGATCACTTGTTTAGTTATAAGAACATTGCTCCACACTGTCATTCGCCTATCTTTTCACCTGCTATATCAGTCCACAGTATATTCTTCGTTTCAGATAAACTGTAAGAATAGAAAATGATATTATCAATGTGTGTATATTTTTGAGATTTTAAGTAAACTCGAACTAAGATTGAAAAAAAAAATGATTGTTAAAAATTAAAATACGTAAAATTAATGAAAAAAATTATGAATCACTGAACGAAAATTGAGATTTTGCGTTGAATTATGATTGTAATTGTAGTTAGACCAAATTAATTAGACGATGTGATTGGAGGGAAAGAGTGAAGTGCTAAATGACATATTCAGCTCAAAATCCAACAGTGTATATTCACATAGAGATATGGTGGGGGCCACATTTGAAAAATTCAATCCATGGAAAAAGGCTTTCCTTATTCACAAATCCTTTTCATTCTTCACAAAATATAATTCCTTCCATTTTTCACCCTTCTCTTATATTTGCAGCTCTCTTTCTGTGCAAAAACAGTGGTTTGTTTCCATTTGAGCTCATTATTCGAGGACAAAAAGGTCTTTTCCCTTTTCTGCCTCTTTCTCTAGTTGTTTTCCCCACACCATCTTTTGCAGAATTCCATTTTGTCTTCCACCTTCAATCATTGAAGTTGAAAAATCAATAAAATTCTTCATCCCTTTAAGAAGTTCAGTTCTGCTATTCTTTTTTCAAATCTTGAAGAATTAAATGGCCTTCATGATCATAATGGCCTTGGCAATCTTGCTCTTACCAACTTTATCTCCTACACATTTCAATATGGTTCAAGGTTTGTTCATTTTCTTATCAGTTGTCCAAATTTCCATCAAACATGTTGAAATGATGTTTTTTTTTTTTTTTTTTGTCGTATCTCTGTTTTGTTTTCCCCATGTGTATTCAAAAATTCAATCACCCCAATTATAGTTTTATTGTACAAACATTGGTTTTTAGTGTTTAAATACTGGTTTTATATTAATTTAGCCCTGCAAAATCAATTAGCCCCCCAATATTTACTGTCTAGCTCCACCCCTGCATGCATTGTTGATGTGGCATAAGTGAAAGAACCCTCAATTATGATGGTCATTAATACCTCATCATGGCTTCGTCACATCAACAGTGGACACAGTTTAGAGTAATTCTGTGAATTCTCGAAATGTAGAGCAAGATTGCATTAAAAAGTGTATGAATTTTTTCGGATGCAGAAGATAAATCAAGAAAGGGTGGTGAGGATGAGATCCGTGGTAGGATCAAAGCCTCCAAGATGTGATGATCATGAAAGGTGCAAATCTTGTGGGCATTGTGAGGCAGTGCAAATTCCCATTGTGCCCTCGAAGAAATTATTTGTTGAAGAAACAAAAGGCAGAGGATTTTATGCAACACCAAGAGCAATTGCATATTCAAGAGGAGAAGGCATTTCGAATTACAAGCCAATGTGTTGGAAGTGTAAATGTGGAGACTTCATTTTCAACCCTTAATTGCTCAAATTTGGACATGAATGAAATGTATGCTTATAATTAGGTGATGTGTGTGAGTTCAAAACGGATATAGTTTTGCTTCAATTGTCAATATATTGTTCTGATTTAGTTAGTCCACCATTTTTTTAGTTAGCTTAATATGGTATTGTAGTAAAAAAAAAAAAATTTTTTTTTTTGGGCTAATGCATTGAAATGGGAATTTTGGGGAGTGATGTACTATACAATTCAATAATTTTATCTTTCACTTGGTCAATATTTCAGTATTTATTAAATAACAACCATTCAATCAAACGGTTCGGAAAAGCAAAATCAAATCCGAACCAAACTGTGGTTAACAATTCGAAAAATCGTTGACCTGGTTTCGATTCGAAACTGGAACCATGAACCAGGATTATACGGTTAGGTTTCAGTATTTTCAAATCGAGAAGCCGATGGTTCAAACCGACGGTTTATCTATTTTAAAATATATATATATATATATATATATATATATATATATATATATATATATATATATATTATATACAAATAATATTATGTATTTATATTATTTTATTCTTTAATTTTAAGTTGTATTGATTATTACTTTTAATTTGTATTATAAATTATAATTTTTTTATATTTATGATTTGTATTTGGTTGTATTAAATAGTAATTGCTAATTCTTGAAGTTTGTAACTTGTAAGTTATAATGTTGTAATTTGTAAATTTAAGTTTTAATTTTTCATTTATTTTAAATTTTTTATTCAAACAAGATTGTTATGTAGTAATATATAAATAATTGTATATTTATATGCAAATTTAGTTTTAAAAAACTAAAAAAAAATAAAAGAATTTAAAAAAATATATTGTAACCACTTAAACTGGCAATTTGAATCGGAATCGAAACCTGGTATCCCCACGATTCGATTTTGATTTGATCTTCTATGATTTTTCGAACTGACTGTTCAAACCTTTTGAACACCTATAAATTCAACTTGTATATTGTTGTTGATAAAATCAAATAGTAATATTTGATAGAATGTCCATATGGAGGAAGAAGAATTGTTTTATTAATTTTTAGAACAAGTTTTTTTTTTCTTTTAATAAGGCAACACCAATAAATAATATTGGAATTCGATCCCTCCTACTTTAAAAAATATATATATTATAGGAATGTGAAAGTAAGAAAGATGTAGATGATAGATACAGTATACAAAGATATGATTTATCAAAATCAAGTAAGATTTGTGTATAGTGTATAGTGTGCAGCTTTAGTATTGCACAACACTCCACCAAACACACTGTTTTAAACACCAATTTGGAAGTGTAGGTTTTATTGAAGAACTAATATTGAATTAATCTCGAATTTAATAGGGAAGGACTAAAGACACCCACACACTTTTAAGTGCACTTCATTTATGGGTAAATGGTGTAGCACATATACATAATATTATCTCTAAACGATGATAAATCTTTGAATTTGGGGATTTTTGATTTCAAAGCTGAAATTTATGATTTTCTTAAAACTTAAACCAAAATGCATGTTCAATATATCATCTTTCCACTCTCATTATTAAATCAAACAAATTCAAAGAATTAAATTTGAATAACTCAATAGTATTAAAAAAAAAAACAAAATCATTTGAAGAACCAAAATTGTGAAGGATTTTTTATTTTTTTTTAATTCGAATTCCATTAGAACTTGATTATTTGAATTGATTTGAGGTTTATACTAGGCTTGAAAACATGAACATTTTGACATATATAACATGTATTTTACTTGAAGTTTTACGTATATCGAAATTTGAGTTTTAGAGATGTCTATGACAAATTCTAACAAGTGAGACACAGTTTTCAATGATATATATAATGTTTGACAACAATCTTTGGAGGGGGGAAATATTGTTGGTTGTTTTCAACCCAAATGGTAAGTATTATGTTGGAAATTAGTGGTTTGGAAAGAAATTGAGCTTTCCAGTCGTGGATGAGGCGGCACCACGGCGGCGCTCCGGTGGAAAGGGTGGTGAGGAAGATATAAGTTGCAAATTGTTTTTTAATAAGGATAGATGATGTGGAAATTAATTAGTGAGTTTTAATTTTAAATTTTTTAGTTGTTTTTTTTCATTAATAAGCATTCAATCTGAGAGTTCCAAATCAGTATAATTTTATTATTGGTTATCATGTGAATTCCAAGTAATACGTTTACAGTGAGTTTTTCAATTTCCAATCGAAATTGGAGCCAATTAAACAATTTTATGAGTTATTTGATAGAAATTGATAAAGCATATAATTATAAGATCATTTATTAAAAAAATTATGAGATTTAAAATTATTTTCACCTCAAGCATAACTATAAGGATGAATTTCATAAGAAGACCCAAATTATAGATTAATTCTCAATTTTAAATTATCATAACGGATTATGCTGCAGTACACCAATGGTATTGATACATCATTAGTTTTAGTCATTAGATCTTCCATCATTGCATCATGACCCCTCATTTTGAATTTACTCTTTTTACTTTGATTCAAAAGTTACTGCAATAAATCATAAAAATTCCCTCAAATAGTCTAGTTTCATAAAGCAATGTAGTCTATATCTACCTTCTTCAATAATTGTATTTATCCGTCAATAGCAACCATAAAAGTACAACTAAATTTTCTTGTATTATGGAGCATGTGATAAAGAATCATTTGAGACTCATATTCGATATGTTTTATTTTGTGTAGATGTAATTCTCTTATTAGCAAAATTGTCATGAACATAACACATAAGCTCATTGTCACCATGGTTTTTATATACATGATTAACTTTAAGAAAATATATATATTTCGATTTAAACACTAATATTAAATATTAAAATAAATTATAACATTTTTGTTTAATTTAATTTCATATTTAGTATTAGTATTTAAATTAATTGTGTTGCTTAATTAAATTAAATATTATATTACAAATATTAATTTTAGTCAAAACAAATATTAATTATCTTGATCACATCACTAGTTTAAAGTAAATATTAAATTACAAAATATTTAATTTATAGTAACATTGTATAATTTAGATGAAATTTCGTATGTGAAGTCATTTTTTGATTTGATGTGATGTCTTAATACACAATTAACATTAAGAAAATATATGCATTTCGATTTAAATACTAACATTAAATATTAAAATAAATTTTAACGTTTCAGTTTAATTTAATTTTATATTTAATATTAGTTTTAAATTAATCGTATTGCTTAATTTAATTAAATACTACATTAAAAATATTAATTTAATTAAATATTACAAATATTAATTTTTGGTTGGTTGTATGCTATTTAATTGAATATTTGTTGCATCCTAATTGTATATGATTAATTAGTAATATCACAATCTTTTGATTATAAAGATTACGATTTAAATATATCTTCATCCATTATATAAATATCTGTTGCATCCTACTTGTATATGATTAATTAGTGGTATCACAATCTTTTGATTATAAAGATTACGATTTGGATATATCTTCATCTATTGTATAAGATTTAGTGTGGTAGGCATGTTGGATTAATTTTGATCGATTTTACGTATCTCATCATTTATATGTAGTCGATTTGAATGGATTTTGATATGAATAAATCATTTCGATTTAGATGGACTTTCATATGTTAAACAATTTTTGAATTTGATGTGATATCTTAATACACGATTAATATTAACAAAAATACGCTTCCATTTAAATACTAATATTAAATATTGAAATAATTTTTTACATTGTAATTTAATTTCACATTTAATATTACTATTTAAATTAAAAGGAGAGTGATCAATTAATTAAATACCTTATTTTTAAATACTAGATTACAAGTATTAATTTAATTTCATATTTAATATTGGTATTAAAATTAATCATATTGATTAATTAATTAAGTACTAAATTAATTAATCACTCTCCTTTTAATTTAAATAGTAATATTAAATGTGAAATTAAATGAGAAGATGATGGCGGAGCGACCTGGGTGGCGAGTGGCCTGTGTGGCGTGATGTCAGGGCCTTTGGAGCTGAGGATGCTAGCGCGCAACGGAGGTTGCTAGGTGGCCGGAACCTGAGAAAGGTGAACGGACCTGGAATCGAGAAGATGCTGGCGGAGCGGCCTGGGTGGCGAGTGGTCTGTATGGCGTGATGTCAGGGCCTTTGGAGCTGAGGATGCTAGCGCGCAACGGAGGTTGCTAGGTGGCCGGGACCTGAGAAAGGTGAACGGACCTGGAATTGAGAAGATGCTGGCGGAGCGGCCTGGGTGGCGAGTGGTCTGTGTGGCGTGATGTTAGGGCCTTTGGAGCTGAGGATGCTAGCGCGCAACGGAGGTTGCTAGGTGGTCGGAACCTGAGAAAGGTGAACGGACCTGGAATAGAGAAGATGCTAACGGAGCGGCCTGGGTGGCGAGTGGCCTGTGTGGTGTGATGTCCTGTGTGGATGGCCTGTGTGGCGGTGGTGCGAGACGAGACGCCGGGTCATGGTGGTGGCGCGAGGTGAGACGTCGAGTCACGATGACATCGAGAGGTGGCGAGAAGACATGTCGGTGCTGAGTCATGGAGATATTGAGAGGGTTTCAAGGTTGCTGAAGTGGAGAGGCTGGCAGGTGCTGTGGGGGATTGTTGGGATATGGCGAGAAGGCATGTCGGTGCCGAGTCATGGAGATGTCGAGAGGGTTCCAAGGTTGTTGAAGTGGAGAGTCTGGTAGGTGTTGGGGGGATTGTTGGGATATTTCCCAGCATCCTGGGCCATTGGAGCTAAGGATGCTAGCGCGCAACGGAGGTTGCTAGGTAGCCGGGACCTGAAAAAAGTGAACGGACCTGGAATTAAAAAGATGCTGCCGGGACCTGAGAAAGGTGAACGAACCTGGAATCGAGAAGATGTTGGCGGAGCGGCCTGGGTGGCGAGTGGCCTGTGTGGCGTGATGTCCTGTGTGGCGGTGGTGCGAGACGAGACGCCGAGTTATGGTGGTGGTGTGAGGCGAGACGTAAATGAGTGCGAGGCACGGCTCTGTCTGATTCGAATCCGTGAGCGCAAAGCTACATAAGTATAAGATATTAAAGTCGTGCCCTATGTCAATTGAATATCTTTTTGATGTAGCGGTAATGCATTTGATGGTCCAACAATAATATTACATTAACGTTGCTTATTAGATAATTATAAATATAATTGATTAATTCTTAAACTATCAAAACAGCATTATGAACAATATCGCAATCTAAATTATTAACTTCCATAAGTATTAAAAACTGTGAATATTGGACAACTAAAAAAAAAGTTGCGCTATTGACACCCCTTTTGTTGAGTTCACCCCATTGTTGAATACACCCTATTTTAAATTTCTATTCTCTCTTCTTATTAGTATACTCCCTAAAATGGTATTAACACTCTTATCTATTAAAAAATCTCATAAAATTTTGAAAAGAGGGAATTTCCATTTCAATGGGTCTGTTGTTCTTAATCTCTTCTTATTCTCTTTTATTCAACTTGTTATTGTTCTTAATCTCTTTTATTCAACTTGTTATCCACTCCTCGTTGTCCACCTGCCGTCGTCACCCGACCATTATCAGACCGCCACCTGCCCGCTTACCAGTAGACCGCCACCAAATGCAAGTATCTGATGTTCAACACAGAAATTGTGAACATTGTTCTGATGTTCAACTACATATGGTAGAATGTTTTGAGGAAGATAAGTGGGTTGTTGTTGAATATATTAAGATTGTTCTTATTTTTCCGATCGAACATTTGGCAAAAGTTCTACATAATATTGTCGAACATTAGTCATTTGTTCAGCCATGAATCGTTGAATGTTGCGAGATACAAATTGTTCATGGTCGATTATGCAAATAACCTCTTCCACTATTAATTAAATTTGGCCAAAACTTACATTCTTCATCTCAATCAAATTTTCACAGTCTATTGTTATATTTGTTTTGGTATTTAATCACGATTTGATAAAGAAACGTGCAAATCGAGATATTTATAAGTTATAATATGGAAGAATTAGAATTAGAATATGATTATAGTTTGAATGATGTAGAATTATAGTTTGAATACTACTATGATTTAAATTAGAGTTTGAATAGAATTATAATTGAAGTAATGGTATTTTAATTTATTAAATTATGGTAAAATGATATTTTAACCAAATTGTAAAATGTTATTTTTATCAAAATTTTTAAAAGGATGAACTCAACAAAAATGGAGTTGTAACTGCAATAGAGGACCAATTTACAATGCCTTCAAAAGTGAAAACTAATTGGCATTATATGAGGCAGTTGTAACTGCCATAGAGGACCAATAGATACACCCCATCTGCCAATATATAGTTAATGCACTCTTGCTTTTATTGAGATAAAAATTTAAATTACATTATATATATATATATATATATATATATATTGTAAATCTTTTCCTTGCACTAACATAATAAAACACCTTTCTTATCTATTTTTAGGATAGATTATAAAATTATCCTTAATGAAGTTCAACCTTCAAATAATCATAACCAATTCACAACAATTGTTTGCATTCTACACATAACACTTCATCATAAATTGCATTCCACTATGTGACTGTATCATGAAAATATGATTCATATATAATTGATATAAACTATATAATTTATATATATATGTCAACTATAACATGAAAATTTATATATATCAACTATAACATGAATTATTATTTCATGATATTACATTACATTATGTAATCATTATTTCCTTCATATAGTTTACTATAGTGATTCCACCCTACTGTTGGATAGTGGTGAGTATAAAAAGAAAAAAACTAGTAGAAAAATATTTTTAATCATATTGGTGGGCAAAAATATATTATGTTATCCCAAATAGCCATATTTGCCCTGGTTTTTCTTCCTCATTGCCCCTACTCCTGTTGAAAGTGTAGTGTTTTAATGTGGGTTCAGGTGATCACGACTCTTGTAAGTTGAGTGGTATCTCATATTTATTAAAATACAAATTGTGATGACCAGAATTCGAGCTTCAATCACACAAGTTTTATAGTTTTTATTTTATCCGTCTCCCACTACCCATAGCTCATTAAAATAAAATGATGGATCTAGGGTATAGGATTTAATGCACCTTTGTTGAATTGCTAAGTATGCCCCCAAGGGCCCTCATTAAATCATCCAAACTACCAATACTATTGCACCTTATATATCAACTCACTATGTACCTTATTTTTATTATAATCGTATTAGAAATATACTTTTAGCTCTGTTTCCTGTTATTACATTAAAGGGCTCTTAGATTTACTTGCTATCTGTAAGTGATGAGAATTTGCTTTTTCTTATGATTATAGTGCAGAATTCCTATTCAGAAAATTATATGCTTCTTATGTTATTGAGTTTGTGGCAGGGTGTGGAAGTGATGATGTTGAAGCAATATTCAGTGAGATGCAAGAGTTTTAAGGTAAAGCAAGTGTTTCAAATATTGGTAATTCTTGTTATTTGCTTGTGGTTATTTTACCAATCACGCAAGAAGAAAGTGTTGCTTTCACAAGTGTCTGAGAATGGAGAAAATGAATATCAAATATTGAAAATTGGGAGGAAATATTTGAAATAGATGTAGTGGAGTTGCAAGATTTCATTGATGAAGATGACAAGGATAAATAGTGAGACATGCATGAAATTAGATCTAGTATATAACATGATTGATGTTTTCAAGTATTTAAAAAGAGAGGCAAATTCAAGATGCTTTTGTGAAATGAATTTGAGAGGCGGATGTTGGAGTGAAGATCGTAAACATCGGGTCATGGTCAGACACAATAGAATGTGGCACTCCATGCAGCCGCACAATCTCTCGAGCAAATAACGGGCAGAGTAAGGATGCGAGAGGCCTATGAAATAAGTAGTCTTGGAGAGGTGATCAACCACCACAAGAATTACATCGAAATTCTAAGACCGAGGTAGCCCTGTGATGAAATCCATACTCATATCCCCCCTAACCTGCACCGGAATAGGCAAGTATCAGATTTGTTCCTCTGACAAGTCAAGCATTCGGCCACAAACTGAGTAACCGTCTTCATCATTCCCGGCCAAAACACATTTGCAGCTAACCTCCTGTAAATACGAAAGGCCCCCGCATGGCCCCCAGTTGGGGTCGAGTGGAACTCAGCTAACAACCTAGGAACCCAATTGGATGTCAACGGGATAGCCAATCGATCCTTAAAATAAAGGACACTGTTAACCAATGTATACAGCCTTGTTACCGGCTCCACCGCCTCCAAGGTGTGGACAATAGAAGCATATGTTGGGTCCAAGCGGATAACCCGCTTCAAGGCCGACCATTCTATCTACGTCGGAATAGAAACAGCGCCCAACTAAACGTCAGAATCTCGCCTCGAAAGTGCGTCAGCTGCCACATTTGAGATTCCCATTTTATACTCAATGACGAAATCGAACCTAATATGTTTAGCCACCCAATATTGTTGAGCCGGAGAGAAGATAGATTGATGCAACAAATGTTTGAGGCTGTGATGATCTGTTCGCACTACAAATCGACGACCCAATAGACAGGGCCTCAAATGGAGAATTGCCAAGATTAGAGCCATCAGCTCCTTCTCGTAAGTAGACTTTGTCGCATTGCGATCAGAGAGTGATTTGCTGAAATAGGCTATCGGGCACCGTTCCTGCATCAAAACCGCACCCAGATCTCACCCGGAAGCGTCACACTCTATGCAAAAGGGGCTAAAAAATCTAGGACAACCAATACTGAGGCTGTTGTGATCGCCCTCTGGAGGGCCTCGAACGCAGCTTGCGCTTCAACCCCCCAAGAGAAACGCCTCTCCATCACTTCCTTTCGAAGAAGAGTGGGTGAGAAATATGTGACTGCCAATCCTCACTATAAACAAGAATATCATCGAAGAAAACCAACACGTACCGCCGGAGTAGTGGTCGGAACAAGTCATTCATAATCGCCTGGAAGGTAGAAGGAGCGTTGCATAGACCAAAAGGCATCATTACAAATTCATAGTGACCCGAGTGAGTACGAAAACCCATCTTATGAATGTCCTCCGGAGCAACCCGAATCTGATGATTGCCCGCTCACAAATCCAGACGAGTGAACCATGTCGCACCATGCAATTCATCCAGTATCTCCTGAATTACTGGAATTGGGTACTTATCTGGAATTGTACGCTTGTTCAATTCTCTATAATTGACGCAAAATCACCAACTGTCATCCTTCTTTTGTACTAAAAGGATCGGGCTAGAGTAGGGACCTGTACTTGGTTGGATAAGGCTAGCCAAAAGCATCTCACTGACTAACCGTTCAATCCCTGTCTTTTGCGTCGCACTGTAATGATAAGGCCGAAGAGATACCGGCGCAGCACCGGGCCATAAAGAAATACGATGATCGCATTTCCGTGGTGGAGGGATGCCCGAAAGTGGGGACAAGACCTGCGGAAACTCGTGCCACAGCTGCTGAATTTCAGGTGTGATCTAACTATCCAGAGTCAACTTCGTGTTGCGTAACTCAGCATGCCAAAGAATCCAGCAAGAGTCAATTTCAGCAAGTTTAAGTGTAGTGGCTGGCGAAATTTGGCGGTGTTCTAATCCCAAAACCCCTTGCAAATTGATGTGGTGACCATTATAACAAAAGTTCATCGACTGAGTAGCCCAATTCACTCTAACCTCACCCAAAACGGCCAAAAAAGTAATGCCAAAGATGATATCAACCCCACTAATGGGAAATACACAAGCTGAAAATGTAAATTGGGCCTTACCCATTGTCATGGATATACTAGGACAGATACCCAAAGTACTCTTATCGTTTCCATCGCCCAAGGTGACCGGAAGAGTAACAGACTTGTCAAGTGGGAGGTGAAAGGCTTCGACCGTCTTGGTGAGATAAAACAATGAGTTGCCCCACTATCAATCATAACCACAACCTCTTTCCCATTGATATCGCCCAAAAGTTTCATTGTTTGGGGTTCATCAAAACCAAACGTCGTGGTCGTGGAGAGTGCAGGAACTAAAGAGAGCCATCCTTTACTGTCTCAGCCTCATGATGTGTCTCGAGTTCACTCGGATCTAACTCAAAGTCGTCATCCAATACTACCATAACGCGAAGAGAACGGCTGGCGCAAACATGTGTTGGGGAATAGGGTTCCCGACACTGGAAATAAAGACCCTTCGAACGAAGGTCACGGTACTCAGATTGGGACATCTGTTTGGGCAGTCGTTGGCCCTGATTAACTGAGGAGGCGGCCGATTCTGACAGATTTGAAGTATGCGTGAACTGGCCAAAGGGTCTACTCGAATCTGTTCCCCACCCTAATCCAAAAATAGTTGGTTTTGGCGCCAAAATACCAATAGAACGTGAAAAACCAGCGAACGGATGAGGTTTGCCTCCCCAGCACGTCTTCACCGGAGCACGGCGATCAGGAAAATGGTGGTGCGATATAGCAATTTTCCTCAATTTCTCGCGTGAGGTGCATCGTAGATGTGATGTCCTCCGCGTCCTTTGAACGAATTTTGACTCGAATGTCCTCCCTTAAACTTTGCAGAAACAGTCCTAGAGCATCTGCATCTGATAAAGAGGGTACCAACACCACTCGAGCAATAAATTGATCGACATATTCATCGATCGACGTGGTTTGACGTGTCGAGGCGAGAGCCTCACAAGAATTCGCACGGGGTCATCCCCATAGCGCTTGAGCAGTTCCATGGTGAACTTCCGCCAACTGAGATTAGGCGAACGTTCACGTAGCCATTGCAGCCAATGCAAGGCCAAACCTTCCATGGCAACCAAGGCATACTCCAATTTCATATCATCCGGAGTGTTTTCGATGCTGAAAAATTGATCAGCCTGGGAAATCCAAGATGACGGATCGTCCCCGCTGAAAATTGACAATTCAATACGCGGCTGGCCTACCCAAGCCGGTGCACGAGGAGGGACGATGGGCGTCGCTGCCTCGGTAGCGGACGAGCTCCCTTCCTGGGCGACCATCTTGCCGTGCGTCAGTGATTTCAGTAGGTGGTGGATGTCGGCTATGGAGGTAGTCAGGGCAGTGATCGACCCCTTCATCTCAGTCATCCCAGTTTCCAGGGCTTCCATCCCCTTCTCCAACGTCATAATTCGTTCCTCCAATCGTGTTATGAGGCCGGCAGGTTACGGACCAAATTGTTGGAGTGAAGAAGATAGCCACAAAAAAATTATGCACAAATATGAAAACATAGAACCAACGTGATCAAACTCACGTCCCACGCCAATTAGGCTGAAAATCAATAATCAAAAAACTCCATAAAAAACCCTTCGACATAACACTTATAGTTCCCCAAGGCCCATGGGCTGACTCAAAAGAATTAAAAAACTTAAGACAATAAATGAAACAATAAAAAAAACAGAAATAGGAATTAATCTGCCATCACAGCAACACGTCCCGCCTTCACTTTCCCTCGCCTTTGATAAACGATAGGTGTAACAGCGGAGAAGAGAACTATATCATGGTTCTAAGGTAGTGATGGATGTTGATGTGCTCATTATCAGTCATCATCAAGAACACATGAACAACATAGACAATCTTTAAAAAAGAATAAAAAAATCCACAGGATTGAAAATAATACATTTTTTAAAAACGAAGTGTCTAACACAAAAAGATAATTAATGACTCGTTTTAGGGTTTGGTTAATTTTGGAGCTAGAATGCTCGATAGAGTGGAATGTTGGTTTTTGTCTTCTTCGATTTTTTACGATTTACTAAATTTAAAATCAAATCAAAACATCGTCAAATGCACATATGATTACTCCTCAGCAAGGTAGTCCTATTATAAAGGTGAAGAAAATTTCTTTTTTCTCACGTGAGATATATCTCTTTCATATTCTTTAATGGATAAATTTCATAACAAGACCCAATTTATAAATTAATTTTCAATTCTGAACCCTGATATTAAAGTTTATAAATATGGGATTTAATTTAACATTTTTTCTCAATTTAAAGCTTAAAATTTTGATTGAGTTCTCCATTTAAAACAAAATTTCATTTTCTTTTTTATTTATATTTATAAATTTATTTATATTTCAATATGTATTCTTATTTTGAATAAATTAAGACAAGTTAGTGCGCTTTAAAAAACCTTTTTACCCGACTTATCTTAATTTATAAGAACAAAAAATTAATTCAATTCATAAAATATAATTTATATTAAACTGATTAATATTAAAATCGATTTTATATACTTTTATTTATTAAATTAAGAAAATAAAGGAATCTAAATTTTTTGAATTGCATTTATTATATGTATATATATATAAATAAATTAATACAAGTCGGATACAGATCGTTCCAAAATTGCACGAACTTGTCTTACTTTATTTAAACTATATATACATATTGAAATATAAATAAATTATAAATATAAATATAAAGAAAAAGAAAAAGAAAAAAAATGAAATTTTGTCTTGAATTGAGAACTCAATCTAATTTTCAAGCCTTAAATTGAGAAAAAATGTAAAATTAAGCTCTTTATTAAGAAACTTTAAAATTTAGGTTTGTAATTGAAAACTAATATATAAATTGAGTTTTGTTATGAAATTTATCATTCTTTAATTTATTTTAAGACAAAAACTTGCTTGCAACTGTTGTACGGATCCTAGATCCGTACAACAGGATTCTACCCACACGCTGTTCCACGTACTCCACATGTCTGAGTAATAAAATGAAGCATCATGTAAAAAATTGATCAAAGATTGTTCCACACCAACTTTTCCAAACTAATTTCCAATCGATATACTTCAAAGCTTTCTTAATTTGTTTGCTCTCTTTATCAAAACGTTTGTGTGGTTTGTTTAGCTGGTAAAATTTGAATTTCTAGGAACTATTACATACCTTTAAATATTTAGAGTTTTTTGGAGACTCAAATGATTGATCAACTACCAATTTTAGATCTCAATTAATGTCTAAAAGGCTAACAATGTTGATTTTGTCATCTAATACACTAGTACCACTTTTGCAGAAAAGAGTTACGAAAACTTGATTTCAATTATTTCCTCTTCCAATTGCGCATCATATGCTCTCATTCTCTCTCATCCCACTTACCAATAAACTCCAAGAATTATTGGAGCCAAATTAAATAGTTGACTTGTCTTTTGGATCTGGACAAATTAAACTCATTAACTATTCGATTGTTGAACTAAATATTGAGTGAATTGAGTGGGATGTGAAATCCACTCTAATTAGGATACATTTTAAAGGCTTTCATTTCAAAATTCTCAATCCAAACACAGCCTCAAAGAAATCAATATTTAGAGTAGTCGCAGCAGCGCGTTGAAGTGGTGTCCACTGCCACTTTTTCTCTTCCAGCAAGGCTTCATTTTCTGCGCTATTGTGAAGAATAAACAACCTAGCGTCAAGTGTGAAGCCACACAATTCCAGCGCCATTATTTTTTTTTTCTTTTTTTTTCCTTAAATATTTTGTGAGTTTGTGAGTTTTGGGCCAACTATTGTAAAAATGAGAAATAGAAATGTCCTTAATTTAATAACTATAGACCTAATTTATATATTTTGTAAATATTTGTTAATTTTATAAGAATTTGAGGTAATGTAAGTGTTAATTTTTCAATATGAATGGTAATATAAAAATGTAATATAACATGGGTGGTAATTTGAACGACGTTGATGATAATATAAAAAGTTTAAAATAAACACGGGGTCATTTTTCAATATGGATAGTAAAAATATGAGAATCGAGAAACAATTACATAAAATTACTAAAAATAGATTAAAATACATAAAAATAAAACATAAAATTACTAAAAATAGATTAAAATGTATGAAAGAAAATATAAAATAACTGAAAATTAAATAAAATATATGAAAACAAAATATAAAATTACTGACAATAACAATAAACTTAATAATCGGAGAGACCGGCTCCAGACCTAGAACCTCTAAGATTTGAAAATTGTCCAAACATATCAAACATATTAGTAGGTTTTGTTACTTGAGATTGTCTCATCTTCTGCATAATTATTTGTTGTTGTTCTTGGAAGTATTCACGTTTTACTGGATCATCAATCGTATCCAAATCGATGAGTAGTATGTTATCTTCTCTAGTCATTTCATATTGGTAATTGGTTGTTGCGGTTCTTTGCTTTTGTGCTTCATTTTTTTGTCTTTGCACCTCAATTTCACGCTCTCTATTTGCAGCGAAAATTGACAATAATTTTCGTAATTTCTCATTTTTCTCTTTTATAGTGTTTAAAAAAGAAGACATATCTTCACTCTGTTTTCTTTTAAATTTGGATTTTCCCCCCTTGTGACCGTTGTAATGAATAACCACCACTTATGTTTTCATCGCTTAAATCGATTGAAAATGAAGGTGTAGAAGGGGCAGGAGAGATTGGAGACTCATTAACAACTTCTTGTGCTAATGATGTTGAGAATCCGCTTGTGTTTTCAGCCTACACAAATTCTTTCAAAATAGACCACACATGGTCGAATTTGAACATTTCCTTATTGCCTTTTTGTTGCACAAACAACTTTTTTGCTTGTCGAATCAACAAAGAATGTTGAAATTTATTAGAGAAAATATTTATGGTATATACAATAGTAAAACATAAAGATAATTACTTACGATATTGAGCTCCTTTGCACCGCTTGGATTCATATATTCAATTTGATGCAAATAACCGTTGAACTTTCTAGTATCCTTGAGAATTATTTGCATACGGCATTGCAGTGATCATTGGTTACGCTCCTTTAGGTTAGAGTTTGGCATTTCAGAATTGAACATATCTGTAATGCGTTTCCAAAACAGATCTCAGGATTGGTTTATACCAACAATTGGATCTTGCGAAATTTGAAGAAAGACACTGCAAAGATATTGATCTTCAGCATTTGTATAATTAGTACTGCGTGACTTCGACATTTTAGAGAGAAGATGAATATAATGTAAATGAAGAGATTTGGGAGAGGTGTGTTTTAGATGTATGATATATCTTCACTATTTATAGAATGCTAGAATGATCAATTATGGCTTTGTGTTTTCACATCGATAATTATTTGCAAATGAAGAGATGTTTACTTTTCTAATTAGAGACCAACGTCTTGGGGCAAATGTAGGATCCACCTAACTTTCTACCCAATTTTTTTGTTCTACCTAACTTTCTACCCAACTTTTTGGTTCTACTTAACTTTCACCCCAATTGGTTCTACCTAACTTTCTACCCAACTTTTTTGTTCTACTTAACTTTCAACTCAATTGGTTCTACCTAACTTTCTACCCAACTTTTTGGTTCTACCTAACATTCAATTATTATTGGTTATATAATGATCATATGCTAGAATAAATTTCTTCATTTACTTCTACCTCATTTTCTTCATTGATAGCTCATTTTTGTTCTAATACATTATTCTTCTATTCTACTAGCCTCACAATCGAAAATGGATTTCAATCACATCGGCCCGTTTGCAACATCTTATTCTTCAAGCTCATCCGATGAAGAGTTTCAACAACGGATGACAAGTTACGATGCAGAGCAAGAAGTACTCGTGCAACAAATATACAACAAGTAAAAGATGGAAGGATTTATTAGGCTGCGAAATATCAATTCTACGAGTGGAGACTTAATTCCAGGCCGTAGAACCATTCATCGTGATCGAAAAGGAGCAGTACAAAACCTCTTCTATGACTATTTCTCTGAAAATCCAACATTCAATGAAGAACAATTTCATCGATGATTTCGAATGTCCCGAAATTTATTCCTTCGTATTGTTAGTGATGTTTTTAATCATGATGATTATTTTGTGCAGTGAAGAAATGCAGCTGGAAGACTTGGCTTGTCTACACTCCAAAAAGTAACAGTTGCATTTCGACAACTAGCGTATACACTTCCAGCAGATGCAATTGATGAGTACATCAAAATTGAAGAGTCTACATCACTTGAGTGCGTTAAGAGGTTTTGTCGTGCTATTGTCGACATATATAGAGAGCATTATCTGAGATCACCCACTCCTAATGATATTGCTAGACTACTTTATATTGGTAAGCAACATGGCTTTTTAGGAATGTTAGGTAGTCTTGATTGTATACATTGGAAGTGGAAAAATTGTCCAACAGTTTGGGCAGGACAATATGCCGGGCGAAGTGGATCTCCAACAATTATTCTTGAAGTTGTAGCTAATTATGATCTATGGATATGGCATGCATATTTTGGGATGTTAGGATCAAATAATGATATTAATGTGTTGGAGACATCTTATCTTTTCTCTAATCTTGCTACAAGGTGTTGCTCCTCCAGCACATTATGTCATTCAAGGAAAGAAATATAATATGAGATATTATTTAGCTGATAATATTTATCCCAAATGGACGATTCTTGTGCAAACTATCCATTTACCAAGTGGTCCCAAAAAGCAATATTTTGCAAAAAAAAACAAGAAGCATGTAGAAAGGATGTGCAACGTGCATTTAGAGTTCTTCAAAGTAGATTTGCAATTGTGGCGAATCCAGCATGTTTTTGGTTGAAAAGTGATTTGCAAGATATCATGACTGCATGCATAATAATGCATAATATGATAATAAAGGATGAAAGAGATCTTAATGCTCCAATTGAAGAAAACATGGAAGTGCCACCCTCAAACATCGAATTTGCAGATAATGAACCTACTCGCTTTTAAGATTTTCTTGGTCGACATAAACAAATTAGAAATGCAGATGCTCATTTTACACTCCAAAATGCTTTAATTGATCATTTGTGGGAAGACTATTCTAATTCAGAAAATTAGAAATTATCACTATGTAGCATCTATTTCACTTTCAATAAAAATAAGTCTTTTTTCTGTGTTTTCATTTTACATTGAACTTCTTTTTACATTTTTGTGTTTTTAGTGTATTTCATTAATAATTAAAAATATTAAAAAATATTTTTTTTTAATGTAAAATTTAATGCAGATTGCTGAAGATAAAATATTGTTTCTGCACTAAAGTGAAGAAGATTTTGCACTACTTTAGTTGACCGCTGGAAATGCTCTTAATGAGTCCATTTAAAATTAACTAGGAGGGTAGGGTAGGCTTGGAGTCAAAACTCTTCTTTTTCCCAACCAAATAAGCACTTAGTAGAATTCATTGACAAGACAAGTTTCCACCCCAGCTGGCAAAAGAAGAAAAAGAATATGGAAGGCCAAAACACACATGAAAGTGGCTTTTTATAAAGAAAGACCAAGTTCAACACTACTTCACTTATGTCCCCAGATAAAAGCTCAACATTTTACCTTCGGCATTTTCCTTTGAAAGAGCTGGAGATGTTGGTTCGGACAGGCACCCAGCCATGAGGTAGGAGTCGAATAACACATGATATTTTTCACAAATAAATTCTCACGAGTCATAATATCAGTTGAAATGCTGCTACAAGCCATCAAAATATACAAGCAATGCAGAATTTGTGCATATGTATAAAAACCAAACTCAATAGAAAAGTGATATTCAATTCCTCAAAAATATGAGTTCAAAACTTCAAAATGAACATAATAACAATTAATTTCGTTAGATGGTTGATAAATGTAACCATAACTGACAGATCCAAGTTCTGCACATCCACCCCTGATCTGAAACCTCCACATAAGTAGAATTACAAGCTAAAGATGTTAACTAATGCCTCAGGGGTTATGATTTTTAAAGTTAAGTCACATGCAAGATTTTTCGAAACTGAAAAAAAAAGTAAATGACTAGATAAGCGCGACTCATAATGAGATTCTTTTCAGAGTCAGGGTGAATCCAAGTTGTACTCGCATCAATCGAGCAAGATTGGGAGATGATAACTTGAAAAATTGTTCACAATATGAGAGCATCAGAACTGGCAATGGTTGACATCATTCTACACACTTTTACTCTTCATTGGTTGATGTGAATTCCACTGTAACAACATCCATATAATGGATGTGCCTGGAAATAAAGAATTACTGAATTAGAGTATAATCACATTTTAATAAAAATGTACCACTCAAGAAGCTAATAAAGTAACCAGAACAAAATAAAGCTTCTCCCACGATAGAGAAATTGAAATGCAACAGAATTGTAGTGTCTAACATAATAATCATGAAGTACGATTGAACCTAGAGAACTAATGCATCTGACGTAAACCAGAAAAGGAAATAGTACAGAGACATAAAATGTAGTATTAAATGACAAGCATGTTTTAACTCCATCATGAAGTGCAAAACAACCTTCATTGGATGTTTTGAAGGATGTTTAGAGTGTGTACATAGATATGCATGACATCTTATTAAATGTGTCGGTAACTTATGCTGCAGAAGCCTCCAAAACGGCAAGATGTCATACTTGTTAAACTTCGGACAGTAACAGCAATTCAGATTACTGGTCTTAGACAAGAAAAGGTCTGGTCTATGTTGCGACTAAGTACAAAAAATAACAAAAAAAACTAATCATATTGTTAATAATGAAGCCCTGGAACCTCCCAAAAGAATTAAGAGACTGTATTTGTTGGGCATGAAAAAGGCAATTTCAGATTACTGGAAGTAGATGACAGAAAAGTCTGGTTTAAACCGCTAAGTTGAAGAAGATATTATTTGACAATAGCCACAACCTCTATATTAGAAGCAGAGAACAGTTATGCGATTTATTATCTTTAGAAATCAAATGCTAGCATAGATTTGGAGTCCATTACTATCTTTCCTACTTTACAAGAGATGAAAATTATGAGTAATACTTGAGAGACCAGAAAAGGCAGCATAAAATTATAATAAAAGAAATGGTGGCCACAAGAGAGAAATACAAAACTAGTTATTTATTTGCAGCAATATTACCTGCAAAAATGCCAACAGTTGTCAGGTTTCCAATAGCCATGGTATGATAAATCAGATACTCAGTCAAGAAATGGCCAAAAGCATAGACGAAGGATAGCAAAGTAGCCAAATATAGAGGCTTGTTGTCAAGATTGAATGCGCAAAGAAAGCATAGAGTGCAAGTCAAAAGCGTCCAAACTCCAAATGTCCGTCCATGAACTTCAGTCACTACAATTTGAAAAAGGATAACTATCTCATTAAAGAAAATTCAGGCACATCTTAGATGTTTTAAATAAGGAATCTTATATAGATGCAAATAGTTGGGGAGAAAATCAATAGTTGAAGAAAAGAAAGAACTTCATGACCCCCTCTAAAGGAAACTAGCACATATTCATATTTCTTAGCATGAGAGCATACTAGTGAAAGCTTCTCATGGGATGAGCAAACAAATCTCATCCCTGATTTTCCGTTACAAAAAAGATTTCAATTAAATTTCATTGGTTAATATCTGTTGGCAAATCCAGATTTTGAATATGAAATTTCACACTCTAAACACAACCATAAAAAAATAGTCTTCCATTCATTCAGCTATATTAAACACCTAAACAACCTAGACAGTGTTGAATAGTTTAATCGAGACATTAGTTCGTTTCAAGATCAAAAACATGAAAAGTTGCATCATCAAACTGCAATCAACTCCTCTAAGGAACAGGGAAAACCAAGATAAATTAGAGACTGTAATCACAAAGTCATCTGTAAAGCTTACAAAAGAAAAATGCAACAGCACATTATAATTACATTATGTTAATCATTTCCCCAGTTTAAACAAACAAACAAAAAACAAAAGCAAAGAAGAAAAAACATTATGTTAATCATGGATCCTAATTTTCAAAAAAAAATCTGGAGTCAGAACCTATAATTCCAATGAATACTAAGGCGATTTTTCCCAGGGTGAATTAAATCATAGCTCAAAAGAAAGTAACATAGTTTTAATCAAACTCCACTTGGTGAAGTTATAACTTATTATTTATTGCAATAAATCATGTTGCTAGTCATATGCAGCAAAATCAGAAACCATAATTATCAAGAATATCTTATTTTATTTCAGCATTAATGTACTATTTTCTTTGATGCATTGTATGCAGCAATTCCAAACAAATATAAAATTAGGGGATTTCCATATCTATTTGGATCAAACAAAACACATAATACAAAAAAGGGTGTTCCAATTTAATCAATGCTAAAATGAGTTAGTTCGATAAATTGGGTACACAGTGCCCCACATCGTATCAGTAATTGATTAATATGGAAATGGTTGAAGAATGAATTAGCATACATACTGGTGGTTTGGGAGAAAACCGCAAGGCGGAGAGCCCAAATATCAACAAATCCAAACCAAACGGATGCTAATCGAAGCGTGCCCACAAGCATCAACCAGCATCCTAGCAGCTTCATTTTCTCAGCAACTCTCCTCTCTCTCTCTCTCTCTCTCTCAGGTAACTGTAAAGTAAAATAATTCAATTTATTTACTGAAAAAAAAAAAAAAAGATGGGAAAAGAAAAAGGGTAAAAAAAAAAAAGGAACAATGTTTATCTCTAAGTAAATAACAGACCAGGACCTGAGACAAATGATTTCAAACAAAGCTATGTTCATGCCAACAAAAATGTAATCCAAGGCCCAACAAATACTGGAAAATGCACAACTCTAAAGCCTAATATCCCAAAAAGGGGACAATTTATTAACTAATTGGCTAATACTACAAGGGCATTTCTGAAGGTGTAATATTGTCAATTCATTAAATATGAGACCCACAGCTACCCCCTTTGTGCCAGTTTTAGAAGTTTGGGGAATTTACAGTTTTCTGAAATGGCTGTGTTGAATGAACCAACAAACACCTCCCAATCCAGTTATCTGTCATTACTACGTTCAGATCAAAGACAAGTTACTGTACAATCCTATCCATGATTTCATGCATGCAAAAGAAACTAGTAAAAGGCAAGAATTAATTAACATTTTGGAGAAAGTCTAGCCTTCACTAGTCATTCAATTGACCTGGACCATTAGCAACAACTTTTAGCTGTATAATTCCATCCTGAAGTAGATGAATAGCTTGCAATCGTAGAATTGCAAACAACACAAAGCATTGACTTGCCTACATTCTCTATAACCTAGCTTCTACAATGTCGAAGAAAGATCTAGTAGCGAGTGAAGAAGAAACAACTTACCTTTTCCGAAGGTCCAGAGATTTGAGGTGAAGGAATTAAGCAGATGAAGGAGCTGGAGCTTAACTGCAGAGTAGACAATGGATCGATGAACTGCGTTTCAGATCCCCAATTGCTTGGCTTTTTTTGACACTATATGCCATTTTTTCCATAGAAAATCTAAGTGATCTCTTAATTTTTATTTTTCAATAAATCATCTCTTAATTTATATTTTAAGTGCAAATACAAATGGCTTCCTTTTTTTATTCGAATAAATAAATCCTTAATTAATGCGTTGATCTTCCTTAATTAATATCCGAGGATTATAAGGTATATCCGTTGATTTTTCTTAATTATGTGGTTTATTCTTTGATTATGGAGAGATGGAATTGCTCACCCGATTTTAAACCCCTCTTTTCATCATCAACTTTCATTCTCCTCATATAACACCATCTCCAAATAGAGATAAGACCATCTCCAAATAGAGATGGCAATGGAGTTGCAACAGTTTGGGTAATAGAATACCTAGACCGTCATGTGCCCCTCATAGAAGATTCGTGCCCCATTTCGCGACGTATCATAAATGATTGTCCCACGTTCTGCCCCGTGTGGGGTGGGTTTGACCCACACCCCGTCCCGTTTATATAAAAAAAATTAAATATCAAAATTATGAAAAAATTAACGTATTCCAACAATATCATACATTGATACATATATAAATATAAAAATAAGTTAATTATAATCATTTTAATTTTATCTTATAAGATTCATTATGAAATAATTTTAATTTATTCGTATAATCATATCTTTAATCATAACGAACACTTCTCAAATAAGATAAAATTAAAATGATTATAATTAACTTAGATTTATTTTTCTAAATATATGTATCTTAAATCACAAATTCTCCTGTGCACCTGGTGCACGGATCTTAGATCCGTGCAATCCGGGTCGACCCGATCCGGATCTAGCGAATTTTTTTTTTTTTTTTTATAAATTTTATACTTTGACCTTTATGTACAAATTTGGTGACTTTTATATACAAATGTTGTGACCTTTATGTATAAATGTTGTGACCTTTATACATTGTAACTTAGAAAAAAAAGGAAGAATTTGTACATAGATACCTTTATGTAATATTCATGTGACCTTTTATATATATTCATATGACCTTTATATAATATATAAAGGTATATAAAGGTATGAATATTTATACATAAAGGTCACATAAACATACATAAGGATCATATGAATCTAACATAAAGGTATCTATGTATAAATTTTGCTGAAATTCTTCATTTTTTTCTAAGTTATTTAACATAAAAGTTACAAAATTTATACATAAAGGTCACAGAATTTGTATATAAAGGTCACCAACTTTGTACATAAAGGTTTTGCCCTGGAATAAAAAAATCAAAAAAAAAAAAAACAAAAGTGCGCGGATCCGGGTCGACCCGAATTGTATGTACACCAATATATAGTAGTCATACTCATCTTAAATATATGCACGTATATATATATATAAAATACATAGCGGGGCGAGGGACGGGTCGTGGCGCGAAGGACGGGGCATAAGACAGATTCAAACCTGTCCCATCCCAAATATTTCGGGTCAGGTCGGATACCCACTGATCGGATCAAAATTGTCCATCCCTATCTCTAAAAAAAGTGACAAATTTAATGGTAAACTTTAATTTGGTGGAAAACTCATCTTCAATGCAATGGTAAAATTGAACTCAAATTGTCACCATGAATATGCCACTTACTATTCCATAACTTAAATTCACTTTTTTTTGATTTAATTTTGAATTGCTTTTTTCTTTTAACTTAACTATTTTGGTGATTTTCAAATTTTCATGGAGCGCTAAACTCCATTTTTTATTTAAGAGATAATCAAGGCTTGGTTCTTATATTGTTGTGAGATCTAATTTATTTTCGTCGGTCTTTCTTTTGTTATTCATATATCTTCTATGTATCTTGTTTTTTTTTTTTTTGATGAATTGTTTAAAAATGATTTTTTGTCAAGATAATATATTGCAATTGAAACGTTAAATCCGTAACTGCTTAATTGTTCTAATTCTTGTGGAAATTAACGTAGTTGATTATATAAAGATTTTCAATTCTCTATTTTGAAGATATGTGGTCTAGTCTAAATAAACTTACATGTGCATTTGTTCGTTAGAATTGGGTCATTCTAAATTTTAATACAATTAGTAAATTAAATTTTAAGATGATATCTAAGGTAATAATTAGAGATTGTATCATAATTACACAATCATAAGGAAATATTAGGTCGTTAGGTCGTACCAACGACGGTAACCAATTTAACCTTGAAAGAAAGATAAAATTCTTACATCTATAATCAACATTTGAATCATTCTTTAATTATTTATTGGTTATATATTTTTATTTCATTGAATTCATCTTAGTTAATTTTAATCGTTTTCATTTTAAGTTATCAACTACAAAAAAATTCAGAAAAAATCCCAATCATTTATTTTTAACAAGTATGTAAAATTATAATCTTTTATCAATTTCTGTGGATTCGATCTTACCATTGCCAGCTCAAATTTATATCTTTAGAGTAAGTTTTATTATTTTTATTTATATCTTTAGAGTAAGTTTTATTATTTGTTGGATTCAACGCTTATCGATTGTATTTCGCGATCATATAAATTTTTTTTTAAATAATTGATTTTATAGATGGATGATTTCGTATTTTCTATTAAATAAACATTATATTCACATGTTATTATGAATCTTTTAATAAAAACATAGTTGTTTCGGATTTCCATAATCAGTTTGTAGATTATATAATACTTAATTATTGTCCACGATTGGACGGCTGGTTCACCGTGGTGAACTAGAAAAAAAAACATTGTACAATAATTGTACATGATCTGTGTGGAAAAAAAATCAGGATTGGAGCGTACAATGCACGCGCCACATATGCATGTGAGACGGTAGCAGATCCCCCATGTACATGATTCCTTTTCTTTTGCTTTTTTTTCTTTTTCCTAATTATTATTAATTATTTTTATTTATTTTTCTTAATTATTACTAATTATTTTGTATTTTTTAAGATGATAAAAATCGATGATAAAATTATATAGCAACACAATTTTTTTTTTCTAATTTTGTAAAATTAATTTAGATGATAAATATTTTCAAATTAAAATAGAGCCGTTTATGGTCGTTGCCAAAATAGAGTCATTTAGATTCTTGTTCAATTTTATGTACTACTTCATTAAATTCTTGTTAATTTGATGTACTACTTTTTTGAATTTATAATAATTGTTTACAACTATATATTTTTCCAAATGCAAAATAAATTGATTTTTTGATAATTCGTCCAAATATGACGAAATAAATTTATAAGATTTTTTCTATAATATCTTGAAAAAATATAAATTATAAAAATTGATATTTCTTTTATTCATATTATTGTAAATATAAAATTATTTTAGATGATAAAAATTCTCAAATTAAATATTAGAATACTTGGATAAAAATATAATTTCATTGTAGTTATCCAAATAGTGCTTAACCAATGATATGGTTAGAGAAGTTAAAAAATATGAGTTATAGTTAATAGAATGATGATGTGGAGGGGTAGGTAGAGGAGAGAAAGTTAACTATAACTCAATTTTTTCTCCCCCATTGTAAATGCTCTAATAAAACCATTGATCCTATGGAATAAGTTGTCTCTTTCGGTGCACCTAATTGGTTTGGCAGGTTTTTGTAACATCCTGATTTTTTGAAATATTTTTTTTAGAGTATAAATCAAAACTTAAATAAATAGAATTTTATGAATTTATATTAGACAAATTATATACATTAAATAAATACATTAAATAAATATAAACTTCATGAATATGTAGCGGAAGACTTAACGATGAGTTTGACTAATTAATTAAACTTTATTAAAATGACTTAACGTTAAAAGATAAACTATAAATAAAAAACACAGAAGATGTTTTTATAAAATCATGATGATTAAATTAAATAAATTTCTTGTCACCAACTACCACACATCCACTCCACTCCACTCCACATCAAGCATTTTATTCTGTAAAGTTAAATTTGATATATGGAATGAGCAAAACTCTAGCTCAGTGGGGACATACTTGTCAAGATTAAAGACATCATGTAATAGCAAGACAAATATCACAACATTTAAGCAAATAAACATTTCCTCATCTTAGGATTGGTCAATCTATTTTGAGCACGACAGGCATACCCGAGAATCTAACTTTTGATCCTTTGACCTCCGAGGTCCTTAGCTAATTCTCATGCATAGATCATAGACATAGCAAGCATTTTCATCTCATGCATAGATCATAGCAAGCATTTTTATAAAAAATTTCTCATGACATATTGCATCAATTCATCAATCACTTTCATACAAAACATTTAATAAAGACAAACACATGAAAAGAATCCCCAACTTAAAAGTTAAAAGTCTTGAGCAGAAGAAAAATATATGCAATCATATCCCTTGCGAGTCACACCCTCTCCATCACCTAATCATCTATAACGAACAACTAACTTAATATCTAATGGCCTAAAGAAAAACTTCATTAATTATTTTAATTAAATTAAAACTCTAAAATGGTTTTAGGACATCTTGGAGGATAAATGAAAACTTTTTGAACTTTTTTGGAGAAGTACGATATGAAGTTTAAGTTGGAAGATTTTAAAAAGCCTCTAGTTAGAACATCCACACCAGTTGCTGTAAGTCTCACACTACACTACATGTAGTGTGAGATTTTGCTGCAGCAGTACCACTACATTTCACACTACACTATAAAAATGAATAGTGTACCACTACATGTAGTGGTCACTATTGCACTACACTACATTTTTATTTTTACTTTATGATTATTTTTAATACAATTTTAATTTCACAATTTATTTTTAATAGAATTTGCATTTCATTATTTCATAAAACAATATTATTGTTTATGAAAAAATTATTATTTACTATATGTGTATAATATAAAAGTAAACATAATACATTCAATCACAAAGTACATTAAATTAAAATACATAAATCACAAAATACATCAAGACAATTAGGCTAAAATAACTAAATTAAAATAAACATAAAACATCTAGATTACGATTAGGCTTGAAAAAGTACAATACGAGAATTTAAATGTCCTAATTAATAATCTCCGAGATTACTTCCCGACCCTCCGAGATCTGAAAAATATTCGTTGTACATATTAAAAGTATTATTTGTTGATGGTTGTTGGGAAAGTTCTTCATTTTTTCGTATAATTTGTTCTTGTTTTTTTCGAAAATATTCACGTTGGCGTGGATCTCCAATGCTATCCAAATCAACCATCATAATTCTTTCATCTCGTGCTTCTCTTCGCTCCTCACAGTCATGGTCTCTTTTCTCACTCGACTCCTTTAAAAAACTTAGAAGGGCTTCATTATTTTTGTGCATAGTGTTTGTCAAAATTATGCAATTAATAAGTTTAAACTTGTATAAATTTTAAATCAATAAAAAATATTTAAGCATTAAAATATTTATTTTTTAAAATACATAAGATCTTGCGATCCTAAATTTTAAATATGGAATCTAGGTTGTTAAATCAATAACATTTATAAATTTTACAAAGATCTAAGTAGTATAGTTATGGGTTTCTAATTTTTGAAACTTAAATTGCACAAACAATAAATTTTGTGGAGCTGTAAAATAAATTTAATATACTAAGAAATATAAAACCTTTTATTTTGAAAGTTTTCCAGAAGATAAAAGACATGTTAATAGACAACGAATTCAAAATTCAAAGAATTTGAAGATCTTTAGCTATGAGTATTTGTTGGTCCCAAGTGGTGTCCGAGGTTCAGAGGGGGGGTGAATGAACCTTGGTCGATTTTTCAAAATCTTTAAAACAACCGTTCTGTACTGCAAGTTACTTGAGCTTACAGCGATAGATGGTTACTGCTTGCAGCGCTAGAATGCAGTGCTGCACGCTGTAACCTGGAGTTTTGTACGCAGCGGAAATATACTTTTAAACACAAGGCTGTTTTACACAAGAATGCTTTTTTTAAACGTTTTATGATGAGAAAGACAGATATATGCAGAAAATAAGAACAGATAAATAAAGCGATAAAAACACTTATGGCTGATAGTGGTTCGAAGGTGGTGTAATCCTTCTACGTCCATTCTACTGCTCCTCGAGCAGGAACTTTGTTAAGCAAGATTGATTTACAGGACTCTCCTAACAATCTATCAACTTACAAAGTTAACCACCTACTGAAGTCCAGCGTACACACAGCAACTGCAAACTTCAAAGGCTAACCCACACAGGGTTCTATACTCCCACACAGGGAAGCTGCCTAACTCTAGACAATTAAAACAAACAGCAAGGATCTCTCCTATCAACTGCTTGACACCACTAAAACAACCTAAGCACACAGCAACAAGGTTAAAAGGATAAAAGGTTTTCTTCAACTTGTGCTTCGAAGTGAGCTTCTGAATCCATAAGGAATCTTTCAGCTTGAACTCTGCTTCACTTCGATAGGTTGAGTGACTGAAAATGTTGGCTTGAATGCTTTGAATTTGTAAGCTTGAAACTTTCGCGTATGGAAATTAGTTGACAGTATCAGTAACAGTAACCAGCTTCAGTACTCCTCGACCTCTATTTATACTTGTAGGAGAAGATGTCCGTTGAAGGAGACATCCCTCTTTTGAATTTGAATTAGCCTGTCCAAAGTATGGTTCGCATTTAATGCGACTTGACTTTTCCTTTCGGAGCATTTAATGCGGCAGATGCGGCTCGCAGCTTTCTGCGGCGCGTCAGTCCATGTGGCATCTTCTTATTGGCTCCGTGTCTGTTACTTTGACTTTTTCTTGAACGGCTCTTTTGTTCCTGCTTGGATCTTCGTTCCTCGTACTGCATTTATCCTTCCTAGGATCTGCAGGATACTTCGTCTTGTAGTTGGCGCTGTATTTACTTAACTATCCTGTAAGTCTGCGCTGTATCCTTGGTCTTTGTGCAGCTGATGTATTCTTTCAGTGCTGCTGTATTTTAGACCTGCTTGCAGTATCATCTGGTAGTGCTGCTGTAATCATCGTTCTAGCAGTACTCCTGTATCCTTTTCATGCAGCGATGCTGCACGCCGTTCTTCCTTGTCTTGCTGTATTGAAGTACAGCCTTATTTATGCTTTGTTGTTCTTTTCTTCTTCCAGCAATGCTGTATCCTGTCTTTATACAGCGATACTGTATCCTGCCTTCTTGCAGCGATATCTTCCTTTAAAGCTTAGATGCAGTTTTATCCTCTTTTAACCTCCATTTTAATCCTTGACTCAAGACTCAATTCTAGTCTATTTATTCACTTAAACAACGTGAAAATGGGATACTCAAAACTTCCTATTACATGATTGGTTTGTCTCATCAAAATCTAAACAATGAAATCCCAACAGTATTAATCTCGTAAAGTAGAAAAGTGTATATCGTGAATCTTTCAAAGCGGAAAAAAAATTAATTTTTAAATGAAATATTTATCGGATTAAATTAAAAATGATAGAATATGAGTGACTCAGAAAATAGGCCATCAAGTGAAGAACTCAGAATCGGAAGATTCGAGCTCAAAACTGACCGGATTAGTACTGAATCGGACGTTGCATGTAAGCCTGCTACATGGATCGGAAACTCCAAATTGCTAGGGTTTATATGCAGCAGTTATGGTTGCAACTGAAATTAGTTACTATCGGTTAAGGCAATGGTAAAATTGTCAAGGGCGTTTATTCTACAAGTATGAGTCTATATATGATTGTAGTTTGAGAGCAAATTACAGAAGAAAGCAATAGTAATCAGATTAGGCGCAAGATAGGGTTTTCATTTTAAGAACCCTATTTCTGAATTTCTTGTATAACTTTGATTCTTCGATTGGATAGTGAATTGGTCGATCTGGGAAAGTGGATGTAGGTCGATATTAAAGTCGAACCACTATACATCGTTTGTGTGCTGATTTACTTGGTTTTTCGTTTTCAATTCTTGTGATCAAATTGGGGTTCTCATAATTAGGGTAAGTTTCTTGCGAATTCTCTATATTGAGCTGAACAATTTGGTGTTTGAATCAACAAATGGCACCGTCTGTGGGAACCGCGATTATAGCACGTAAGCACCATGAAGCTCGACGTAGAGAAGTTCACCGGAGATGAAGAATTCAACCTCTAGAAAGTGAAGATGGAGGTGTTTCTTATGCAGAATAACTTGGAAGATGCATTGAAGGAATCGCTCGTTACATCTTCATCTAAAGCCACCGAAAAGATAAAGGAGATCAAAAAGAAAGCCAAGAGTGCTTTGATTTTATGTCTAAGTGGAACAGAGTATGTAAAGAAAAGACTACAAGGGCTATCTGGCAAAAACTTAATTCAATCTATATGACCAAGTCTTTAGTAAGTAGATTGTATCTGAAGCAAAAACTCATCTCCTTTAAGATCCAAGATGAAAGAAAGGTGCTAGAAAGGCTAAAAGATTTCAACAAAATATGTGATGATTTGGAGAATATTGGAGAGGAGATGAAGGATGAAGACAAGGCTCTCCTATTCTTAAACTCACTGCCTAAGTCTATGGAGCACTTTAGGGATGCTTTGGTTTATGGGAGATTCTTTTCTCTCACGCTTGAAGAGGTTCAAGAATCTATCAAGACCAAGCTCATCAGCTTTGGAAACCAAGAGCCAAGATCATCTAATCAAGCTGAGAGCGCTGTTGTGAAGTATAAAAGTAACAAGAAAAGAAAAGCTCAAGGCAAAGGACAAGGCAAACAGATCGTGCCTGAGCCCAAGTCTGGGAATAAGCAAGTGGAAATAAGAAGGTGCTTCTCTTGTCATAAGGTAAGGCACATCAAGAAGAATTGTCTTGATAAAAAGAAAACACAAAATAATCAGCAAACTTCAGTAGCAGAAGAAGCCTACACTAATGTTGAGATGTTGTGCATTGTTAACACTCAACTAAAGAATGAATGGGTGTTGGACTTCGACTGCTCATTTCATATGTACCCAGTTAAGGAATGGTTCTTAGATTTAAAATATAAAGAATCAGGATTAGTACTTCTTGGCAATGACCAGACATGCAAGATCTCAGGGATTGGGAGTGTAAAACTCAAGCTGCATGATGGAAGGATTGGAGTACTCTTAAAAGTCAAGTATATTTCCCAACTTAAAAGAAACTTGATCTCACTTGGTGTGTTGAATGAAACAGGTTATGAATTGAGAACAAACCAAGGACAGCTCTTGATTACTAAGGACAATGTGGTGATGAATGGCAGGAAGACAAATGGCTTATTCACCTTAATAGGAATAACTATAGAAGGTCAAAGTTTATCCTGTTATGAGCAATCAAGAAGCTATCATATGGCATAAAAGGCTGGGGCATGTAGGAGAGAAAGGACTTCAAGAGTTATCTAAGAGACAACTCTAGGTGGAGCTAGCATCCCAAGGCTTGAAGCATGTGATCTTTATGTGTAAGGAAAAGCCAGCAAATAAAGATTTCCAGATGTCATTCATACTACTAAGGGGATTTTGGACTATGCTCATGCTAATGTCTGGGGACCTGCAAGAACTGAATTCCAAGGTGGAGGTAAGTACTTCTTGTCCATAATAAATGATTTTTCTAGAAAAGTATGGATATATATCATGAAGCATAAAAGTGAGGCCTTTAGTAAGTTTAAAGAATGGCTAAAGCTGCAAGAAAATAAAACTGGAAAGACTATGAAACACCTAAGAATTGATAATGGACTAGAGTTTGTTTCAGAAGAATTTCATGAGTTTTGTAGGTCTAAGGGTATATCTAGACATAGAACAGTAGCTACACCACAACAAAATAGCATAGCTGAAAGAATGAATTGAAATATACTTGAAAGGGTTAGGTGTCTACGTCTAGATGCTGGATTGCCTAAATATTTTTGGGGAGAAGCTGATACCACTGTTGTGTATTTGATAAATAAATGTCCTTCTTCAGCCATTTCTTTTAAAACTCCTGATGAGGTTTGGTATGAAAGACAAACTAACTATCAATCTCTGAAAGTGTTTGGATGCCTAGCTTTTGTTCATGTCAGACAGGACAAGCTGGAACCAAGGGTCTTGAAGTGCATTTTCATTGGGTATCCTCAAGGAATAAAAGGCTATAAACTCTGGTGTTTGGAAGCTGGAAATCAGAAATACATTATCAGCAAAGATGTAGTGTTTAGAGAATCAGTAATGAGCTACAAGATGTGTTCCAACTAAGCAATAGATTCTGAGATTCAAATGTATACAAAATCTGATGAACAGCTTCAAGTCCAGGTGGAGCTTCAAGCATTATCTGATAAAATAGACAACAAGGATCAAGAAGATCCTCAAATCACAGAGAAACTACAATATATGGAGCAAGAGGATCAACAACTACCTCAAGATCTCAGTAGCTATAGTTTAGCTAGAGATAGGGGAAGAAGGGTTTTACACCCTCCTCATAGATATGTAGAAGCTGATGTTGTGTTATATGCTCTAATTATAGCTCAAAACATTGAATATGCAGAGCCTATAAGCTATAAGGTTGAAATACAATCAGAAGATAGGGACAAGTGGATTCAAGCAATGAATGAAGAATTAATATCCTTAGAAAAGAACAAGACTTGGATTCTAGTCAACAAACCAAAGGTCAGAAAGTGATCGGATCTAAGTGGATTTTCAAGAGAAAATTTGAGGTTTCTGAAAAGGAACATATCTGGTACAAGACAAGATTAGTTGCCAAAGGTTTCACATAAAGGGAATGTATAGATTTTAATAAAATTTTCTCACCTATTGTTAAACATATCAGAATTTTGCTTGTCTTAGTTGTTCAAACATGAATAGAGCTTTATCAATTGGATGTAAAATTGGCATTTCTTCATGGAGACCTGGAAGGAACCCTCTATATGCAGCAGCCAGAAGGTTTTGTACAGCAAGGAGATGAAGGAAAAATTTGCCTTTTAAGGAGATCTCTCTATGGACTCAAACAAAGTCTAAGGCAATGGTACAAGAGGTTTGACACTTTTATGATTAGCATAGGTTTCTATAGATGCAAGCATGATAGATGTGTATACTGTGATAAATCAGGAAATACACCTTACACTAAAATATATATGTAGATGATATGCTAATAGTTAGCTTAAGTTTAGCTAAAATCAAATTGCTTAAGAATAAGTTGAAGTCTCAGTTTGAAATAAAGGACCTAGGACAAGCAAAACGAATTCTATGTATGGACATATACAGATGTAAATCTGGAACTGAACTTGTGTTGCATCAATCTGATTATGTGCAGAAAGTGTTGAGAAGATTCAGGATGCATGAATCAAAGTTAATAACTACACCACTAGGGGCTCAATTTAAACTATCTGTTAAACACAAGCTTAAAACTGATCAGGGAAGAGTTAATATGCAACATCTTCCCTATGATAGTGGAGTAGGTAGTATCATATATTTAATGGTATGTACAAGGCCTGACTTAGCTTTTGCTATTAGTGCGATTAGTAGATACATGACTGATCCTTTTGAAGATATCATTGGGAAGCTCTTAAATGGATGTTTAGATACTTAAGAGGTTCAAACAATGTAGGATTGAAATTTACCAAATATACTACTAACACTGATTTTCTTGAAGGGTTTGTAGATTCAGATTTTGCAGGAAATTTAGATAATAGGAAGTCACTTACTGGTTACATATTCAAGCTCTTTGGAACTGTTGTAAGCTAGAAATCAATCCAACAACCAGTTGTAGCTCTCTCCACCACTAAAGCAGAATACACAGCCATGAGTGAAGCTGTGAAAAAGGCTATTTGGTTGCAGGGAATGCTGGAAGAATTAGGGATTAAGCAAGACAGGATTGTGATCAATTGTGATAGCCAAAGCACCCATCATCTAGCAAAACACCAAGAGTTTCATGAACGATCCAAGCATATAGATATCAAGTATCATTTTGTTAGAGATGAAATAGAGAAGGGGTCTGTGGAAGCAAGGAAGATCAAAATTGAGGAAAATTCTGCTGATATGCTCACAAAAGCATTACCCAGCAACAAGTTCTCTTATTGTATGCAGCTGGTAAATCTCAGCTGCTGGATTAAAACTTGAAGTAAAGTTGAAGATCGAAGATCAAACCATTTTCAGATTCAAGGTGGAGAATTGATGGAATATGAGTGACTCAGAAAATAGGCCATGAAGTGAAGAACTCAAAACCGGAAGATTCGAGCTCGAAACCGGCCAGATTAGTACTGAATCGGATGTTGCATGCAAGCCTGCTGCATGGTCCGAAAACCCCAAATTGCTAGGATTTATATGTAGCAGTTATGGTTGCAACTGAAATTAGTTACTATTGATTAAGACAATGGTAAAATTGTTAGAGGGCTTTTATTCTACAAGTATAGGTCTATATATGATTGTAGTTTGAGAGCAAAATACAGAAGAGAGCAATAATAATCAAATTAGGCGCAAAATAGGGTTTTCATTTTAAAAACCCTAGTTTCTGAATTTCTTGTATAACTTTGATTCTTCGATTGGATAGTGAATTGGTCAATCTGGGAAAGTGGATGTAAGCTGGTATTAAAGCCGAACCACTATACATCGTTTATATACTGATTTACTTGGTTTTTCGTTTTCAATTCTCGCGACCAAATTGGGGGTTCTCATAATTAGGTTAAGTTTCTTGCGAATTCTCTATATTGAACTTAGCAATTTGGTGTTTGAATCAACAATTTTTTTTATTGTAGATCAAAACTCTAATATTACATAATCTGATCAAATATTATAAAATTAAAAAGTATACAAATAATATTTTTTTAATTTTTAAATCAATAATACTAAAAATGATAAATTTTGAAAGTGAGAAATATAAAATTCATATAAAATACAATATGACTCGAATTGACATAAAAAGTTTACAGAAGATCAATGTTACAGTAAACCATAAAATACTAAAATTTCATAAAATTATAAGTATGTAAATATTTATTTTAAAATATTTAAATCAGAAACGTGAACATGTCGATTCTTGTACTGAAGGAATAGAAAATTCGTTTTAAATAGGTTAAAACTCCGATCGACTTGAATTTTTTTTATTGAGTATTAAATATATATCAAAGATCAACATATTAAATTTGGAGGTATCTAACTATGAATTTAAATAGTTAACTAACCATTCTAGATTTGAAATTAAAGCAAAAGATGTGTTTCCTCAAATTTAATTTTTTGACATGATCTAAAAAATCTAACCCTTCCTAAGTTAATTGTATTCTAACTCAAGATCTCACTTGGATTTATCATATATATAAGAATTAAAGAAATTATTCTAGGATTAACATGAAAATGAAATTATGAGAAAAAGGGAAAAACACGTACCTTCTAAAAGAGTTTGAAAATTCTAACCTAGCGTATCATCTTTTCTCCTACTTATATGATGAGATTTAGGATTCTAAACCTAATAATGATGTAATGAGCTTCCTAACTTTTGGGCTCATACTAAAAGAAATCTAATAAGATTTGGCTTGTAATCCAAATTAGATCCATCATATAAATGAAATGGGAAACAAGGGAGAGATTAAGAAATAGAAAATAAAATAAATGAATTGTTGCATTAAAACGGCGGCGCCATGTGCTGGTTTTTTTCAACCAGCAGAGAATCTAAGTCCGTATTTTATTACCTTTTTACTATAATTTGGGTGAAAAATTTAAAATGACACTTAAACTTATATGTATATAGCACAAAATTATTGATTGTGATATGATGTAAAATGTTATTTATATGTTATCAATAAAAGTAAAATTATCAATTTTTTATATTTATAGTGAAAAGAAAGATCTATTTTAATAAAAAAATTAATCCATTATTCTAATTGTGATAGAAAATATCATATTATTCTATAATTAATAAGTGGCTTTGGGATGACTATTTAAAAATAGGGTATGAAAAAATACTGAGTCGTTTTGAAAAACATAGGAACATGGATGAAAAAATCCGGATAAATCGGCGGTATATCGTCGATTTATCCCCAAAAACAGTCGATGGATATCGATATGGGTTGACGAAATAATTCGTTATAATATCACCGATATATCGGAGATATATCCTTATCGGTTAATAGTACACCTAATAATATCACCGATATATCGGAGATGTATCCTTATCGGTCAATAGTACACCTAATATGCAATATATCGCTGATTTATCGACTGTTGGTGGACAAGTTTTTTTTTTTAATAATTGGTTGGTGGAAGTAGAGCCGGTGGTGCAGGGATTGGTGCTATTGGAAAGAATTACGGAAAAAGACATGGTTTTAACTGTTTCCAAGATGAGAGCTTAAACACTGATGATGAGAGCTCAAACACTGATATTGAATCACTTTCTATGATTCTTGATTCAATGAGAGTGAGCAATGATCCTTACGATATATATCAACCGTCGTATTCTCACGGCTTGGTGTGGTCAAAATCCATTTTATAACTCACTACCTGAAATGTCTCATGGAGGTTTAAGTATGCATCAATATAGTCAACCATATTAGGTCAATCCACATTACCAAATTTATGAAAACACAGTTGGAAGAAGTAAAGAAAAAATTATCTCCATGATTACGCTGAAAATTTGTCTAGTATTTTAAGTTGGTATCAATATTGTTTGACTCAAGATGACATGTCGTCTTATTCATTTGAACCTTAAAGGAGTTGAAGTTATTATTATGTCATGTATAAATCAATATGAGTCAACATTTATATAATAGTTTATTTTTTAATGTTGGTTGTAAACATATTTTTTTGTTTGAAATTTAATTTCAATATATATTAATATTCATTATAATATTATGTAAAGTGCTAGATACATTTTTCATTTTTTTTACTTTTTTTATTTTTTTCTCGAAATTATCGATATTTCCATCAATGATAATATATTCATCGATATATCTATAAAATTAAGGAGAATCACTTATGTGCCCCTGGGGCACCGTGCCCCCACCCATATATATATAATTTTTTTTATGTTTATTCTTCCTTTTTTTTCTTTTTTCTCTCTCTTTTTCTTTCCTTCTTTTTTCCTTTTTTTTTCTTTTTTTTCAATTTCTTCTCACATCTCTTAAGATCAATAATTTTTTTTTCAATTTTTTCTCAATTTCTACACTTAATCAACAATATTATAAATTTTGGATTCTTATAGTTCTAAAATCTAGGATTCTTTGCGTCAACAATGGAGAAAGATTTTAACAATAAATAAGGTAAAGTATTTGGCTGAAAACAAGAACTTTTGAGATATCAATGATTTGTTCTTTAGGTATTACAAAATTACATGCTTGAATAATATGTAAGTTATACCTTCAAAATATTATGAAAATACTTTTGAGATATTACGATTTGTAATACCTGAAAGGAACATATGTAATACCTATAATGTATTTATGTAATATTTGAAAGGAACATGTCTAATGCCTATAAAGTACTTATGTAATACTTGAAATCAACATGTGTAATACCTGTAAGGTATTTATATAATACTTGAAATGAACATGTGTAACACCTATAAGGTACTTATGTAATACTTGAAATGAACATATGTAATACCTATAAGGTACTTATGCATTACTTCAAAGGAACTTGTGTAATATCTATGAGGTACTTATGTAATACCTGAAATGAAAATATGTAATACTTAAAGTGAAAATGTGTAATATCTGTAAGGTACTTATGTAATACCTGAAATGAAAATATGTAATATTTAAAGTGAAAATGTGTAATATCTGTAAGGTACTTATGTAATACTTGAAATGAACATGAGTAATACCTGTAAATCATGAAATTTCAAATGTTTCATCTTTTTCCTCAAAAGCAGCAAATCATGATTTCATATTATTTGAAATAATTGATTTTTAATGTTTTAAAATTATTGTAATAAATTGTGATTTGAAATCAATTATCTAAATCAATAAAAATGAGTAAAAGAGAAGAAGAAGAAGAAGAAAAAACTTCATAAATGACTCTATAGAGATTTGAAGAAGAATAACAACAAGAAAATAGAGAAGAAGAATAATGTATAAAACAAATAAGAAGAATAACAAATTGATAAGAAAAGAGATTAAGAAGAAGAATGAGAGAAAAGGAAAAAAAAAGAGGAAAAAGAAGAAAGCAGCGCTGTTTTTATACTAATACTTGAAGGGTTACAATGTGATACCTTAATAGTAAATGTGTGATACCTTAAGAGTAAATAAGTGATACCTGAAAGTATAAAATTCAGATGGTGTGCGGTGCACACCAGTTATGGTGTAGCCGCCGCGCGTGGGGGCGCGTGGACGCGCGTAAAAGTGCCCACGCGCCGGTTCGGGTTGGGGACACGGATCTAATATCCATACCCCTGGTGCATAATATCCATACCCCTGGTGCATATAAGTTTTAGCCAAGGACGAAAATATCCGGATATATCCGCGATATATCCCCGATATATCCCGATATATCCATAAAATCAGCCGATGAATATCGATATGGGCTGACAAAATAATCCGTTATAATATTCGGATATATCGAAGATATATCCTTATCGGTGAATAGTACACCTAATCTGCAATATATCTCTGATATATCCGGATATATCCGGGATATATTGCCAATTTATCCCCGATATATCGGTGGACTAGTTTTTGTTGGTTTTTTTTAGTGGAAGCCACTTGTTATTGAAACACTGATATTGAATCACTTTCTATGAGTCTTGATTTAATGAATATGAGTAATGATCCTTACGATACATATCAACCGTCGTGATTTAATGAATATGAGTAATGATCCTTGCGATACATATCAACCGTCGTATTCTCACGGCAGACATAACACTTCACAGCTTGATTGGTCTAATCAAAATATAACACTTCACAGCTTGATTGGTCTAGTTAAAATCCATTTTATAACTCACTACCTGAAATATCCTATGGAGGTTCAAACATGCATCAACATAGTCAATCATATTGACTCAATCCACATTAATATCCTATGGAGGTTCAAACATGCATCAACATAGTCAATCATATTGACTCAATCCACATTAATGGAAACACAGTTGGAAGAAATAAAGAAATATATAAAAGTTATTTTCATGATTACGCTGAAAATTGGGTCAATCCACATTAATGGAAACACAGTTGGAAGAAATAAAGAAATATATAAAAGTTATCTTCATGATTACACAGTAAAGAAATATATAAAAGTTATCTTCATGATTACGCTGAAAATTGGTCTAGTATCTTATCAATATTGTTTGACTCATGACATGTCATCTTATACATTTGAACCTAATAGGAGCTCAAGTTGTTACTAGGTCATGTATTAATTGTCAATGGTAATTTGACATGTAAACCAATATGAGACAACATTTATATAATAGTTTATCTTTTAATGTTGGTTGTAAATATATTTTTTTTGTTTGAAATTTAACTTCAATATATATTAATATTCATTATAATATTATATAAAGTGCTAGATACATTTTTAAAAAAAAAATTCAATTTTTTTACTTTTTTTTCAAAATTACCGATATTTCCACTGATATCAATATATCCATAAAATCAACATATCGATATATCCATAAATACGGATATTTTTGTCCTTGGTTTTAGCCAAAATTAAGATATCGATATATTCACAATTATCGATATTTTTGTCTAGTAACAGATTCGTTGATATACAATGGTGCAAGAAGTCTGAGAGACAGGGAATCATATTCCAGAGTGCCTTCTCTCCTTGCCTCCTCTTTCTCGTATGGAACTCTGAGCAGGATTTCTCAGCAGGTACTCTCAATGTCTGCACACACAACCATTTACGTTTAAACACACGCTATACACTGAAACATATGATCGTCTTCTTCTCGTTGCCGACTTGATTTTACTTCTGCGCAACCTTCCTCTGTTTCGTGGTTTGAAGCGAAGAAAGAGAGAGTATTTGTTGTTGCTTTGATTTTGTTTCGTGCAAGGAGGTATTTTACGCTCAACTCTCGCTATTTCTGTGAAGTTTGACTGTTATGACTACGATTATCTGTCTTTCCCTTTGTTTTGCGCTGGGTTCAGTGATCAGACTGCTTTTTTAGGCTTTTGAGTGTTTTTTAAGCTTCATCTGTGTGGAAAAGCGATTTTTGTAGTATTGACTGTTTGGTTGCATGGCGTTAAGAGTGATTTGTTTTTTCTCCGACGCCATTGTAGTGCTTCTGCTCTATTTCTGGATTTAACTGGTTGGGGGAGGGGGGGGGGGGTTTCTTATACTTTTTGTTTATATCATATTTTATAGGAGTTTGCCTCCACTTACATTGTAAAGATTTGCTCATTGCTTCATAAAATTTGGGTCCCTTGGTTTATATTATAATATGAAAATTTTGACCTCCTTGGGACCAAATCCTAGGTGGTCCCTTTATGTTGCCTTTGTTTTGATTTTGTTTTTCCCTTGATGTTGATGCTGAGTTGGGGCATTTTGTTTTTAATGGTAGTTCCAATGTTGTTGCTCGTTTATCTTTCTTGCTTTTGTGGTTCATAGAGTAAAACTATTCAATTTAATTTTTATTCTGCATCACTCTATTAAATTTTCTTACTTCCACAATCACATTGCGTTTGATGCATTTGATTTTATGGTAGCTTTGAGTCAAGTAATGTACCCACATTCTAAAAACTGTTGGTATTATTAGTATTTAGAGATTAGCAGTTGGTTTGCCAAAGTAGAAATTCCTCTATCCTATGCCCTTTGTTCCTTATGCTTTGAGAAGAATTATGTAACCTATGTTCTTTTCCGCCTAATGGCATGTTATGACAGGAGTTGCAATGGGAGATTCCCTCTCGGAATTAAAGGAAGGTGATCATTGCTTTTTACTTAATCTTATACTTAATTTTTATTTTTTCTGTTTGTCACGAACAAGTTGCTGTGCGACCCATGGTAAAATGACCATACCTTTGTCAGCCATGTGGCTTTTACATGCATGCATATTGACTAAAACATGAAAAAAGAGAAAAAAACCACCCCAAAGATATCCACAGGTGTCTTTGTTAAACCCAGTTTTCCAGATTCGGTATATCTATATTTGATTTTTTGTTCATGAACTTTAATAAATCATCTGACCTCCACTTGTCCATTCTTATGTCGGTGCTTTGCTAGTATATCGATTTGTACAAAATTGTTGTGTACCTTGGAGGTACCTTTATCCCTAACCTTTTGATGCAAAGTGCAGGTTGTTCTAAACTGCTTGTTAAACTTACTAAGGATCGCAAAATTATAAGTTGGGGAGCATGTGATAAACCACCTGATCAATTGTACGTTACTTCACAGCCACTAAATCTACTGATTCATCCTTGAACTTCAAATTTTGCATCGATGAGTACTTCTGTGTGAAAGCAAAATTGCATGGCTGATTTGTTTGATTTTCTGTTACAGTAGTTAATCTATTATTATCTAATTCGAGCATTTGATGCCATCCTTCTGCAGCTTATGGTTCATGAATTTTCTATTTGTATCAAAGTAGTATTCAATATATGGTACCATTGTCCTGGTCTGGTTTTTGCTTTATAAAATGTGAACTCTCAAAGTAAGCTGTTGGTGTTTGTTTCTGTGAAAATAACGACTTTCTCAACTTACAGACATTAGATCCGAAGATATCTTTAGATCCTGAAGGAATCTTCAGGAGTCTTGTATACCTTTTTCTCTAAATCATCACTGAAAGAAGCATGCTTTGTATCGTTCTCATAATTTCACACTCCATGGCTGTGAAATCCAATTAAGGATATTCCAAGGCATTAACCACTGTGTTTTTGTGTGTCTGTGCATATTCCTGCTCTTCCCTGTGCGCGAACACTTGTAAGGCCAAAAGTATCCATTATATATTCTGACTCCTTTTTTCTTCTTGTCATACACTATGCAGCTCGCATTTAAAAATCAAATTGTATCATTTTACTTATAAAAATATGCAGGCCTATTCAAAATAAATATTTTGCAGGCCCACAGTATGGGAAGTAAATTCCATTGTCAGGAAAGTGAAGATTGATTTTCTATCAGCATTGCCTGGTTTTTCTTTACATCCGGCTTGTGAAGATAATCATCAGGAGAGAGAGTGGGGGCTCTTCTTGGATCATCTGCAGAAGTATAAAAGGGTAATATCATAGTGTTCTGGAATTCATTTTACTAATTTTTCTTGTGCCTAATGAAATGGAAATTAACTTTCTTAAAGGCAATGTCGACTCTCAGTTCTTTTGTTCATTTGGGAGTTAGTCACTTAGATAGTGGGTGGATGGAGAATCTTGGATTAGGTAGCATCACCATTCATCTTTGAAATGGAACCGTAGCTGTAAAATGGTTCTGACTGGGAATTTAAGATCTATGTATTGAAACATAATTACCATATAGTTTTGTTTTCCTTCTCTTATTTGGAACCATTTCAAGAAAATGTGCATTCCCTCGTTTTTTGATTTAATATAAATGATCCTCATTCTATTCCCCTTTTGTTTCGTAGCTAACATTATATTTGCTTTCTGGAAATGTAATCATGTTATGAATAGAATAAAATATTTTCTGATATCCCTAATGCATGTTATATTTTTTCAAGGTTGCTATTTCAGACCTGGGATTGTATGAAGTCTACATCCTCCCTGCCCATGAAGGCTCAAAACTTGGCCTTGCTATTGTCCTATACAGAGGGAAAGCACCAAGTGCATGTCCTACTCTGAAGTCCAATGGATTCGGTAAGCTTTATCATTTGTCCTCCTGAGTTGCTCTATTTTAGTTAGTCGTAATACACTAATTGGGTGCGGCCTCTGTTATCTTCATATTATTTTGCTGGAGAGGAAGTGCATTAATATTGCTGGAGAACAAGAGTCCCTTAGCTTGGATTAAAAGAAAAAAAAAGAAGAAGAAAAAGGCTCCTCAATTCTGGAACTATTTTGCTTATTACATAACAAGATTCATCTTCACAACTTGTAACTGATTCGAGAATATATTGATCTAGGATACCTAATTATATTATTTGTTATCTAAGAAGGTGATAATATTATTTATCTGAATATTTCTATAATAGTTGAAAAGTGGGATAACAAGTTAGTACAATATATACAATCAAAAAAAACAAGTTAATGTAATTTATTCTTATCAAAATCAAATGACAGTTATATCATGAAATTATTAATTCTATAAAAGGAAACTTTGTGAGATACTGTGGGACTAATTATGGAAGATATATATACAGGATCCAACTGTGAAAATATCATGTTTTCTTTTGAGTTATTTAGAAAGTTTGTACATTCTTATTATTATTGCTGAATGGGCTTCATGGAGTAGATTTCTCTTTCTCGCTTTGATTCAGAATCATACTAAAAGCATTTACGATGCACCCTAAAAAACCCGGTTATAGTTAACTCACTCTTCTCCACCTACCCTCCACATCATCATTCCATTAACTATAACTCACATTTTTTAACTTCTCCAACCATATCCAAAAAATGAGTTATAGTTAACTCTCTCTCCTTCACCTAATATTTAATTTGAGAATTTTTATCATCTAAAATAATTTTATATTTATGATAATATGAATAAAATAAATATTAATTTTATAAAATATATTGTAGAAAAAATCTTATAAATTTATTTCATCATATTTGGGCGAATTATCAAAAAATCAATTTATTTTGTATTTGGGAAAATATAAAGTTGTATTTCGGTCATAAACGGCTCTATTTTAACACATCAAATGTCTATCATCTTTTTTAATTTTATAACATAAAAAAAAATATTGCACATGGGGTTCTGCTAAATAATTAAGAAAAAATTAATTATAAAATACAAAGTAACTAATAATAATTAAGAAAAATAAATACAAACAATAGTTGAATCTAGTTGAATCTAATTGTTTCATACAATAGACTAAGTTGAGTCTATTTTGTTCTTTCTACAAATAATTAGGATAAAGAGAAAAAAAAAAAAAAAAAGAACGGCAACGGCTGGAATCCGCGTGCACATGGGTTCTGTTACCCTCACGCACCTATGTGGCGCGTGCAATCCTGGAGCGCGTACAGTGCACGCGCTTCTCTTTTTTTTTTTTTTTGGTTGGTTTACCATGGTGAACCAGCCCATCACATCATAGTTATGAACTACCAAGTTTTTCTTCTACAATGCAACATGGGTTATATTTAACTAACTATAACCCAATATTTTTGAGCATTGTAAATGCTCTAAGTGATGCATTTCAAAAACAAAATTAATTAATGCATTTTTTTGCCATGCAAAACCATGTAGTTCCTGCTCTTATCCTGAACAGCTGGAAGAACTGTGAATTGATCTAATCCTACTCTGGAAGTTTTCAATCAGAATATGTACTGTGGGAATAAATTTCCTCTTGTTATCTTCATGTTATGGATCTATGCAAGCAAGTTTTTACTTTGGGCCCTCAAATTAACCATGTACCTGCCAGTTTTTTAACCTGGAATCTGCTCCACTTCTTTAGAGAGAAACAGTTTAAATCAAAATGCTATTGAACAAAGCTATAATATGCAAATGAATTATAGAGGAAAGGAACTAGATATCATTTTTCTTGCCTGACATTATATTTCCACTGAAGCAGACCGTGCTACTTCGGAAAACTCACCTCAAATCGAATTGCTGGGTGGTGAGGCTGCTATGTCAAACTCTGACCTAACTGAGGATAAAATTTCTCTGGAGCAGCGACGAGAAGTAAATGGAGATCATTGTTGTGATGTGAAATCTAAACATAGTAATGGATCAGGAAATTCTGATGGACCAAGTAGATCCTTTGAGAGAAACTTTGTGACAGCACATCCCAGTTATTTGAAAACACTGGGTCAAGCACACTCAAGCTGGATATTTGGTGCTATTGCTGAGCTAGTTGACAATTCAAGAGATGCCAAAGCCACCAAGTCGGTCTATATAGTCTTATATTTTCTTACTGTTAAAATTATTTATATCAAGGTTTATAGTAACTTCAGTTACTCATTGTTGTTTTTTCTTAATCCTTTATGCTTCCTCTGCTTCTCATTTGTTGGTTGCGATGTTCTTAACTTCTTATGTTTGGATGGGAGATATTGTTGTTTCAGGACTTGATTGTGTTTACTTATATGACATTAATTTCTGCATTTTGCAGATTGGAAGTGGGTATCAGTATGGTATATTCTAAAACTTCTGGGCAAGATATTCCTATGTTGTCCGTAGTAGATGATGGCCATGGAATGAGCCATGCAGATGTCCAAAGAATGATATCATTTGGCCATGGGCAACCTGAAACTGATGATCCAGAACATATTGGAAGATATGGAATTGGTTTTAAGGTATTTTTTTGTCATACTCCAGCTTCTTTTTGATACTGCTTCAGTTGATAGGTACGACTTTTCACTAAAATACTGATTACCTTTATGTTTGTTTGCCCATAAGATAGTTAAAGAGAAGCCTTGTTGAGCATGTCATGCATTCTTCTGAAAATAGAATGACTTTGCACTAGCAGTTAGTCTTTATGATTTCAACTCTACATCATGTTTTTAACTCATTTCATGTATTTCTCACTGGATATATAACTTTTGCATGTGTAGTAGTTAGGTTATATTCTGGAAATTGTGACTCTTTTTTCTTAAGACAGAATATGTTATCGTTTCCTTTTCATTTGAAACATTAATTAAGTATTGACTAGATTTAGTTTTTCACTTCTTTATTAGATAAGGAAAACTAGAATGCCCTAGTCTATGATGTGAAATTTATTTGTCCACAAATAAATACAAAATTATGAAAGAAAATTCTATCATCTCATTTACCTAGAGTGAATAAATCATACAAAATACACACAGCTACCAGATCCCTAAAAATGTTAGCATCAAATCACCAAGACTTTGGCCTACCAAAAATCCTTAATTTCTCGAAACCCATATAATAATATTGCTGCATAGACCTTTGAGTCAATATGAATGCCAAGAAATTTGTCATCCTGGCACTTTACCAAGACCATCAGCTTGTCCCATCATCAAGCTTGAGCAACATAGATTCAATTTACCTCTTCTGTTGCTATGCAATCAAATGTATAAATATACATTGTTGCTCTGGCATATTGGTGTGGCGCATGCATGATATACATATTTCAGTCTGTATGTATTTGGTGCAAGTCTTTGAGTCTAAATGTATTTATCGCTGAAAAATGCCAAAAAAGAAGGTTTTTACTTTGGGCATTAATTTTTTCAGACTGGGGCTATGAGGCTAGGCAAGGATGCTTTGGTTCTAACTCAGACAACGAACTCCAGATCAATTGCCTTTCTATCACAGTTGCTGAATGAAGGAAAAGATGTAGGACACCAGTGGTTCAAATTTCAATTTAAGAGTTGCATGTTCTTGATTTATTAATTTATTTTTCATGTGCTATGCTGTAGAATTTGGAGATCCCCATTGTAAGCTACCATAGAATTGGGCAGTATATGGAAGTGGATAGAAATGTCCACAATGAGGATTCTGCAAAATACTACTTGAAAATCATTAAAAAATATTCTCCATTCGATAAGTACATTATAGGTGAAAAAGTGGGCCTATTTGGAGCAAATGGTACTGGAACACAAATTTATATATGGAATTTAGATAAGTGGGGATCATCATATAGCTTGCAATGGGATGCTGGGATGACTGGCAGTTCCTTTCATCAGGGTGGTATCTTTATTCGTTCGAGAAGGAGAAGATCTCGTCCAGGACAAATATCGGAAGTGGTGTGTGTTCCTTTGACTATATCATTTTAAGTCATCATCTTAAAACACAAATTGAGTTGCGTTTTTTCATTTTTTCATTTTCTTTTTTTTTGGGAATTTCAGGTTCCCTTGGATTATTCACTTAAAGCATATTTGGAGGTTATGTTTTTGGATCCACGGATGAAGATCTATGTGCAAGGAGCACTGGTAATAAATAGATAAGTATTAGCACCTGTAATAAATAGATTAAGTAGTAGCACTGTTAATATATAAATAACTGTGTGTGCATATGATATGATGTTTCTTCTGAAGGTATACCATTAAATGTATGCTTGAAGTTACGCATCACATGCTTTTCCCTTTTGTGTCTGGATACATGTCCTAGCCCCTCAACAGAGCAAAAATTCTAAACACTTCTTTCTTGACATATGAGCCATCCTTTTGCTGAACCGTGTCTGATATATGTTTGACTGTAATTCTTGGTCCCCATGTTAGCTTTTAACTCTGCTTCTTGGAGCAAATCTAGTTATTTTAGTTGTTATGCTATTGGGTCCTTTATGATACATGCTCTTTTCTTAGCCCTGATCTCATTTACCTCTAGTTGACATCATCCAAATACATGCATATGCATATATCTTCTGTGAGATTGAAATTCACTATTGATAAAAAGTTTCTTAATAGGTCAAAAGTCGCCCCCTAGCAAAATCTTTGAATAAGACATGTGTTGTAAATGGTATAATTTTGGGAAAGCCAGTTCAACTTACTCTTGGCCGTTCTCAATTGGAGTGGGAGCAAGCAAATTGTGGCATATTTTTATATTGGCATGGCCGTTTGATTGAGGTAAGGGCTCACTTTTATTGCTTTACTTGCATAGTAGATATATGGAAAAGAAAATAACATCATGAGGTTTAATAATCTTGAAAAAATTGCAAACTATTCACAGAGTGGCAAAACAAACAAAATACATATCCAAGGACATTATGTAAATTTCTATTTTACTAAAAAAATTAATCAACATTGTTATACTGTACTTATCCAAACTGTGAGCCCTGATATTAAGTACAAAAAAAAAAAAAAAAAAAAACCAGAAACAAGCAACAGTGACAGTGAACAACAAGTAATAGTCATAAGAAACCACCAATACCAAGAAATAGTGTTAGTTGGGAAGTATTAAAGAAAAAACGAGTATATACATTACCTGGAAACAGGCAGCGCAGAAGTGTTGGTGGCAGCTGCGGCATCAGTCGGAAATATGCTAGGATGGGGTTGTGCAGTGGCAGTGTCTTTTTGTCCTTCCTTGGGGTGAAAGTGTGAAAACCAAAGTTTTGAAAGTTCTTTTGGGTGGAATTTGGGAGACTTATTTCTGTATCTCCATCTTCAATAATCATGTTGACCTGTAAAGAAAGTGCTCAAATTGTCTAGCACTTTCAACTAGCTGTTAGGTGTAAGAGGCACCTTCAAGATGACAGATGTCAATGCTCATGATCGAGATCTCAGATCTCAAAGCTTTGAAAAGGTGGGTGGCTGCAGCTGAAAAATGGGTAGAAAACATGTATTCTTATGAGTAGGTATAAAACATGAATAAGGTATGTAGGAAATATTTTCCTTTATGCATAAATGGTATAAATCCCACTACCCTCACACTATGAAGATATTGATGAAAAGTTAAGAATATGATTATCATTATCCATTCACATTGAGTGCATTGCGTATTATCTGGACCATATCCATATATCTGTGTGAGTGTCTGCTTCTGTTAATCAATCATTGTACTTTTAATTGGCAACAGTTTTACTTCTATTCTTAATTTCAGAACAACAAATCAGTTGTTCATTAGCTCAACCAGTATTGTAATCTTAATTAAGCAATTCAGAAACCTATACACTTTGGTTTATTTTGGAAATAATAATTTATCAGCCAGCACTTGCAGAAGATTAAAATACATGGAGTCAATACAACATATATATCTTCTTGAACAAGCATTATCTATCTGATTTTATAATTTCTTTACTAAAATCGTTATTGTCAGAAATGGTCTACTCATTTACGGTCCTAGATGATGATTACTATTAGATTTTTTTACTCTGAATTAATGATTAACTTTTGTACATGCTTTTGAGTTGAACATACACTGTTAGAACTTTCACTTCTTCGAGATGTTATGCTGCGGCCTTGGACAGCCATCATATTTTCATAAGCTGCATAAAGAGTTATTTGTCATCCAAAAACAATTTTGGAAACAGCAAGCTTATTCTGGAAGAATGGTTATTCTACGCTGAAGATTAAATTAGATATATGTGCTACCGATTTCTAGATCTTTCACATTGTACTCACTTACAATAATTCAGTCCTATCAAAATTGAAATTTGAATACTATTCTGTGCTAAATAAGATTAAAATGAATAGTATCTGTTACACTTCATGCTACAAATTCCCATATCTTTCACATTATAATTACCAATATCAGTCCTTTTATCAAATCTGAAATCTTTGGGAAAAGGAAAAATAGCTTGTGATGGAAATTGTTTGGATACGTCCACGGATTTTCATGTTGGGCTTTTAGGTGGTCCCTGGCTTAATTGTCCAGGTTGAAATTCCTAATGTTATCTCTGTTAACTCTCTTTGGTTCTTTATTATAGGCTTATAAGAGAGTTGGAAGCATGACTCATAATGCCGATTGTGGGCGTGGCATCATTGGAGTAATTGATGTTACTAACTTAATGGTAAACTTTCTGAAATGAACACATACCCTTTTTTTTCTTCTTATCCTTTTATTTCAGTTATATGAGCTAACTTGAGAATATGGATGTCCTGCAACAAACAATGTGCATCTTTAATCTTTTTCATCAGAAGTCCTAGCCAGCAAAAATCTTAAGAGTACTACTCATTGCTTGCATAATCTGCTATAGACATCTTCACCAATAAGACCTAGTCTTATACTAATCTTATAATTCTAGAATGTGGAGATGCTTGTTTTTTGATGATTCTCTGCTAGTAACATACAGTTGAAAGTATTTGTATTTTATGCTATGAAAGAGTCGATGTGATGTTAGATGATAAGCTGCAACTATGGGTAGCAATTAGCATTGACTTGTGCAACTCCGATGTGGTCTTGCATGAGATATGCCTATCTTTCATTGGATGAGGAGTCTTTTTTTGTTTACCAGAGTTTTTAGGCCACATATATAAACATAGTTAGTATTTCTATCTAACTTGTTTTAGGCAACGGACTTTCACTGTAATCAATTTTATCTTGAAGCAGAAATAAGTCTAGCTCAGACTGCATCCTTAGTTCTCTTCTATTCTTGTGACAGGATGATGTCAATGGTCATGTCTGGGTGCACAACAACAAGCAAGGGTTCCAAGATTGTGAAGCCTATGCTGAACTGGAGCAGTGGCTGGGTGAAAAAGCTGATGAATATATTGACAACAACATTGATAAGATTCAGTTGGTAATACATTTTCACCTTTCGATAAGAAAAAATAATAGTTTGCATGATAGCTAATCTATGTAGTTGTTGTTGAATGTATGTTTTAGCTTCTAATTTCATATTCCCATAATGTGTAAACCATTAAGAAATGCATGGAATACCACACTTTGCATAATCTTAACACATAACTATAACTTCTCCATTGTTCAAATCCATGAACTGTAACTTATCATTTAGACTTGTATATTTTAGAGACTTTGCCTTCTAGTCGATCTTTTCTCTTCGCTGTTTCTATTTGCCATCCGCTTGGCCATTTTTCTAGGCATGGTTTGGTAGGATTTTATTCTCTCATTTTGACATGGATTCTGTTTCTTGTGCAGAAAAGGGGTAAAGCCCACTACAAACCCGATCATGAGTGGGTGCAGTGTTACAAATGCAGAAAATGGAGGAAGTTGAACTCTGGCTTTGACAGCAAGACCTTACCTGATGAATGGTAATATATCTTTTTCCATATTATGTTTTACTTGAAATATTCAGTACAACTCAATAAAGTGGATGCTTTCAATATCATTTGTTTTTGCATAGTAGGGTCACCATTCATGCAAATGTATTCTTCACATTTGTAATTTGCAATAGCTTAGTAGTTACTAGGAATTTATGAGGCTGATCCTATTATGGAAAGAGCAGCAGCTTCACAAATCCCTTTTCAAATTTAGAACTATCACATGCTGTACAGAATTTACTCGGTAAACAACTAAACATATTGGAACAATATCTTATCTGCTAAAACTCTGCAGCTTGCAGAGCAAAATTTTTTTTTTTACATTCATTTTATTTCATTTATTCTTTAAAGAAATAGTATTTTCCGAGCTGCCCCAACTTTTACTTAACTCCAACGGTGGATCATGTGTGTGTACTCGCAAGCAGATAATTAACAAGCTCAAATAGATATAATCTGTATTTCCAATGTATTTGAGTAACAAAATCATGTTTTGGTTCTAGGTTCTGTTGCTCTTACCCTTTTAAAGGAATGTGTGAGATGCCAGAGGAAGAGGTTGAAAGTGGATTAGTCACGATATCGATCAAGCATCATGGTTACCAAACTAAAAATCCATCAGAATCCATAGAAAGACTTCCTGAAAAAGCAGCTACTAAATCGGAAGGTTTGGTCTTGTTCTTCAATTTACCTTTATGTGTTACCCTGTTTAGTACATGTATTTGTATGTTTTTATGTATATATTCAATGACGGCATCCGTCACTTAGTTTCATCTCTTCTTTATTGCTGCTAGTATTTACATTTTTGGATGTTTGCATCAACTTGTAATGGCACAATTGCTTCGAAACATAGTGCTACTTTTCCTATCTCATGTAAGAGTTGATGCATGTGAATTTTGAAGCTTGGATTGTAATGAGGAAAAGGGGAAGCAAAAAGAAAACCATTAAACACAACATAAAAGAATATGATTTGAAGTGAAAAATGATTTTCTTGGTGTTCTTCTATATGATGAAATCCTATGCCCAAATAAATCCTTCAGCTTTAAATGAGGAAATGGTGCCTTCAAAACGATGCATCATAACCTGTTGCCGTATGATTTGTTGTATATCAATGATGATATATACTCAGATGAACAAATGAAGTACAGTGCATTTGAGTAGATGACTGTTTTGTACAGTATCAACTTCATAATATTTTGATTACTTTGTTTTATATACCGCAGTCAAAGGTGAGGTTACTTCTAGTTTTGAAGATGACGAAGATGACGAAGATGATGACCTATCGTTATTCAAGCGGTCACGAAGAAGTATTCCGAGGCGCTGTAAGAAGAGATCAATGCAGTTCTGTAAAGAGCTTCCTGTCTAATCTAACCATATCAGTAGAAGCATATATGAATTTTATTAATGGCTCCCTTGATTCTAATCCTTTTATGTTTGAATTTTTGTTGCCAATTTGGGAAAATGGATTTGCAGATCAGATTCTGTGAAATCTGGAGATATACTTTTTTGTTGTGCTGATGATTCATGTCATCTGTTTTTGAATACTTGAGAATGAGGATGTTGGAAATTTTGGATTAAATTTCAAAAATTTTGCCTTGCTTTGGGCATTAATTGCACGTGGGTTTTGAACCCAATTATGGCGAAGTAAAGTTGGAATGCGTTCACATCTGTGAGAGGTTCATGGGGAGCTATTGTACGCCCAAAATGGATAAAGGGTGAATGAGAAATTGTGTCTCAAAGTTGTATGTTTGGATCCTTTTTAAAGGATGTTATCCCACATCAGAAAGTTCAAGTTATTTTCTCTAATATATATTGTTTTTCCCTTTGGTGGATGTTAAGAAAGTTTGGCAAGTAGGCTCTCTTTCGTGCACATGGGCGTAGGAGGGTGCAAATCACGATTCGATTTGGGCTCTCGGGCCATGGACTTGTGTGCACCCGCGACCTGCATACACGAATGTCGATCCGAAAAGCGGTGGGTCCGGTCTCGTTCCTTTTGCCACTTTTTCGTTCAGTTTCATGTGACTGTTGGCCTTCCAACTTTCAAAATGTTTAGGCACGTTCAAGTCTTCATTGCAGTCATTTCGAAACGGTTTTGGAGTGCCTATAAAACGAGGCTCCCACCTCTGAATTGATCATCTAATCAGAAATCTCTTATTTCCATTCGTTTTGCTCTCGTTTCCTTCTCTGTGTCGTGATACCAATCGGGCTTAATCCAGTTCACCCTTAAGCTAGAATTAGTGCTTAACTTTGAGTTTCGTAGCCGTTGTATCCTGAAAAACGGATACCGGTGAAACCTCAAACATCTTAGGAGGCGGTGAATCTGTTTTAAGGAAACTGTCCAAGCATAGTCCTCGGCCTTCTCAGTTTTTCCATTTTCTGTCATTTTTGTCTAACAATCTTAAAACAGATTCATTCTTCAACTTTTGAAAATGGTGACCAATCCTGCTACCTCTGCTCAGGTTCCCCCTGCTGGACAAAATGGACCTGGTGGACCTACTGGACCTCCAGCTTCTGTTAGTGTTCCAATCAATCACTTGGACAAACCTGAAAAGTTTAATGGAGTTAACTTTAAATTTTGGCAACAAAAAATGATGTTTTATCTGACTATGTTGAATCTTGCTGGGTTCTTGACTGAAGATGCTTCGGTTCTTGGTGACAATCTAGATGCTCAAGCTGCCCATGCTCTTGATGCGTGGAATCACTCTGACTACTTGTGTCGGAATTATGTGATGAATGGTTTGGTCGATGGATTATACAATGTGTATACTTCCATGAAAACGACAAAAGAATTGTGGGAATCCTTGAATAAAGAGTATAAGTCGGAGGATGCTGGAGCCAAGAAATTTATTGTTGGTAGATTTCTCGACTTTAAAATGCTTGATTCCAAGACGGTTGTTAGTCAAGTACAAGAGATTCAAGTACTCTTGCATCAAATCCATTCCGAAAGTATGACTTTGAGTGAAACCTTTCAAGTGGCTGCTATTATTGAGAAGTTGCCACGGGGATGGAAAGACTTCAAAAATTATTTGAAGCACAAACGAAAAAAAATGAACGTTGAAGAGTTGATCGTGCGTCTTTGTATAGAAGAGGACAATCGTAGCTCTGAAAAGAGATTGGTTAGCCCTGACGTGGCTAAGGCTAATGTGGTTGAGCACGGCTCAAGGAGGAATTTTAATAATAACAAGAAAGTCGGTCCACCCTCGAAGGGTGCCTTGGGGCCGAAGAAAGAAAGCTTTAAGAGGAAGTTTACTGAAAATTGTTTTAATTGTGACAAATCGGGTCATAAGGCGGCTGGATATAGAAAGCCGAAGAAAAAGCAAGAATCTAACATGGTTGAAAACATCACTAAAGATGTCATGATATGCACCTTGCAGCAGTGATTTCTGAAGTTAATTTGGTGAACTCAAATTCGCTTGAATGGTGGATCGATACTGGAGCTATTCGACATATTTGCTCGAGTAAGGAGTTGTTTAATAAGCTTGAAGAAATCGGGATCGAAGAGAAGCTTTACATGGGAAACTCTAACACCTCTGATGTGAAAGGTCTTGGAAACGTGCTTTTGAAGATGTTTTATGAAATGATGTCTGATGTCAATGTGTTTTGTCCTTGAATGGAGAACAGGATTATGCGTGATTGCTATGACACTTGTATTATCACATAGAATAGGTGTGCCTCTTTCTTCAATCCCGTAGTCTTTCAGTTGCTGTTGAATCCATAAGATTTGTGCACAGCAACTTCCTGCAGCAACATATTCGGCTTCTACTGTTGAGGTTGCTATTGAGGTTTGCTTTCTGCAAAACCAGGATACTAGCTTGTTTCCTAGGAGCTGGCAGGTACCACTAGTGCTATTCCTGTCGATTTTGCAACCTGCAAAATCAGAGTCAGTATAGCCAACAAGTTTAAGTCCACCTTCCTTTGGGTACCATAAGCCAACTTCCTGAGTTCCTTTAAGGTATCTGATGATCCGTTTGGTTGCAGTCAGGTGTGATTCTTTTGGTGCTACTTGGTATTTGACACACATTCCTATAAAGAACATGATATCAGGTCTGCTAGCTGTTAGGTAGAGCAGCGACCCAATGAGTCTTCTGTACTTAGTAACATCCACTGCTTTGCCATCATTGTCTTTGTCCAAGCTTCCTGAGGTGACCATCTAAGCCAAATCTTTTTATCAGTTTCCTGGTGTACTTCATTTGATTAATGAACATTCAATTGCTCATTTGTTTAACTTGAAGACCGAGGAAGAAACTTAGTTCTCCCATCATGCTCATTTCAAATTTGGATTGCATGAGATTTGAGAACTTTTGGTATAGTTCCTTGTTTGTTGATCCAAAAATGATATCATCGACGTAGATTTAGACGAGCAGTATGCTTTCTCCGTCTTGGATTTTGAAGAGTGTTTTGTCAACCTTCCCTTTCTTGAATCCATTGTCAAGTAGATACTTTGAGAGAGTGTCATACCAGACTTTAGGTGCCTGTTTGAGTCCATAAAGAGCTTTCTTTAATTTAAATACCATATTTTCAGGATTGTCTTCAAAGCCTGGAGGTTGCTCCATATAAACTTCTTCAACGAGTAGCCCATTGAGAAATGCACTCTTTACATTCATTTGATAAACGGTGAGATTGTTGTGAGCTGCGTAGGCTAGAAAGATTCTGATTGCCTCTAGTCTTGCTACTGGTGCAAATGTTTCCTCAAAATCTATTCCCTCTTCCTGACAGTAACCTTTTGCCACTAGTCTTGCTTTGTTTCTGATTACTTGTCCTTCTTCATCAAGTTTATTCTTAAATACCCATTTTGTACCGATTACTCCTTGGTGAGTAGGTATAGGGACTAGATGTCATACTTGATTTCTTTCAAATCCATTTAATTCCTTTTGCATGACTTGGATCCAGTTGGTGTCTGATAGAGCATCATCTATGCAGCTTGGCTCTGTTTGAGAGATAAAGCACGCAAATATTGCTTCATGGGGGTTGCTTCTTCTTGTCCTTACTCCAGCGGTAGAATCTCCTATGATCTGATTTCTTGGATGATTCCTTAGCCATTTTCTTCTTGCTTCTTCAGCTTGCTGTTCAGTTGGTTCTTCAGCAGGTTACTCTTGATCATCCTGTCTAGCTTGCTGATTAGGATCAGGTTGAATATCCAAACGTACTTCCAGCTGTATTCCTTCTGGATGATGTACTTCCTCTTGAATAGCTGGTGCTTGCTGGTTTATTGAAGGTTCCCCACTACAAGAATTTCGATCTTTTACAACGGTTAAAAACCGTTGTTAAAGACAAATTTTTACCGTTGTCGTATCCAGGGTTGCAAAAAAATTTCGTCTTTCGACAACGCATCAAAAAGCGTTGTCGTATCTAGATACGACAATGCTTTTTGGTGCGTTGCAAAAAAGGGTTGTCTTTTCCGTCATTTTTGAATTTTTTTTACAACGTTTTTTACAACGCTTAAAAAGCGGTGTCTTTTCCTATTTTACAACGCTTTTTGGTGCGTTGTAAAAAGCGTTGTCGTATCTGAAAAAAAATTGAAAAAGTGACGCATCATTGCCACATCATCTTCCACGTCATCATATTTTGACACATCATTGCCACATCATGAGAAATAAATGTGCGTTGTCTAGGGATTCGAACTCGTGACCTTTGTAAGACCTTGAACCACTAGGCTACTAGTGCATTATGTGTTTATATTATATATGCATTTCTTTTATTAACTAATTATATATATACATATATAATTAATGACTAATTAATATATAATTGGAAGATTAATGAATAATTAATATGTTTAATAATATTTAATCTAATTTCATATTAAGATAATTATAAAGTATACTAGTGTATATTTTTAATATATGTTATAAACATACTAATTTTTTAAAATTATGAGTTTGTTCATATATATAAGATAATATTAATGCAAATAATATAAAATAACACCATAAAATAATTAAAATTTTCAACTTTAATTTAATTAAAATAATATATAAATTTTGTATTATTATATAAAAAAAATTGTATTGATCAATTAATATATGTATGTTTTTTTATTTTGAAAAATAGTTTATGGTTCAATTACACATATTTAATTTTTTTTTTCATATTATTCTTTTAATTAATCATTTTTATATCTTTTTTTTATTTTATAAAATAATTTTTTCAAATAATTTATGTTTTTGGTATTAATTTTAAAACCAAACTAATTTATATTTATTTTCTAAAATAATAATATATAATTTTTATATTATTATGTAATACAAATTTTTATATTTTTCAAATTAATATATGTATTGTTTTTTTTTTTGTTGTAAAATAATTTTTGGTTCAAATTAAAACCAAACTCATTTTATCTTTATTTTCTAAAATAATAATATATAATTTTTATATTATTATGTAATATAAATTTTTTATATTTTTCAAATTAATATATGTATTGTTTTTTTTTGTTGTAAAATAATTTTTGGTTTAAATTAAAACCAAACTCATTTTATCTTTATTTTCTAAAATAATAATATATAATTTTTATATCATTATGTAATACAAATTTTTATATTTTTCAAATTAATATATGTATTGTTTTTTTTTTGTTGTAAAATAATTTTTGGTTCAAATTAAAACCAAACTCATTTTATTTTTATTTTCTAAAATAATAATATATAATTTTTATATCATTATGTAATACAAATTTTTATATTTTTCAAATTAATATATGTATTGTTTTTTTTTTGTTTTTTGTATTAATTTTAAAACACAATAATTTTATCTTTATTTTTTTTTTTACAAAAAACATTCATAATTTATGAATTATGAATTATAAAATACAATTTTCGAATCGTGTTTTAAAATAATGTTCAAATTTTGTATTATTATATAATAGGATGAGAGTAATACTTAATTAGGTGTTATTAATTTGTTAATTAATTCAAAATAGTATTTTATAAAAATACTATTTTCTAAAATAATGAATTTGTTCATATAAGATAATATTAATGCAAATAATGTAATATAAGATAACATTATAAATTAATTAAATGTATTAAATTTAAGTTAATTAAAAAATAATTATATTAAAAAACAATTATTGGATAATGAGTTGTAAAATAAAAAAAAATGTTTTAAGAAAAGACAATGCTCAAAAGCGTTGCAAAAAAGGATTGTCGTATAGCCAAAAAAAGACCATTTAACAACCCTACTTAAAAAGGGTTGCATAATGGGTTGTTAAAAAAAAGAATTTTTAAGAAAAGACAACGCTCAAAAGCGTTGCGAAAAAGGGTTGTCGTATAGCGAAAAAACGCCATTTAACAACCCTACTTAAAAAGCGTTGTCGTTTCATTTTTGACCGTTGTCGTATGACGATTTTTTGGAAAAAAGACAACGCTTTTCTGAAAAAGGGTTGTAAAAACCCAAAAGACAACACAAATTCATTAAAAGGGTTGTTAAAGGGGGGTTGTTAAAGGCAAAAATTCTTGTAGTGCCCGTTCTTCAGGTTGCGGTGTAGGTACAGTTGCTGGTTTTGATTAGACTTAATATTTTGGAGACTTGGTAACTCTGCATCAATATATTCAACACGAGTGTTGGTGATGCGAGTTTTTCCAAGGTCTTCATTTAGCTTATCTATATCAGCCTTGGTGCAATGAGGTTCATCAAAGTCCACATGCACTGATTCTTCTACAACAAGTGTCCTCTTGTTGAAGATTCGGAAGACTTTGCTTACCGAGGAGTATCCTAAGAATACTCCTTCATCTGACTTTGAGTCAAATGCCTTCAAGTAATCCTTCCCATTGTTGAGTACATAGCACCTATAACCAAAAATGTGAAAGTGTTCAATATTTGGGGTATATCCGAATCATAATTCATAGGGAGTTTTATCTGAGTCCTTGTTGATAAGGCATCTGTTTTGGGTGTAGCATGCTGTGTTGATTGCTTCTGCCCAAAATCTCTTAGGTAGCTGGGCTTCAGCTAGCATGGTTCTTGCAGCTTCCTTGAGGGTTCTGTTTTTCCTTTCAGCAACACCATTTTGTTGCGGCATTCTAGCTGCTGAGTACTCATGTTTGATTCCATTATCTGAGCAGTACTCTTCAATAAAATTGTTTGTAAACTCGGTGCCTCTGTCTGTTCGGATTTTTATAATATTCAGGCTCCTTTCGGTCTGCAGCTTCTTCAGTAACTCGGGTATTCTTTGCTGAGTATCAGATTTCTTTGTTAAGAATAGGATCCATGCGAATCTTGAGTAGTCATCCACCACTACAAGGGTATATTTTCTACCACTCATGCTTACTGGTTCCACTGGTCCGAATAGATCCATGTGGAGTAGATCAAGCACCGTTTCAGTTGACTTTCGAATTTTGTTTTTGAAGGAGCTTTTGGTCTGTTTTCCCTTTTGGCATGCTTCACATAGACTCTCTTTCTTGTATACCAGATCAGGTAACCCTCTGACCAGCCCTTTTCTGGCTAGCTTGTTGATTGATTTGAAGTTTAAGTGGCTCATTCGTTTATGCCAAAGCCAGCTAGCTTCTGATGATCCTTTTGCAATGAAGCAGGTAGCTGTGGTTACTGAGCTCCAGTCAGCTACGTAGATATTTCATTTTCTGGTTCCTGATAGTTTTACTTCCTTGGTTTGACTATCCCTTATCTGGCACTTGTTGTGATTAAATTCCACCGAGTAACCCTTGTCGCAGAATTGGCTTATACTGAGCAGATTGTATTTTAATCCTTTCACATATGATATTTTTTTTATGTGAATGTTTCCTTTGATGAGATTTTCAATCCCTCTAGTGCTCCTCTTGGAGTTATCTCCGAAGATTACTTTGGGTCCTTTGCACAGTTGTAAGTCTCTGAGAACTTCTTTGTCTTCAGTCATATGTCTTGAACACCCACTATCGATGTACCATACTTCCTTGCTGTTTTCTGTCGTAGGTACCTGTAAGATAAAGAGTACTGGTTCTTAGGTACCCATACATATACGGGTCCTTCTTTGTTAGTACCTTTTGGAATCCAGATTTGTCTCACAACAATTGCTTTGTTGTGTAGACTTGGTGGCTTCGTCTATAAGCGGTATCCTTAGGATACTGTTTTGTGTGTGCAGGACGTGTGTAGCCATCACTTTTGAAGTGAGGTCCTCCACCATACTTCCCTTGAGCATGTGCTCTTTTAGGTTTAAACATTATGGTCTTAGTATGTGTGGAGTAGAAGTTTCTGTGCAGCATCCTTTTGGGTTGCTGTTTTCTTTTGTTGCTCCCAGCAGATTGATTCCGCTATAGCCAGCTTTTGAAAACAGGCTTACTCCCTGTGGATGAGTACATGGGTTTCTTTCCTTTATTTACTGCTTTCTCCAAGCTATCCTTTGAGTTATTAGTTAACTCTTTTGTAATTGAGGTTTCTGCTTGAACGAAGGCAACAACGTTAGATGTGCTTGCTATTTCCTGAGAGATTCCAACGCAGTATTCTAGACCTGTCCTATCAACCGGACTTTTGGCCGATATAAGACACTCCTTGACATCTTTAGCAGATTTGGTAAAGGTTCCTATGATAGCTTGAAGATCATTTTTCTCACTCTCAAGTTTGGCAATTTTCAGATTGAGCTTAGAGACCTGTTCTTGGAGGTCACTGCACTTTGAGCTACAGAGCTCATATGCAGATAGCTTTTCAACTAACTGTTTGTTTTCCCTCCTGAGCATCTCATTTTCTATTTTTAACTCCTCATGAATTGAGTTTATCTGTTCAAAATCGCTCATAATTTGTCTTAGGGATAGGCTTTTGTTTAGCTTTTCCTCTTCCTTCAAGGGTTGGATTGAGTATATTACCTCATCATCCTCGCTATCCTCTGCTTCTTGTGCCATCAGACAGATGAGTGTCTCATCTTCTGATGAAGATGAGTCACTGTCATCGTCAAAGGAGTCTGCATCCTGCTGGGTTTCCTTAGAAGGTTCATTTTCTTTCTCCATCTCACTGAGGAATTCTTTGATCCTTCTTCTTTCCTCTCTTCGTTTCTCCATTTTCTGGGAAGACTCTCCATCGGGATATCGGTTGACCTTAGGGTGAGGACACTCTCTGGCATAATGTCCTGTTTTTCGACAGTTATAGCAAAGATCTGAAGTATCCTGATTGGGTTGCTGGAAGTTGAGCTGTTGAGGAGGTGCCTGGCTCTTCTTGAAGTCACCTTTCCTGTTGTACCTGATGAACTTTTTAAAATTTCTTAGAAGAAGAGCCATCTCTTCATCAGTGCTTTCAACAGGTAGCTCTCCTTGTTTACTGTATTAGGTCCATTCTCTCTTGTGCTCCTAGCTGTCAGAGCAGTCACCTTCGTGCTTGATTCTTCTGTCTCCTTCTTTCTTCTATTAATATCATATTCGAAGGCTTTTAGGTCAGAGAAGAAATCAAAAGTGCTCATTGATTTCAAGTCCATGGAGACCCTCATAGCAGTAGTCTTGCTATCCCATTCCGCAGGTAGTGCTTTTAGCACCTTCATATTTTTCTCCTTTTAGGTATAGAATTTGTCCAGGGATTCCAGCTCATTAACAATATTCGTGAACCTCAGATCCATCTGCTCCAAGGTTTCTTCAGGAAGCATCTCGAACAACTTGAATTTTTGAGTTGCAGCAGACACCTTGTTTTCCTTTGTAAGCTCTGTTCCTTCACAGATTTGTTCGAGCTTGTTCCATATATCCATCCTCGTTTTGCATGTCTTGACTTTACTGAAGGTTTCTTTGTCTAGGGTGACAAATAGTGCATTCTTGGCTACGTTATCCAGATTGGCTCGCCTTCTGTCATCAGCCGACCATTCCTCTCTGGGTTTATCAATAACAGCTTGATGGGGAACAGCTCTTGCATCACCATCATCGACAGCTCTTACAAATATGGGATTGAGTTTGGTGATCCTTGGGGGTTCGTCGGTAATGACCATCCACATTTCATCGTGCATAGCTGAAAGATGTGTCTGCATTCTAATTTTCTAATCGTCATACTCTTCAATAGAAAACATAGGTAACTTATGTGTATCCATGATATGATGAGAAGAGTGTATGTAAATTTTTGAAAAACGGGGATCGGGGATTGACCAGATAGATTGAGTTTTTAATCCAACCTGCTCTGATACCACTTGTTGGTCCCAAGTGGTATAAGGTTAAGGGGGGGGTGAATTAACCTTATCAAATTTTAACTTTTCTCCAAAATTATTAAGTCCTTGATGAACAGTTAGCTAGATAGCTTGCTGTACGATAGGTTGCTGCTCGGGCAGAGACCTCTGGACTTAGACAGAGTTAAAGATGCATAGCGGAAATGATGTGTTTTTCGAAGAGTAACTTTAATGCAGTATGCTTATGAGATCAGATAGATATACAGAGCAGTATAAATGCGAGCAAACTTATAGAGGTTCGAGGGTGGAGTAATCCCTCTACATTCTCTCTACTCCTTCTCAAGGAGGAACTTTACATAAAACTGTCAGTTCTATCCACACAGGTAGATGCACAGTGACCAAACTGATCGACCCACATAGGATCTCCATACAGGTTCCTTAACCCACACAGGATCCTTTCTCTTCTTCAGAGAGATTAACAACTTAGCAGAATAAACTCCTGTTTAAGTGACTCCTAAACAGTCTATTTAAGTAAGATATGGAGATCTTCAACGGTTGGATGCAGCAAGCTCCTTAAACTTCTAAATTTCACAAGATAGCTGACATGCTGCTTCTTAGACTGAGTAACTCTGGATGTGAAGGTTTTTGCTTGTTAAACTGTCTTTCATAAGATATTTCAGATCAGCTTCACACTCTATCTTTCTTAGGTGCACCCAGTCTTCTATTTATAGGCTTCAGTGGGATTTCTGCCCGTTGAGAAGACAGTTCTTCACTTGGTGAGGTGTCTTGCTCTGATTGGTTCTGCTTATCCTCTGATACCTGCTCCGCAATGTCTTCATTTTGTTCTGCCATTGCCTTATTCTTTTACTGCGCGACTTAATCCTGCAGTCTGCTGTACTCTGTCCTTACTGCTTTTTCACACATGACATTCACTGATTTGTTGAAACTGGAGTGACTCTACCGGCTAATCAGGATGCACTGATTTTAATGTATCTGGTAGTTTCCTCTTTGAGCAAGTGAGTCAGCTTTCTTGACTTGACCATCTTCAGGTTCCTTGCAGCATCCTTTGATGTTTGGATACTGATTTCTTGCGGCAACATGCAGATAGCAGGAACTTAGCGTAGGTTCCTTTGCAGAGTCTTCTTCTCTTTCCAACATCCTTTCCTTAACTATTTTACATATGTAAACTTATCCGAATAGCTAATGTTCTAGCCTATTACACGTTTTGTCTCATCAAAATCTATTACAATTTATCCTATCAATTTATAATATATAAAGTTGCAACTAACATAATTAAAAGGTACGACTAACATAACATAAATATATGTTTAACATAATATAAAAACCCTAAAAGGTATGCTTAACATAAACCATAAAGGTATGCTTAATATAACATAAATATATACTTAACATAATATAAAAACCCTAAAAGTGTTCTTAACATAACATAAAACCATAAAAGAATGTTTAACATAACATAAAGATATGTTTAACGTTACATAAATGTATGATCAATATAATATAAATGTCATAAATGTATGACTAACATAACATAAATGTATGTTTAACATAATATAAATGTAACATAAATGTATAACACCTGAAACAAATTTGGGTGGATTTGAGCCCACTCACCCAAGCGCGTGAGGGGAGGGGGTGTGCGCGTGAAGCAGCGCGTGAGTTGGGTCGGCTTAGGTGCACCGGTTTCTAGATCCGTACACCAATTATACAAAAGTTTTTGTGTATACTAATATAACATAAATGTATAGTCATGCTATATGAACTTTTATACTGATAGAAAATATAAGTAATATCACTTAAATATTATGATATTTGTCCATAAATGTTATACTAATATATTATAAAAATTAAATTAAAATAACATAAATGTAAATGAAGTTTTATGTTGAAAGAAAAAAAATCTAAGTAATATCATTTAAAACTTATGATATTTGTATTTAAAAGTTATGATATATGTACATAAAAATTATATTAACATAATATAAAAAACTATACTAAAATAATATAAATGTTATCACATGAATCAAAAAAAAATAAAAAATCTAAACGTGGATCTAACCCCCTCCGAATTACACCATACAATTGGTGCATACAAATGCTACTATTTACATTATGATTTAACCACAACCCATTTGCATACAATAAATTAAAGAAAAGAAATTTCTTTTTCACAAAAACTTTGAAACCGTAATATAAGTATTATTTTATGAGCTTTCCATTACTCACAAATCACGTCCATTTTTACGAATTTATTCTATTTTTATAAATTATTATGTGGATTAAAATTTTGAAATCACAACACTCATACTCTTTCCTTTTAGACACATAATCTGTCATGACTCCTAGTGGAGCTCTAATTTCAACCCAAAATTGCCACAAATTTAAAACTAGTTCAATCTTGCCTACGTGGATAACACCCCAACATCGCAGAATGATTGATATATTGATATGTGACGTTTAAAAAAAAAAAAAATCAAATGATTAGTGTTTTCTAAAATTCTTAAGCAATAATACATGTCACACATCCAATAGATTAATGTAATAATCATATGAATATAGTGTAGTAACGGATTTACATTGTTAAATGGGTATACAAGTGCATACCCAATTTTTTTGGAGTTTTAATTAGGCTGAAATTTGGAGTTTAGGTGACAGGAGGCAAACAGATCGAGTAACGTAAACGTTAACACATGATGACTTGATACATCTACCTCTAATCCATTCTCAGACATTTCATCAAACACTTTCTAGACTAGTCAAATTTAAGAACAAAATTCACAATTATAAGAATAATTAATTTTGCATATAGAGAATGCAGCATTTCTTCACCCTCTTTTTTTGAGCCGTATGCACATGTAGAAATAAGAATAGATTTGTAGAATTACATTTGTAACCTAGGGACAAATTCCCATTTCCAAACCCAGAGCAGACCATATATATATGACCACACCTTATCTACTCTATCCCCAAAATTATCTCTACTGCAAAACAAAGGGGAAAAAAAATGTCCGTTTCCGCCATTTTTGGTTCGAGACTGGTGGTTCCGCCTCCCTCCTCCGCCGCCATCAAGTCCGATTCACCGCCGCAGAGACTAGAGCTGGGCGGCGGCTATGGCGGTACTGGTCTGGTGATAGAGTGCTCGTCGAGGCCTCAGAAAAAGGCGACCAAACATCACATGAAAACCCGCCCCCGTAAGAGTCGCCCTTCCGACATCAACCGCCGTCCTCCGGTCTACCCTACGATGCCGTCTCTTCCCCCGGAGTGGAGCCTCGTCTCCGACGCCGCCGTCACCGCCGAATCCCCGCCGGAGCCCGCTATTCAGTCCGAGTAATGTATTCTGAATTGCTTTTCTTTCATCGAAGTGTATTTTGACTAAATCAACTGTTGTTTTGGGAAATTTAGAAAATTTAATCTTCAATTGTAGCTTGGAATTGAATTGTGCTGTGATTATGCTTATAGTATTTTCAATCTGGTAGGTGAGTGAATATTTTTGTGATACAGATTTGATGAGGCTTCATTGCAAAATTAAAATGCTCTTTCAAATTTGCAAAAACAATTCATGAATTTAGTCTTATTTTATAATTTCAATAATCATTAATTTTTTGACTAAAATTTACACGCGCTCTTAATTTGTCCCCATTGATCGTCTAAAAAAAAATGGTGGACGCAACCAGTGGCGGATCCAGGATCATACATTTGGGGGGCGAGCGAGTATCAGAGCATGTGAATAGGTTTTTAAGTTTTAACTCTAAACAAAAAGAATCAATATTTTATAGGTACATATGAATATAATTTTAAATACACAAATATATCTCTCAATAATTTTACTTAGAAATGATTTGAAAAATAAAATATAAAGTTAAAATCATCTAAGCTGAATGGTTGAACATGAATACGTCAAATATTGAAGTTCCAAAAGACTAAATATAAAAATTTGCAATGATCATAATTGATATATGATCACCTTAGCACTTCCTGCACAAAGAGAAAAATAAATAAGTAATCATAAGATCCAAAACACAAGTTAATCATATATTAATCGAACTGAAACAAAAACAAGTAAATTTACTTACATGTTTTTTAGTTTGGAAACTTAAATTGCAATCTTCTTTCTTTCATATCACAAAATTCATCAATAATGGAATCATTGTCAAACTTTTCTGCAATTTCTTTCTCAATATATGTTATCAGATAACTCCCCAAATATTCATCTTCCATTTTATTTCGAAGTCGAGTCTTGACAAGTTTCATAGCAGAAAAAACACGTTCACCAGTAGCAGTAGAAACAGGAAGAGTGAGGATGAGTCAAACCAATCTATCAATAAGAGGATAAATCTGTGATGCTTAGCATTTACAATATCCTAAGACTTACACTGTAAAGCTTGACAAAGATCATATGTGATTTCCAAAATGTTGATCATAATGTGCAAAATGAATATAAACTCGAATGAGGTGATCCCATCATAAGCCGCATCTGCCTCTGCTCGTTGAGAATATGTAGTTCCATCAGAAATGATATTTTTCAGAACTGAACATGTAGCTTCAAACATGATTTTCAAACTTCGTAGAGAACTCAAATGCCGCATCTGCCTCTGCTCGTTGAGAATATGTAGTTCCATCAGAAATGATATTTTTCAGAACTGAACATGTAGCTTCAAACATGATTTTCAAACTTCGTAGAGAACTCAAATGAGAACTCCATCTAGTTTCACCAGCTCTCTTTAAAGTTCCAATTTGATTTAATCCTTTACCTGTCTCTAGTTCTTCAAAAGAAATTAATCTTTTTATTTCTGCAGCATGTGCAACTTTTAATTGATCATGCCTCTTACAAGATGAATCAACAACATTGATAACTGCACTTAATTTACCGAAAAACTGATGTATAGGAATAACCTCTTTAGAAGCTGCCACTAATGCCAATTGAAGTCGATGAGCAAAACAGTGTATATAATAAGCATATGGACACTCATTGGAGACAAGTGCTTGTAACCCCGACCATTCTCCACGCATATTACTAGCACCATCGTATCCTTGACCATGAATATCTCGTACATTGAGATTGTGTTGGCGAAGAATATTAAAAATTTCTATTTTCAAAGTCGGTGAGGTAGTATCAGAAACATGAACCAAATCAAAAAAACGTTCCTTCACAAGACCAAGTTTATCAACAAATCTTAAAACAATGGCCATTTGTTCCCTTTTGGATTCATCTCTTGCCTCATCGACAATAATGCAAAATTTTGCATCACCAATTTCGTCTCGAATAACATCTCTGATTTTTTTTGCAAAAACTTGTAGTATTTCTTTCTGAATTCCAGGTGATGTATAAGATGCATTGTGAGCAGCATTGTCCAACACTATCGAAGACACATGTTCATTGTAAGATGCTAATAACTTTACTAATTGAATAAAGTTACCTGGATTTTTTGAATCTAAACGTTCATTGTGTCCTCTAAGAGCACATGCTTGAAATGTAAGCCATCTTACTGCATCAATTGAGGTCTTTAATACCAATCGATTATTGGCTATTTGTTGAGAAGTTTGTTTCTCAATGACTTTTTGGATATGTTGTGCTTCATTCATCAAAGTACGACAATTCATGATAGCTCTTCCATGAGGCGAATTAGGATCTTTTCCAACATGACATAAAAGAGCACAATTTTCTCCATCATTAACCTTTTTCCAAGATCGAAATCCCTCTATTGTAAATGCTCCTGAACCAAGACGCCCACTTGGTTTAGAAAATAAATAACATGGAAGACAAAATATGGCATCTTTACTTGGAGAATATTCCAACCATTCTGGGAACAATTTAAACCAAGACTGTTGAAATCGGCGACCTTTTTCATTTAAAGGATAATTATGCATCTCACTCTCAGATTGATAGGGTCCAGCTCTTATATAAGCTCTTCGAATTTCATCTTGTTGTTCTACTTTATAACTCCATATTTGTGGTCGCTTTCTAGGATCACGTTCTATAGACATAGTATCAACTGCTTGAACATCAATTCGAGGAACTCTATCTATAGACATAGTATCAACTGCTTGAACATCAATTCGAGGAACTTTGGTTAGAGGTTCGGTATCATGGGTTGAAGATTCAACATTATTTGTTGTGGCTTCTTCGATGTTTTGTGGAGAAGTATAAGATTGAGCATTCTTCTTTTTGAAAAAAGAATCAATTTTTTGATTTTTCATTTTACTTGATTTGATCAACAACCTGAAAATTGAAATCAAATTTAAATAATGAATAAAGTCAATTCATATAATTGAACAAAATCTTCAAATTAATGTATAAAAGACAAAAGATTTAATTAAACTAGGTCAAGAATAAATGAATCTAACTCACCCGTCACCACCACTGATTATGCTAATTTTGGATCCGCCAATTTAGTTTTACGGCTTCTAAGTTCTAATTCAGTTGAAGAACAAATGCATAAGTTCTTGAAGTAATTATTCTGATTTTGAAAGTAGGGAGTGTAATTTGGAGTTGAATTTGAAAAATGAGAGAAGAACTTCCAATTCTCAAGGCGTGTTGAATTAGCATATTAATTTCAATATTTTTTTTATTATATAATTTCATCAAATCAATTAATGATTTGAACGTGGCAATGTGGATTGAGATAACTGATATTAGGTGGATCTCACCCTTAAATCACTAATATATATCATGATATCCTCCTACATTCCTAATATTTTGGGATATAAAAAATAGATGATATATAATATAATAATTTTTGCCAAAATTTTTGGAGGGGCAGCTGCCCCCCTTGCCCCCCCTTGTATCCGCCATTGTTTACATCAACCTTACAAGAAATCTTTATATTGAATAGGAGTTCTTAACCACATTTACATCAACTTACAAGAAATCTTTATATTGAATAGCCAATTCCTATAGCTAGCCATAAAACTAAATGTATTCAAGATTGTGCTATCTTCATGAATAATATATAATGCAAAGCATTCTAACATTTTCATCTTTGCAAGCTTGGTGTGTATGCTCAAGAAAAAGAAAGAAAGAAAGAAAATGAAGTTATTCCATGTGAATTGTCTCATTTCAACGCGTCTATCTTCTTTAAATCCATTTATTGATTAACGGTACACAATGCAATTGTAACATAAAAAGTTCACTGCGATATATTTTATCTTAGTCTTTCCAGCCTGCTGAGAATGAATATTTTGACACCTTTAAAATCTGCATAAATTGAGAACTTAAGACATATAAGCAATAACGTTAACAGAAAAGACAATTCTAATACTATGTCAAAAATAATTAATTATTAAAGAAATGAAAGAACTTATAACAACCAAACCATGAACACATTAGCTAAGAAGTTAGGAACATGACAATTTGGAGCAAAATTGATGTAAATTTACAACAACTAACTCGTGCCCCAGAAAAGGGAAAAAAGATTAAATTCTATTTTGAATAGGTAAATTTTGTTACGCAAATATGTGAACAAGCTTAAACAATTATCTAAGCCAACCATTTAACAGAAAACTAGGCATCTTCAAACAGTTTCAAACTAAACACATGATAATAAGAGGCTTTAGGGTTCATCAGCATCACTACCAGAGGGCTTAGATAACTAAGGTCATATGAATAAATCAATATTGCACCATCCAAACGCCGTTACTTACCGCCAAAATCTTCTTCCACAATGATGTATTGCCTTCTAAGCAAATAATATACAAAGTGGAGGACATGCAGATAATTAAGATTTTTTTATGAAGATGAAGAGATGTGAAGGACTTTTCATTTCTCTTAGACTTCCAATATTACAACATTTACAATGTCACCAAATTTGTTTAGTTATAGTTACACTCCCCCCATCTATCACACACATTATCATTCTATTAACTATAACTCATCATTTGTAACTCCTCCAACTATATCATTGGTTAAACACTACTTTGGCATATCCACAATCAAATCGCATTTTTTGTCCAAATATTCTTTTAGTTAATTTGAAAATTTTTATCATCTAAAATCATTTTCTATTTACATTGAAGAAAATAAATATCAATTTAAAAAAAATTGATTTTTCAATATATTGTAAAAAATTCTTATTAATTTTTTTGTCTTATTTAGAGGAATTATTAAAAAAATCAATTTATTTTATATTTGGAAAAATATATAGTTATAAACAATTATTATAAATTTAAAGAAGTGGTACATGAAACTAAACAAATATCAGATTGAACAAGAATTTAAAGACAATTAATTGAAAATACCGACTAACACAAATTTTTGGAACAAAATAAATAATAAATTAATGTCTGTCTTCATTGGTACGTGCTCAAATATGCTCAATTAAGTCCGCACGGAGTTGCTGATGAACTATGTTGGAACATAGTAGTTCGAAATTAAACTTTAGATAATTGGCAAAATCTCATGTAGCTCCTTGTATTGGTTGTGCGGTGTCATCAACTTCATCAGAGTTCTAATGAAAAATAATTTCTCCCTTATTTTCGATAATCATGTTGCACAAAATAATACATGATAACATTATTAACTTAATTTTTTTCCTATAACAAAACAAGTAGGACCCTGACAATAGCCCATCGTGCTTGCAAAATACCACATGTTCGGTCTCTTTGGATCTTGTGGATCCTAAAAAGCTTTGACAAAAGTCGATCATTTCAGATAGATTTCATCTGTTAGATAGTATCAATGATTATAGTGTATGTTGTTCACACTATAGTGCATCGTCAGTCCTTCCCCAAGTAAAATATGGTCGAACAAAGTAGATTTACTCAACACGTTGACATCGTTATGAGAACCTGCGATCCCTAAAAAAAGCATATCATATCTACAAATCCAGTGATGCTACAGCTTCAAGCACAATTGTTGGAGATCCATGAACTCTAAAAAATTGATCTTTCTGAGCAATTGGGCAGTTTTTCCACTCTGAATGCATGCAATCAAGACTACCTAACATACCCAAAAATCCATGTATTGACTCGTGAAGTTGTAGAAGACATTAAACGTCATTGTTATTCGACCTTCTCAAATATCTATCACCAAATATTGAATAAGTACATTAACAGAATTTGAATAGACACCTTAAAACGGTAGAATTTTCCATACGTAAGTACTCGTCAAGACTATCAGCAGAGATTCCATAAGCCAACTAACGAACAACGACAATACATTTTTGTAATGGTGAAAGACCTTGTCTATTTGTGGCATTGGGTCTTTGTCGAAATTCCACCAAACTATTCTCCAATGCGTTAACTATGTGTATGAATAAATTCCTACAAATACAAAATTATCGTCGAAACTTATTGTCGGGATATACCAGATTCTAGGAGAAGTAATCTTAAAAGAGTCTAGCATGTCCCTTTTCATGATTTCTCTTAATAAACCTTCTCCTAGTGTTGTTTTACGTCCGATCTTTGAGAAGTAGAATAATTGTTCGCATCATTTATTCGCCAGGTAAACCAGGTTGATCGTCGGACTCATCATCGGTGTTGGATTCATCAAAATGTTGAGAATGGGACATTATGAGGTAGTAGATAAAAGCTCTAAGTGATATCTTTGTTTCAAATATTTGTTGTGAATAATAAAATAATATAATCTTGTATTTATGGAGTTAGAGTGTATGTAGTTGCAAGTCAAATTTTGTGGTTGTAATTATATCACACTTGTCAATAATTTGAAAAATACTACATGTGAGAAAAATATGTTTGTCATATATATATTTGGACTCTAGCCTAGGAGCCTATTTTGAGATTGAAAAAGATTCTTAATTAATGTGGTCGCAATTGTATCACACTGCTCAATTATTTTGGAAATACTACATCTGAAAAAATATGTTTGTCATAATGTATACTTGGACTCTAGCCTATGACATTTTTTGATATTGAAAAAGATTCTTAAATTATTTGGTTGCAATTGTATTATAATTTTCAATTATTTTGGAAACACTACATGTGAGAATATATGTTTGTCATAATGTATACTTGGACTCTAGCCTATGACCATGTTTTGATATTGAGAAAGATTCTTAAATTATTTGGTTGCAATTGTATCACACCTTTCAATTATTTTGGAAACACTATATGTGAAAAAACATGCTTGTCATAATGTATATTTGGACTCTAGCCTATGACCATTTTTTAATATTGAGAAAGATTTTTAAATTATGTGGTTACAATTATATCACACTTTTCAATTATTTTGGAAACACTATATGTTAAAATATATGCTTGGCATAATGTAAATTTTGGCTTCAAACCTATGATTATTTTTTGATATTGAGAAAGATTCTCAAATTACATGATCTATTTGAGAAAAGTGTGATATTTATGGTTGATATTAAATTAATTAATAAAAATTAACATAATTAAATTTAAATAAATTACATTTAAACTCGTTAACACAATTAACATTAACATAAAATGAAAACTACATTAACATAATAAAAGAAAAGAAATACAAATAAGAAAAATTACATTGAAACATAAAATGAAAATTAAACCAACATAATAAACTTACAAAATTACAAATAAGAAAAATTACATTGAAATATAACATAAAAAAATAAAAGAATTGATAGAATATTTAGTATCACTTTTTGATTTAATCCTAACACACATTTGTTGATGTGTAATAAATTGCTCTAGAGTCATAATAGAGATGTCTCTTGATATAACTTCAAACTCCCTCAACTCGAGTTCACATTCTTTGAGAATATTTTGTTCTTTTACTCGTATGCTTTATTCTCTTACTGGATCATATTTTTCTTATGAATCAACACTACAAGAAAAATGCTAAACAACAACACCAATTTTACAACGGTTTTTCGAAAAACCGTTGTCGTAGACATCTTTTACAACTGTTTTTCAAAAAACCGTTGTCGTTGTGCGAAAAAAATGCACAACAACAATGGTTTTTTACGTTGTGTATAACCGTTGTGCGAAAAAATAGATTGGAATTTATTGATCACTTGTGTATAATAGTGGAATGGGCCTCCCTTCTTTTCTTTTCCAGGCCCATCGCCTCGTAGGCCCAGGTGAATAATGAGCACACTATCCCCTTATTCCTCAAGGCTTGGGCTGCCCGCTTCAAACAAACAGGGATTATTAATATACCTAAAGTAATTCCAAAAGATACATGCAATTTAAAATCAAGAAATCGAGTTCACACTTAATTTTTCAAATAATTTTTTATGAAATCGAGTTTGATTCAAACCTTAAATCTTTGAATTGGATAATGATTTGATATAAACAAATATGGAAAGATGAATATTTTGTCATAAATTTCATATATGTTGGTATAAATTTGGAGATTTCGTGGTTTGGTAAGTTTGATGTTGAGAATGATATTATTTTCCGTAAGGTAAGACTATGTTTTTCGATGTGCATAATTAACTATGATAACGAAACATGTTTTGAGATCCACATCACCAATTGAAGTTCAAATGTCCATTACTAAATTGAATTATTATGATTTCAAAAGTTTTGATTTGTGGGGTTAACATTCAAGGGCCATGCTTTAAAACATATCAACCTAAAATCAGTGATTTTATGTAATTCACTATTGATCGCAAGTGATCTCGTAGGTTCAGAGGGGGTAAATGAACCTTCGTCAATTTTGAAAAGTTTTTCGAACTTGCTACACTATAAGTTACTTGAACTCATAGTACATGATGATACTGCTTGCACCACTAGGATGCAGTGCTGTATGCTATATCTTAGAGTTCTTTGCAGCAGAAAAATATACTTTGACTGAAGGCTTGTTTTCTTAAATATATTTCCTTATGAAGATTCTTTTATGTTTATGATAAGATAAACACAAGATGCAGTACAAAATTAAAAAAAGTGATTAAAACACTTATGGTTTATAGTGGATCGAAGGTGGTGTAATCCTTTTACGTCCACTCTACTGCTTCTCCGAGCAAAAACTTCATTAAGCAAGATTGATTTACAGGGTATCACCTAACAATCTATCAACAACACCTACTAGAACTCAACGTACACATAGCTTGTTGTAAGTTCTAAAGGCAAACCCACTTAGGATTTCTAAACTCCCACACAGAAAGTTGCCTTTCTCCTAGACAACTAAATACAATCAGCAAGGATAATCCTATCAACTGACGACACCTAAAACAACCTAGCACACAACAAATAGGTTAAAGTATATATATGTTATTTCTTCAATTGATGCAGTGAAGTGAGCTTCTAAATCCTCTTCGAATCTTCGAAGTTGTAGCTTGTTAACTTCACTTAGGTCGAGTGACTGAAACTTGTAAGAATGCTTGAAAGCATAGATGGTTTGTCTCATCAAAATCTAAACACTGAAATCCTAACAATTTCCACATTTTTGATGATGACAAAACCCTTTACATTATTTCGTTCATGATAGGAGTTTTTACTTTGCATTTATCATATTTGTCAAGATATTACAGATATGCACCAGAAAAATAAACTAATCCTAGATTTATTAGAGATGTATCAATTCGAAACTTCATCTCAAATCAACAGAATTTAAAGAAGCATGTAAAGGTTAATAAGTTATGAACTTGATCTTAAAGTAGAAAACAAAATTTCTTCATTAAGGAAAGAAATTTTTACAGAGTACAAAAACAAACTTAAGAAGATGTACCAGCTATCCTTTTGATTTATAAGATACCTGTAGCATGGTTACTGCTGAAACAGGGACCTTCTTGTAGACGATTCTTCAGGTCTTCTTTCAGCAGCTCTTCTCTACTTCTTCTCTTTTTTTCGAGCTTTTCCACCAGTCTTGAATGGACTCCTGATAGGATTCTTCCAACTTCTGCTTAATCTTCGAAATTTGAATCTATCTGAGTCAGAAGTCTTCACTAAAAGACACTATTCTGTCTTACTTTACTAGGTTTAAGTAGTGGTTTTGGATTTCCAGTTCTCCATATTTCTTTATTAAGGAAAGAAATTTTTACAGAGTACAAAAACAAACTTAAGAAGATGTACCAGCTATCCTTTTGATTTACAAGATACCTGTAGCATGGTTACTACTGAAACATGGACCTTCTTATAGACGATTCTTTAGGTCTTCTTTCAGCAGCTCTTCTCTGTTTCTTCTCTTTCTTTCAAACCTTTCCACCAGTCTTGAATAGACTCCTGATAAGATTCTTCCAACTTCTACTTAATCTTCAAAATCTGAATCCATCTGAGCCAGAAGTCTTCACTAAAAGACACTATTCTGCCTTACTTTACTAGGTTTAAGTAGTGGTTTTGGATTTCCAGTTCTCCATCCCTAGCAAGCTCTTTATATCGGAAACTGAAATGTCTATTTTTTAATGAATGAACTATCTGCAAAGATATCTGAAGTATCTGAGGTATTCTGATCATTTGTAGAGTGTAATCTGCTCAAATGTTGGATTTCTATCAGTAGGCAGTCTTACAGCTTTGAAGATATTCAAGCTCCAGGCCATGTTCTCTCCTTTAGGCCTTTGATCCATTCAGCAGATATGTTATCAGTGTCAAGATGTGAAATTTCTTGAGAGGGGTATTGGTGAAGAGCTCTATCAATATTTTTCATCAGCTCAGACCTGCTCTCACAACCACTCCTAGCCTCCTCATCTAGACATTTTCTTCTCCTTCAACTCTGGCTCTCTCAGCCCTTTGAGCAGCCATCTTTTGGTTATACTGTCTTTTAGCTTCGGCCTTGCTCATCTTCTTTCTCGAGCCTGACTACTGATCTTCTCCTCTCCTCTTTGTGCTGTAAGAAGAGGGGGGTACTGCTGTATCCTTTCTTGCAACAGCACTGGATGCAGCACTGCCAATTGGTCTAGATGCAGCAGCTGCTCCAGTTCCTTCTCCACCATTATCTCTTTTTCTTTTTGGAGAGGGAATATCAACAGTAGAAGATGACATTCTTCTCATCTTCCTGCTCAGAGATTGGTCATCTTCTTCTTTTTCTTCTTCTTCTTGCAGCTCCCTGGATCTCTTACTCATCTTTTTTCTTGAACCTGATTACTAATCTCCTTCTCTTCTCTTTGTGTTGTAAGAAGAGGGGGTGCTGCTGTATCCTTTCTTGCAGCAACATTGGATGCAGCACTGCCAGCCGGTCTAGATGCAGCAGCTGCTCCAGCTTCTCATTCTCTATCATGATCTCTTTTTCTTTTTGGAGAGGAAATATCAGCAGCAGGGGATGACCTTCTTCTCCTCGTCCTGCTCAGAGTTTGGTTATCTTCCTCTTCTTCTTCTTCTTCTTACAGCTCAAGATCTCCTTAATTTTTCTGTTCTTCCTTCCCTCTTTTTGGTATCATAAAAAAAATGACCAAGGACGGAGCAGGAGCTGTTCTGACCATAGTAGACCTGAAGTCTTCTTGCAGAAGGTGCGGGGGCTTATCTGGTTGATGGCTTATCGTCTCGAGCTTGTTGGGGAAAAACACTTATCATCATGTCCCTAAGTTCATCAACTATCATCACCAGATTGCCCAATCTGTCGTCGACACTCCTGATTCTTTGAGTTTGATCAAGAATATTATCCAGAAGTGTCTCTAAGATTATGGAGTGAGATTGTAATTTTCCTGCAGCTGCATCAACCGTTCTTCTACAACTTCTGATCTTCTCAAAGTTGGCTGCAGAATCTTTCTTCAACTCTCTCTCCATCCGCAGTCTCTCCCTGAACTGCAGGTTCCACTGGTCCTGCAAGTAATACTGCATCTGCCTTGGTAAAATTTCAATATCTGTTCTAAGGCCAGATATAGATGCAGTATGGGATTGGTCACTCATATGGATGCTGCACTGCATGTTAAACTTGTGTTCTTCCTATGACATCCCAGTGGACCTTTCTTATCTAGGTTCTAACCCTGGTGCAGCATATGGAATAATGGCTTGTGGGTTTTGTGTTGCATCTAATTTAGTAGCTTCATCCTCCTCATCATCATTATGAACGCTCCTCCTTGAGCTTGAGCCTCTAAAAAAAACGAACTTCTCAGAAATGAAAGAGGTGGGAGTTTAATCTTTATCTCTTCATCGGCCTCCTCAGTAACTCCTTCTGCTGTATCCTGGACGGATTCAGATAAGCATGCAACAGGTGCAGCATTAACCTCCTCATGAGGTGTCTCTAGCTGCATTGGAGTTACTTCAGCCACTTCATCTTCAACTTCCTCTGAGGGTACTGTCTCAACAGCCGCCCCTGCAGAGGTCTTCAACTCCTCAATGAGTGTTGTCTCAACAGCCTCTTCACCTAAGGTCTTCAACGAGGACACCGTCTCAATGGCCGATCCTGTAGCTACTTCTTTTTCTCCTCCTTCAGCTTGCTGTTTAGGTGGGTTTCTTATAAAGATGAAAATTTTGGACACGTTAAGCTTGATCTATGTAAGAATTTCAGCTTCCATTCTCAATCTTGATTTTTCAGGCTTTTCAAGGATGTCAGCTTGTTGCACTGCTACCTCCATCAGGACAGAGAGTCCTGCTTCCGCAACTTCCTCCATGGTCGCATCATCGGCAAACTCAATAATGTCTGTCAGCACTTCACGGATTATTACTGATGGTTCCCTCTTAGGTGAAGCTTCAACAGCTTCAGGATAGGAATGCATAGGAGAATCGTCATAATCCAGTAGTTGAGTCTCCTCTTCTAAGGGTTCAAGAGAGATGATTACATAGTCTTCAACTACTTGGTCATAGGCAAGGGAGCTTGAGTTATGTCCAGAAGATCCTTCTTCCTGCTGCCTCCTTGGAGTGTGCTGCATCATTCGTTCTCTGATATTAGCTTGCAGCGCTAATTGCAGTATTGCTTCCTTAGTTTGCTCCACTCCAAGGGTATTGATTTGCTCTTCAGCGAATGCAATATCATCTTCCCTTCTTACTGCCTCTATAGCCGGGGCCAGGGTGATCTATAGATCCTCCTTTGCTGCTTTCATCGACTGCTCCACAGACTCTTTCTCCACAATAGCAACCTTGTCTTTGCCTTTGTCCAGAGCTCCCTGAGCAGCAGTTTCTTTTGATCTTTTCGAGTGAACGAACTCTACGAACTCAGGTGGAGGATATCATCGGTTTGAGCCCACTCTAGGACGACTTTCTCTATGACAAAAAATCCTTCCACTGCAGTAGAGTTTCCTCCTTAGACAATCTTATCATCCTTCAGAGATTGTACTGCTATTCTATCTCATCTTCAACAGCTGTGAAGGTTAGATCGACTTCAGCAGTTGGGAAGGTTGGATCGATTTGTTGAGGAGTTTCTTGTTCTGACTGCTCATCTGACTCGACCTCTGTTGGAGTCTAGGAGAGAGGAGCTACTACTATTGGTTGTCTTACAACAGCTGTAACATCTTTCTTCTTCTTGCTGCGCAGGGTGACAAGTTTCCTTATCTTCCTCCTCCTTAAGGGTGTGTCATCATCTGAGGAAGATGATGACTTCGGTTCTACTCCCCTCAGAGCCTTTTTGATGACAGGTATTATACTGTCATCGGAATCAGAGCTGGCAGGTTGGGCCTCCTACCTCTGTTCTTCCTTTTCTGCCCTACTCTCAGCCTATAATCTGCTGCTTATAGCTTCGTCTTTGAGAGACAAGGATGCAGCTGTTGTATCCTTCAACTTTTTTCTTACAGCAGCAGCTGTACAAGCAGCAACCTTTTCCAAGGTTTTCCCCTTCTTTTTCTTGTCAAGAAACTTACCGATGGGGATTGGGTTGGAACCACTAGATCACTAGCCCTATGTAATTCCAATTCGAGGTTCATGAAAAATATGACAATACGTAGTAAAAAAACGAGTCATACCTTTTGTAGCAAAAATAAGATGAATTAGTTCTAAAGTCAGAACTGTAGACAAAGAAATCGATAAAGCCTCGACCACTCGATTTTCTACTATATTCATCATCTTTTCTTGAATGTTGTGTGGGCAACGAGCTTTCAAGAATTCCAGCTACTTTTGCTAAAGCAAATCTAAGATTTTCGTGTGTTTAGAAACGACTAACTTAAAACATATTTATAGGCTACAATAGGGACCTAGAGAAAGATTAGGATTAGGTCTCTTGATAGGCTTAGGAGTCATATGTTCACACAAACACACTTCTTAAGCCCATCAATAATAACTCGGTCCACTAAGGAGTTATTATTGAACTACCGCCCCAAATCCATATTAAATATTGGCTCCTATTTATTATGAGTACGTTTATCTCTCCGTGTTTAACATATCAAATATCTGTTAATTAAATAAGTTACTAACAACTCAATTTAATTAACATCTAATTTCTGAAGTAGTACCACTCAACTTTATTATCATGTCGGAATAAATCCACCTGCAGAGTTTTACATGATAATCCTTATGAGCTCCTCAAGAAGACATTATCATCCTAAATAATTAGGACACAGATTCCTTCTATAATCAACAGCACACCATATAAACAATATTGTATTCCAATTTACCGAGCTTATTGATTTAATTAATAAATCTCACCCATTTGTAAATTAAAGAAACAAAAATTGAATATACGTGCCCGTTATTATATAGGGATTAAGAGGACGTACATCCATAATAACAGAGGTCCTGCTTAATACACACAAAATGTACTAGTGTAATTTTATAGTCAAGATAGACTTGTTTGTCCCAAGTGGTGTCCGAGGTTCAGGAGGGGAGTGAATGAACCATGGTCGATTTTGCAAATCTATGAAAAACTTTTCTGTTCTGCAAGTTACTTGAACTTGCAGCGTCAGATCGTTACTGCTTACAGTACTAGGATGCAGTCTTGCACGCTGTAACTTAGAGTTTTATACGCAGCAGAAAAATAACGTTTATAACACAAGACTGATTTTCTCAATATGCTTCTTTCAGAAACGTTAATGCTTATGATATATGCAAGAACAGAAGATAAAGGCACAAATAAGTAAAACAATTAAACATGTATGGCTTATAGTGGTTCAAAGGTGGTGTAATCCTTCTACGTCCACTCTACTGCTCCTCGAGCAGAAACGTTGTTAAGCAAAATTGAATTACAGGACTCTCCTAACAATCTATCAACTTTACAAAGCAACCATCTACTGAAGTCTAGCATACACACAGCAACTGCAAACTTCAAAGGCTAACCCACACAGGGTTCTACACTCCCACACAGGGAAATTACCTAACTCTAGACAACTTATACAAACAACAATGATCTCTCCTATCAACTGTTCGACACCACTAAAACAACCTAAGCACACAGTAACAAGGTTAAAAGAATATAAAAAAAGTTTCTCTAACTGGTGCGACGAAGTGAGCTTCTGAATCCGTTGATGGATCTTTCAGCACTAGGCTTGCTTCACTTCAGAGGTTGAGTGACTGAAACTGATAGTAGGCTTGAATATTTGTATCTTGAAAGCTTGTGAATTTTTGCTCGAATGTTTTAGTATCAGTGGTTTCAGTAACCAGCTTCAGTGTATCTCTTCCTCTATTTATACTTGTAGGAGAAGATGTCCGTTGAAGGAGACATCTCTCTTTTGAATTTGAAGTAGTCTGATCAAAGGCATGGCTTGCATTTAATACGACTTGACTTTTCTTTTGGAGCATTTAATATGGCAGTTGCAGCTCGCAGCTTTCTGCAGCGCGTCAGTCCACGTGGCATCTTCGTATTAGCTCTGTGTCTGCTTTTTTGATCTTGTCTCGAACGGCTCTATTTATTCTTACTTGAATCTTTGTTCCTCGTACTGCATTTATCATTTCTAGGATTGCAGGATACTTCTTGTTGTTATTTGACACTGATTGACTTCTCTGAACTGTAAGCTTTGCGCTGTATTCTCGGTCTTTGTGCAGCTAATGTATTCTTGCAGTACTGCTGTAACTAAGACCTGGTTGCAGTATCTTGAGTAGAGCTGCTGCATCTTTTTCTTACAACACTCCTGTACGCCATTCATTCTTTCTTAATTGTAGTGACGTTCTATCTTCTTACAGCGATGCTGTATCTGCCTTCTTGCAGACCTTCTTGCAGCGATGTTGTATCTGCCTTCTTGCGGCAGCTTCCTTTTCTCGAAAGGCTTAGATGCAGCTTTGTCCTTGTCAAACCTTCATCTTCCAACACTTAAGACTAGACTCAAACCTAGTCTATATATTCACTTAAACACTGTGAAAAATGGGGTACTTAAAACTTCCTATTACAAATGCGTTTTGTCTCATCAAAAACTAAACATTGAAATCCCAACAAGACTAATACCAAATTACACTACAACCATTCCGATGATTTGTCCAAATTCATCTTGATTGTAAGCTACTATTTATAATTTATTAGGAACTAATAACATGATCTTCTATGTGGCACCACATACCATGTTATCTATAATATAAATTAATTGGACAATTACATTAACATATATAACAAATATAAAATGCAAACATTTGACCATAAAAGATTCTCATATCAAAAATAGATATTCATACAAGAGCTAGACTTATAGTATACATCCTAACAGACCGTAGTCAAGAGCCCTAGGATTTGGGACCATTCTAGGGCCTCGAAAATATGAGCTAGAATGGAGGGGGTTGTATAACTCTGCAGCATATACATATTCTTGGTTGATAAGACATCCTTCAAGCACGACTGTTTGTCTGGCAGCCATTGATGTGTACAGAGAAAAGAGCTTTGGAGAAGATGAATGTAATAAACCTTGAGATAGAAACTGCTCTTTTCTTTGATACTTGGAAGTCATGCACGAATGATCTGGAAAAAGTATTAAGAAGAAGTTTAAAAGCCTTATAGTAAGATCAACAGATGAGATTTAAAGATTAGGGTTGATCAACGGTCCTTGTAAAAAGATGGAGGGGTCAAAGTGTAAATATTCAAAACATAGCAGTTATGACTTCTGACCGCGTCTTTTTAAATTCCGACATACACAGACTTGCATTAAACGCAAGGTAAAACATGTGTTTTGTCGTCTAATTTATTACTTTTTAAGATTGCAACTTTTTGTACGAGGTTGTAGAGTATTAAATACTCCAAGAAATAAATGTTGTATCCTGCTGCTGTTTGCTTTGCTTACTTACTGACCTTGCTATAAGATGTAAGGATGCAGTATTGTATGAAGCCGCATCTTACAGTAAGATACTTACTGCTTCTAGCAAGGATACAGGGGTTCTCCCTTAGCTTCTGCAACTTTTCTTTCCATTCATAACTTCAGAATTCCTTAGCATTGAAAACCTTGATTCACATAAGGGCTTGGTGAATATATCAGCTAACTGGAGATCTATATGAACTTTCTCTAGCACAACATCATTCTTTTCCACGTGATCTCTTATGAAGTGATGTCTGATGTCAACGTGCTTTGTTCTTCAGTGAAAGACATGATTATGGATAATTGCAATAGCACTTGTATTATCATAGAGAATATGGGTCTTTTTTTCTTCAATTCCATAATCTCTTAGTTGCTGCTGTATCTAGAGGATTTGAGCACAACTTTCTACTGCAACATATTCTACTTCTGTTGTTGATGTTGCTATGGATAATTATTTTCTACAGAACAATGAAACAAGTATATTCCCAAGGAACTAACATGTTCCACCTGTACTCTTCCTGTCTATCTTGTAGCCAACATAATTTGAGTCAGAGTAGCCTTTAAGTTTGAATCCTCCTTCCTTAGGATACCAGATGCATACTTCTTGAGTTCCTTTTAGATACTTGATGATTCTTTTTACTGCTGTAAGATGTGATTCCTTTGGTGCTGCTTAAAATCTTGCACAGACTTTTACTGCAAACATGATGTCTAGTCTACTTGCTGTAAGATACTACAAAGATCTTATTAGACGTTTGTACTTTGTAATATCCATATTTTTTCCATCTTCATCTTTATCATGACTTATGGATGTTGCCATGGGAAAAGATGTAGATGATCCATTTCCCATTCCAAACTTCTTTATAAGTTTCTTTGTATACTTGACTTGATTGATGAAGATTCCTGCAGATAGTTGTTTTACTTACAGTCCAAAAAAGAAGCTTAACTCTCTCATCATAGTCATCTAAAACTTTGACGGTATTAGATTGGAAAACTTTCCACATAGATCTTTGTTGGTGGATCTAAGATGGTGTCGTCCAAATAAATTTGTACAAGGAGAATATTTTCTCCGTCTTAAATTTTGAACAAGGTTTTGTCTATTATTCCCTTCTTGAATTCATTCTCCAACAGATTGAGGGATAAGGTATCATACCAAGCTCTTGGTGCTTGCTTAAGTCCATATAGTGCTTTGTGCAGTCTGAATACTTTCTCTTCTGCTTGATCCTCAAAACCTGGAGATTGTTCCACATACACTTTTTCTGATAGAAGACCATTGAGAAATGCACTTTTCACATCCATATATTGAAATTCATGTGAGCTGCATAGGCCAGAAAAATTCTTATAGCTTCTAACCTTGCTACTAGAGCAAAGGTCTCATCAAAATCAATTTCTTCTTCCTGATAGTATCCTTTAGCAACTAGTTTTATTTTGTTTCTTACAACAAGTCCTAATTAATCCAACTTGTTCTTGAATACCCACTTTGTTCCAATTACTCTTTGATGGGTTGGTCTTGCAACTGTGTGCCATACTTGATTTCTTTCAAATTCATTCAACTCTTCCTGCATGGCTTGAACCCAGATGCTGTCTTGAAGTGATTCTTATATGCCTTTTGGTTCATTTTGAGAGATTAAACAAGCAAACATTGCTTCATGAGGAATAAATCTTCTTGTTCTTACTCCTACATATGGATTCCAATAATGAGATCTCTAGGATGATTTCTTAGCCAAGTTCTATCTGGCTCAAAGGTATGGATAAGTCTTGGCTGTTCCTCATTATACTGTAAGATGGTAGGTTCTGTTGCTATAAGATTGTCTGCTGCATCTAGAGGTGTAGGATCTTCTTCTCTATCTTCTGCTGGTAGCAGAACACCTTCAGTGTAGGGAATATTATTTTCTTTCATGGGGGTTGTCCCTTCAACAGGTTTATCCAGCTTGCTTGTTTCATAATGTGGTTCATCAAACACCACATGGATTGACTCTTCAACCACTAAGATTCTCTTGTTGAAGATTCTGAATGCTTTACTTATAGCTGAGTATCCAAGGAATACTCCTTTATCTAATTTTGCATTAAAGGTTTTTATATGCTCTTTTTCATTGTTAATAAACTTGCATCGAAATATATGTAAATAGTAAATCTTTAGTGTGTATCCATTCCATAGTTCATATAGAGTCTTGTCAAGATCCTAGTTGATTAGACATATGTTTTGAGTGTAGCATGCAGTGTTTGTGGCTTCTGCCCAAAACCTTTTGGGTATCTCTGTCTCTACTATCATTGTCCTTGCTGCTTTCTTAAGAGTTCTATTCCTTCTTTCAGCAACACCATTTTGTTGAGGTGTTCCTACAGCAGAGTATTCATAACGAATACCATTATCATAACAGTATTTCTCTATGAATTTGTTGAACTCAATTCCTCTGTTAGATATTTTCTTCACAATGCTCAAACTTTTCTCCTTTCGAATCTTCTTCATGAGGTCAGGTAGTTTGTTCTGAGTTTCTGATTTCTTAGCAAGAAAAATAGTTCAGGTATATCTGGAGTAGTCATCTACTGCTACAAGTGGGTACTTTTTTCCACTTATGCTTACTGGTTCTATTGGTCCAAATAAGTTCATGTGTAGAAGGTCTAGAATCATATGTGATGACTTTTTTAACTTGTCTTTGAAGGAGCTTCTAACTTCTTTGTCTTTCTGACAAGCTCCACAAATATTTTCTTTCTTGAATGCCAAATTTGGTAGTCCTCTTACAAGTTCTTTTTTTGCTAACTTGTTTATGGTTTTGGAGTTCAAATGGCTATGTCTTTTATGCCATAGCCAGCTTAGTTTTGGTGGACTCTTTACTATGAAGCATGTAGGTTGAACAGAAGAGCTCTAATCTGCAAGATATATATTTCCTCTTCTTGTTCCTATAAGCTTGAGTTCATTGGTTTTGCTGTCCTTGATTAGACACTTGTTGAGGTTGAACTCCACTGTGTATCCCTTGTCACAAAATTGACTGATACTCAGTAGATTGTATTTGAGTCCTTTTACATAGGATACATTTTTGTTTGTATATGTCATTTGATAAGATTTTCACTTCCTTTTGTACTTCCTTTGGAATCATCTCCAAAGATGACCTTCGGTCATTTGTATGGTAGAAATTTTTTTAAGGCTTCTTTGTTGCTAGTCATGTGCCTTGAGCAGCCACAATCAATATACCATACTTTACTGCTGCATCCTGACACTGAAACCTGCAACAAGTTCAAATAGATTTAGGTACTCATATCTGTACGGGTCCTTTACAGTTAGTTTCTTTTGGAACCTAAACTTTCTTAACAGAAATGACTTTTCTGTAAGTATTGTTTGTTTTCTTTCTATAGACAGTTTTGTTCAAAAACTGCTTGTTAAAAGTGTGTGCAGAAACTATATGTGTGTTACCAACACTTTTGTAGTGTGGTCTTCCACCATATTTCCCTAGAGTATGTTCTCTTTAAGGTTTAGACATTAGAGTCTTTGTATTGGTGGGGTAAAGATTTTTGTGCTACAACTTTGTAGGTTGTTGTATCTTCTTGCTGCTTACAGCAGATTGCTTCTGCTGCAGCCAGCTCTTATATACAGACTTACTTCCTATAGTTGAGCACAGAGGTTTTTTACCCTTGTCCATTGGTGTTGGTTTGTTCAAGATATTTTCAAAGTTACTTAGTAACTCATTCTCCATTGGAGTTTTAGCTTGAACAAACAGACAATTTTGGATAAGCTTGTTGTATCATGAGAGGTATGAGAGTTGTATCCTAAGCCAGTTTTCTCAAATGGACTCCTGGCCATCAACATACACTTTCTTGCGTCCTTAGCGGATTTGCTGATGATTCTTATCGTTGACTGCAAGTTTTCCTTCTCAAGCTCTAGCTTAGTGACTAGTAGATTAAACCTTGAGACCCTTTTCTGAACCTTGTTGTATCTTGAGTTGTCAGACTCAAATACTGATAGCATCTTTGCTAGATCAATGTTTTTACTTCTCAGGTTCTCATTTTCAAACTTCAGCTCCTCATGCGTTAAATTTATCTGCTCAAAGTCACTCATGATCCTCTTGAGGGAATGAATCATGTTCAGCTCCTCTTTTTCAAGCATAGATAGAGGTTGACAAGTTACCTCATCATCTCCACTGTCTTCACAGTCTTTTGCCATCAAGCAGATCGGTGCTTCTTCATCTGAGGATGAAGTTTCACTGTCACTGTCAGAGGATTCTACAGCTTTCGGTATTTTCTTGGAAACTATTATATTTTTATCTTTCTCCATTTCTCCAAGAAGAGCTCTCAGCTTTTGTCTGTCATTTCTTCTCTTCTCTCTCATCTGATCTCTCTCTCCTTCAGGATACTTGTGGACCGTTGGGTGTGGGCAGCTTCTTGCATAGTGTCCAGGCTTCCTGCAATTGTAGCATAAGTCAGAATTATTCGTATTCATTTTGGGAGAGGGAGATACCTAAGGTGATGGGTGATTTCTGTTCACTAATTTCTTTTAGCTTTCACCCGCAAGTGTACGGTGTGAATTGTAGGAGTGGTGAGCAAGGTCGATCCCACAGAGACTATCTATCTAGGCACTAATTAACTACTCAAATCCGGTTCTCACTTTTATCTAGGTAAATCAGATTTCATCAATTTCAGATTAATTAAATAAAAACAATAGTTACGTAAATAAATCAACTCAACAACCACAGAGATATAAAACAGGTTCTAGGACATGCTTTCATCTAATTCTCATCAAGATATCACTTTAATCAATCCAAGTTCATTAATCAATCATCCTATATGAGCAATCACACTCCCGAGTCAATTAATCAGTTGATTATTATGCCATCAGAGGTATCCCTACTCAATCTGATAGAAACATAATAACTCCCAAAAGCACCCAAGATCGATATCTCATCACATAAATTCCTTAATCTCCCGATCTAAGTCTTTTATGTGTCATGTGTTTATTCTTCCATAATTAAATCTCATCTCCCAAATTTTGATTCAATTATTAAAACATGCTTAATTATCGGCCAAATAATCAAACAAACAATCAATTCATAAACACACAAATAAGATGAAAGATTATGAACATTGAATTAAATTAAAGATCCATCAAGATTCGAATTAAACTACTAACAAACCCTAGAAACCCTAAAAAGATTAGCTAGACATGATTATCGTCAAACTCATAGACAAGATTGAAAATAGCATATCAACTAAACTAATAAGAGAGGAAAGATTAAACTCGTATTGACGACGATCTTCCGATTCCTTCGTCTCTTGATCCTTCTTCTCCTCCGTCTCTCTCTATCTGTATTTTCTATCTCCTTTCGCTCATAATAATCATCTTTTCTTTTTCCAGGTCTTATATATCAAATAGGAGTTCAAAATCGCGACAATACTTGAAATTGCGACGCGCCCGGGCACGGCCGTGCTATACGGCATGGTCGTGCCCCATCCTTCAGTCCCGATTCATATTTGCGGCACATTCTGGCACGGTCGTGCCCCACAGCACGGTCGTGCCCCACCGGACAGCCTTGATTTTCCATGCAAAACTCCCATTTTTCCTCATTAAAATCACGAAACTAAGCACAAACTCGTCAAATGCATCTTATACATGAATAATCTCAATAATCACCGTAAAAACGTAGCTCACATATTCAAATGAATCCATAAACATACGCAAAAATAGGTGAAAATTGGCACTTATCAATTTCTTCTGAAATCACTCCTATTGTTGTGCTTCATGAATCTTTTGAATTTCTTCAGAAGTAAGGCCATCTTCTTCTGCATCCTTCGTAGATAGCACAATCTGTTTACTGCAACTTACACTTGTATCTTTAGGACTTCTTGCTGTTAAGGCAGTGACCTTGGAGTTTGATTTTTCCACCTCCTTCTTTCTCATGTTGATGTCATACTCAAATGTTTTGAGATCAGAGAAGAGGTCGAATGAGCTCATAGATTTTAGGTCCATTGAAACTCTCATGGCTGTTGTCTTGCTATCCCATTCAGTTGGAAGAGCTCTTAACACTTTCATGTTCTTTTCCTTCTGAGTGTAGTGCTTACTCAGAGCTTTAATTTCGTTCACTATTGAAGTGAACCTTAAGTCCAGCTGCTCCAAAATCTCTTCATTCTTCATTTCGAAAAGTTTAAATAGTTGTGTAGCATTGGAGATTTTGTTGTCTTTTGTGAGTTCTATACCCTCACAAATTTGCTCAAACTTCTCCCATATTTCTTTGGATGTCTTGCAAGTTTTGACCTTACTGAAGGTTCCATTATCTAAAGTTATGGATAGGGCATTCTTAGCCACATTGTCCATTCCTGTCTGGGCTTGGTTAGGAAGTTAGGTGGTGGAGGTGCTCCTTCCTCCATATCCCTTCCTAGCATATGGTTCACCTTTGTAGGAATGATTGTTTCTTCAGTGATGAATGTCCACATTTCATCATTCATTGCTGAAAGATGTGTCTGCATTCTTATCTTCCAGTCATCATATTCTTCTATAGAAAACATAGGCAACTTATGATTTGAAGAATCCATGATATGTTATAAAAATGAATTTTTCATAAAGATGTAGAGAAAACAGCGAGCACAAGGTTGGATTTGGGTAGGTGTCCAAATAAGTTGGTTCTTAACCCAACTTGCTCTGATACCACTTGTTGGTCCCAAGTGATCTCGGAGATTTAGAGGGGGAAGAGTGAATGAACCTTCGTCGATTTTGAAAATCTTTTCGAACTTGCTACACTATAAGTTACTTGAACTTATAGTACAGGATGATACTGTTTGAAGCACTAGGATGCAGTGTTGTATGTTGTATCTTAGAGTTCTTTGCAGCGGAAAAATATACTTTGACTGAAGGCTTGTTTTCTTAAATATGTTTTCTTATGAAGATTATTTTATGTTTATGATAAGATAAACACAAAATGCATCACAAAATTAAAAACGATTAAAACACTTATGGTTTATAGTGGTTCGAATGTGGTATAATCCTTCTACGTCCACTCTACTATTTACCTGAGCAGGAACTTCGTTAAGCAAGATTGATTTACAGGATATCACCTAACAATCTATCAACCTAACAAGTCAACACCTACTAGAACTCAGCGTATACACCTTGCTACAAGTTCTAAAGGTAAACCAACTTAGAATTTCTAAACTCCCACACAGGGAAGTTGTCTTTCTCCCAAACAACTAAATACAATCAACAAGGATAAATACTATCAACTGACGACATCTAAAACAACCTAGCACACAACAAATAGGTTAAAGTATATGTATGTTATTTCTTCAACTTGTGTAGTGAAGTGAGCTTCTAAATCCTCTTCGAATCTTCGAAGTTGTAGCTTGTTCACTTCACTTAGATTGAGTGATTGAAATTTGTAAGGATGCTTGAGAGTATAGCTTGATAATGCTTGGTCTTTTTGAGCGCAAATGTTTCAGTAACCAGCTTCAGTGTAGCTTGATCTCTATTTATACTTGTAGACAGATATCCGTTGAAGGAAATAACTCTCTTTTGAAATTAGGGTTCTGATCAAAGGCATGATTCGCATTTAATGCTTCTTGACTTATCTTCTCAATGCATTCAATGCGGTGGTTGCGGCTCGCAGCTTTCTGCAACCTGTCAGGTCATGTGTCATTTTTGTATTGGCTCTGCAACTGCAATTTTGATCTTATCTCAACCGGCTCTATTTTAACTTGCTTTGATCTTTGTTCCTCATACTACATTTATACCTCCTCGGATTGCAGGGCATTGTTCCTCTTGTTGTGTCCGAGGTTTGTTGGAGTATGCAGCAAGTCAAGACTTGCTCACCAAGTCTTGACTTCTGCTCTGAGCAAGTCTTGACTTCTGCTCTGTATCCTGGACCTTCTTGTAGCCCCTCTAACTTACTGTACTGTTGTAACTTTAACTTATTCTTGCAGTGCTGCTGTAACTTCTGCTTACAGTTTCTTCATACCTTTTGTTCTTGATACAACATGGCATTGTTGAGATCCTCCATCTCTCAAAACCTAAACTTACAGACTCAATCCTAGTCTATATGATTTCACTTAAACATTGTAAAAAATGAGGTATTCTAACTTCTTATTACATAAATAGCTTATCTCATCAAAATCTAAACATTGAAATCCCAACATTCACCTTTTTAAAACTATCTTGTTTAAATTATTTGTGATTCGATTCATTTGATGACTTTTTAATGATGTTTTTATTCACTTGGTTGACAGAACTACCATAGTGAAATCGACGATATCTTCATTATCAAGTTGATCATTCAATGTGGCATCCTATATAAAAGTTTTAATTGCCAAGTCAATACAAAATTATACGAAAATCAAAGATGAAATTAAAAGTTTCGTGTATGAAATTGTGAAAAGTTATAAACCAATGATTAAATTGTAAAAGATACCATACTTCTTGTATTTTTTTTTAATTAATCTTCATTATTATGGGTGAATTATATTATCCATCGATAAGGTTTACAATAGATCAAAATGTTGAGATAATTGCAATTAGAACATTCAATTATGAATAAAAAATCACATGTAATATTTACTTATTAAGGCAATTCAATTCCAACTTATTCACTTTCTTATCAATATTATATTCATATATTAATATTTTAAGTCTCATAAAAATGTTTGCTCAAAATTTAATCACTGAAGATGGTTGATTATAATTTTGGGTTGTGTGTGGTTTAAATGTTGAGATGGGTTTAGCATCTCTAACCCACCTGAGCCGTTGTTTTGTTTATTGCCCGTATTAAGGTTCAGTCGGATTTTCAATTTGGGTTTAAGATGTCCTAATTTCTGGGTTTTTGGGTTTAATAGACATTGAAATAATTGAACTTCCAAATTTGTCCTCACTTTTGACTTTAAAATTACGAAAAACCCTCGAAAATTCTTTTAATTTACCATATTATCACTATATATACGATTCATCTCCATCACAATTGTTGCCCTAGCCCCTCTTGAACTTTAAAGATCCACATTATAAATAATCTAGTCACTTTTGCACTTCCACATTACAAATTGTTGCCTTAGCCGCTTCTAAACTTCGAATCGAAGATCCACATTTAGGTTAGGCTTTCAACAAATTTCTTCTAATATCTTTTTGTATTCATTTTATTTAATATTATTTATTTATTTCCTTTTGTTTTTTGAATTTTGTGGAATTTGTCCGATTTGTTATCATTGACTTTTCCAATTAAGATAGGAGATATCATGTTAATTGTTTTCAGGGTTTTCCTGAACTGTGATATCTTGAATTAAGTTGTTTTTTGGTATATGATAATCAAGAATTTTGTATATTAAAAAGGAAATGAATGGTAATATATTTTCTGCCGGGATTGCTATCTTTTAATTTAATGTCTTTCCGAGTTGGTATTTAAACGATCTGGAATTTCTGAATTTTTTATGCTAATTAACACATGTTGTCATGGCCGATGAGTTATTAGAGTAACTTGATTAGAAGTTCTACGTACCAAAATCTCAACTATTATTCTTTAATCTTTTAATCATTCTTTATCTGGAAAATTAAGTATTTCTCAATTTATTTTCATTGATTAGCCTGATGTTAAATTCGTTTTGAGTGTTTGCACTAATAGTCCCAAAATAATTACAAAACCTAATCCTATGACAAAACAATTATTTTATAAGCGTGATGATCTTTTGCAAATACTAATTGTTCTTTTGTTTTTCTCTCTTATTCGAAATCTTGATTTGTTTGTTGCCATCTACATTAACTAACTTTAATCGTTGGAGCAAGTATAATTTAATAATTGACAGATTCAAATTTAAAGATCTTACACGTATCTCTAGCATTGTATTTAAATTTATTCGAATTTGATATTTTTCTATTTCAACATTGTGTAAAAGATTGCACTAGTTCTTTTCAACCACGCTAAACACTAGTTATTCTATTTTTTTAAATCCATTTTTTTATTTTTCATTAATTTTCTTTTCTTTTCTTTTTATTATATTTTGTGTATATTAATGTTATAATTTTGTTTATATCACAATTAACAATAATTATGAATATTAATAAATATATGATAAATAAACAAACAAAAATAGTACATAAGGCTAGGAGATGAGTGGACGTTTTAAATTAAAATAGTATAAATTTGTAACAAAATAGTGTTCAATGTTAGAGATATCGGTAATGCATATTGAGAAAAATTGTATTTGAGTGTTTCCCGTGTGCACTTGTACGGATGCAACTTGACTCGTTTTCCGACTGAGTCTTCCAGTACATATACCTTTCTTTAAGTTCGCACAAATCTTTATCCTCATATTGCATTGCTTTTCCCTTTCTCTGACATTGGGATTCTTTTATCCTATTCTTTGTTTTTGTCTTTCTTATAATATATTAACAATTTTTAAATATTAAATAGCTACTCTGTGATGTTGAAAATAATTTATTACAAAGCAACATAGGCAAGCTGACCCTCCAATATTTTTAAAATTTTTTTTAAAAGGAAAAGGTGTGATATGTGTAATATGTTATATAATTTATTAAAACATATGTGTTTAGTTACATGTATATACGTAAACATTCTTCTATAAATAGTTCTTTACTAATTATTTTTAATTCTTAAAAATAAATGATTTATATAAAAAAAAAAATGAAACTTACCATCCACTAATAGTTCTTTATTCAAAATATGACAAATGTCATCTATTTTACTGTGTTAGGTTTAACACATCAATAACTCAATCTATCAATGGGCGGATCATGACCTAACCCATTTTAACAATTTTAAATATGAAACACAATTTAAAAATCCTTAATAAACACAAATAGTTAATTTTTTCAAAATATCACATATGTCACTAATCCTACGATATTAGGACAATATATTACTTCTACTCACTTTCTCTCCCCACCTACGACTCTTTTAACTTCTCTTTCGCCATCTCCCGTCCTCTCTGCTGCTTTGCTCTTTCACTTGTCGTAGCTCAATTCTCATTTTCTCTACCTCTCCACCGAGACGATACTATGTTAGGTGGAGTCGATGATCGGCGAATGAAGAAGCAGCTCCAGTTAATTCTCTTTTTAATCACATTAATTGGTTCTATGTTTCATTATTTATGAACCTTGAAGTTGAATTTTGGTGTGGTTTTGGGAATAGCCTCTAATGTGGATTTGAAGAATACTGAATGGTTTTTGGTTAAACAAGAATTTTAAATGTTGAGTTTTTATTGGATGGATTTGTTTGGATTATTTTTGGTATTTGTGTGATGGATTTTTTGGTAAATCGTATTGTTAGGAACATGATGTATTTTCATGTATTTCAGGGCTATGTTTGTTTGTTGTTTATATGATGTAGTTGGTATATCTGGTAAAAGCTTATTGCTTTAAAGTCATTTAATTTGTACTTTTTTGTAAAACTATTGCATTTTCGTTTGTTGTTAATATTTATTGAGCATGATGATCTAGTATGATTTAATGTTATATTGTTTCTGATCCGTGTGCTTAGAATGATTTATCTGCACAATGAAACTTCCAACTCTTACCTTTCCTATGGACATTCATAACATGCATAAATGTTAGAATATTCTTTTTTTTTTTTTTTAATGATAGGTGCCAATCGACTCTAGGGGTTTGGTCATCTTGATAGTTAACTCAGACGGACAATATTCTCCATCTTCAACGGACAACATGCATAATGGAACTAATGATCGATATGCTAAGACTGTAGTAAACATTTCTCAGGTTTGCCACTAAATTTTTCTGCCTATGGATTTGTGTTTAGTTTCAGTTACTTTCTTGGTTTCATATTTAAAATGAGCGGAACTTGTTATCTGAACTTTTTTTAGTGTAAAAATTTGGAATAATATTTGACATGGGTTGATTGTATTGTTGCAGAAACTTCAAGATGATCTGCAGATACTGGGACTAAAAATTAAGCATCATGAGGACAACATCAACTTCTTAAATTCTCAAAAGAACAAAGTGGAGAAGTCGGTTCTTGATATGCAAAGTATGTAATCCCAATTCCATCAGTCTTTCGAATGATTTCAATCTATAGTGCCAAAATCTCAAATAACATGACATACTTCATAGTTCATACAATGTCAATCGTTTTCAGTTTCTTCAGATATTTCTGTAACTCTAATTTCACATATGTGCCTGCCAGTTTTACTTTTAATGTTATTATTCTTTTGTGATTTTCTTTCTTATTTATCCTTCCAGTTATTATTGGGAAGCATCAAACAACAAGTTTCTCCAAAATGGAAATCATAGACACTTCACAAGCCGACACCGAGGAAGAAACCATTCAACATATTCTGAAGTATGAGAAGTCTGCAGCCGCGCTTTTGTCAAAGATAAATAAGGTTTCTTATCATTTATTCAGTAAAGATGTGGTTGGTGTCGTTGCCACACTTGGAAAAGTTGATGATCCTAACCTTAGCAGGTTGGTGTAATTTTTGCACTTTACTTTTCCTTCCAACAAATGTAATCCTTACATTATTCGTGTGGTTGACTATTTTGTTTTTGGTTTGTGTAACTAGGATTCTGTCAGAGTATTTGGGCCTAGAAACGATGCTAGCAGTGGTCTGCAAATCCTATGAAGGTGTCTCGAACCTGGAAGCGTACACCGATGATGGATTAATAAACGAAGGTTGGGGCATTCATGCATATGCAGCATCCATTGGGTGGCCTCTTCATGACAGATTCCGTGTTATTTGTCTTGAAGATCTATGGTATGCAATCGTGCATTGCACTTCAATACATTAGCTTTCTGTTACAGAGTACTGTTCTAATCTCTTCTCTATGAATTTTTGTTAGCCCATATCCTGGTAAACTGGTGGCTAATGACCCTCAGCGGAGGCTTGATCTTCTGAAGCCGAGATTAGTGAATGGGCTGACTCCTACTGGGTTTCTTGGTTTTGCTGTGAACATGATCTTGATTGACAATAATAACCTATATTCTGTCTCGAATATTGGGCACAGTCTAAGGGAGACACTGTTCTACAACCTCTTCTCGAATTTGCAAGTGTACAAATCAAGAGAAGACATGTTAAATGCAAGGCCATTTATAACAAGTGGAGCTATATCCCTTGATGGTGGGGTGATGACAAGTCCTGCCGTAATCTCCTTGGGTCATCGTAGGTGAGCAGCCTGACCTTAGTCTTCATTTTGAAGCTTTGAACTCGTTATTATAAAACTCCACACTGTTTTAAACTTTCATTTCTATCATATTAGGGAAGATATAAAGGTCAAGTTCCCCAGCGACTTCCAAAGGTTGAGCCTTTCTGATGACTATTTTCACATTGAAAATAGTTTGAAGGAGGCTCAGTGGAAGAAGGACCGGATATTGGAAGATATTGAACACGAGGAGGAACTATTGGATCGGGCAAGGTTCAAATATGAAGCAAAGAAGCGGGAATTTGTCCGTTTCCTTGCTAAAACCTCACCGCATGCAACTCAGGTAATAAATACCTCGATTATGGTTTCCATCTAGTCTTCTTTTTATGTTGAGCTCACGTAAATTGTTATTGTGCTACAGTTGCCAAGTTTAGGCTATTGTTAAATAAAGAAAACAAAAACACTAAAGTAACATCCACTAGGGAGAGATGAGCCCCATATGCCTTTTATAGTGTTATTATATATATTTGCATTTATACGTTAAAGATTATTATAATTTCTTGAATTTTCTTGAAAATTTGTGTTTGTCCATCAGGATCAGGTGGGCAGTGCATCAACCCCTCGATCAACTGAAGATATAAAGTTTTGACGACTCTTGCAAGCCAAACTCATCTTCTATTGTTTGTTGCAACTGTATGCAAATGAATAGTGTTCGCAATAGGACATGTTTATGTAAAAAAATTGGGAGTTATGATTAGAAGAAAACTTCAGTGGTCTTTACTAGCATTTTACAGTGATATGGTTTTTATAGCCATGCTCATTACCTGGAAAATACCGTAAGTAGTGTTGTTTATAGAGCCTCTTTATTCAATTTTGGATGCCTTGTAAGGTTTCTTGCTTATTCATTTTGTTCATTCAATCTTGCAAAACTGTTGTAACGCACTTAAACATATTTTACAAATGTGTTTTAAAATGAAATTTATTAAAAAAATTGACTTTCTTTCTATAATTTAATTGAAAATAAATTTTTAGAGTTAAACTAAACTTTAACAATAAAATCAATCTAAAAAGAATGATAGGTTGATTGAATAATATAATAGATACAACAATTTTATTGTAGTTTTTTCTTTTTAATTTATTTATATTTTTTCATAAAACTTTTAAATTAAACAAATTATTTATAAACGATTTTATATTTGAAATCTAGCTTGTGTTATTAACAAATTTAGTTAAAAAACTTCAATATATATTATTTATTAATGTTTATTGTCAACATTAAATTTGATATCATTATATGGCAATATTGATTAGCTTTAATATTCTGTTTACTATAATTTAATTTGTAAGAAATAAAATTAATATGAAAAAAAATGTAGGGTTTGACATATGGAACATATGATCTTTCTTTTATATATATATATATATATATACAAGTGTAGGACCCGTATAATACACGAAATTAAAAAAACGAAATTAAACTTATTAAAATTAGAAAAATACAAATATTATTTATATAAGAAAACAATATTTATGATTTTTGTGTAATATACATAGTCTAATTTAACATTATATATATACATATATACTAGTACAAGTCCTGTATAATACAAGAGATCAAAAAAAACTAAACTAAACTTATTGAAATTAAAAAAATGCAAATATTATTTATATAAGAAAAAATATTAATGGTTTTTGTGCAATATACATAGTCTAATTTAACATTATATATATATACTAGTACAGAGCCCGTATAATACATGAGATCGAAACAACTAAACTAAACTTATTAAAATTAGAAAAATGCAAATATTATTTATATAAGGAAAAATATTTATGATAGTTGTGCAATATACATTGTCTAATTTAGCATTAAATATAATATAGTCTAATTAATCTATTGAAATATACGTTGCAATGGTAAAGGAACATAAATAATTTATTATTTACTACTTAGAGAACAAATACCCCATCCCAATTATATAGGTTGATTGGTTTTACACGGTGATAAGAAAATGATTGGAAAAACAAGTAAATTCTTATTATGCCCATATTTAATTAGTTTAGATTTTTCAACTTTTTTATGTGTAGTAGGAGAAAAGTTGAATTCAAATTTATCTTTTCAAAACTAATTAATAGGGATATATTAGTAAATGACTTAAATAAATTTTACCATACATAATAAATGGACTATATATTTGGGACATCTCATAAAGGAATCAAGCTTGTATAATTGGGACGGGTGGAGTATATTGTTATGTCTGTTATTATTCAACTCTCCCAACATTTTTTAGGTTTTATGTTATTGTTAAAGTTTTAAATAAACCTTAGATTTTCCTTTTAATTAAATAATAAAAAAATAAAAAAAGTTCTCAAATAATTTCAAAGTCTATTTTAAACACATATCCGCAAAACTATTTAATTTTATTAATTAATACATTTGAAAAGTTTAAACAATTCAATTTTTAATAAGTTCACCTTTACTTTTGCTTTTTTTATATTTTTTTATATTTCTATCTAAATTTTTTAAATTAAATAAATTTCATATTTATAAATGAATTTTTACATTTGAAGTCTAGCATGTATTATTTTAACAATTTTAGTTAAAATTCCTCTATTATATACAAATGCTTTTTATAACATTAAATTTGATATCATTAAAATAGCCAAATTAATTAGCTTTAAAATTCAATTTATTATAAATTTGATTTGTAAAGAAAAGAAATTAATATGAAAAATTGTAAGTTTGAGATGCTGATACTTGTGATCATACTTATATATAGATATAATTATTATAAATTTAATTTGTAAAAAAAAAAAAGAAATTAATGGGAAAAATTGTAAGTTTGACATATGACATTTGTGGTCATACTTTTATACATATATTTATTATAATTAATTTGTAAAAAAAAAAAAATTAATATGAAAAATTGAAAAGTGGCACTTGACTTGGGCAGATCAAGACAACATTCAATATTGGTATATCTATGATATTCAAAAGGAATTTCCACCATTTTAGTAAGTTTTCTAGAGCAAGGTGTTTTCAAGGGCATCAGCACTGAAAATTTAAAGAGTTGTGAACCAAAGTTAAATATTTCATTTTGGTTTGCCTTTCATTATTTAATTTTAGGTACGCCATTCACATCCCTAAATTATTTAATACAACCCCTGTTTTTCTTATTTGACAAACATACTCTTCTTCAGAACTAAATCTAGTTTTTCTTTTCAGTTGTCACCAAGGAGGCACTGCCTCCCCCCAATTTTTTTTAAAAATAAGATATACTTTTTATGTTTATTTTATTTATGTATAAAATATAGAAAATATGTAATATTAATTAGTTTTAATCTCATATTATTAAATTCTTATTGGAGACATCAATTTTTAAGAATTTTAATGTAAATTCTTCATATTTTAACTCATTGTTTACTTTTATATATTTATTGATTATTGATTATTGATTTATTATAGTTTATTTGATTATCAATTGTATATATATTAACTTTAATTCATTATTATATCATTGGTTATTGAACTATTATTTTGTGATTTATTAGATTTGAGTAACAATTGTTCGTGCAAGTGAAATATTATAGCTTGTATAATGGTAGTTTATTTTAAAGTTATTATATATTCTAATTTTGTTTTATTTTTCATAGATAATTGAAAGGTGTTATGGAAAATTTCTATAGAAATAGCTTCAAAGTGAATATCATTAAGAATATTCACTTCCAAATGTAATGAGTGATACACTATTGAATAATTGTTTAGTAACATACATTAATAAAAATGTATTTTAAAATATTAGTAATGAAACTATTACGTAATGGTTTCAAAATGTGAAAAATTGAACATAAATGTTGTAATCGTATTTAAATTATTTATTTAATGATGATTATCACGCTCAAAAGCAATAAAGTTACTAATTTTAGATGTTATTTATGATTTAATATATTAATTTTATCAAAATTATAACTAATTTATGAATTTATTTTTAAAATTGGTGTGTTATAATTTTTATTAATTGGATCCCTTGAGTAAAATTTATGGGTCCGTCACTAGTTACCACCTTCGGTTTATAACATCCAATAGCAATACAATTAGTATGAAAATAAGGTTAGGTTTGTTGTGGATTTAAGATGACTTTTGCAAGTCTTGATATGAGATTGAAGAGAAACTTGTAAGTATGAATTTTGAAAATCTTGTGTTTGTTTTGAGATTTTGTAGGGTGTGATTATAGTTATGATGTCATTTTCACATTGAAAATTGTAGAAGAAGTAAATGTTATTTTGTTGGGATTTGTAAAAAGAATAAAATAATACATTTTATTGGGAATTGTAGAAAAAATAGGAAAAGTATGATGAAATTATAAAATTTTAGGAATACTTGTCCAAACATATGGACTAACAATACTATAATATATTAGAAAATGGTTTTTAGGCTTGACTAATCTAACTACTCTAATAGAAAGTAAAGGGGCATCGTCCGGGTTCAAAAAGAGTCTCTCCCCTAGAATCCTCCTCCGGGCTCCCCGCTAGCCTCTCTTTTTCACAGTTGGTGATAATTGGACTTTGTCCATCCAAAATCTGAATTGCCCAAATACAATCCAAACATTCCCTAGTTAGGATTTTTGTAAGAATTTGCAAAAAATAGAAAATAAATGTGAAAATTTAAAATGTGTGGGTGTAAGTGTATTAAGTTAAGTCAGGGTTCTAAATAGCTGCTCACTGTTTTTTTAATGAATTAAGAATAATCGAGTTATTTGTATTGATGAAACCAAAAATTACATTAAAATATATGACTATCTATAGTTATGAACACTAACAAAAGATAATATTTATAAATTTCAATTCTTAAATTTATTATCATTTCCAATAGACATATCATATCTTAAGGGATTAAACATAATTTTTAAAAGTTACCATGTAATATTATGATACAAAAATGTTTTTTTGTTTTTCAATACTAAATTTAATTTATGTGACGAGTACCTTTTATTAATGAGTTAGGGTAAGTGGAAGAGAGAGACAACATTTTGATACTAAATTTAACTTATGTGATTTTTAAGTTTTTTTTTTTTTTTAAATGAGCTAACATATTATGAATGTGTTTTATGTCCATCTGATGGTCTGTTTTTGTTTAATTTGGTTATGTAGGTTGCGAGATGAGAATGGTCAAATATTGAGCACACTCAGGTATCATTTAAAATGCTGAACTTTTGTCCTAATAGTAATAATCAATTCATGCTTTCCTCACCAGTGTTTTGTGATGGAGAAAATATTCAGATTGTCACAGTATAAGCATTTAACTATGGATCCTTATGACCACGAGTCTTGTAGCTTAAGTGGTATCCCACCTTTATAAAGGTGCAGATTGTGATGACTAGGGTTCGAACCCGGGTCACACAAGTTTTCTAGTTCTTATTGTTCCCCTCCCTTCCACTCCCCCAAACCTATTAAAAAAAAAAAAAAACTATGGATCCTTATGAACATATTCAGCAGAAATAAGCTGAAGTACGAAAATATATAATTCCAGCTTAATCAGTTATAATCGCTGCACTGGAAATTGTTAATTTCTTACATGAGCATATGCATATTTTACTTCCAAACCTCCATAAACTTAAGGGCTGCAAATGATTGCTTGTTTTTTCAAAATTATTAGTTGCTGCAAATGATAATGTAAATGGTTTGTCAAACTGCAATGTGATTGTTTTAATATTTGGTTATTCAGTTGACAAGTTGGTAAAAGGGAAGGCAAATACAGTTCACTGTCTTCATTATACAGATGATTGGTAAGGTTTTGCCCCACTTTCCTTTATTCATTCTTCTTTATTGACTAGCTAAAACAACATAGATTTGATTACATTTTCTTTATAAGTCATTTTATAGTTACTTTTTAATAATTTCTTAGCTTTTGAAGAGATTTCACTTATAAATATTCTAAAGTTGGAACCTCACGGTTTTGATTTATATGTTCGATTTGATTCTTGGTATGCGCTAGTTTCTTATACTATTGTCTTTTCATTGATCTATTCTTTTGTTTTAGATTTCTATTAACTTATTAATTATGTTCACACTAGGTTTCACGTGTTAATATGAATACATGATTTACATTTGTTGGAACCTTATTCATTTTGCTCTTTCAACACTTCATCAACTGCACTTTGATATGGTTGGATTGAAAGATATCATCTGCTTATTTTTGGTAGGAAGTTATTGTAGGACCTGATCATAGAACTGCAATATCTGATGATAATTTTTTTATGGTGAACTTGGTTGGAGATTATATTGGATACAAATATTTCATCATTTGATGACTTCTACCTTGTTATTCCTAGACAGGTAGTTTGTCGTTACACATGCAAAAAACATAACTATGATTGAAAATTTTAGGGTGTTTCCTTGAGTAGTGTCAAGTATTCATTCATCTATCTCACCCCATTTCGAGAGGTCAATCCATGTTGTCGATACAAGAATGCAAACAGCTTAAGAATCTTGGTGTCAACTCTTATGACCATCTTCTCTGCAAATATACTACATCCCAACATAAATCACATGTATGCACGAGTAACGCACTTCAATTTCTCTCCATCCTAAGAATCGAGTCTCCTTTAAATCGAGATCGAAGTCATTCCAAACATACGGAAGCTCCCGGAAGATCTTTAGTTGCGTCTGCTTCAAACACCCCCAACAACCTACTAATCAATTTCTAGGGTCGTTTCGGTCTGCTCGTACATCTGGTAATATGATTGAGTGTCCACAAAGTTTGATGAGATATAATAAGTCATCTAACGTAATAGTCATCTCACCCCATGACATATGAAACGTGTTGGTCTTTGTTTGCCAATGCTCAACGAATGCACATATGAGATTCTTGTTGGGCGTTTTATTCGAAGTTCATTTCAAGTTTGGGATCGGAGTTCGTTCAAATATCCTTGAGAACTCCGGATTTAAGTTATCGAACATCTACATCTCTATCTTGGTAGCGTGGTACCAACACTTCAGTATATTCCTTTCCACCCAGCATATACAACGTGAGTTATGAAGCTTGAAATTAATTGGGGATCAAGTGGTCCATCAAGACACGAACATGTCAAAATATCATCTTCATCATCATCATCATCCTCATCCTCTTCTTGTACCTCTTGTTCGTCAAATGGTTCTATCTCTACTTGTATTGTGTACTCAATCATTAGAAAAATAGAAGAAACGGCAAATGGTTCTTCAATCGTGAAGACCTCCTTGATCCAATGCCTTCGATTAGAATCAGTAGGTCCTCCTCGTATAAACATGTTCTCCAGCAATATTCATTCACAATTTTATCAATTAATCTATATTTTATAAACCAATGCAATATTTTTACGAATCGATAAAACTAACAATGAAAATGGATATGTTCGACCACAACTCGTCGAACGATATTGCACATGTTCAGCCACTAGTTGAACACTATACATGAAGTTCGACTTTTGGTCGAACAAATTTCAACCCGTTTGACCAACAATCGAACACTTTTCAACCCGTTCGACTAGTTATCGAATATCCTTCAATCCGTTCGATCACTGCTCGAACACTCATCAACTAGTTCGACCGACTAAGATCGAACATAACTCATCCGGATTCAAACACTTAACACGCGACTAAGGTTAAGGTTCTTTTTTTGGTTGGTAATTTGGGGTGTAGAGATGATGTTGAGGAGTAATTAGGAAATAGAATAGTTTTGTTTTTTATTTTAATATTTTATTTAAAAAGAATATATTTGTAATGTGAAGTGGTGTTTTTAGAAGCTTTTAAGTGAAATGAATTTAATTGTGGATGTATTTAGAAGATCATTGGGGTGTGTATAGCTAGGCGGAACATATATAAACATGTCATACTTATTTTCTTGGTTGAAGCACCAACCTTATAATTCTTGGTCGCTCATTTATTAGACCACCACAGATTATCACAATCATCAATAGATTGAAATACTTTTCTGTAATAGTTTTCTTGTCCAGCTGCGTAATAAACTAAACAAAAACTCAAAATTAGAGAGAGATGAAGAAAAGAAAAAAACACCAACATACAAGATTTTCTTTTTGACAGAGGAGAGAGTGTAAAAAACAGTTGTTGATTAGTTTTGAAAGAGAGAAGATATGCAGTAATGATTTTTTATAAATCTATATATATACATTCTATATATATAAATATAATAATGAAAGTCTGTATATATCTTATCTTCTTCATCACAATCCCCATCTTCTCCACGTCGTTTAAGATAAGTAAACACTCACAGTGAAAATGGTCACAACAAAACTATTGGATAAAGTTCCAATCATATTGGATGACTCAGTAATCTATTTTGATCTTACATACATTAGTGGACATACATTAATTTTTCCCATTTATATGATACTTTTATTTCATTTCTCTATTCCATTAATTTCTTTGATTATATTTTCTCGGACCTCTATTCTTTTCTCCCTTTCTTTTTATATGTCCATTTAGTTATAAGGCTTCATAATATACAATAAATCATATTTTAGTTAAGAGTAATTATAATTTACCTCTTCAATGTAAATCATATCTTATGGAGTGTCATTTATCCCCTTTTGTTTCCCTTTTTTTTATCTTTGTCATTATAGGGTTTAACATAAATATAACTATATAAGCAATTTTATTTTTCTTTTGTTGATAAATAAAAACAAATAATTGATTGGATGTATATTTTCTAACAATAAATCACTATCTATTCTTTAGCTTATATTGCGATTTTGAAAATTGATGATGAGAAAATAACATTTACTTTACTTTTACACAACAAAACAAAAAGTTACAGTAATTATTTTCTTTCTTCTGACCAATAATTAGAATATTTATTTTCTTAAAATATATTGACATAGCTCTTCGTCTTCTATAACTCCTCTAGTGGAAACAAAGTTATTAATGAGAATGATTCCATATACAATATCTATTGATACTCTCTCTCTCTCTCTCTCTCTCTCTCTCTCTCTCTCTCTCTCTCTCTCTCTCTCTCTCTCTCTCTCTCACATTTTGTAATTTAAACAATGTTAAACTGATCCTAAAATGAGACCAAAAAAAATAAAAAAAAACTAGTTTTTGAAGTGCATTTAAAGCTTCATAAAGTAACACCCATTATATATTCAATTATATTTCAATAGAAAATAGCATAGACCATAGACTTTAGTTCAAGGAGAATCACCCTTAATAATAAAGCAACACATTCTTTCAAGAATTAACCTTTTGTTTTTCTATTTCACTATTCGACCCAATATGAGAGCCATAAGGCAAGTCATCCACACAACATATGAGATAAATATATCCTACTCCAGATAGACATGATCCATGAAGTTGAAGAGAATTCCTCGAACAAATTTTAGCATAGAATCAACATCAACTTTCTTCCAAGAGATAAAAAAAATGTGAATTAGCCAATTCAGAGTATTTGCTTTTTACATGTCTAATTAGGGAGGATTTACAAGGAGAATCACAAGGCCTAACATACTTCAGCCGAAAACTAATACTAGCACTATCCCATTCCAGTTGACAAAATGTGTGCATGCATGCAAACATCAAATTTAGAGACATATCAAAGGAAACATGAACGAAGAAAAGCCTTCATTGAATCACGAATCGAACCTTTTTCCAAAGACGATTTTATTGCCTTCAGAATAAGAAAAGCTGTTGCCAAGTATCAGCATGAGAATATAGGTTTACTAGCTCTGCCCTCCATTGCATGTGGTGAACTGCGATTTGCAGTTGCTGCTTTTTTGGATGTTCACAGTCACATCTTGTACAGCACATACATTGCTCTTGCTAGGTTACCCTCCCTGTTTGCTTGCCAGGCTCAAAAGGAAATCAATAAATATGTGCTCGTATTCTGGCATTTTTCCATATCCTGGAAATTGCAACGATCATGAGCTTCTCAAGTTTCTTTTACAATTCAGAAAATGAATTCCTACAACAGGTAATTTCCAGTTCAAGTCGAGTCTTAGAGGGTGTTTGGCTAAGCATATTTAAAAGAGCTTATAGGTTATTTCATCTTATAAGATGTGTTTAGAACTTATAAAATGTTTTATCTTATTGTAAAATTAAATTGTTGAAATGTTCAGATAAATAAGATGGTGGAGCTTAAGAAATGCTAGTAATGACAATTGTGTAATTTAAATAATCAAATTTGAAGGAGTTATAAAAAATAAGACCTTATTTTAGAAATAAGCTAAGACCCCTTTTTAAAAAAGAGATTATAAACACCTAACATCTTATTTTAGATGAAATAAGATAATATTTATAAATTATTATCACATGCTTTTGAGGAGCTTATAAGCTCACCCAATCACTCTCTGACCATTTTTCGTTTTTGACATCATGTTTAAACTGTGTCTAAGCTAAACATCTATATTAGACAGATCAATGTGATGGGGCATACCTGGAAAATAGTTTATATCTATCACATAGTAGCGGTCTCGAGTTCCATGCTCTCGAATGATATCCAAGTTGAACAGCCGAAGACCCTATCAGAACAACATCAAAATAATAATCAATAAAATGATAGAAAATTAAACACTCAAAAATTGCAGCAAATGAAAGGTGTACCAGCCGTCGCCGTAGTTCTTGAGCCAGTCTCTCAAGTAATGGTCTTGGAGGAAGCTCTGCAGAAAGGATGACAACTAATAGATAAGTATTCTGAACAATAAGAAAGCTAGAAAATGAACATTAATCAGAACAGAAATTAAATGTTAGGGTCATGATATACTGTACAACAAGGCAACTAGCATACTCATACAACAAAAGTCTATGTGCACAAATAGAATAAGCTCACCAGCAACACAAGGATCCAAGTCTGCTTCATCAGCAGATGCAGCAGCACAAGATACTCTTGGAAAGCGATAAACACCAGCGCTTCTTGATAGTTCACGCTTGCTAACATCGGGCAAAGAAAACCGCCTCACCACTTTTATTGCTTCTCCAACGATATAAACTTTGAATAGCACACCTCCTACAATGAGTAAAGATTTTTTTAAGTATCTTCATGAATGCCTCAAGGCAAAGCACTGAACCATGTCCACATACCATGATTGATAAATTCTTGCAAAACAAGGGGGGGTTCCAGCTTTTGGAGGGAGAACTCATCATAGGCAAGAGAAAGCTCGTGTGACTTTGCAACCAAAGGTTTTGCTACTGTAGAATGCAGATTTAGTATCATATTAATATCAAAGTGTATGCAAGCATAACTAACTTTCCTCATTGACAGGTCAATTTCTTTCAAAATTTAAAATAAATAAAAATTATTGCATCCAAAAAAGTAGTTGAAAATTATTTATTAGCAATAAAGTGGTGGCAGTACAAGTCGTGTACACAAACAACTATCTCTAAAATCTGCCGATTGTACTCATAAATAAGCATAAATGGAGATATACCAATAGGTAGTTTCAGACTATACCAATAGGTAGTTTCAGACCCCCCTTGTTCACTGCGTCGGGAATAGATGATGGATCCTTCTTGATGACCAATTGTTTGGGGACACCAACTTTTCCTGCACATAGGATGTATAATGAAATCTCTCATCCTCCAAATGTTGGTCAAAATTTGATATGCTAATATTCCTAATATTTCTAGTAAGAAACACCGACTAACACAGAACATGAAGCGAACTTTTCACAAGGGTGTGCCTTCCCTCGACCAAGAAAAGAAAAGGCTTAAGAAAGAGAAAACCATTCTAAGGCGTATAAGCCAATATTACCATATGGGTTTGACAAATTCAGGTCAGCAACATCTTGAAGCATGGACTGACGATTGTGCACTTGCTGTATGGCATCCGGTGGATCAAGAACTGTGACCTCAGGATGTGCATTCCGGTAATCCTACAGAAGCAGTAAAACAAATGATAAGAAACGAGCTTACGATTGCTACATGCATGTTCATATAGAGGACCTTCAAAAGTTACCGTTACAATTTACGTTAATCCCATATCCCCAAAAACTACTCCATGAAAAGAGACGTTAAAACTTTCTACTGCACAAAAGGAGATAATAAAATAAATTTGGAACCTATATAATCTAAAATCAGGAAAAAGATAGAAAATCAGGAAATAAAAACCCAATTTATGTCAGCCTCATTGCAAGCGAGCAAAATATAAGTGAATTCACGAAAGAAAGTATCAAGTGTGCAGCATATGTTAGTTCCACAGTTACTACATTGAATCATCAATAAGTTTGTCTAGAGAGGTCAATAATAAATTCAACATCCAAAAGAAAAATACTTTGATGATAAAACTATCAGCAAGATCAAGAAACAGAATAGACTGATTAAGCATCTTGTGAGGGAGCAGCTGTGAAAATTTTAAGGTGCATTTCATCGCAAATAATTTGCAAGTAAACAAGCCAACGATTAATCCTAGTTGAACATTTATCTTAATTATTGCATCAAGTGATGCAGCATGCAAGAATTTTGACATGTTGCCCAAAATGTTTGCTTGATCCTATTATAGAAGATCCATAAATCACATTTGGAATAATGAGAGCAAACCCAAAACCTCCACACAGAATAAGAATGATGCAGTTTTCAGCAAGGATGTATCTAGAAAATCAGGACATTCTTCTGTAGTGTGTTTGTCTATTGTCAATAAGAGCAATCAGAAAACTCCTCTCATAGATTTTATTTTACTTAAGGGGCATGGTCTCATTCAGTTCAGACCAAATCTGAAGACTATTGCATCTAACCTGAATGTTTTAGCCAAAACCAACAGGTAAACAATGTAAGAAAATACAGTAAAAATTGTGAATTGTCTCAGAACCTAAAAATATTACAAGGTTTGTGTATATATAATTTACCAACCCTTTAATCCTCAAACAGATATATTTGGCATAAAAATCAAAAGATATCAGTCATAATATTCAATTGCTAAATAGGGATAATTGTTTCATTCATTGATCATTGTACCCTTTGCTTTGGGTCCATGATTATCAACCTCTTCTATGGTTGTCATTGAATAGCAATCATAAAATCCCATATTTATAAGCATGTGGCAAAATGATACATGTTAGAACCGGAATTAAAGAACTCTAAATATCTAATAAATTCCAACTTTTAGACCTCTCTAAGCACTGGTGCTTTTTCATAGTTTATCTTCTCGGAACAAATCAATTTCCAGAACCCCAAACTTGAAAACTTGAGTGCATTAGGCGCTTTTGAGCATACCAAATAGTATAGAGAAGGGCAAATGAGCTAAATATCCAAGCAAACAAAACAAAAGACACCACGAAATATTCTGATACATGGGTTAGCAATGACCACCTGGAAAAGAGTAATCCACTGAAAAATATAAAATCAGGAATCATCTATAAACCCAGAAAATCATCTTATGAGTCCATGGAAGGATAACATCATACTTCTGGATTCTAGGCTTCAAACTCAATTATGAATATTATGGTTAATGTGGAGAGAGCAAAAGACTCTACCGATTATGTTACATGAAATAAGTTCAAGAGAAAGAATGCACAACGCCCACCAGTCACTCACAATGAATACCCAATCAATGTCATCAATGTGTATAATGTGATTGCCTAAGTAATCAAATTGTCAAGAAGTATGTGTCATTGACAAGGGTGAAAAACTAACCTCAAGCACTTGCTGCCATTCCTTTCCAGATAACTGCAGATGAATGATAAAAGTAAATATATTAGGCACATGTATACATGTTGCCAAAATAGTAGACAAACAAGCTGTAGTATTACCAAACGTATAATGGATGGAGAAAGTACAATCAACTCACCTTATGTAACACAATGTCAAAAGGGCCTTGATCTGAAAGGGGCCTACTTTGATCAATAGCTACGAATAGGATTCCTTTATTCCTGCATGAACATGATATTATAAAAACACCACCAATGGTGCAGGGAAATGATCGGTAAAAATTTGTTTAAATGCAAAAGGGACATTGTCGAGGGAATTAGCTACAGCCATTCAATTATATTATATAGTGCACCCTTTTCTCCACCTCAAGATGCCACACATTGCATGACAATCTGAAGATTCAGATACCAATTTGTGAATTTAGACAATTTAAGACCCCTTTAACATCAGAGCGTAGCTAAACCACAAGAAAAGATGGACAAAACAAATACCAAGTTAACTGGCATAAAGAAACTTTTGATCCAAGCTCAGACTGAAAAAATAGTTGAATTAACAACCAGAGATAATGACAGCTACCAAATCTAATTTAAACACTCTAATTGTCAAAGCAAACTCACTGATGATAAAGATCTAAATCGAAACAGAAAAAACTAAGAGCCTAAGAGAGTCCTGAAGAACTCTGTTTAAAGTGACAAGTAAAAATTAATAACTGCTGAAATCTTCTTTGTTATTGGGACACATTGTTTCAAACCACAAAAATGCTTTTGCAAATTTGTCACATGCCAAGTATTCTCCACAACACAAAAAGAATATTCGATGTAGAATATTCATGTACAGTTTTAAAATTCCAAACTCAAGAAGTTAAATCCCTCACGAAAATTCAACGTTTGCTCTAAAATGTAGAAAAAATAAAAGAAAAAAAGAAACAAACAAATGTTGCTGAAAATAAACACAACTCATCTCAAACCCCAGTATGAAAACAGAAGCTCAAAATCACCCACAACAAAAACCCCAAATTCAGATATATCGATAAAGACAACAAACCCCATCAAATGTAACAGAAAACAAGAAAAAGTTAATTAATTACCTGGCTAAGCGTTCAAACTTGGGCTGCAAAAAGCTCTTAACCTTTTTAGATGTAAGAGCATATCCCACCACCACCACTTTCATCGCCGGCGGAAACCCGCCGCCCACCGACGGTGCCGTATACTTCCTCTGCGCCGCCACCATTTTCTCCTCCTCAACCTCTTCCTTTTCTGCCTCTTTACTATACGCTATTTCTCCTCCCATCCTCTCGTTCCCAAATCTTATACTCACCTGTGTTATATATGTGTATACGTATCTATGTATGTATATATAAAACAATTGTACCCCCTGTTCAATCACTTCACCGGGTAATTCAATCTCCTTTTTCAACAAAGCAAAAGTTTCCCTATTTTATTTATCAAAATTTCCTTTTTCCGTTTGATTTCGCGAAAAGGGTTTCGAGGTTTTCCTCCAAATGCAGTGTCGTATTTTGTGAAAATACGGCTGGAATTAGAGCGAGAAAACGGTGATTTAGCCTAGAAGCGAAGACAGAGAGAGAAAGAGACAGCGTTTGTGCATGTGCGTCTGTATGTATATATACACACAGAGATAGAGAGAGAAATCGAGAGAGAGGACACAGGTGAGCTGGAGAGTAAATACTAGGAACGGAAAAGCTGAAACGCAAACGCGTGGAGCAAAACAATGATAATACAGATAGATATACATACATATATATAATACAAAAGAGGAACATCCAACAATTTTGGGGATTAATTAATTTTGAGTACATATCTCTGAGATAGTCTTGGTCATTTATGTTTGTATCTGTAGGATTACATACAAAATTTTATAATAGCAATCATTAGTTATTTTTATTTTTTCAAGATACACATAGAGAAGGTCTCCTATGCATCCGTGCATGCATTCATTAGGTTTGGGTCGGATCAGATCTAGTCCCAGTTTGCATTTTTTTTCTGACATTTATATTGTATTAATTATACATTTATATTATATTAGTTATATTTTTATATACAAATATTATAGCAATATGTAATACTTTAATTTCAAAAAAAAATTTATTTCAGCACAACTTGTACATATTTACCTTTATATAGTATTATTCGTACTTTTATATGATATTAATCATATATTTATATCAAGATAATAATATTTTTATATAATATATAAAAGTACACCTAATATAACTAAAATGTGTGATTAACAAAACTAAAACATATGAAATGTACTACTGAAATCCTAAAAGATATGACCAATATAAAAATATGACCAATATAACATAAAGATAAAACATTGCATCTGAAAGTGAGTTTGGGTGGATTTTGGCACACCGACCCAAATGCATGACAACGCTTAATGAGTTAGGTCGACTCTTAAACCCATGCACTAATGGCATAATTGTTTTGCCTGCATATCAAAATGTTATATCAATAACTTTGTGAGTATGATGGAATTAGCACACCCTGATTTTGTGGTTAGATAAATTTGGTCTATGTGTGTTGTTTAGTTTGCATAGCAGCATTTCGATAAATGTATTGCAAGAAAAATATGTTAAATAAAATAAGGTTATGTTTGGATTGAATTTTTTTAAATACAAGATTTGAAATAAAATGTATTTTATATTTATTTAAATTAGAGTATATTCAAAATTCATTCAAATTACTTAGGGTATATTTTGAAAGGAATTATGATGGATTGTAGAAATCCCACTATTGAAATCCTAGATTTTAAAGTAAAGTTGGATGGTATAAATGCATGTTTGTTTGAGAATTTTGTAAGGTGAGATTATGTTACATGTGTTAAATCAATATTTTATTGTAAAATGTGAGTTAATGTGATATTTTATTGTAAAAATATATATTTGATAATAATTTGATGATTAAATATTTGTAGTAATGATTGTATCCGAATTTTGTGATATGAATTTAAATACAAACATACATTAAAATTTTGAAATTCAAAATCTTACTATATGAATTCTTTTCCAAGCATACCCTTAGGTTTGTTTGAATTGAGACTAGCTCACCCGAATTTAGGATGAGTCAAATCTCAATTCAGGTTTGTTATTAGATTTCAAAAAATCATATAACTCTAAATGCAATATTTTTTACAATTCTCAACAATTATATCTAACTTTTCAAAATAAAATAATACAACATCCACTTTTTCTTAAATTTTCAATGTGATTGTGAAATGTATTAAAAATTATTCTATCCTATAAAAACTCAAAATAAACACTAACTTATCAAAATCCATTTTTTTCTAAAATCCACTTAAATCTCAAACTCAAACTCACAAAATTCATCTAAATCTCAATCCAAACATCTAAATCTAAATGAAATTGATTAATTTTTACTTCATATCAATACAAACATCACTTAATGGATTTGTTATTATAAATTTTAAGTGTTTCAATTCAAACATCAAATTGGATAGTTTTAATCTGTTTGGAACACTTTTTCTCCTTGCATATATTGCATGTATAATTCACTATATTTATTGTTGGATTACATTAGAGCCAATGTGGATCACGACTCGGGGAATAAGGACATGTTGAATCGTGATCTTACCTAATCAATTAGACGTGCCCAAACGGTTCGAAAAATCGAAATCGGGACTGTTCGAACTGGCGGTCAACGGTTCCGCGGTTCCTGTTCCAAACCGGAACCGTGAACCGTCGAAGTAAGGTTCGGTTTCGGTTCGCCTTCTCCAAAAACCAGTAACCGACGGTTCGAACCGGCGGTTTGTACTTTTTTTTTTGGATTCCTTAATTTTACTAAGGATACGTAGACAATTTTATTCAAAGTTTGGAAGTGTAATTTTCATTTCACTTTCAAACTTAAAATGAAACTCAAGCTCTTTCAATTTATTTTTTCCTTTTCTTTCATTTATTCATCATATATTCAATTGTACATTGTAGAGATGCGATAATTGCCACAACTAAAATAAATAACGTCGATACATCGACAAAGAAGATATCTAGCTAACAATAAAAGATATACTTATGATTTATCTATATCTCTAAGATACATATAAGTGTCATTTTTCAAAGAAAATCAAGGCTGTCCAATGGGGCACGACCGTGCCCTGCTCGACAGAAAAAATGAAAAAAAAAAAAAAGGAAAAAATCGGGAAACCGGCGGTTTGAACCGCCGGTTCCGGTTAACCGCCGGTTTCCAAACCGGAACCGAAACCGAACCCCCACGGTTCGGTTCCGGTTTACTGGGTTCGGTTCCGGTTTACTCCCCTCGGTTCCAAAAACCGCCGGTTCCGAACCGGTAAACCGGAACCGGAACCGGCTGAAAATCAATGATGCATACATTAAATTATATTTGTTCTGAATAAATAGGACAATCGATTTTCCAAAATATTATCGTGGTCTCATTTATTAAGAAATCATATTTTAATTCTTAAGGGGAATATATTCTTTACTCGTTTATTACAGTCAGATTATGCCTATTAATTTAGGTTCGATCATAAAAAAGTTATGATTACAAATTAATTTCACAGATATTAAATCTGTTTGATGGATCAAACTGTTGAGGGTAGTAGATAACATTCACCAATACATTATGAGATAGTTAATAATGTGATTTGAATTCAAATGATACAAATATTTTCTCAATGTGTTAATTCAGTTTAAATTAAATTATAATTAGATAATGGATTGGTTTCTTCTAGAAGTTTCCCAACCCCAAACATATATATATATATATATATATATATATATTTGATAGCACCAAATATATATTAATGTAATAAAATTATAAAAATTGATGAGCCCTTTTGTCGTGAATAAATTACAAGTTAGATGTTTAAGCATGGGAAATGGAATTATGATCACGATGAATGTTCCTGCCAACTTCTCCCACTGGCTGGAGGAAATGATCTTTATTCCTCATACAATTGTGACTCGAATCTAGTATTAGAAACTTTAATCAACTTGTTTGATTTTTTACTTTAACTATTCTATTTTATTCTTATTAAAAATAATTATATAAAATTGTCTCGGTGATATAATTTCTTGAGTTAAACTTCACTGTCTGCAATTCAAATTCATATTGACACATCAAATCTATATTTTATGATTATAAATTATGATTAATTCATCTTATAAAATTAAATTTACATGAGTCATAAATATAAGTTTGAAAAGGTTAGAGATTTTTTTAATGAGTTTCATTAGAAAAAAATAGTCAATTTTTGTGAAAGTGAATATTATTCGTTAAAACGAATTTGATAAACTAAGAGTATTATTTGTATTGCCACGCACAATTCGAAGTGAACTTTTTATAGAGACACTGAAATGTTGTGGAGGTTTATCTTAAGGTTATATATTGTTGGTTTTTCATATATATCTGATTTTAGGTATATCTTTCGATTTACATCTCACTCGATTGAGGGGTTTAGAGTTGAATTGGGGGAGTTATTAAGAAGGACTCATGTGCACTTGGTGTATCATGCAACGATGTCTGTCCGAATCCACACTTTTTTTTTCGCTTACTTTTATAATATATTAGTCATATATCTTTATATTATATTAATCATATGTTTATGTAAAAATATCATAACTATGTAAGATTTTAACTTTAGTCATACTTTTATGTACCAATATCATAACCTTCATGTAATACTTTAACTTTAAAAAAATCAATTTCAACACAATTTGAATATATATACATTTATGTGATATTATTCATACATTTATGTGATATTACTTATACCTGTGTATGATCAACATAGTTATACCTCTATTTAATATATATATATATATAGGTACAACTAACATAAATAAAATGTATGAGTAACATAACTAAAAGATATGACTACCATAACTAAAAAATATGAAATATATTAATATTTATCTAAAAGAATTTTAAGGTACAATTAACATTAGTAAATATATGATTATCATAACATAAACGTATGACTAACATAATATAATAGTGTAACATGCTAGAGCGAGTTTGTACGCGAAAACCTAAACATGTGACGATGCATAAACGTGTGACGAGTTGGATTGATTCGAATATATGAATTTAAAATCCATGTACCAAATATACGAAAGTTTTGGTGAGAATTATTCATCTCTCCTAAATGTGATAAAATTTATATGGACAAACTCCTAACTAATGTGATTGTTTTAGTTATAAATATATCATCAATGCTAACATTTTGAATATTTATGATTTCATTGTTAATATAATATGTTTGTGAACTATATGTTTCTTGAAAGATTTACTATGATAATATATATAATATATATTATTATGAAAAAATAAAATATGATATAAGAATAAAGAATATCATGTAAGAAGCGAGAAAGTCTTGAATCTCTTAATCTTCTTTTGTTGTGAAAACAAGATCTTTGGTGTGTGTTTCATCTTATAGATGAAAATAACTATCGTATTCATGTATATAAATAATATTATTAATTAATAAATTATTGTTAAATATACATAAAAATTTTTGTATAACTGATACACGAATTTAGAATTTGTACAACTAATCCGATCCGACCCACACGTTTTCCACGCGTATGCATGCGTTTGGGTCGGTGCGCTCAAACCCACTCAAATTCACTTCAAGTATTATATCTTTATGTTATATTAAGCATACTTTTATATTATATTAAACATATCTTTATGTTATGTTAGTCATACATTTAAGATCTGTTATATTAAACATACATTTATGTAATGTTAAACATACATTTGTGGTTTTATGTTATGTTAAGCATATCTTTAGGATTTTTATGTTATGTTAAGCATACTTTATGTTATGTTAGTCATACCTTTTAATTATGTTAGTTATATCTTTATATATTATATAAAGGTATAACTAATATTACTTAAAGGTATGCGTAATATCACATAAAGATATATATATGTATGAATTAAGATTTTTTGTGATGAAATTAGAGTTTTTTTGCCGAAATAGGATTTTTTTTGTGCCAAAAATAGGGTTTATTATTTAAGTTAAAATATTTTATAAATGTACTTTTAACATAATATAAAAGTATGCTTATATAAGAGTATGATTAAAATAATATAAAAGTCAGGGCAAAAAAAAAAGTACGTAGATTTGGATTGAATTCGACCCGACCCGATCCTCACTGTAAAATTCATAACACAACAGTTGTATACAAGCGCAACTCTAAATATAATATAATATATGATGGAAGGGGAAAATGTAAGAGAGGATACATATCACGTTTTGTGACAAGGACTTATGAAGTTATTGCATATTATGAAAATATATACACATGCCATGTCATGACATGAGTCATGGTATGTGTTATGGTCGAACTAAATGCAATAACCGAACCGAACTATTTTCCGACCTGGTTGAATCGAATCGGGTTTCGTACCTTGCTTTGGTCGTTATAAGCGAACTATTCTTATAAGCAAGTTATGCCTGTCCCGGCGAACTACATTAGCTCGGAGTGTATCGACGAACTGACCGATTGGATGAGAACGAATTAATCCTAACTACCCGCTATTTTCACGGGTTTGTTATCCATATCCCTTATTTCTAGGGTAATATCGAGCTAATTCCGGATTTTCAGAGGATTCCTACCTCAACTACAATTAGGACTCATATTTTGACTACAACAAGTATCAGGGAGTATATATATCCTTGTCTTTTTCACTTTACACACACGCAATACACAAAATCCAGAGATTACATTACTTGAGAGATTTCAGAGCTTTTCGACTGACTTGAGCGTTGGCGTCCCTTCGCCGGGAACCCCTCTCGGAGGGAACCCCTCCCGATTCCGAGAAGACGCACGTTAAACCGGAGCAACATCAGTATGTGTTGCTATATTGCGTGAAATGTGTGATAATTCGACACATGGTACTCGTATTATTCATTATCTTCTACGTATTTAATTTGTAGATATGATTGGATCTCTTGAATTATTTATTTCCAATGTGATACGCTCCGATTAATTTATTAGATATCAAATTCAAAAAAGATTCTAGTTATTTATTGTATATAAAATGAGGAGATCCACATCCATATATTTAATTAATACAAGGGTGGATCATTGCAATTATGGTTTTCTAATAAGTAGGATTGACCCCATTATAAGTAGAATATTTAATAATATTATAATAACTATTGATTTTTCTCACTTATTTAAGCAATAATTAAATATCAATACAAAGTATTGAATGACTATGTTTACTGCTTAATATGGATACAGATGCACGCCTTTAACATTGGAGTTTTATTAGAAAAATTGAGTTAATTTAGGTAAATAAATATTTTACTTATTATTAAACTTATTATCTATCAGAATTTCTCTATGGACACTTGTTAGTAGTATTTTTGTTAACAAAGATAGTTAATTTGAAATAGTAATATTCACGATCTTATTGATATATACTATTTCAAATTAAGTGTCGTTCTGAAGTTTTTGTTATAAATTATGGAACATAAATATTGAAAAAATATATCCTTAACTAATCAAAAAATTTACGATTTAAAATTGGAAAGAGGATAAATAAATTTTATAAAAATATCATATTTAAAACTCTAGATAATTAACTAAAAAAATATTAATACAGATAATTTGAAAATAAAATTATATAAAAATCTAAAACAACATTTAAATTTAAAATAAAATTTAAACTAAAAAGACAACATTTATTCTGATATAGAGGGAGTATATATTATAGAGGGAGTATATATTGACAAACAACATGTCACGTTTTCCACTTATTAATCTGTCTATTTACACTAGGAGAGAAACATATTCTTGGTTGAATAAATGATATATAATTCTTAAAAATGGGAAAATTCGACGTGATCCATTCATTCTTTTAGAAATTGCATGGCCAATATATGTCTGGAATTTGATTCTCCCTTACTAAAGTTTACTAAAAAGTCTAAGAAAAATGGAGGTCCAGAATCCCACTATAGAGAATTAATTGTAACCAATATTATACCAAAAAGAGATATGTGGGACCCATATCTCGCCACTAAGTTTGTCTAAAGAAATCAGAATTTTGAGGGGACCCTAAATCACATTGCATCACAAAACATCTTATGGACCAGTGCATGTACATATAGTATTTTTGTAATAAGAAGTGTGAACCTTTTTATAGATGAAAAAAATTAACGTGAGACTCTCATATTATTTTACATACGAGAAGATTAATATATATATATAAAAAAAAAAGTCATGCTTCAAATTGTATTTTGATTTTAATCCTTCAAAAATATTACATTTTACTGTTAAAATTTTAAATATCAAACTCCATCCCATTTGAAATGATCTCATGTGAGTTCTATTATTTATAAATTGAAAAATAAAGGTGGGAAATAGTTTGAACCATGAACCTTTTATCTAATAAATGAGATTAGTGTTAGCGCATCTTAATATATGTAGTTTTTTTAAGGAATTTAAGTATAGTCTGTCATATAAAATTCTGAATCTTTGAAATCCGTTATTTTTAAGGAACTTAAGTATAGTCTGTCATATAAAATTCTGAATCTTTGAAATCCAAACTGATTTGATGAAATAATTTCGAAAAATTTCTTTAGTATTCTCCAAAATTCTCCAAACTTTGGAGCGGTTTTGAAGATTCTCTTATCCTAAACTGTTTCAAATGTGCTCACCTCTACGCAAAAGAACTATATATTATAAAATGTTGTCGCAAATATATTTGTGATAATTATCAATATTTTAGCAATATGTTGTTGTCGCTAATAAATTTTTACCAAAATTTATATACCTAGAGTATAGATCTTAGACTCATATTTCCGAAGATATTAATTGTATATTCATAAAATATTGATTATATATTCCTAAAGTATTACATGTAATGAAATGTATTAGTTACATCAACTTTATACATATATGACTTGATCTATATGGTTGTGTCCTTAATCCCAAACTTGGTACATCATCCTATGAATCGTACTCGTAGTAAAATGGTCAAAAGTTGCCAAGTAGTGGCAAGTTGAGTTATAACACTAAGCTTGTCAATCATGACATCATCTTTTACATTTCAAGTCTTCCCATTTTGTCACCTAACTTGTCTTCTTAATGAAGACCACAAAATTTTAAAAATTATTTCATTTCACATATATATTTTGGACAAAATATTAGACAAACGTACACACGATCACTCCCATTTCGAAATAGTACACTCTCACTCTATAGCTATCATGTAATGGTATGTTTAATCATTAGTGACATTCATATTCATCAAAATCAAGTACTACCACAAAGTTATTATATTGGTTGAATTTTTTTCCTGACAAATGCACATATGCATTGATATATATATATATATATATATATATATAAAGGATATTTAAATATGATTTTGAATATTCAAATTATATATTATCTAAAATTAATCCATATATGTACAGTCTTATAAATACTTGTCACTCAAATTGATTTTATGCACAATATTTACCACTGTAGATATTATACTACAAGAAAACAGTTAAATTCCAACAAAATAAATAAATTAGTATAGTGTTCTAGTATACTCATGAATGCTGATAATTAAATATTACATTATTATTATTATTATTAATTTGGAGTAGTATTATTAAAAACTCTTAAACCTAAATTCAAAATTATTTATTATCTAAAATCTATTATAGGTTCAATGTTATAAATCCTTGTCACTTAGGTTAGTTTATGCACAATATTTACCGTCCATATGTAGATATTATACTACAAGAAAACAATCTAATTACAACGAAAAAATAAATTAATATAAGTGTGCTTTTATATGCTTATGAATACTGATTAAATACTATATTGTATATATTTTTAATCTGATGTAGTATTATAAAAAACCTCTTAAACCTATATTAGGTCTAAATATCTATCATGTCAGCACAAATCACTTAGTTGTGACCATCTAAACAAAATGACCACCACAAAAACTCATGAAGAGTTCTAGCTATATATTCATTGACATAACTCCACTACCCGCCAAACAAATAAGTTTTTTATTAACCAATCTTTATTTTATAGATTATCAATTGACTTGTCTTGAAATAAGATTTGTGAGGCGACTAACAAGATTTCTATTCAATGACCAAAATTGTATACAATTAGACAAGTAATAGCTAAATTGTCGATTTTAAAAAGATCAAAATTGATATATATATATATATATATATATATATATAATATCCTCAAAATGCCACATTTAATATAACACTTACTCTTTTATATCACAAAACATATAACAATACCATTTTCTATCATAAATTGGTAAAAAGACCAAAAAACCTTTTGACATTACATGTGCAATGATTGAAAAATGTTATTTTCACTCCAATTTTATTGTTTTCAAACCAATTTGCTAAGCCATATATATTAAAATCGGATATACGATTTTAGCAGAGTTGATCAAAATAGCGAAATATCTGTGTTTTTTTTGGCATATTAGGCTTATATTATTTAATAAAGATATATGGAAAATGACTCAATAAAGGAGTCAGAAAGTAATGCTCTTAAATTTCACTATTCAATAATTAATTTATGGTGGACCATGGGTTTAGATATGATCTATGAACAAGAATCTACAACATCCATATCTATATATGAGCGGCTCTAATTAAATATGAATTCTCAATGTATTACGGATATCTTTGGAGTGGGATGTAGATGGATTATGAAACTCTGAATTTGAGATTTAAGTTGAGTTAAGAAAAAAAAAAAGTTGATTTAAGAAAAAACAATAATAATATTGTGTTTGTTTTGAGATTTGATAGGATAAAATTATAATTAAGATGTCATTTTGAGAATTATTAAAAATATAGATGTTATTAATTAAAAATTATAGAAAAAGTAGGATATAGATATAGAATTTATAAAATCTCTCAACATTTCATAACAAACAAAGATTGAGATTTTACCCCTTCAAAATTCAAATGAACACATCTCAATCCAAACATTAAGTTTATTGGGCTAACTCGAAATAATGGACTATCATTTACCAATATCCAACTAAATTCAGTATATTGAATTAGAGGCTCTAATTTATCAAAATTCATAAATTTATATTAATGATATTTTCCTAACAATTTATTTGTGTTGATTCTTACATGTGTTTTTTTTGATCTTAAACTAAAGTTCTACACACTAAAAATTAATTTGTCATAAGAGGGTCTTTACTAGACTACCCTTCCTCACCCAATTTGGAATATAGAACTAGGAGAGCATGACAAATAGGATGTGGTATAACATCATGTTTCATATTAAACATGCTTCTACTATAGCTATTAAGACGAGATATATTGTGGGCCCACAATCCACTTTAACCTACTGCTTAGTGGGACTCAAAGTGGGCCAATCCGCTCATATAATCGATAAAATCTCAACCCAATTTATCGATTGTTCAAAAAGATATAAAAAAATCACTAGAATCTAGTGATGATCAAACGGTTCGAACCATCAGTTTCGATTCTGAATAGGTAAACTAGAATCGAATTGTGGGGATTTTAATTCCGGTTTATAACCAGCAATTGAATCGGAATTGATGTTTCAAATCGCCAGTTTGTCGGTTTTTTTTTTAAGTCATCATGGTTCTACATGTGTCCTTTCTAAAAAAAATAAAAATTAATTGGCCAGTTCGAACCGCTGATTCCGGTTCGGTTCGAATTGAAGATTTATAATGGTCAAATTATCGATTAACGGTCGACTCATCTAAGTCGTCCACGTATCACAATTTGAAAATAAAAAATAAAAAATAAGAAAACTGATAATTTACGATTTGAAAATTACCGAATCGAAACCAAATTGGGGGACTGCGATTCCGATTTTACCGTTTGACCACCTCTATTGAATTCTATATAAAATACAATTTTTCTTTATAAAATAACTAGTCTTCTCCTTAGAATTCTTCATTCCTATATTAAAATATATCCCCTTAATATTGTATAAATCATTTCTTACATAAGGTAATAATTTTTATCAATATTATCCACGCTCATCTAGGAATGTCTGTTACCACATATTAATGTTTAAAGTGATAATATATTACATATCTAACATATCAATTAATTTCATATGACATGATTTAAGGAAAAGAAATCTTTACATATCAACGATTATCATATTCATATGTATCCATTGTGGTACATGAGCATTTTCTTATTTTTCTTATCTCATCTATGTGTTAATTAGATGGACTGATCCAACGAACTAATCGGTTTAAACTCTTGACTCCCACTCCTTATTTATAATGAACACAACTTAATGCATTCAACTTTCTCTCCGAGCCTATAATAATGGGTGACAAGAATTAAAATGGATGTTGAGTGACAATATCGAACTAAAATGTGAGAGAAACTCAACTCTTACAATTCACATCTACATGATGTTCCACGTAGATGGGGAAGGAAGATAGTGTCTTCCACACTCATGTGCAGGAATATTACCTACTTTTCCCTAGCTAGCTCGTCACCTTTTCTGGCACTTCCAATATAATCAATTTTGAAATATAATTATATATGAATAATTATATGTTTTTCTCAATAAGTTGGTCTTATATTTTTATGAAAACATCAAAATTTACCCTAATCTGTCATCACATGATATAATAATCACAAAAATTTATGTGAAATCGTCATACGGTGTGACTGTTGAAATCACATACTTGTAGCAGCAAAACGCATAATTATATAACTCATACTTATACTTATAAATCACTTATTTATAAAACACATATTTATAGCTGAAAAACACATACGTATATTTGTAAAAGACATACTTGAATTTTGTCTCATGTGAGACGGTCTCACAAAAGATAACTCTATAATAATTTGAATGGTAATATTATAAAATATGGTTAATTTCAATTTTGATTTTGTATGTTAGACACTCTTAATTTTTTAACTACCATATATCGATTTTTCAATTTTGGTTCTCTATATTTTAATTTTTTTTTTCAATTTCAATTCTTTTTTGTCAGAATTTTCAAAATCCCTGTGACTGTCAAAATTAGGCTGCCACCTAATATTTTCCAACGGTCATGTCAGAAATTCTGACAACCACATCTATAATTTTGAAAATTCCAACCAAATTAAATTAAAATTGAAAAATATTAAAATATAGAGAATCAATTGAAAAATAAATACTTAATTATCAAGGAAAAACCTTAAATATAGAACAAAAATTGAAAATTATCGGTTATAAAATAGTTCAAAATGATTACGTTTTTCTAAGCGCACAATTATAAATTAAAGTTGACCTAAATTTCATATAAAATGTATAATTGAAAAAAGGTTAAATGAATGGATTGGAGTAAATTCAAATATTTTGAAGAATGTTATTAACACAAAATTAACAATAAAGTAATAGAGGAAAACTACAACATAATAGTATATCAAAAAAGAAGAGAGAAATAAAATGAGTGGGCAAGCATGTGTGTGTGTGGGCCCTCATTTTGATCAATGTATGGGAAGATATATATTGTCATCTTGAAAACAACCACCACTTCAACATGTTTTGTCATTTTGTCCAAATTTTGAACATGTAGAAAACGAAATTAATGTCCTTTCTCACTACTTTCTGACACCTTCTTTGTATCCACAAGTTGTAATATTTATTTTATTCACTTTAAATTAATTCATATTAAATGTCTTATTTAATTTATAGGTAAAATTTTGTTTCAAATTCTTCGTGGTTTTTATTTCTTGGATTCTAAATTTTCTGATTATTTAAGGGTGCAGTTTGGTCACTTTTTAATGTTTCTTTAATATTTAATAAAATATTTCAAATCCCTTATGATGAATTGGAGAAAATATTATTACAAATGGTGAGTACATGCTTATTGAACAGTGAAATGGATGCAGTAATACATTAATTGATTACACATTCATGACTTGTCATCTTTGCTTCACTAATTACTCTTTTGTCTCTCTCTAGTGTAATTCACTTTATATCACCGGCCAAGTGTGTGGAGTACCTAACACAAAACTTGTCTAGATATTTTCCATATGCAGATATGCATGCTCTTTCATTGGTCACTTCACATTCCATCACGTGCTTTTTCCAAAGTTTGCGAGTCCTTTTTCCTTGTCTGCATGGAATAGTAATAATTCATATATAGGATATGTGACATAATACGGTTTGAAAAATTCAATAATACCAATAATTGATTTTTTTTTTTTTTAAATTTGACATATATCATAGATCTTGTGGTATTGAGGAATATCCCATCATCATAGACAATTACACCGAAAATATCTAGGTTATTATGTGTAATGTTAATAATTTAGATTGTTGAAAGAAATAGTTGTTGGTATGTGCAATAAAATGATATGGATAAAAGTAGAAACATCGAGATACAAAGTTAATTCGAAGCAATGGTTAGATTATTTCCCCATCTAACGAAATTGCGCCAAATTCTAGTGCTCACCACTGTTTGATAGCCATCCCCATGATACAGAAACATATATATGATTATAATACTCCAAATCACTAGAACGATGAATCAAATTGTAAATTGAACCCTCTCTATACAAAGAGAAGGAATAAGAACAAAATGAATTTCAAAAACGTCAAGATCGACCCGAGTTTTATATATTTCGATGTGTTAACTATGGAATAGAGTATTTAGTTATTCACAAATTTTTAAATGTTCATTTGTGAAGATGTGGACCATTTGAATTAGATCAATGAAAATCCCTTCAATTGTGTCTTTTCATTAAAAGCTAGGTATGTACGATTTAATGCCTATCATTGCTTTATTTATGAACGTTCACAACTTTTGGTTCACATATTCGCAGATTGCTCTTAATCTAATAGAAAATTTTAGGTGACTTTTCCATTCACCTTGAAATTTCTATGATTTCTATAGTTTATCAAACCTTCCTGACATTAAGACAATCTCGTCCTCCATCTTGAGCTTGTCGGAGGAATTGATAGTCATTGCAACGAATACAAGTGCTATTAACGTGTATGACTCAAGTTCATTTAATGTATTCATGATCGAACCCATAAGTTTTGAGATCGAAAAACAATTATGGTGTTAATTTTTACACAAGATGTTTAAATAATCCTTATCCAAGATGCTAATTTCGTTAATTATATTAGAAAATCTAGCATCAAGCTTATCAATATTCTTAGGATCAGCTTTCATATTAAAATTTTCAAATCAACGAGCTACAAGAGTCAACCTATTCTCTTTGATCTAGTTGAAATCTATATGTCCCAAACATCCTTAATTAGTTGTCTAGCTATTACAATTTCAATTAGCTATCTTCAAGTGGTCTTTGTGCTTTAACAATTCAAATGTATCAAATGACTAACATTTTTGCTATTACTGATCTGAATACACAAACCATTAATCAACTAGTTAATACAATAATGTATAGTCGTAATTCAATCGACTATATATATATATATATATGATTGAACTCTAAGTCCTACTCATGAGAGTCAGCTAAAACTCAACTTTTCCATTATCAAAACTTTATAAATTCGATCTAAAAATTTATCTTTTTTATGATGACAAAAGATTCTTAATTATCAACTATTAAATTCATTAGTCTAAAAGGTAAATTATAGCAACTTCCATACATATATATAATCATCTTTCCACGCTCAATATTTTGTTTCAGCTACTTCTCAAGCTCTTGTTAGCAGAACTCTTTGAGCAGGTCTTTTAACAAGTTGTATTTATTCAAAGCTTTTCAAGTTTACATCTTGAGCTTCTAAAATCAACGCGCCATTATTGTTTTGTCCATCAACAGTCCTTCGAGGTCGAGCTGAAGAATTAGTTGCTTGAGCTTTTCTCTTCTTTAAGAAATAAATAGTTTCTTCATCAGCTGATTGTGCAGACATCATGGCTTGAATAAGGATGCAAGGGGACCAATCGAATCAAATATCAAGAGGCTCGAGCTCAAGCTAATTCGATCTTTTATAATCAAGCTGGAGCTTGATTCAATTTAATTTTATTAAGCTTGCAAGCAGCTCAAAGCTCGATTGACAAATACTAGTTTGATATATAAATATATATACATTTGAACAGGTTCACGAACATATAAACAAGTGAACTTGAGTTCGAACTCAGAAATAGGCTCCTAGGTTCATGAGCTAACAAACTAATATTGTTAATCGTTAAATTGAATAACTGATTTCAAACAAGCTTTTTTCGAATCGAGATTTGAATAGCTCATGAACAACTTGATTTATCTATACATTCCTCAATTACCTTTAATAAAAGTAGCTTAAATTGGCAGCAACAACAGATGGAGTAGAAGTACTCCTTGAACAATCAGCTAGATACTCTGAGCTGGAGTAGCTTAATTTTGAGTTTTATTAAATGTTATAAATTTAATCATATCACAGTTAATCTATTAGAATTTAGAATTAATGTTATTTTAATTATAAGTAATTAAAATTTAAAATAACATGATATGTTACTTGACTAATAATAAAAATTATAATTATTTAAATGTAATATGAAACTTAAAATACAACATCGTAATCGTAAAAATTAATATTACACGCAATACTTAAACATTAAACTATGATAAAGATAAACTTACATGAAAATAATAAAACAAAAAAATGCTGATAAAATAAAATCTAAAAATAATAATAATATGTGATATTATGAAATATTCATTTTTAATGCAAAAATAATAGAAACGGTTGGAAACGAGCAGCATATTTTACAGTAAAAGTAGTGCAAAATCTGCTCTATGTGGTAATGCTCTTAAAGACTCAGCTTGTTTTTCAAACAATTCAATCAGTGTTTTTCAAATTTTGGTTAATGCAGTTTTGAATATATGATGAACAAGTGTTGTGGATCAATCATCTATCACTGTTAATTAGATCAACAATACAAGAACACAAACACAAGGAAAAAATCAAAAATGAAGATGATGCGAAGATGAATCAATGCTATGCATGAACGACGATCAACAAAGATTTATGGTGGTTTGCTTCGCCATATCGGCCTATATCCATCGGACGAAGAATCAGATCAGTCCACTAAGAAACAAGAAAGAAAATCGATTACAAAGTTTGCATGAAAATTGGGGTTTTCTGTAAAATCTTAAGAACCCTAAAAAACTCAATCTAACTCTAGACTTGAAATTCAATCATGAAATCAAAACTGAATATACTCCTATATATGCTGAACAATAGCCCTAAATTAATTCAAGAAGATCATCTTTGGATCGCGTCAACATTGGCCTTGAAAAAATGAATCTATGCTACTAGCCCTAATTCTGTTATAACAAAATTAACTGCCAATATCCAATTTAGAATGCTAATTTGCAGACTCCGGTTCGACACGATCTAGGCCGATTTTCTTCGATTTATTTCCAATTCCTTAATCAGCGAATTATCTCTGATTTAATCAAACTTACGATTCTTTACATTAAGTTTGAAATGATTCTGATCCTTTGTCATTTTACACCATGCAGTCACTTAGCATCATTCCTCCAACTTTCCTAATTAATTAACTCTCTACAGTGTGTCACCTTTACTCCTGGTAATGATTTTGTTAGCATATCAGCTGTATTATCTTTTGTAGCAATCTTCTTTGCTTCTACATCTCCCTTTTCTATCAAGTCTCTTACCAAATGTAACTTGATATCTATATGTTTGCATCTCTCATGAAACATTTGATGCTTGGAATGAAACATTTGATGCTTGGACAAATGTAAAACACTTTGATTATCACAGTAGATGGTTACTCTCTTCTGCTTCACTTTCAATTCCTTTAAGATAGCTTTCAGCCATATAGCTTCTTTCACAACTTCTGAAATGAACTCAACTTCTTTCACAGCTTCTGACATGGCAATGAACTCAGCTTTTGTAGTTGATAGAGCTACCACTAATTGCTTCATAGCTTTCCAACTAATTGATGTCCCATAAAGCTTGAAGATATAACCTGTGATGGACTTCCTTGTATCTATATCAACATATCATTCTAGAGGACTAGAAGTGTTAGTTTGCTTAACAAATTTTAAACCTAAAACACCTGTACCATTTAAGTATCTTAGCAATCACTTCACAACTTCTAGTGTTGTGTTCCTGGATATACCATGAACCTGCTCACCATACTCATAACATATGCTAAATTTGGTCTACTGCAGACCATAGCATACATCATGCTACCCACTGCACTTGCATATGTCACAGTTAGCATGTATTTATTTTCATCTTCGATGTTTGGATTTTGATTTGCAGACAACTTGAACTGAATTCCCAATGGTGTTGTGACTGACTTTACTTCATGCATGAAGAATCATTACAAGAAAAGTGACTTTATATGACACTAAAAAATGTCTTTATATATTAGATATTAATACATTTGAACTATTAAGACACTTTCTAAAAGTGTCTTATATTCTAATGTAGCAACAAGTCAAATGCATTGAAAGATATTCTATTAATACACTTTGAGATGTCTTTATATATGTGTTAAATTTATAGAAAAAGATATCTAGAGGCACTTCAAAGTGCCTTGTTAGATTTTGTATAATGTCATTTAAAAGTGTCTTCTAAAATAATATAATACTCTCTTTTGTTAAAATTTGTAAAGACACTACGAAATGTCTCTAAAACAATTTTATTATGATATTTAGTAATGTCCACTTAGATTATTTTTATTACACTTTCAAGTGTTTTGTTAAGAGTCATTTTCATATATTTTTTGTGACACTTTCAAATGTCACTTTAGATTAATTTACATATTTATTAAAAAAATTATTATCTAATATTTGTATAATATTTTTTCATCATCATGATTTAATAAAAGCTCAAATACAAAATTCTAAAAAATTCGAATCAAATTGTTAAAATCATTCAAATGAAACAATAAACATTACATAAATGAGACAACTCAAATTAATAAACATTATAAACATTATAAAGTAATAATCCAAATCAAGCTTGTGTGGGTTATAAAGAGACTGTGCATATCTATCACTAGGAGAATAATATACACATCACCAACTCTGATTTGTCACAACCTTCCAATAATTAATACTATAATACGTTAATGAGATCTTCGTAATATAGAATGATGTGTCTTGTGGTGCTGAAATACTCTAATGCCTCCAAGACCATCTTCTCCATTAGCTCAAATCCATCATCAAAGATGTTGTGTTGATTATTGGTTTGTATTTGGAAAGAGTATGAGCATACAATAAGCAGATTGTGATCATCAAATCCTGTAAGAAATGTTAGTTGGGAGTTGAAGGGGGCAAGATATACCTCTTAGGGTGAGTGAACATGGACTTGTGGGTCCCGTTCAACAGTCGAGCATAGCGATCATAAAAATGAGCAAGCATTGAAACCATACGCCTTAACAGATTTTTTACGAAAAAGGAATATTACTGAAATACCCTATCATTGAAGTAATTTGCAATTTCCTTATGGTACTCTATCAACCCCTGCATTAGCAGTAACATAAATATCACCAATGGAAGCACCCAGAAAAGACTATAGTTTCTACAATTATTACAGCTAAATTTTCATTGCACAAATACGATACGATGCATTTTTAATAGTCAGAACAACGACCATGCAAAATTGATGATAGTGGAATGTTTTTTCTTATTTTTCAGAGAACTTGAATCACTGACAGACTTTAATTGTTAAAGTGCTATACAATATGCAAAAAAGTCCTCGAAGACACATCACAATAATAAAAAAATAAATAAATTAAATATTAGCAAAATTGGAGCCTCACAAGTATGAGGCATTGCAAACAATCCTAAAATACTGTCATTAAAGTATGATGCAATTCATATGGGATATTTCTTTATCTTAGCATCATACAAAAACATAATGCACCTTATTCTACATCTATACATGTCGCCTTGCTGCATAATATGCACCAAGTGCAATTTAAGTGTTTATTCATTTCTTGTGAAATTGGATGAAATCAAGCATTTATTCATTTTAAGCTTTGTTCTAACATACTATATACATGAATATTATTAGTAACTAGATATTCATCTATTCTTTTAGTCGAAAGCCAAAATGATAGACTATCTAAATATAAGCATAATAACATTTGGAATATCTTACCTGGTTAAGCATCCACTTGAAGCCAACAACAGCTGAACATTGATTCTTGGAAGTACTAGTAAACATGTTCAAATTGTAAACTCTATCCAGAGTTGACAAGATCGAAGAAACATTGTTTCTCCTCCTAATAACAGAAAATATCTCCCCGTTCGAGCTCAAACTAATGTTTTTGTTCAATGGAGTCTCAAACCATTCACTTCCAAATCTTTGCATTGACAGAATAGTGAAAAGCCAAATGGGATTACAAGCCATTGTCAAGCACTTATCAAGCACACACGTGAATAAAGTAAAAATGTATAAATTTATTAACTTATCAATAGATTCAAGCTATTTAGTTGTAAACAAAGAAACATCAAAAGAATATAAGAACTAAACAATATTTAGTTTAAACAAATAGTGTAATAGGTTTGAGACACAACTAAAACCAAATGTAAAGATAAATTTGCAGCATGACTAGTTATAATGTAAAGTTCATAAGAAAACCAAAAGTACTGAAACTTGACAAACTCTGATTAAATAAACACTAGCAGCATTTCAATATACTAAGCTTCAAATCCCAAAGGCAACATTGGAGCAATTACCAATCTTCATTACGTGTTACCTGAATATAGAAAATAAATATAATTAAGAGTCAAAATAGAGATGCATTGAGTAAATCTTAACTAATTATAAGATTTGGAAAAATAAAATATACCAAAGTACAAGGCCAAGCTATCATTTCTCCAAGAGTATCAGCAATTTTTTGAAGATTATCGTAAGGTCTGATCAATTGCTCTTTGGGTTCAACAACTACTTTTACATTTACTTCACACCAATTTGAACCCAAGATTTGTCCCTCAACATCAGTATTGGGATTGGTGCTATGAATACATCCTTTAGCAATGATTTTTGTCGGATCAAATAGACTTTTGAGAGAAACATATGCTCCATCCTTAAAAAGCCAAAAGGAAAATAATATACATGTTTAATTAACTGAATTTTTTAAATTCATATAAACATTAGAATTCATCAAACAAACAAATAATAAACTTAATTATAAAAAAAATAAAAAAACTTAACCTGTAGAGGTAGTGTTGTGGTAGCATGGTTTGAGAAAAGGGTCAAATGCCGACATATGTTGCCCATGACCGCCTCGTGTAGCACCACATGTTTGTTGTCCTAAAAGTGATTCTAAATGTGCAATTTTTGGCTGTTGCTCCATCAGTAAGTGATTGGATTTATTCCGGGGAACTTCACCCCATACATCAGAAGGATAAATTCTCTGACCCATCATTCGTACGTAACCAGGCTTATCATGTCCCATGATTTGGACAAACACATCATTTTGACTAATTGGATTATCAAAACCTTTTGGTAGCTGATCATTAAGTTCTTTCATTTTCTTTTATTGTTGTTTTTATCAAGAGTCACTACATATTTTATTAGAGAAAACGTGGAAACTGTTTTTTGAAGTACAATTTCAATAACTAATTCATACTTACATATATTTTATAAGCCTCAGCACAAGAGCTTCCATCTAGTTTAATATAGCAAGCAACAAATAATTCAAAGTGCATTGGGGAACGTCCTAATTTCTTTGCCTGTGAATACATATCGTCAAGTATTAATGTGTATTAAACATATGATGAAATAAAGGAAGAAACATAGCAGATATTACCAGTTCATCCCTGACTTGGGCAAATGACATTTTTCCAGTTAATTGATCCATGATCCTTTTAGCTCTAGCATTAGTATTCTTTTGACTTGATTTCTGAAATTGAAGTTTATAAAGGTAATTAAATTAATAAATGCAATGACTAAATATTTATAATAATCTAAAAAATGACAATAAACCTTCGCTTCATCTGTATTCCAATAAGTATGAAACTTCATCCATTGATCAGGCAAAACTCTTTTATCCCTTTCACCTCTTAAATGATCCAAAGGAACATTAGGAACCCAATATGTTGTTTTCAAGAAATGCTTCCAATTTCTCCATTTGTGCCCAATTGAGGTTAAAATCCATTTCTCGACAATAATAGGGACGTGAAACCGTATCTGTAACATGACAAATGATTATATTTATAAGTATTCCAAATATGTAAATACACAAAAATAATGAAAAATAGTAGTAAAACAATTACTGAAAAACTGTAGGAAGACAATTAATTACTAGATATAAAATATTATTACTGTAAAATAAGAAAAATGTTAAAAATTAAAAAAAAAAGAATATGAAAATCATTATTTTAAACGACATGTATAATAAAAATGTAATTACCTTCACAATATCCATCATTTCAGTCTTTTTTTCTATTGGTATGATGCGCTAGTTGATCACATCAAGTGGTAATATTTACCATTTCTTGCAATTGAACCTAAGAAATGGCAAAGCTTGCTACTCTCTCCACCTATAGGTTGGCCGAACTCATTATAGTCAACATGATATCGTGGTAGATTGGAAGCTCGTCCCCACATATTTTGCATATATGTGGGACCTTGAGTTTCTTTTCCAGTAATTTTGGAATTTGTTTTACCACCTGAGATCAACAAGATATGAGTTTTTTATATAGAATCTTATGATGTTTATTGTACTATTTTGGTTTCGAACAATGCCTTGTTCATATTCTTGTTCATAGCTTTCATTCATAACCTCATTCTCAATTCTTGATTTCTCTCTAGGTCTATTGTTTGAGGAGCTATTCAATGTATCCTTTTGAGTCAAACCTACAACTCACGTAGAAATTAAAAATGTCAATACATTTGGAGGGATTTATCCAGTATAAGAAGTTAGGAAGTTATAGAATACACAATTGATTGCACATCAAATGTGAGATAACTACTACCAAAATTCCATCAAATTCAAAGATAAAAAGATTTCGCTGGTTTTCTTTGTAATATGCAATACCTTGTGTTTGTACAAACATGTGACGATATAATTGAAAAGAACAGAATTTAGGAATACTGAAAAGTTTGGTAATTGTAGTTGATATTATAAAATGAGTCTCCTAAACTTTTTAGTCTTCCTAACATAATGAATCAGCAACATAAATAATGTAAAGAATCTATAGATTGTGGCTTACCAGTGTGCCGAACTTGTTGTTTGCTAGTGAACTCATGCCTATGTTGGACATGGCTTCCCACACTTGAAGTATTTTGAAAATGTCCACTATAAATTCTTTTACCCAATTGAGTTCTATTTGTCATCACTATAGATTACCCCAAAATATATTAAAGAAATAATGTAACATGATCATGAATAAGATGTCCACTTTGTATAGAATAAAAAAAATCTAAACAAGGTATATACTTACATGTCTCCCCATGATTTTGCGGGTCAAATTAGGTGGGAACACCACGAAAATGATCATTAGCTGTCATTAGTCTAGGTGGTTGATCAATCGGCTCATCACGAAGACTAAAGATATTCGCTAAATTTCTTGACTTACGCTTTCTATTTTTTTCAGCCATATCTAGAAAATAGAAGAGTACAATATTACCTCACTACAAGAAAAATGCTAAACAACAACACCAAGTCCTTTTCTTGCTAGCTTGTTTATGGTCTTGAAGTTCAAATGGCAAAACCTCTTATGCCATAGCCAGCTCAGCTCTGGTGGACTCTTTACAATGAAGCATGTTGGTTGAATAGAAGAGTTCCAATCAGCAAGATATATGTTTCCTCTTCTTATTCCTATAAGCTTGACTTCATTTGATATGTTATCCTTAATTAGACACTTGTTGAGGTTGAACTCCACAGTGTATCATTTGTCACAGAATTGACCGATACTCAGCAAGCTATATCTGAGACCTTTCACATAGGATACTTCTTTGATCTTTATGTTTCCCTTGACTAGATTTTCACTACCTTTTGTGCTTCCTTTGGAATCATCTCCAAAGATGACCTTCGGTCCTTTGCATTCTTGGAAATCTTTTAAGGCTTTCTTATTACCGATCATATGCCTTGAGCAGCCACTATCTATGTACCAGACTTCACTGTTGCAACCTGGTACTGAAACCTACAACGAATTCAAACAGATTTAGTAACCCATTTCTGTAAGGGTCCTTTGGGGTTAGTTTTTTTTAGAACCCAAACTTTCTTAACAGACAAGATTTTGCTGTAAGTTTTGTTGGTTGTTTTTCAGTAGGCAGTTCTGTTTGGAAACTGCTTGTTAAGAGTGTGTGCAGAAACTACATATGTGTTACCAGCACTTTTGTAGTGTGGTCTTCCACCATACTTCCCTTGAGTATATCCTCTTTGAGGTTTAGACATGAAAGTCTTAGTATTGGTGGGGTAACTCTTTTTATGCTACAACTTTGTGGGTCGCTATATCTTTTTGCTGCATACAGTAGATGGCTTCTGCTGCAGCCATCTCTTAAATACAGGCTTACTTCCTGCAGTTGAGCATAAAAGTTTCTTTCCCTTGTCCATCAGCACTGGTTTGTTCAAGATCTTTTTAGAGTTACAGGGTAACTCATTCTCCATTGAAGTTTCAGTTTGAACAAACACCACAACCTTGGATGGACTTGCTGTATCCTGAGAGGTGTGAGTGTTATATCCTAAGCCAGTATTCTCAAATGGACTTCTGGCCATCATTAGACACTCTCTTACGTCCTTAGAAGATTTGCTGAATATTCTAATTATGGACTGTAAGTTCTCCTTCTCATTCTCTAGCTTGGTGACCAACAAATTGAGCCTTGAGACCTCCTTTTGAAGTTTGCTGCATTTTGAGCTATCAGATTCACATGCTGCTAGCATTTTTACAATGTAAATGTTTTTGCTTCCGAGGATCTCATTTTCAACTTTAAGATTCTCATTCTCAACCTTTAGCTCCTCATGGATTGAGTTTATCTGCTCAAAGTACTCATGATCCTCTTGAGAGAGTGGATCATGTTCAGTTCCTTTTTATCAGGTATGGACAGCGGTTGGTATGTTACCCCATCTTCTTTGCTGTCCTCACAATCCTTTGTCATCAGGTAAATTAGTGCTTCTTCGTTTGAGGATGAGGTTTCACTGTCGCTGTCAGAAGATTCAGCAGCTTTTAGCATCTCCTTTGAGGCTACTGTATCTTTAACTTTTTCCATCTCTCCAATGAGAGCTCTCAGCTTGTGTTTATCATCTCTTCTCTTTTCTCTCCATTGTTATCTCTCTTCTTCTGGATACTTGTGTACAGTTTGATGTGGACAACTTTTTACATAGTGTCCAAGCTTCCTGTAATTATAACACAAATCAAGATTGTTTGCATTTGATTGAGAAGAAGATGATACTTGAGGTAGTGGATGACTTTTTCTGAAGTCATTCCTCTTGTTGTTGTTGCTGCTGTTATTGCTTTTCATGAATCTTCTGAACTTCTTTAGAAGAAGGGCCATATCTTCTTCTATATCCTCAGTTGTAAGTTCTGACTGCTTGCTGTAACTGAAAGTTGCTCTATCCTTAGTACTTCTTGCAGTCGGTGCAGTGACCTTTGAACTCGTTTCTTCTACCTTCTTCTTCCATCTGCTGATGTCATACTCGAAGGCCTTGAGGTCAGAAAAGAGGTCGAATATACTCATGGATTTCAGATCTATAGACACTCTCATAGTGGTGGTCTTGCTGTCCCACTCCGCTGGTAGGGCTCTCAGCACTTTTATGTTTTTCTTATTTTGTGTGTAGTGCTTGTCCAGAGCCTCTAGTTTATTCACTATCGAAGTGAATCTTAGGTCTAACTGCTCTAAAGTCTCTTCATTCTTCATCTTGAAGAGCTCAAAAAGTTGAGTAGCATTAGAGATCTTATTATCCTTAGTGAGTTCTGTGCCCTCACATATCTGTTCCAACTTTCCCCATATTTCCTTAGATATTCTGCATATTTTGACCTTGCTAAAGATGCCTTTATCTAAGGTGATGAATAGAGCATTTTTGGCCATATTATCCAGGTTGGCTCTCTTTCTGTCTTCATTGTTCCACTCCTGTCTTGGCATGATCAGGAAGTTAGGTGGCGGAGGTGCTCCTTCCTCCATTTCTCTTCCCAGCATGAGATTCACCTTTGTGGAGATAATCGATCCTTCTGTGATGACCGTCCACATCTCATCGTTCATCGCTGAAAAATGTGCTTGTATTCTGATCTTCCAGTCGTCATATTCTTTTATGGAAAACATGGGCAATTTATGGTTTGAAAAATCCATGATATGCTGTAATAATGAGATTTTTCAAAAAGTAGAGAAAAAACGGGTCTTGGGTGGGTCTGGGTAGGTGACCAAATAAGTTGTATTTTAACCCAACTCGTTCTGATACCACTTGTTGGTCCCAAGTGGTGTCCGCGGTTTAGGAATGGGTGAATGAATCTTGGTCGTTTTTTAAAAATTCTTTTAAACTTACTGTACTACAAGTTACTTGAACTTGCAGCACCAGCAGGTACTGCTTACAACACTAGTATGCAGTGCTGCACGCTGTAACTCAGAGTTTAACGCAGCAGAAAATATCTTTTTACACAAGGCTGGTATTCTCAAATATGCTCTTTTCTTTTAAGATGTTTTTATGCTTATGACAAGATAGATATACAAAATGTAGCATAGATATATAAAGCAATAAAAATACTTATGGCTTATAGTGGTTCGAAGGTGGTGTAATCCTTCTACGTCCACTCTACTGCTACTTCGAGCAGGAACTTCGTTAAGCCAGATTGATTTACAGGACTCTCCTAACAATCTATCAACCAAATGAGTTAACACCTACTAGAACCCAGCGTACACACAGCAACGGCAAGTTCTAAAGGCAAACCCACACAGGATTTCACACTCCCACATAGGAAAATTACCTATCACCTAGATAACTATACAAATAGTAAGGATGAATCCTATCAATTGTTCGACACCTAAAACAACCTAAGCACACAACAATAAGGTTAAAGTATATAAAAGATTGGTTCTTCAACTGGTGCTGTGAAGTGAGCTTCTGAATCATTTCTTGGATCTTTCAGGTTGAAGCTTGGTTCACTTTACTTAGGTCGAGTGACTGAGATAGTAGAGTGCTTTGAGAATATAACTTTGAATACTTTGTCGTTTAGATTTTTAGTTTATCAGTAGTCTTATTCAGTGTAGCTCCACCTCTATTTATACTTGTAGAAAGATATCTGTTGAAGGAGATATCTCTCATTTGAATTATGTGTACTAATCAAAGGCATGACTTGTATTTAATGCGTCTTGACTTTTCTTCACAGAGTATTTAATGCGGTGGTTGCGGCTCGCAGCTTTCTGCAGCCCGTCAAGCCTGACCGCGCTGTCGTGACGCGATAAAATTAATTAATTTCCTTCCTAACCTCACTAACTAGTAGCTAGGGTAAGTCGGAGTCGATCCCACGAGGAGTATAGAATAAATTATATCACCTATGTTCGATTCAAAAATGGAAAAGGTGGGGGGGGGGGTTTTGATTGAGAATCACTACTAACTATGAAGCTAGAAAAAGAATTAAACAAGAAATCAATATAAAAAGCATCCCGGTTAACAGTTCGGTTATCCCCCAATCTCAATTATGCCTTAATCAATGTAACACCCCTCTCTCAAATTATCATGGAATTATCACCCCTAGTCTAACAACAAGCTCTGTTAAATCGAATCATCTCTTAAGATTAGTTAAATTAGGATAAGATCACTAATTAACCCTATTTAATTGAATAACCTAGAACAAGCTCTCCAGATTTAATTCATTAAATGCATTAATTACCAAGACGATAGGGTGAACTAGACTCCGAATACACAAGCTCGATTCGATAATCTAGGATTATGCTACCCTAGAGATGCACGACCTCTAGTTTACCACTTATGAAAATTAAACCACAACAATTAGGATTCATGATTTAAGATTCTAGCATTCAATTATCAACACTTAACCTAGGTGATCAGTCTAAATCAAACATCAAATAATCGAAAACGATATGTAAAGATAACACAATCAATTCCAATCAAACATCGAGAAGGGAAAACGAGATTAATTAAAACATAAAAGAAATATGGGTTCAAACATCCCTGCTAACCAAAGTTACGAATGAATCGAGCATCCTTGAAATCGAATCCACAAGAATAATTGAAAACTCCATTATCAAATTAAACTAGGAAACTAAAGATATGTTTCTCTCTCTCAGCCAATCTCTCTCTCTCTCTCCAATATTCGCTCTCTAAACTAATCCTAATCTAAGCATCGATTTCTCTCCCTCCTCACTCTCAGCTTCTGGACGTGTATAATGATGCTCCTCTCTTCCATATATAAACTTCTCTCTTTTCTTAGAAAACAAGTCAAAGATTGTGGCTGTTAGCATTAATTGGATTGGAGCCCTTTTTGGGCCTGGCCCAATTCTCATTTTCTTTACAATTTGGGCTTCATTTCTTCTTTTCTCTTAATTCTTTTGGGCCTTAAAAATTAAATCGGCCCATTTGACTTCTCCTTATTCCACGATCATTTTCCTCGACTCCAAAATACTTCAAAACATCCTAAAATAATCAAGAAAATAATTCGTGAAGTATTCGGAGACATAAAACACATATAGGTGTAGAAACAATGCATTTAATTATCTAAAATATTATAAAATCACGAATATACCCTCGATAAAATACACCAATTTCCTACTTGTCAAATCTCCCCACACTTAAACCATTGCTTGTCCTCAAGCAACAGAAGAATCGAAGCACATCGGGGATAGAAATTAATAGAGAGTATCGTTTGCTCAGATCCTTACTATCACTCATAGGAATTCAATTCATGTCAACACAAAGCATTTACAAGCAAAAACACATTGGACTAAATGTAACGTCTCAAGAAATCGCAAGTGTCAATAGGACATCAGAAATCAAATTTTTCATAGACAAATCATTAACCCATTCTACTACCTACATCGATTAATATACTCTAAGTCCGTCTTAATATCCTTCATCTAGATCAAAATTTTATCAAGACGTCTCACAAAATAAATCACCCCCTTTTCTCCATTTTTTTTCCTTTTTTTTTTCGCGAGAATTATTTTCTCTTTTTTTTTTGGATGAAGTTGGCAGCTCCACACCACTCTTAGGTTAGTCCTACCGTGCTTTTCATTTGATTTGATTTTTTTTCTTACACGGGACCCCTAAGAGTAGGCAGCTGATTCCACACTCCATCATCTTTTCACTTCTCAATTTTTTTCAACTCAACACCCTTTTTTTTTTCCTCCAACCACATCAACATTTTTTTCCAACCAAGAGGGTTCAATATAAGTGATTAATCCTTCAAAAATTTCAATTAAGACTACTTCCATCAAGGACTCAAAAGTACACTTCAAGACATAAGTGAGCAAAACAAATCAACTCAATGTCACAGATCAATTCTCAAACCAATGTTATCCTAATTGACATCTAACAGCAATTTCCCAAAACATCATTCAGCAATTTTAACCAACAGAAAGCAATGCTCAACAACACCTCATTCAACACAAACGAATTTCCAAATACATAATTAAACAACACTCGAATCATCATTGCAAACTCATTTACTCAACATCTTTTTTTTTATGCAAATGCAAACATAAAGTAAACATGCTAAAACAAGTAAACATGCAATCTAACTAAGATAAAATAAAAACAATCTACATGCAACTATATGAACCTAAATGCAACTACATGCAAGACATGTGATCTACTCCACACTTCATCAATTATGCAACATCTCCCCATCTCCCCACACTTGAACCTTGCTTGTCCCTAAGCAACTCAAATCATAACACAAGATGTAGACAAAGCACGATTCATATATGTAAGAAAAATAGAGCAAAAATTAAAAGTGTGGAATAGAAATCACCAAACACCAAGGAGGTTTTGGAATTGATTTCAAAGAAGGCACATCAGAAACTGTCATGTCCTTTACTCCATTGATCTTTATCCTTTTTATTGCTTTGAACTTTGAGAATTTGTTGAGAAGATCTTCAGAAGGTGTATGAACTTCATCCAATACAAATACTTCTTCAACATGCTTTCTTTTGTTCTCCAATTTATTCACCCTACAAGAAAGATGAAGAGAATCAATATTAAACTTAACAGATATAGATTGTTTTACCAGATTCTCGCAGTCTGACGGTTTGACACTGGATGTCGGTTTCACACTGGGTAATCCAGTGTCAGGCTGTTCGACAGAATTCTCTTCCTCCTCATTTTCCATAATTTTCTGAGGCTTTTTGGTTTCTTCCAGCTGCTTCCCACTCCTTAGACTTATTACACTGACATTCCTTGAATTTATCTCTGGTTGAGATTGTAATTTTTCTCCATTTTGGGCCTCAAGAAGATTCACAACCGTCGCTAGTTGGCTCACTCGTGTCTCAAGATTTTTGATACTCGATTGGGTATCCTTTTGGAATTGAGTAGTGTCCTTTTGGAATTGAGCAGTGTCCTTTTGGAGTTGCAATGTATTTGAAACCAATGTTTTCATCATATCCTCCAATGATTTTGACGATTGCTCTTGATGGTTCTGTTCTCTCGACTGATGTGGTGGACTATCATTCTCCTCAAATTGTGCTCTTCCTTGACTTTCCCTACTTGGATATGGTTTCTTCTGTGGAACACCTGCAACAAGTTTTCGAACAAAAGAGGTTAATTCAGTTAATCTATCCTCGATGGTAGAGCTATTTACCTCATTTGTGGATCATAGTGAAAAATCACGGGTGTCAAATTGTTGCGAGGCAACAGCCATGCTCGTGATAAGAAGTCTTGCTGCAGATGGTGTTTTGTCCAACAATGACCCTCCACTAGCCGCATCGATATGGTATCGGTTCATCAAGGACTGTCCTTCATAGAAATATAGAATCATAGGTTGATCAGTGAGTTGGGATTGTGGACAACTTGCTTCCAACTTCGTGAAACGCTCCCAATACTCATGTAATGTCTCCCTATGCTGTTGTCGAATTCCAAGTAACTCCCTTTGAACATTGACCACTCGAGATGCAGGAAAGTATTTGGCTAAGAAGAGACTTTCCATTTCAGTCCATGTATTGATAGAGCCCGAAGGAAGGTAGTATAACCAATCTTTAATAGAGTCCTTCAAAGAAAAAGGAAATGCTCTCAATTTGATGTACTCTTCCGTTACAGCCTTCCGTTTCATGCTTGAGCAGACAGTGTGGAATTGTTTCAAAAATTTATATGGATCCTCATCTGCAAAACCATGAAACAAAGATAATAAGAGTATGAATTCATATTCAAGCTCAAAAGTTGTATTAGCGTCCATATTAGAATAATCAATGCAAAACGATTGATGAATAGATGCGGTATAAGCACACTCCTTCAATGTTTGATTTGCATCCATTTCTCCCTTTTATTCCAATCCTCAGTCTGCACAGATTGACACTGGATGACTCGAGTCACACTGGGTCTGGCGGTGTGAAAAACAGAGTAAGGCAGAATAATGAAACAGGACAGAACAGAGCACAACAGATCAACAGGCGAAAACAGGGCAGATTCAGAGCAGAAACAGCGAAATTCAACCAAAATTTTTTTTTTCAATTTTCAAATTTTTAATTTTTTTTTTAATTAATAAACAAGAAAAGAACAAGATGACACAATAAATTCAAACCACTACCCGGCAATGGCGCCAAAATTTGACCGCGCTGTCGTGACGCGATAAAATTAATTAATTTCCTTCCTAACCTCATTAACTAGTAGCTAGGGTAAGTCGGAGTCGATCCCACGAGGAGTGTAGAATAAATTATATCACCTATGTTCGATTCAAAAATGGAAAAGGTGGGGGGGGGGTTTGATTGAGAATCACTACTAACTATGAAGCTAGAAAACGAATTAAACAAGAAATCAATATAAAAAGCATCCCGGTTAACAGTTCGGTTATCCCCCAATCTCAATTATGCCTTAATCAATGTAACACCCCTCTCTCAAATTATCATGGAATTATCACCCCTAGTCTAACAACAAGCTCTGCTAAACCGAATCATCTCTTAAGATTAGTTAAATTAGGATAAGATCACTAATTAACCCTATTTAATTGAATAACCTAGAACAAGCTCTCCAAATTTAATTCATTAAATGCATTAATTACCAAGACGATAGGGTGAACTAGACTCCGAATACACAAGCTCGATTCGATAATCTAGGATTATGCTACCCTAGAGATGCACGACCTCTAGTTTACCACTTATGAAAATTAAACCACAACAATTAGGATTCATGATTTAAGATTCTAGCATTCAATTATCAACACTTAACCTAGGTGATCAGTCTAAATCAAGCATCAAATAATCGAAAACGATATGTACAGATAACACAATCAATTCCAATCAAACATCGAGAAGGGAAACGAGATTAATTAAAACATAAAAGAAATATGGGTTCAAACATCCCTGCTAACCAGAGTTACGAATGAACCGAACATCCTTGAAATCGAATCCACAAGAATAATTGAAAACTCCATTATCAAATTAAACTAGGAAACTAAAGATATGTTTCTCTCTCTGAGCCAATCTCTCTCTCTCCAATATTCTCTCTCTAAACTAATCCTAATCTAAGCATCGATTTCTCTCCCTCCCCACTCTCAGCTTCTGGACGTGTATAATGATGCTCCTCTCTTCCATATATAAACTTCTCTCTTTTCTTAGAAAACAAGTCAAAGATTGCGGCTGTTAGCATTAATTGGATTGGAGCCCTTTTTGGGCCAGGCCCAATTCTCATTTTCTTTACAATTTGGGCTTCATTTCTTCTTTTCTCTTAATTCTTTTGGGCCTTAAAAATTAAATCGGCCCATTTGACTTCTCTTTATTCCACGATCATTTTCCTCGACTCCAAAATACTTCAAAACATCCTAAAATAATCAAGAAAATAATTCATGAAGTATTCGGAGACATAAAACACATATAGGTGTAGAAACAGTGCATTTAATTATCTAAAATATTATAAAATCATGAATATACCCTCGATAAAATACACCAATTTCCTACTTGTCAAAGCCACTTGTCGTCTTTGCATTGGCTCCGTATCTGTAAATTTAATCTACTCTCGAATGACTCTAATTATACTTGCTTCATTCTTCATTTCTCATACTGTATTTGTCCTTCCTCGGATTACAGGATGTTGATTCTATTAGACATAGACGAGATTTTTTGAGAATGCAGCTAGTTATTGCTTTTGTGTTGTATCCTTGATAAGTCTGCAGCACTTCTTTCATACAGTACTGTTGTATCTTATTCTTGCAGTGTTCTTGTAACCACTTCTTACAGTGTAGTATCTTTTCTTCTTACAACTGTGTTGCAGTGTCTTCTTTCTGCAACCTGTATTTTCTACTTGTAGTGGTGTTGCTTGCCGTTCTTTCTTACTTGTTGTATTACTGCATCCACTCCTTGCAGTGTCTTCATACATTCATTTTCTCGATGCAACATGGTCTAATTTAGCTCCTCCATCTTTCTGAACCTATAACTATAGACTCAATTCCTAGTCTATGGTTTCACTTAAACATTGTGAACAGTGAGGTACTCAAACTTCCTGTTACATATGTTGTTTGTCTCATCAAAATCTATACACTGAAATCCCAACACTCTTTCTTTACAAGGAATGAATACTAAATATAACTTAGTTGTGAAATCATACACAACTATAGAAATTAGAGAAATAGAAGGAAAAATCAATACCTCATAATCTGATGATTTTATCTTGGATTTGGTTTACGAATTTAAAGTATGTCCTTGTATTACATTAACATGAATAGATTCGAATTAATAGGATAAATATAAACAAGGATAGAGAGAATGAGAAGGAAAAATTATTGAGTATTAAATAAAACCTTCCAATCACCGACCAAAATAATCTATACATCAGTTTATTAAACCACAACATACAAATTAGACTGGAATAATAAAAAAATATTATGAAAGAAGAAGGTTTATGGTTAATTTACTTGATAAAAACTTGATTACAACAAAGATCTGGGAAAAAGATGTGATCGAGAGAGTGATTTAAGGTTTGATTTGGGACAATGATTTACCTGCGGAGATGCACCTATTGTTTTCCCCAAAACCGCTATGATTTTCCTCAATCACCAATGAAACTAAATCTGCCAAACAATTGTGAAATATGATTATGGGCAGATAACTGCAGAATTGAATATGGTCAAACTCTCTTCTCTCCATGATTTAATTAATCTTTTCATTTTGGCAGGTATTATTTTATGCTCTTTCTCCATGCAGTTATATATCTTTTGAGTTGAGTAGTGGATTTTTCATTGCTTCCCCAATTTTATTTATTTCTGTGTGTTCTAAGCCATAAAAATTGTTAAATCAAAAAGGCCCAAAGACATTATATTGTAATGAATAAGGAATAATATGACTTTTATTTTTTGAGTGGGTAATAAAATTATGTTAGATTGATAAATGAAATCATGAAATCATTTTTAAAAATGTCTTTTTTGTAATGTAAATATTTAATTACTTATAAAGTTTTGAACAAAAAAAGTAAAAATTATAGAAAAATAAGAAAATATGCAACCATAAATGAAAGATAAATATTAGATGATATCTATCTTTGATTAATTTAATAGATAAATATATTTTAAGTGTTTAATAAATGTGTAAAATTTTTAACAAAACCACTTAGCACAGATATCTAAAAAAATGTAAGTTATAATTTAAAACGTAATATTTTAATATATTGTAATTAATATTCTGTAAGCGATATTTTAACATATAATTATCAATAATAGTTAACATAATTTAAGTGATACTTGATCATATTTTTAATGGATTACACCTGAGAATTTAACATATTACAATTTAACAAATAACAATCGATATTGTAATTAACAAAGAATATAATTAATTATTTTTTATACAATAAGTGATATTTTAAAAATTAACCAACAATACTTTATCGTATAAAAAACAAATGATAATTTGACCAATATTAATTCCACTTTGATTGATCTATTTACCATAGATGGGGTTATGCCTCACGAATATATCTTTAGAAACTTTTTAAAATAAATGAAAAATCGTTGTTGGGGTGCGAAAAATTTAAAAAGTTTTGTGGTTTGCATGGATGAAATATTTTATTATACTTATTTTGAGTTTATTATTGTTGGGATTTTGATATTTAGATTTTGATGAAACAAACCATCTTTGTAATAGGAAGTTTGAGTACCTCATTTTTTACAGTGTTTAAGTGAAAACATATAGACTAGATTTGAGTCTGTAAGTTTAGGATCAGAAAGATGGAGGATCTCAACAAGGCCGTGCTGCATCAAGAAGATGAAAGTATAAAGATACTGCAAGTATGAACTGCAGTAATGCAACAAGTAAGAAAGACGACAAGCATCGCTGCAAGCAAAAGGTTACTGCAATGCAGCAGTAAGAAGAAAAGATACTACGCTGCAAGAAGTGGTTGCAGTAATGATGTAAATGGAAGATACAACACTATTGCAAGAAGAAGATACAACAGTATTGTATGGAAGAAGTTTCTGCAAGAAGGTTAAGGATACAGAGCAGAAGCCATGACTTGCTGCATACTCAACAAACCTCGACTACAACGAATAGAAGCAACACCCTGCTATCTGAGGAAGAATAAATGCAGTACGAGGAACGAAGAATAAAAACAAGTATAATTAGAGCCGCTCGAGACAAGATCAAAGTTGCAGACAGAGACGACACGTGGCCTGACAGGCTGTAGAAAGCTGCGAACTGCAACAACCGCATTGAATGCTCTGAGAAGATAAGTCAAGGTGTATTAAATGCAAGCCATACCTTTGATCAGTTCATATATTTCAAATGAGAGATATCTCCTTCAACGGATATCATTCTACAAGTATAAATAAAGGTCGAGCTACACTGAAGCTGGTTACTGAAACATTTACGCTAAAAGATCAAAACATTCAAAGCTATACTCTTAAGCATTCATAAAATTTCAGTCACTCGACTTAAGTGAAGTGAACAAAACTTCAACTTGAAAGATCCAAGGAAGGATTCAGAAACTAATTCACCACATCGATTAAAGAAATAAACTTATATACTTTTACATTGTTGCTGTGTGCTAGGTTGTTTTAGGTGTCGACAGTTGATAGGATTTATCTTTACAGTTTGTATAGTTGTTTAGGTGATAGACAACTTCTCTGTGTGGGAGTGTAGAAATCCTGTGTGGGTTTGCCTTTAGAACTTGCAGTTGCTGTGTGTACGTTGGGTTCTAGTAGGTGTAAACTCGTTAGATTGATAGATTGTTAGGTGATATCCTGTAAACTAATCTTACTTTACGAAGTTCCTGCTCGAGGAACAGTAAAGTGGACGTAGAAGGATTACACCACTTTCGAACCACTATAAGCCATAAGTGTTTTATTGCTTTATATATATCTGTGCTGTATCTTATATATATATCTTGCCAAAAGAAAAACATACTTGAGAAAACAAGCCTTCAGTCAATACATAATTTATGTTACATAAAACTCTAAGTTACAGTGTGCAGCACTGCATCCTAGTGCTGTAAGCAGTAAGAACTGGTGTTGTAAGTTCAAGTAACTTACAGAACAATAAGTTTAAAAAAGATTTTCAAAATCGACGATGGTTCATTCACCCCCCTCTGAACCTCTGAGGCCACTTGGGACCAACAATTATAATTATATACAACAACTTATCAAGTCTGAAAATTTCGACAATTAATTTATCGGGCTTGCAATTTTGTCCATTAATCCTTGAAATTTTGAAAATTTAAGCCAACTTCAATCAGAATGACCTGATTAAATCTCACGTGAATCACACATGAACACCTACTTTCATACTTTCGTCCTAAAATTTAAATTTGGCTACGATTTTGGGCTATTTGACACAAAATTTGACACGTCATCATTCCATGTATGATTAAAATCTTGGGAGAGAAAATGAACAAAAAATGCTAAAGTATCTTTATTTTTCTTTTAATATTCTTTTAAAAAGATTATTTCTTTTAATGTTATTTAGACCACATCAACCTTTCACGCCAAAATGCATAGTTTTTTAAAACATAAAATAATAGTGTTTTTAAGAAAATGGATTGCACGATACGGGCTAAAATTAGACTAAATTCACACATTTTCACATGTCCTAAATTACGAGTTCTAAAACATAATATCCTTAATTGCCAGACCTGATAAATCTATAGGCATATGGATAATAACTCTTTTTTTTATCGGACTTTGTATCTACTTATTATTGTTTACCCTTTTATATATATTCATTAAGATTGATAAACAAACATACATAAATATCTATGATCTATAATTAATGTGTCTATCTCAATCTGTCATTCTCGATTTATATAACTCGTTTCAATGAGCTCATAGTGGAATAAGATTATTGTTTAAGAAGTGAATAAGATTAGTGAATTCATCTTTACAACGAGCTTGGAGTTTCGTTAATGGAATATAATATGTGAAATCATATTACATTAGAATATGTAACCATATCCAAGTTTTTGTGATAAAAAGTAATAGAAACATGAGATAATATGAAAATACAAAATTTAACACAACTTGAAATAGAGAATATTACATGCTATATATTCTTTCATCAAAGTTATTAATGTGTATCTCTCAATTAGTCTACCAAAAAATAATAAAGCTCAATTGTAAAACCACTTGCTGAAGCGCTCTTTGACGAACATCTCCATGAATTAAAGCTGCACATTCTGCACATACTCCAGCAGAATCTACCTCTTGCTCTTAGGGTATGAATTAATATAAAACGGACCTGGTAATTAATTCAGAAAGCAAGCAAAATGAAGTAATAAAGAATACAGAGTCATGAGCAGAATACAGAATTTAAGGTCAGCAAAATTTCATGTGTTCCAATTTCCAATCATACCTTTCAAGAATCCTAGAAACAAATCAAGCAATAACAAACTTAATCACACAGTTTCTCTGGGAGCAAAATAAAACATTCCATAAATTATTCAAATCAGATTATTTCCTATTTACTTGCTGTCTTCTTGTCACTGACCTACACCAATCAGAAATGCACAAAAGAATTTAACTACTTACTGCCCACTATTGAATCTCCTCACAACAAAGTAGCTCTTATGTAAGGCAATGAAGTATGCATTTCAAGTCAATTTCACCTGAGAAGTAAGACAATGAAGTATGAATTTGAACTACATTTCACCTGAGAATTCCAAGCACAACATGGACTTATATGCATATAGGAAAATCAAATATCCGATTCCAATTCACTCTCAAGCATTACATCAAAATCTTATAGGCTACTGAAATTCAATAACAAAATTCAAGATTTAAGAATATGAAATATATCTTAATAGACAGATGTTTGCTTATGAGAGAAAACAGAAAATTTCCAGCAAAAAAGAATACAACAATTACTCAACCCCAATACAAGATATGTATTCTTGAAAAGAGATAATGATATACCTTTGATTAGAACTTGTAGGGAGCCCATCCAATGATTTTTTGTTCATATATGAGGTAAGTTATTCTGCTAAATTGTTACCCCAAGAATACTCGCATCATCATCGAATTTGTCACATTTAATACTAAGAAGGAAAAAAATAAGTTTAATTAGAACATAGAACCAAAGATCAGAAGTAATAAGGATTAGAAAAATAGTCCTGAACAGAGAAATGGGCAGGGTATGAAACAGTTGCAACAGTTCCATTTTAATTAAAAGAGGTAAAAAATGCAGGATTATGAATGTCACATATAGAAGACAATAAGTGATTGGAAATAAAAAATAATCATACATGATGAAGTACAATATGCAAATGACATGCAAATGACATGAAAGGAAACATATAAGCAAAAAATGAATAGTTACGTGGAATTTATTGCAGAAAAAATGAACAACCTTATAAAAGAGTTATAAAGATTATCAAGACATTACTGCATACATGTTAATTATGGAGTCTACTGACGAGATGGAAGCGGGGTGTTAAATGCAACAACAATAACACTAGAAAATGCAAACTAACAACAATAACAAGAAGTTAAATGCAAACTGCAAACAAGTAAATGAAGCAAGATAGAAATTAGGCCAAAAAAAAGAAAATGAAGAAAAAAGCTAAAGTGAATTTCAAAACACACTAGCACGTACCCAATGTCAAACTAATGAGTGTTAGGATGTATACTATAAGCTTAACTTTTGTATAAACATCTATTTATAATATGAGAATCTTTTATGGTCAAATGTTTTGCATTTTATATTTGTTATATATGTTATTGCAATTGTCCAAATAATTTATATTGTAGATAACATGGTGTGTGGTGCCACACAGAAGATCATGTTATCAGTTCCTTATAAATTATAAATGGTAGCTCACAATCGAGATAATTTTGGATAAATTATCGGAATGGTTGTAGTGTAATTTGGTATTAATCTATCTTGATTAAAAAATTACACTAGTACATTTTGTATGTATTGAGCAGGACCAATTGAGGTTGTTTTATTTGTACAGACTACATAAATAGAACAAGACCTTTGTTATTATGGATGTGCGTTCTCTTAATCATTGTATGATAACGGGCATGTATACTTGATATATGTTTCTTTAATTTACCAATGGGTGAGATTTTTTTATTAAATCAATAAGCTCGGTAAATTGGGATACAATGTTGTTTATATGGTGTGCTGTTGATTATATAATGAAACAGTGTCCTAATTATTTAGGATAATGATGTTCCCTTGAGGAGCTCATAAGGATTATCATGTAAACCCTGCAGGTGGATTTATTCCGGCATGATAATAAAGTTAAGTGGTACTACTCTTGGAATTAAATGTTAATTAATTGAATTGTCAATAATTCATTTAATTGACGGACATTCGATATCTTAAACACGGGGAGATAAACACGCACATAATAAATATGAGCTATATTTAATATGGATTTGGGACGGTAGTTCAATAATATCTCTTTAGTGGATCGAGATATTATTGATAGGCTTAAAAAGTATATTCAGATCGAATTTAGAACTTCTAAGCCTATCAGGAGACCGATTCCTAATCTTCCTCAAAGTTCCTGTTGTAGCCTATAAATAAGCCTCAAGTCAGCCGTTTTCTACACACACGAAATCTGAGATACGATTTAGTAAAAGGCGGCTAAAAGTCTTGATAGCTCGTTGCCCACACAACGTTCGAGAAAAAAACGAGGAATACAGCAGAAGATCGTGAGGTCCAGGCTCCATCGATTCCTCAATCTACAGTTCTGACCTTAGAACTAATATCGGTGTAAAAGGTATAATTCGTTTATCCACTGCGCGTTAATCATATTTGTATGGACCCCGATTTGGATAATCGTATAGGGTCGGCAATCCCTCGGTTCCAACAATGAGAACATATATGTTTAAGTTGCAAATGCTTTTACATATCAATGTCAATTTCAATTCCTTCAATATCTTCACGAACCCAACTAAATTGATGGTCACTCTCACTATTAGTTGGAGGATTGCAAATATTGCTTTGCAAGTATGTGTCAACATCAGCAATGAATTCCATGTTATAATATGCTCTTGCAGCCGTAGGCAAGGACAAAAATATCGATAATTATGAATATATCGGTACCTTAATTTTACGGATATATCGACGGATATATCGATATTGGTGGAAATATCGGTAATTTCGAGAAAAAAATAAAAAAATAGAAAAAAAAATTTGAAAAATGTATCTAGCACTTTACATAATATTATAATGAATATTAATATATATTGAAGTTAAATTTCAAACAAAAAGATATGTTTACAACTAACATTAAGAGATAAACTATTATATAAATGTAGTCTTATATTGGTTTACATGTCAAATTATCATTGACAATTAATACAAAATCTAGTAATAACTTTGTAACACCCCGTTTTCAGAAAAACGTGCATTTCGTATTATTATAAATAAATTTGAATTATGTTTTAAATAATTTATTGTCAATGACATTTTCGACAAGTTTTATGTTTTAAGAAATGAGCTAATATTTCTTTAAGTTTAAAGATCTTGCAGGATAGCTACCCGAGGAGATCGAGTTCGATCGTAATGCACTCGAAAAGAAGATAAGTTACACATAAAATAATTTTAGCAATTAATATAAAAAAAGACTTATGTGTTTAATTATAATTAGGTAGATCTTTACTATATAGTCTATGTGCAATAAAGTATGTGGCTTTTATGATGTGTTAAATTAAATATATTTTCAAACATACTTATATGTCTTATATATATGATATATTAATTTGAACATACCTACATATATATTTATGTGATCACAATATTATCAAAACTTTAATTTAAAGATGTGCAAATTAATTTCAAGTCATGCCATCTTATTTATATGTGACACCAATTTGATTAAATTTATATGAATTTAATATGATGTGCAATAAATTACACCAATAACAAATTAATTATCATAATCATGAATTATTTCATCTCACATTAGATAAGCTAAGCTACAATGTCACTACATATACTATACATTAAATTATACCATTATATAAGTGATCTACATGTATACTACATATATTAAATTATGATTTGTACTCTAAATTACTACATATAAAAGGAAGAGACTCCACTTTTAAGCTTTTCATTTCTCATTTGGCAAGGTTCTCTCTCTCTCTCTAGCAATTTTTGCTCCTCCTTCTCTCTAGACTATTGTTCCTCTCAAAAGCTTTCATCCTCATCTTCAACCAAGCTGCCATTTTTCAAGATTTAAGTAAAGAATCAAGATCCTTTCAAGACAAGATAAGAAATCAAGCTCAAATTAAAAGGTTCTTCCAAGCAATTTTCAAGAACACATAGTTAGTGCATTCAAGAGGTAATTTTTACAAATCTTCACCATTTTTCTTCCTTAGGAGCATGATTAAGTCCTAATCTTGAATTGCTTGTAAGATTTAAGTGAGTTTTCCTACAAATGTGATAAAATGGTTGGATGCCTTGTTCTAAGTAGTTAATCTTCAAAAATATGTCATTTTGAGTGTTGATTGAGCAAATAGATGTTGGATTGGGCTTTGCATGTTTGATTTCCTTACCTAAACACATTGCATGTATGATCTAAGGGTGATTTTCTACTAATGTGAAGAAAATGTTCAAAGTCTTGTTTTATGTGGTTGATCTTTAAAATATGTCTCTTTTGAGAGTTGATTGTACAATTGCATGTTGATTTAGTCTTTGCATGTTTGATTATCTTGTCTAAACTCATTGCATGTGTGATACATTGAGTCAAGATGGTTTATTTGAGGTTAATGGGGTTATTAAAGTTGGATCTACATTTTAATTAAGAAAGTAGATGAGCTTAATCAAGTTGTGAAAAACATTAGTAGTGGCAGTCCACTTTATCGATTTTTATAAAATTGTATACTTGGATTTTTTTAAAACTGTTTTAGTATGTTATGCTACATGAAGTTTTGAGCTTATGATAAAAATTTGGTAATTTTTGGAGTAATTTATGAATTATTATTATTTTTCAAAGATAGTCCAATTTGAGTTGGAATTATGCAGTTTCAGATCTTAGAAAAATAATTTTATAAATTCGGTTAATTACAATTTTTCAAAACTATTTTGGTATGTTATACTACATGAAGTTTTGAGTTTGTGGTTGAAATTTGGTAATTTTTAAAGTAGTGTACAAATTATAATGATTTTTCAAATTAAGTCCAGTTTCGAATTTAAGATTCTGCAGTTTTGGACCTTAGAAAATTAATTATATAAAATCGGTCCATTGTACATTTTCAAAATTTTTTAACTATGTTTGAGTAAATGATGTTAAGAGTCTAAATTATTAATTTCAGAAGGTTTCAGTAAATATACAATTTACAGTGAATTTTATAACACGAACTGATTTTAGAGCAACTTCGAGCAATTTTTGATTATAGTAAATGATTTATTAAAGATTTTGTGATATGAATTTATCCCTAATATTTTAGCATGAATGACTGAGGGTTGTTATGTAAATGTATACTTCATTTCATGAATTTTGGATGATCATTTAAATTATGAAAATTGTTGTAGTAAAGAGTGTCTTTTCTTCCTATATATTACTAACTTCAAGATCAAATTTTATCTATGATTTAAGAATGCAATTTGATCATATTTTGAAACTGAAATTATGTGATTAAATGTATGCTTATGTGTGAAGTGTTAAATAATTTAAGTCTTTGGCATATGAATTAGAGTTTTATGAGTTAAGATGTAAAATATGATTTTTATTCCCTTCAAGGTATAATTGATACTTGTTTTAAAGTATGCTATAAAATTCCCCTAAATTTATAGATGTATGTTTATGATATAAATGATACATGATTTAAAGGCTAAAAGTTAATGAATGAAACGAGTGCAGTACGAGACGATCGGATACTTCAGTAGCTATCCCCGCTTCAAGTCGAATCTCAAAAGTGGGTAACTTCTACTCTCTAACTACATGTTGTTAATTAAATTAGTAAGTTATGTATGAAAATCTACGGACAGAAGCACCGTAGCTATAACCGGTATGCAGCTTCCCTACCGGGCGTAGACCTTAAAGGTGAGAGTGCGTGGTCTACGATGGAGGTTTAGTGTGTGAGCAATCCCACTTTCCTCGATGGTCCAAGGGTGAGCGTATCTAAGGATAATATTATGTTATGGTCCAAGAGTTAGCGTACCCAAGGATAATGTTGTAGTATGTGTGTTGGTCCCAAGTGGTGTCCGAGGTTCAGAGGGGGGGTGAATAAACCTTGGTCGATTTTTCAAAATCTTTAAAACAACCGTTCTGCACTGCAAGTTACTTGAGCTTGCAGCGATAGATGGTTACTGCTTGCAGCGCTAGAATGCAGTGCAGCACGCTGTAACCTGGAGTTTTGTACGCAGCGGAAATATACTTTTAAACACAAGGCTGTTTTACACAAGAATGTTTCTTTCAAACGTTTTATGATGAGATAGATATATAGATGCAGAAAATAAGCGCAGATAAATAAAGCGATAAAAACACTTATGGCTTATAGTGGTTCGAAGGTGGTGTAATCCTTCTACGTCCACTCTACTGCTCCTCGAGCGGGAACTTTGTTAAGCAAGATTGATTTACAGGACACCCCTAACAATCTATCAATTTTACAAAGCAAACCACCTACTGAAGTCCAGCGTACACACAACAACTGCAAACTTCAAAGGCTAACCCACACAGGGTTCTACACTCCCACACAGGGAAGCTGCCTAACTCTAGACAACTAAAACAAACAGCAAGGATCTCTCCTATCAACTGCTTGACACCACTAAAACAACCTAAGCACACAGCAACAAGGTTAAAAGGATACAAGGTTTTCTTCAACTTGTGCTTCGAAGTGAGCTTCTGATTCTGTAGGGAAACTTTCAGCTTGAACTCTGCTTCACTTCGATAGGTTGAGTGACTGAAACTGTTGGCTTGAATGCTTGAAATTTGTAAGCTTGAAACTTTCGCGTATGGATTTTAGTTCTTAGTAACAGTGACAGTAACCAACTTCAGTTCTCCTCGACCTCTATTTATACTTGTAGGAGAAGATGTCCGTTGAAGGAGACATCCCTCTTTTGAATTTGAAATAGCCTGGCCAAAGTATGGTTTGCATTTAATGCGACTTGACTTTTCCTTTCGGAGCATTTAATGCGGCAGTTGCGGCTCGCAGCTTTCTGCGGCGCGTCAGTCCATGTGGCATCTTCTTATTGGCTCCGTGTCTGCTACTTTGACTTTTTCTTGAACGGCTCTTTTGTCCCTGCTTGGATCTCCGTTCCTCGTACTGCATTTATCCTTCCTGGGATTTGCAGGATACTTCGTCTTGTAGTTGGCGCTGTATAACTTAACTATCCTGTAAGTCTGCGATGTATCCTTGGTCTTTGTGCAGCTGATGCATTCTTTCAGTGCTGCTGTATTTTAGACCTGCTTGCAGTATCATCTGGCAGTGCTGCTGTAATCATCGTTCCAGCAGTACTCCTGTATCCTTTTCATGCAGCGATGCTGCACGCCGTTCTTCCTTGTTTTGCTGTATTGAAGTACAGCCTTATTTATGCTTTGCTGTTCCTTTCTTCTTCCAGCAATGCTGTATCCTGCCTTTATGCAGCGATACTGTATCCTGCCTTTTTGCAGCGATATCTTCCTTTAAAGCTTAGATGCAGCTTTATCCTCTTTTAACCTCCATTTCAATCCTTGACTCAAGACTCAATTCTAGTCTATTTATTCACTTAAACAATGTGAAAATGGGGTACTCAAAACATCCTATTACATGATTGGTTTGTCTCATCAAAATCTAAATAATGAAATCCCAACAATTTCCCCATTTTTGATGATGACAAAACCTTTACAATATTTCGTTCATGAAGAAGTTTCATTTTACTTTAACTTATATGGTTTATCCAGATTACATTCTTGCACAGCTTTGAATAAATAAATCTAATCCTGGATTCATCAGAGATGCATCATGCTATTCCTTTCAACAAACACAACAGGAAAACATAAACAGCATGCATGAGTTCATAAGAGTTGAACTTGGTCAGAGCAGAAAGAAAAATTTCTTCATTTAAGAGATAGAAATTTTTACAACATCAAAAATACAACAACAAGGATCATAAGAAGGTATATGAATACAGCTTAGTAAAACGAAGATCTTTTGCTTGCTGATTCGTCTGATCTTCTTTCAAACATTTCAAGGCCTTCCCTTCCTCTTGATCCTTTCCACCAGTCCCTGATGGACTCTTGGTAGGACTCTTCCAGCTTGTGTCTGATCACAGGAATCTGAATCTATCTCAGCCAGAAGTCCTCGCAGTACGGTACAATCAGCCCTTCCTTGACTCGATCGATGTATAGCTGTTGAATGTCAAGGCTTCCTTCCCGAACGAGCTGTTCATACCTTCTCAATGCAGTCTTGCAGGTATGATACTTGCTGAATTTGCCTTGCCTGCATAGATCTCTGAAGTGTCTGAGGTACTCTGATCGTTTGAAAATGGTGATCGCCTCAAATGTTGGATTCCGATCAAAAGGCAGTCTGACTTCTTTGAAGATGTCGAATCTCCAAGCCATGTTCTCTCCTTCAGGCCTTTGATCTATCAACACGGACACTTCAACATAGATGTTCTCAGTGTCAAGGCGAGGGATTTCTTGAGGAGGGAATTGGTAGTAGTTGTTTGGAAATATTTTTCTAGCACCAATTACACCGAGTCTTTGAATCCAGGCATTAGGATCTGTAGCTTCTTCATATTGGCGCCTTTGATTCTCAGACTCGTCCCCGCTCATCCTCTTCCTTGAGCCTTGCTGCTGGCTATCATCCCTTCTCTTATGATGATAGCTGGGCGGTGCTGCATCCTTGCTTGCAGCTCTGTTGTGTGCAGAACCTGCAGCAAATCTTCTTCCAGCAGCTGCACCGGCTCCACCAGCTCCATCATCATCTCTTCTCCATCTCTTCGGAGAAGGGATATCAGCCGCAGCGGATGATCCAGACCTCCTTCTCCTCCTGCTGAGAGGTTGCTGGTCATCATCTTCTTCCTCTTCTTCAGGTTCAGCCGCCCCTTTGCTCCTGTATTTATCTTCAAATCCTTCCCCCTTTTTGGCATCATCAAAAGTCGGGGGCTGAGCAGGGGCTGCTGGGACCGCCCTTGATCGTGGGCGTTGGGTCGGTTCAGGGGCGGGCTCTGGAGGATCGACATGCTGAGGGAATGCTCGGACCATGATGTCCCTGAGTTCTCCCACAATCAGCTCCAGGTTCCCCAGGCGGTCGTCTACACTTCTGGTTCTCTGGGATTGATCATAGACGCGATCCAGAAGTGACTCCAGGACTTTGGAGTGAGAGTTGAGTCTGATTGAGGCATTTTCAGCATGCTGCTTGCACACTCTGATTTCCTGGCGTGTGAGTGCAGCATCGACCTTCAACTCTTTCTCCAGCCTGACTCGATCGTAGTACAGCCTGTTCGAATGTTCAGCAAGATTCGACTTGATCATATCAGGCAGTACTTCGAGGTCCTTCTTGAAACCTGTCATGGTTTCAGCATGGAATTGGGCACTGACCCTGAGACTGTTGCGCATGATAGACTCATGCTCCTGGAGAGCATGCAGCAGATGTCTAACAGCGGTCTCAACCCTGTTGATAGATTCATCAGGAGTCAGCCCTGAATTCCTTCTTGTTGAGGCAGCAGCGGATGCAGCAAATGGAATCACCTCTTGGCATACTGGTGCTGCATCCTGCCTCGGTACTTCAGCAACAACCTCATCCTTGCTGGTATGAGAGCTTGTAGAGCTTGAGGATGGGTGCTCATCTTCTTCTTCTTCTTCTGCCTCCTCTTCGCTGGATAAGACTGGAACAGGAACTGCTCCACTAGATTTTGGCCCATGAACAGCAATATTCCGTTCCTTTATCCATCTTGTGAATTCGGCATCCGACATGTTAGCGTCCACAGTATCCTCCGCTGCAGTAACCTTTGAAGGTTCTTGAGAGCAGGCAGCAACTGCAGCATCAACCTCCTCACGAGGTGTCTCTAGCTGCACTAGGGATACCTCGACTTCAACTCCAGCATCCTCAGTGGGTACTGTCTGAACAGTCTCCCCACCTGAGGTCTTTTCACACTCAGGGAGTGTTGTCAGAACAACATCCTCCACTGAGGTCTTCTCAATGGACCCCGTCTCCTCGGCCGTTCCTGTAACCTCTTCGACAGCCTCTGCTGCAAGAATGGGTTCTTGCAGCTCTGCATGGCTTTCTGCAGCGATCACAGTATTCAGCACTGTATCCTCTATTGCTGCTAGGATCTCAGCTTCCACCCTGCTCTTCTCTGCAGCTCCTTCTTCTTGTTGAAGGGTGGTTGCTGGCTGCACTGCTGTCGCGTCCAGTGCAGGGAGTACCGCCTCTGCAACTCCCTCCGTAGATGCTTCATCGGCAATCTCAAAAATGTCTGAGATGACATTCCTGATTATGGTAGATGGTTTCCCCTCAGAGTCTGCTTGGGCAACATCTTCATCTTCGCGCACTGGGGAATCACCATAATCCAGTAGTTGGGCTTCCTCCTCCTCCAAGCGATCCAGCGTGACAATGTTGGAGAGGCCCTCAACTACTTGCTCGTATGCAGGGGAGTTCATCTGATTTGAACTTGAACTGCCTTCTCCCCGCATCCTCCTTGGAGTGTGCTGCATCCTTATTTCCTTCAAGCTTTGTTGCAGCGCTAGATGCAGCATAACTTCTTCAGCCTGCTCCACTCCCAAGGTATCGATTTGCTCTTGAGCAAAAGCGACATCATCATTCCTTCTTACCGCCTCTGTAGCCGGGGCGAGGAAGACCTGCACATCTTCCACTGCTGCTTTCATCGGTAGCTCTGCAGAGTCGGATTCTGCAAGAGCCTTGCCCTTTCCCTTGTCCTGTGCTCCCTATGCAGCGCTGCAGCCATCGAGCTCTTGAACTCTTGCTGCAAAGTCAGGTTGCAGGAGTGCCAAAATATTCTCTGATTTGGCCCACTCCAGGACAGCTTGCTCGACTGTCAGGAAATCCTTCCACTTCAACAGAATTTCCCCCTTAGACAGCCGCATCTCTCTCCAAAGAGAGTACTATGCCGGCATATTTCTAGCAGCTGGAAAGGTTGGATCGAGCACTGAAGCTTATGTTTGTAGACGAGCTTCTTCTTCAGTGGGCTCGACCCGGTGCTGATCTGGCTCCCGAAGCTGATGTGACTCATCCCCAAGGTCAACTACAACCATAGAGGACTGATGTGACACATCCCCAACAGCAGCAGCAGCTTTCTTGCTGCGTGGAGCCCTTCTCACCAAAGGTGCGTCATCATCTGGGGAAGAGGATTCAAGTTCAGGTACAGCCTTCCCTGAACTCCTCTTGATAACAGGAAGAGGACTCGAAGGATCCTCTTCTTCAGCATCTTCCCCGCTGACAGCAGCTTCATCTTGCAGAGCAAGAGTTGCATTCTTTTTATCTTTGGTTTTCTTCCTCGCAACTCCTGCTTCTGCAGCCTTCGGCTGGGTCTTGCCCTTCTTCTTCTCCCCGAGATACTTTCCAGGATGAATGGGGGCAGGTGCTGCAAGTTGAAGGCCAAGCTTGCAGAGTAGAGAGCAGATGGTGATACCGTAGCTCCGACGCTCCGTTATCTTCTTTGCTTCCTCCCACAGCCTCTTCATGATGAACCTCGCCCAGTTCACCTTTTCTCCAGCCATGATAGCAGACATGATCCGGAACCGGAGATCTGTGCACTTGTCATAACTCCCTGTCCTCCATTCGATGGAGTATGCACAGATGTCGTGGAGAAGTTCAAACTCCGGTTTGAAGAGCTTCTTGGGGGCGCTTCTCTTGATTTCAGCCCCTGCATCCCTTGCTCGAAAGAGATCCCACATCTCTTGAGCCGATGCCTCCCCATACGTCGCCAACTGGCTGGGGGTCAAACCTGCAGCCGAAATGCTGAAGGTGGTGGAGATATCCCTAACGGTCAGCGACCGTTCCTCTCCATCTGCATCCATCCGGAACATGATGCAGTTCCTGTCCTCCGCCTGCCTAGCGTAGGCATAGAACCTCTGTACTGACTCCGTGGAGAAGCCAGCATATACGGTGGTCAACAGCCCTAGGACTTGGGTCTGTTGTAGAGCATCAAAAATCCTCTTGATCAGGGTATTATCATACAGCCCTGACTCCAAGATGTTTTCCCTGTTGATCATTCTTCCATCAAGAACGATGGTCTTTCTGGCAGCCATTGATGAAATCTTTGTGAGATAGAGAGAGAAGAGACAAGGGTTTTGCACTTAGAAAATTTTCTTGCGATCACAGTGTTTCTCTCTCTGAAGATGGTGAAAAGTGAATTTCAAATGGCACGTTTTGGTCTTTATGGCGGTTCTCAAGAGACGTGCGAGATTGACGGTTGAGATAAATCAGGGAAATGATCTAGTGGCTCAGGAAAAAGTGGAGATGTCAAATCGACGCTAATAATTACTTGGCGCGTGAGCTCTGTCAGCGCCCTTTCCACTTCCTAACACCCGCAGTCATGCATTTAATGCTGAAAGACATGCCCTTTGCCGCCTAAATAAATGTCTTTTTAAGGTTGCAGCATCTCTAGTACGAGGTTGCAGAGCAATCAATACTCCTTTTGAAATTAATGTTGTAACCTAGTGCTGCTTGATTTCTTCAATAACTGCTGTACTGTAAGAATGTAGGTTGCAGCGCTGTCTGAACCCAGTGCTGTATTGACGCGTAGCTTACAGTACCAACTTTACTGCTTCCTGCAAGCATGCAGAGGTTCCCCCTGCGATCTTGCATTTTCTTTTTCTTTACAATTTAAGGATTCCCAGCTCGTTACGAAGCATAGAAAGCCTAGATTCACTCAAAGGTTTTGTAAGGATATCTGCAAGCTGTAGATCCGTGTGAACCTTTTCAAGCACGACGTCTTTCTTCTCAACATGATCTCTTATAAAGTGATGACGAATGTCAATGTGCTTTGTTCTTGAGTGAAAGACAGGATTATGGGTAATTGCAATAGCGCTCGTATTGTCACAGAGAATTGGCGTCTCTTCTTCTTCTATCCCATAATCTCTAAGTTGCTGCTGTATCCAGAGAATCTGCGCACAACAACTTCCTGCTGCAACATACTCTGCTTCTGCTGTAGAGGTTGCAATTGAGTTTTGTTTCCTGCAGAACCACGAGACAAGTCTATTTCCCAGAAATTGACACGTCCCACTTGTACTCTTTCTATCAATCTTGCAGCCTGCATAATCTGAGTCGGAGTAGCCTTTAAGCTTGAATCCTCCTTCCTTAGGATACCATAGGCCGACTTCCTGAGTTCATTTCAGATACTTGATCACTCTTTTTACTGCTAAAAGATGTGATTCCTTCGGTGCTGCTTGGAATCTAGCACAGACTCCTACTGCAAACATAATATCAGGCCTGCTTGCTGTGAGATACAGCAGCGATCCAATGAGGCGTCTGTACTTGGTAATGTCTACATCTTTACCATCTTCATCTTTGTCAAGACTTATGGATGTGGACATGGGAACAGACGTTGCTGCTCCATTCTCCATGCCAAATTTCTTGATAAGCTCCTTCGTATACTTGACTTAGTTGATGAAGGTTCCTGTAGGTAGCTGTTTTACTTGCAGTCCGAGAAAGAAACTTAATTCTCCCATCATACTCATCTCGAACTTTGACTGCATCAGGTTGGAGAATTTCTCACATAGCTCTTTGTTTGTGGATCCGAAGATAATATCATCCACATAGATTTGTACAAGAAGTACACTTTCTCCATCCTGTATCCTAAACAGCGTTTTGTCAATCGTTCCTTTCTGAAAACCATTTTCCAGAAGATAGAGAGATAAGGTGTCATACCAAGCTCTTGGTGCTTGCTTCAGTCCATATAGGGCCTTTTGTAATCGAAACACCTTTTCTTCTGCTTGATCCTCGAAACTAGGAGGTTGCTCAACATATACTTCCTCTGTAAGGAGACCATTCAGGAATGCGCTTTTAACATTCATATGTGCTGCATAGGCTAAGAAAATTCTTATTGCTTCTAGCCTTGCCACTGGTGCAAAAGTCTCATCAAAATCAATTCCTTCTTCCTGACAGTATCCTTTAGCAACTAATCTTGCTTTGTTTCTTACAACGACTCCTGATTCATCTAGCTTGTTCTTGAACACCCACTTTGTTCCAATTACACCTTGATGGGTTGGTCTAGCGACTGTTTGCCATACTTGATTTCTCTCAAATCCATTTAATTCTTCTTGCATGGCCTGTACCCAGTTGCTATCTTGCAGTGCCTCTTCAACATTTTTAGGCTTTGATTGTGATATGAAGCATGCAAACATTGCTTCATGTGGGATGGATCTTCTTGTCCTTACACCGATGGATGGATCTCCTATGATGAGATCTCTTGGATGATTTTTAAGCCACGTCCTGTCAGGCTCAAAGACGTGCGTTGGTGTGTTTTGCTCATCATGTTGCTGTATTGCAGGAGGTTCTGCTGCTGTAAGAATGTCTGCTGCATCCAAGGTTGCAGCTTCTTCTTCTTTTTCCTCTTCTGTAGGCAGAACTCCTTCTATATATGGTACATCATTCCCTTTTCTAGGAGAGGTCTCTTCAGGTGGTTTTTCCAGCTTTTTTGTGTCATAATGTGGTTCATCAAACACCACATGTACAGATTCTTCTACCACCAGGGTTCTCTTATTAAACACTCTGAAGGCTTTACTTACAGCAGAGTATCCTAGAAATACTCATTCGTCTGATTTAGCATCAAAAGTTTTCAGATGTTCCTTTCCATTGTTGAGAACATAACACCTGCATCCAAAGATATGCAGATAGGAAATGTTTGGTGTATGACCGTTCCATATTTCATACGGTGTCTTGTCAAGATCCTTGATGATTAGACATCTGTTCTACGTGTAGCATGCAGTATTAGTTGCCTCAGCCCAAAACCTTTTGGGTATCTCTACTTCTGCTATCATTGTTCTTGCTGCTTCCATGAGGGTTCTATTCCTTCTTTCAGCAACCCCATTTTGTTGAGGTGTTCTTGCAACAGAGTATTCATGACGAATACCATTGTCAGAACAGAATTTCTCTATAAACTTATTCGTGAACTCGGTTCTTCTGTCTGATCTTATCTTCACTACGCTCAAGCTCTTCTCATTCTGAATTTTCTTCATGAGGCCAGGTAGCTTTTCTTGAGTTTCCGACTTCTTTGCTAGAAAGATCGTCCATGTGTACCTAGAGTAATCATCCACTACTACTAGGGAGTACTTCTTTCCGCTCAAGCTTACTGGTTCTACAGGTCCAAAGAGGTCAATGTGTAGAAGATCTAGAATCCTGTGAGATGATTTCTGAATCTTATCCTTGAAAGAGCTCTTAACTTGCTTTCCTTTTTGACACGCTCCACAGACATTCTCTTTCTTGTAAGCTACATCTGGTAATCCTCTCACGAGGCCTTTTCTTGCTAGCTTGTTGATAGTCTTGAAGTTCAGGTGACTTAATCATTTGTGCCATAACCAGCTCAGCTCCGGTGGACTTTTCACTATGAAGCATGTTGATTGAATGGAGGAATTCCAATCTGCTAGGTAGATATTTCCTCTTCTTGTTCCTGTAAGCTTTACTTCATTTGTGGTGCTGTCCTTGATTAAGCATTTGTTGAGGTTGAATTCCACTGTATATCCTTTGTCACAGAATTGACTGATGCTTAGGAGATTGTATCTAAGCCCCTTTACATAGGATACATCCTTGATCTTTATGTTCCCCTTAACTAGGCATCCGCTTCCTTTTGTGCTTCCTTTGGAATCATCACCAAATATGACCTTAGGTCCTTTACACTCTTGGAAGTCTTTCAACGTTTCTTTATTGCCTGTCATGTGCCTTGAGCAGCCGCTGTCGATATACCATACATCATTGCTGCATCCTGACACTGTAACCTGTAACAAATTCAAACAGATTTAGGTACCCATAGCCATACGGGTCCTTTGGGGTTAGTTACTTTGGGAACCTAAACTTTCTTAACAGTAACTGATCTACTATAAGATTTGTTGGTTCTCGAGCTGTATGCAGTTATCTTGGAAAACTGCTTATGAAAGGTGTGTGCTCGACAAACATGTGTGTTACCAACACCCTTGTAGTGTGGTCTTCCACCATACTTCTCTGAAGTATATCCTCCTTGAGGTTTAGACATGTAGGTCTTAGTATTGGTGGGAAAGTTTCTTCTATGCTGCAACTTTGTTGGTTGCTGCATCCTTTTGCTGCATGCAGTAGATGACTTCTGCTGCAGCCAAGTCTTAGATGCAGACTTATTCCCTGCAGTTGAGCATTGGGGTTTCTTCCCTTTATCCATCATTGCTGTTTTATTCACTATCTTTTCAGAGTCACAGAGTAACTCTTTCTCCATTGGAGTTTTGGCTTGAACAAAATTCACAGCTTTGGATGTGCTTGCTGTATTCTGAGAGCCTTGATTGCTGTAACCTATGCCTGAAATCACAAAAGGATCTCTGACACGATTTATGCAATCTCTTGCGTCCTTTGAAGATTTGGTGAACGTACTCATCTTGGACTGCAAGATTTCCTTCTCAGATCTTAGCTCTGTGATCAGCAGATTCAATCTAGAGACCTCTTGTTGCAGCTTACTACACTTTGAGTTATCAGATTCTTGTGCAGCGAGCATTTTGGCAATGTCGATGTTTTTGCTCTTGAGGATCTCATTATCGATTCTAAGATTTTCATTCTCAACCTTAAGCTCCTCATGAATTGAGTTGATCTGCTCGAAATCACTCATGATCCTTTTCAAAGAGTGGATCATGTTCAGCTCCTCATCAACTTGTATGGACAACGGTTGGTAGATTACCTCATCTTCTTCGCTGTCCTCGCCATCTTTAGCCATCAGGCATATGAGTGCTTCTTCGTCAGAGGATGAGGTTTCAGCATCGCTGTCAGAGGATTCTGCAGCTTTCAGTACTTCCTTCGGAACTACTGCATCCTTGGCTTTCTCCATCTCTCCTATGAGAGCTCGAAGCTTGTGCCTTTTCTCTCGTCTTTTATCTCTCCTCTGTTCTCTTTCTCCTTCAGGATACTTGTGCACTGTTGGATAAGGACAATTCCTTGCGTAGTGTCCAGGCTTCCTACAATTATAGCACAAGTCAACATTCCCTGTATTTGACTGAGGAGAAGAAGATACCTGAGGGGTTGAGTGACTTCTTTTGAAGTCATTCTATTTGTTGAGGTTGGTGTTGCTGCTATTGTTGTTGCTCTTGATGAATCTCCTGAATTTCTTTAGGAGGAGCGCCATATCCTCTTCAGCAACTTCTGCTGTATCCTCACTCTGCTTACTGCAACTGGCGGTTGCTGTATCCTTTGTTCCTCTGGCGGTTAGCGCTGTAACTTTGGAGACTGACTCCTCTGACTCTTTTCTCCTTCTATTGATGTCATACTCGAATGCTTTCAAGTCGGAGAATAAGTCAAATGTGCTCATGGACTTCAGGTCCATAGACACTCTCATGGCAGTGGTCTTGCTATCCCACTCCGCTGGTAGGGCTCTTAACACCTTCATGTTCTTTTCTTTCTGTGTGTAGTGTTTGCCCAGAGCTTCTAGTTCATTCACTATGGATGTGAATCTCAGATCTAGTTGCTCAAGAGTCTCTTCATTCTTCATTTCGAAGAGCTCGAATAATTGGGTAGCGTTGGAGATTTTGTTGTCCTTGGTGAGCTCAGTTCCTTCACAAATTTGCTCCAGCTTTTCCCATATTTCTTTGGATGTTGAGCAAGTCTTGACTTTGCTAAAGGTACCTTTATCCAAAGTAATAAATAAAGCGTTCTTTGCCACGTTATCCAGGTTGGCTCTCTTCCTGTCTTCGTTTCCCCACTCTTATCGTGGTTTGATCAGGAAGTTTGGTGGTGGTTGCTCTTCTTCTGCATGGTCTCTTCCATACATTGGATTTACCTTCATGGGGATTATCGGTCCTTCAGTTATGAAGGTCCACATCTCATCATTCATGGCAGAAAGGTGTGCCTGCATTCTAATTTTCCAGTCGTCATATTCCTCTATGGAAAACATAGGTAGCTTGTGATTGGAGGAATCCATGATATGCTTTTAAAAATGATTTTTATGCAAAGAAAACAGCGAGACAAAAGTGGATCTGGGTAGGTGACCAGATAAGTTGGCTTTTAACCCAACTCGCTCTGATACCACTTGTTGGTCCCAAGTGGTGTACGAGGTTCAGAGGGGGGGTGAATGAATCTTGGTCGATTTTTCAAAATCTTTAAAACAACCGTTCTGCACTGCAGGTTACTTGAGCTTGCAGCGATAGATGGTTACTGCTTGCAGCGCTAGAATGCAGTGCTGCACGCTGTAACCTGGAGTTTTGTACGTAGCGGAAATATACTTTTAAACACAAGATTGTTTTACACAAGAATGCTTCTTTCAAACGTTTTATGATGAGAAAAGATAGATATATGTATATATGTAGAAAATAAGCACAGATAAATAAAGCGATAAAAACACTTATGGCTTATAGTGGTTCGAAGGTGGTGTAATCCTTCTACGTCCACTTTACTGCTCCTCGAGCAGGAACTTTGTTAAGCAAGATTGATTTACAGGACTCTCCTAACAATCTATCAACTTTACAAAGCTAACCACCTACTGAAGTCCAGCGTACACACATCAACTGCAAACTTCAAAGGCTAACCCACACAGGGTTCTATACTCCCACACAGGGAAGCTGCCTAACTTTAGACAACTAAAACAAACAGCAAGGATCTCTCCTATCAACTGCTTGACACCACTAAAACAACCTAAGCACACAGCAACAAGGTTAAAAGGATACAAGGTTTTCTTCAACTTGTGCTTCGAAGTGAGCTTCTGATTCCGTAGGGAAACGTTCAGCTTGAACTCTGCTTCACTTCGATAGGTTGAGTGACTGAAACTGTTGGCTTGAATGCTTGAAATTTGTAAGCTTGAAACTTTCGCGTATGGATTTTAGTTCTTAGTAACAGTGACAGTAACCAGCTTCAGTTCTCCTCGACCTCTATTTATACTTGTAGGAGAAGATGTCCGTTGAAGGAGACATCCCTCTTTTGAATTTGAAATAGCCTGGCCAAAGTATGGTTTGCATTTAATGCGACTTGACTTTTCCTTTCGGAGCATTTAATGCGGCAGTTGCGGCTCGCAGCTTTCTGCGGCGCGTCAGTCCATGTGGCATCTTCTTATTGGCTCCGTGTCTGCTACTTTGACTTTTTCTTGAACGGCTCTTTTGTCCCTGCTTGGATCTCCGTTCCTCGTACTGCATTTATCCTTCCTGGGATTTGCAGGATACTTCGTCTTGTAGTTGGCGCTGTATAACTTAACTATCCTGTAAGTCTGCGATGTATCCTTGGTCTTTGTGCAGCTGATGCATTCTTTCAGTGCTGCTGTATTTTAGACCTGCTTGCAGTATCATCTGGCAGTGCTGCTGTAATCATCGTTCCAGCAGTACTCCTGTATCCTTTTCATGCAGCGATGCTGCACGCCGTTCTTCCTTGTTTTGCTGTATTGAAGTACAGCCTTATTTATGCTTTGCTGTTCCTTTCTTCTTCCAGCAATGCTGTATCCTGCCTTTATGCAGCGATACTGTATCCTGCCTTCTTGCAGCGATATCTTCCTTTAAAGCTTAGATGCAGCTTTATCCTCTTTTAACTTCCATTTCAATCCTTGACTCAAGACTCAATTCTAGTCTATTTATTCACTTAAACAATGTGAAAATGGGGTACTCAAAACTTCCTATTACATGATTGGTTTGTCTCATCAAATTCTAAACAATGAAATCCCAACAATGTGCTTAATGGTTTAATTGCTTTAATGTATTAGAGAAGTACGGTTATCCCACTAGGCTTCCTCTCCGGAGGAGTCTCATAATGTTATCTAAAATATTTTTTAGGTCCAACTTACGATGAAGCGGATGTATAGCCGGCTGTACGGACTTCTTCCCAGATGTATATGTTTTTAATTTACTTTAATGTGTATGATTTTAATACTATATAAAGTCTTTGGAAACTTCTATGTTGAATTAACCATTCAAGTAAAATTTTCATATGTTTTAAATATGTCATGGTTTGATTTACAAATGTGGGTAGAAAACGAGTTAGTTTCTTGCATGCTAAGCTTTTCGATTTAAAATAGAAAGAAAAAAAATTACTCGTGTTTTTAGTAAAGTCTTTCGTTGAATTTCTCTATGAAAATGATTTTAAATTATTATTATATATTTTACAAATATTTTAAGTATATAATGTCAAGGTGGCGCCTTAATCCTACTAAGTTGGATTGGGGTGCCACAAACTTGAACTCCTATGAGGTTCAAATGAATAAGATGACATGCCATCTTGAGTCAAACAATATTGATGCCAACTTAAGATAGTAGACCAATTTTCAGCGTAATCATGGAGATAACTTTCATATATTTCTTTACTTTTTCCAACTGTGTTTCCATGAATTTGGTAATGTGGATTGACCCAATATGGTTGGCTATGTTGATGCATGCTTGAACCTCCATAGGACATTTCAGGTAGTGGGTTATAAAATGGATTTTGACTAGACCAATCAAGCTGTGAAGTGCTATGTCTGCCATGAGAATACGACGGTTGATATGCATCGTAAGGATCATTACTCATATTCATTGAATCAAGACTCATAGAAAGTGATTCAATATCAGTGTTTGAGCTCTCACTTTGATTCCAGTTAAAATCATGTCTTCTTCCGTAATTCTTTCCAATAGCACCAATCCCTGCACCACCTGCTCTACTTCCATGGTCAGAATCTTGTGTTGCATGTGTGAAATCACGCTCACCGGTAAATGGACTTAATTGCAATGACTCTTCGGCAGTATAGTTTTCTTCATTTCCCCCACCACCACCACCGATGCTTCCACCAACATTGCTTCCACTATTTGTCGATGTATCCCCATATGATCCTGAACAATCAGTATTGGTACCAACATCTTCTTCCATTATGCGAGACACGTCCATGCCATATTCACGAGCGGCTGATGCAACTTTTGGATCCGGATTTCCTTCAGCGTCGTCCATGTGGACAGGCCGAATCCATTGAAACAATGGATCTTCTTTCTCATCACCAATTTCAGCAGCTACATCAACTACATCAAGATAGTCTTACCCAGCAACATTGTCATTTTCAACTTCCATATCTCGTATCCTTAACTTCATGTTGTAGTAACAAAAGACAAGTTTCTCAAGTCTTGAATATGCAAGTCGATTTCGCTGCTTAGTGTGTATCAGTGCAAATGTACTCCAATTTCTTTCACAAGCAGAAGACGACGTTGTTTGTGACAATATTCTTATAGCCAGATTTCTAAGTGTAGGCGATGATTGGCCATACATAACCCACCACTCAACTGCGAAGCATTAATAAATGTCAATAATATTAAGTGTCTAAATAATTAGAAATAATATTTATAATCGGTAAAAAGAGGTACCTGGGGTCATTGTATTTCGTGATGTAACCGCAGTACGATCACCGAATCCTCTTCTTGCATCACGAAAATAGGTGATCTGTAAATTCATACAATTATCCAAACATTCAGTCCATAAAGTTGATGTAATTAGTACTATAGTAGTCATATAAAATATATTATAATTCCTGATTTTTATACCTCATTTCCAAATTGGCTTATGCCTTCAGAATTGGGGTCAAGTTTGTTGAACACTTCATGCACTGCTTGAATCAGGGTCATATCTTCACCGATTCCTTGACTATATTGAAATCTTGGATTCAAGTAGAAAGCTGCAAAATTTTGTTGCACAGTAAGTACGTTATATATTGTATACAAGTCTGACATTAGGATGAAGCACATGATAATACCTGCAGCATGTAGTGGATGTGAAAGTGTGTTCTCCCATCTATGATTTATAATTTTAAGTACCTACTGTGACAATCTTATATTTTGGACTTTTTGTTTCATGATACGAAACAAATCATATAAGATCGGCATGCTCGGAACAACTTCGGTATCCACGACTCGAAGTATTTGATATAATGGCTTGTAAATTTCCACCACATGTCTTACTTGATCCCAGAATGTATTGTCAAAAATGAGACTTTCAACTGATTTACCCACCTCTGTGCGGCTCATACGGTTCTGAGCCCATTCATCACTCGTAAACAATTGCTTCAAACTAGATTTTTTCTTCAACAAACTATCTAGTGCTATATAGTTTGTAGCAAAACGAGTTGCACCTGGACGTACTATGTCTCCTTGGCAAACCTCTCGCATTTGAGCCAACAACCACCCATGATTATAAATGTAGTTCGTCAGTTGCCTCGCTTTACCAATTACTGTCTTGACAGAAATCTTTTTTCCAATGTCTTCAAAGATCAGGTCAATACAGTGTGCAGCACATGGTGTCCAATACAAATTATATTTCTGCATGAGCTTTTTCCCCGCCTTCACGAAAGTTGAACCATTATCTGTAACAACTTGAACCACATTATTCACTCCAACCTCTTTCACTACTTCTTTAAGGAGTTCGTAGATATATTTATGATCCTTTATCTTATTTGATGCATCAACAGATTTAAGAAATATAGTGCTTCCCTTGCAATAGACCATGAAGTTTAGGATTGACAATTTTGTTGGCCCTGTCCATCCATCGGTCATGATTGTACACCCGTATGTCTTCTATTTTTCCATTTGTTTGTTCACACGCACCTTCATTTCAGTGTACTCCATATCCAGATACTTATTTTTTATCTCATATCGAGTTGGTGGTTTGACACCCACACCACTTTCCTGTGCACTTTGGATCATATTTTGAAAATGATGCGACTGGATTTTCTCTGGTGGTACATTATCGTAAATGAAAAATTTACTCACTATCCTAGCCATTTTTTCTCTAACGTTTCCACCAGAAAACATAGTCTTTATCTTTTTCTATCTTGCATCTTGCGACTTATATAAAGATGGTGCTAGTGATGGATCTACATTCACTCCACGATTTACATTCACTCCACGAGAACTTTGACTGCCTCTTTTGCTACGCCCAATGTTACGCATTTGATCTCTATCCCACTCACTTGTCCTAGATTGTCTGATGGCAGCACAAAATTGTTATCGTTCATTTTGATGTATAATTCCCTAAGGATACGCAATATCGTCATCATCCTCATCTTCACTCGCCTGATCATATAACCCCCTTCGTAATTCTGATCTAATCTCATCCATTTTGGCAGTTTTTTTCCCTTTTGAAACCTCTTTAGCTTTAATATAATCACGAATCTCTTTTTTAACCTCCGGGGGCACGTTTTGACATGAACGTGCATTTTTCTGTGGGTCCGTGTGGCTTAAGTGATATTTGAAACGTGTAATACCTCCACTCATAATCGCAAGGTTACAAAAACTACAAAGAGTGCCATATTTATTACCAGGGATGGTTGTACAGTATTTCCATGCAGGGTCTCTGCCACCGATACCTCCAGCTCCACTTTCACTTGTCATTTCTTCATAATTCAGTTTTAGAGTGTCACAATATGTTAAGAATGAAGTTTTGGAGTAAAATAAATAACATTATAATACTTTAACTTTTAATTGGGTAGTAAGAATTATTACTAAGTATATGTAGAGTGAATTTCATTTACTTTTCTCAAATGTTCACATTACCAAACTCATCCGGAAATTTGTGCAGCCCACACCACTTTACAGAGTAAGCACTTTTGACTATAATAGTTTTTAAAACGAATCCAAATGTAATATTATTTGTTTTAAAATAATAATATAGTTTGATTCATCATATAATCTGAAATTGGTATTTAATTGTATTAGTCATGATGATATAACTTGCGTCATGTTACTTGTAATTGTTTTAGTAGGTTCTGTATAAATTATAGAAATTTGTTCACTTTGATAGATATTGATATATATATATATATATATATATATATATATATATATATATATTGCATTCACACTACTTATTCATGGCCCATAATCTTTTTTGAAAGGCCCTATTCATAGTTTCAGATTATTGCTTGCTCTAATTTGCTAATAATTTAATAATATCTTCGATTTCATTTAAATATCATTTTATGGTCTCCATATTTTTATTTAGAAATATTGGGTTCATAGGCCCTTTTTTTGGATCTCTATACTTTTAACTTTGTTTGAATTATGTTTCTATATATTTTTTATTTATAAAATAAAGTTCTTGTAATTTCACATGTATGAAAATTTGTTTGTCGTGTTACCAACACTTATACAAATAAAATTATAAATACCAAATGGCTTCAAGAAAATCCTTTTGATGCTTAAGTCAACATTAAATAAATCTTAAAAAAAAACTAAAATTAGCTTCGAAGTATCCAGTGTATGCTATACGTAATTTATAAATAAATATGAGGAAAATACGTATTAATTAAGTGGCTTAATATTATACTTTAAAGTAACATTATGGGTATATATCGTATTAGGCTAATATTTGATATCATTGAATTGTGTGAGTTTCTTATACAACTTGTGCTTCTTCTGTTTATTAACGTGCAGTGTCTTATTCAGAATAAATTCTTTAGTACTTAAAATAAATTTTTTTTAATTCATTAGTATCATAAATATATGTTTTACTTTTGGAGATAACATACATGTAAATAATTTGGTGCCTGCATATTACATTACATTTCGAACCAGCCTTGCTAATAAATTAATTTCATTAATTAATACAAAACTCATATGACATAATCTTACGATGTTCCATATTCATGATAAATTAACCTGTTTTATAAAATTAGATATATAAATGATTTCATAAGAATTATTTTAATAATCAATAAATATCAACATCAAACATTCATTTTGAGAAACATAGTTTTAAATTTGCATATGACTCAACACATTAAATTTATATGGAAAATTGTAAATGGTACTCAATTTCTCATCAATTGTAGAACACATGCAGTGAAAACTGGAAAGTATAAGCATAACCTAAAATTATATTGTATTATTATCATCTCTCATGCCTAAAGAAATATGATGAAGCACAAGAAATTAAATATCATGTAAAATATTTAAATTAACTAACCTTTACTTGGATGAATTTTCTTGATATTTTGCCGAAGGAGAACTCTTTATTTGTAAGTGAGAATTTGTGTGTGGAGTTAAGAATGAAGTTTTCATATAATATTTATAAGTGACAATTTGAATGGAGTATTATTTGGATACATTGAACTTGAACATCACCTTTATTTCAATAATTTTGGTGGAGCCGGAGTAATACTGATAGAGTACAGGAGTAGCACATGGAGGATTGAATTATGTTAGTAGAAAGTTGCTACTTGCCAGTAAAAAATGCTGATTTTTACAGTTTCCATCGAAACTTCACCGACATCGAAACTTTACCGACAATTATCGATTTCCGTCAACATTTCGGCGACATGGACTCAAAAATTACCCATTTTCTTCGACATCGACAACGACAACGATATTTGTCGACATTTACCGATATTTTACCGATTTTTTGGATGAAAAAAAACAACACCCGTATATAGTATCGGCCCGGCCTTTGCAGCGACATTTCGGCGAAAAATCGGTGATATTTCACGACTTTTCCATCCTTGGCCGTAGGTACAACTACATGCCAATCAGACTCAATTGGATCTTGAACATAAAAAACTTGTTCAGCTTGGGATACTAGAATGAATGCCTTATTGTGACATTTCACATTAAAAAAATTAGCTAATGTAAACCCATCGTCATCTTGTTTCAATCGTTTCCCTTTGGACACCCAGTCACACTCAAACAATACAACCCTACAATCACCACCATAATCTAGCTCAATAATATTTTTTAGAACTCCATAATAATCTAGCTCGCTTAAGATAAGATTTTGATCTCTTGTACTTGAAAAACTTGATGTTGTGGCCTTAACACTTACACCACTATTTTGTGTCTATCTTTTACTCTCCAACTCCTTAGTGTGAAATCTAAAACCATGAATCACATATTTTTCATATTTCAATCCTATAAAGTTTTGGCGACGAGCAAGTAACTTCAAGTCTCTTGATATTGGATTTTCCTCAAGCATTTCTGATCTTTCAACCTATTCCAAAGCTTTATTTGTAAGATTTCAAATCTATATTAAATAGTTAATATTGCTAGCAACTTAATAACTTACATCTTCGGTAAACCAATCAGCAAAACTTTTATTATGAATGCATTCAATTTGATGGCAAGCAATTCGGGGATGAGTCTCTTCAACTATATTATGATGTTGCCTAAACAAATTAAGATGATAAGTTTCAAATTCAAGAAATATTAAGTTATTCCATGTACAAAATAAAACCTAGTTACTTACTCGATATAAGATCTGAGAGCATCACAATTAAACAAAACATATTGGTGTGCTTTCTTTAATGTCTCAACATCAAATTTTGTCGGAGTTTCTTTCCCAAGAGCATGACCTCCCATTTTAAATATGTCTAAATTATATGTGGTTTTATCATTTGTATCTTCATTTCTACTTGCTTGATTGAACTTTGACTCCACATAATCTGCTAGGTATATAGAGCAAAATGTCAAACATTCTTCTACTAAATAACTTTGAGCAATTGAAACTTCTGGTTTACTTCTATTCCGCACGTAGGACTTCAATATGCCTAGATACCTTGTACATTAAAAAAAAGCAAAAAATATATAATTAAAGGTGAAATGATAGCATTGATAAGAATGATAAAAACTTTGAAAAATATTATAATAGAAGAATGGAAATTTTCAATAATTTCATAGTTACCTTTCAATTAGATATATCCAACGATAGTATACTGGTCCGGCTAACTTTACTTCAGTAGCTAAATGTATAGTCGGATGCACCATGATATCAAAAAATGATGGCGGAAATATTTTCTCTAATTCACAAAGTATAACTGCAATATCCTTTCCAAATGAACCACTTCTGCAGGATTAATTACTTTTGAGCATAGCTTTCTAAAGTACCTACTCAATCTGAGCAAAGAAGAGCGCACACTCTTTGAAAGTGTTTTCTGTAACGCTATAGACAACAATTGTTGCATCAAAATATGATAATCATGACTTTTTAGACCTAGAAGCTTAGGTGGTTTTAGTTGGACACACCATCAGATGTTCGAAGCATAACCATCAGGAACTTTAATCCTTTTTAGAACATCACAAAATATGTTCTCTCTTTCCTATCCATGGCAAGTAAACTTTTTCCAGAATCATTCAAAATATGATGAAGTTCTGGTCTAATCCCCAATTCTTTTAAGTCCAGTCTTGATTTATAATTATCTTTCGTTTTACCATCCATGCCCAACAAGGTTCCACAAATGCTCTCACAAACATTTTTCTCTATATACATAAAGTCGAGATTGTGACGCACAACATTACTTTTCCAATATGGCAATTCAAAAAAAAAATACTTCTCTTTTTCCAATTAAAAGTTAACTTTGGATTATCACCAACTAACTTTCCAAATTTGATAGAAAAATCTTTCAAATCATCCATCACTATAGTACCAGAAATCCAGGGTGGTGCATGTCCATACTATACTGAGCCATCAAAGAGTCGTCTATTCTTTCAGAACTCATGGTTTTTATTTAAAAATCTTCTATGACCTATATAACCGTATTTTCCACCATTTTGTAACCTTAATGAATGTGTATGTTTGTGACAAATAGGACATGCGTATTCACCTTTAGTGCTCTGTTGGGATTTCACTGTTTAGATTTTGGTGAGACAAACTAAATATGTAATAGGAAGTTTTAAGTATCCCATTTTTCACATTGTTTAAGTGAATAAATAGACTAGAATTGAGTCTTGTGTTAAGTGTTAAAATGGAAGATGAAAAAGGATAAAGCTGCATCTAAGCTTTAAGGGAAGTTATCGCTGCAAGAAGACAGGATACAGTATCGCTGCAAGAAGATAAGGATACAACATAGCTGGTTGAAAGAAGATACAACAACAGTTCAACGAGTCAAATCTTCTATACAGCAAAGTAAGAAAGAACGGCGTGCAGCAACGCTGCAAGAAAAGGATACAGGAGTACTGCTAGAAAGAAGTTACAGCAGCACTGCTAGAAGATACTGCAATCAGGTCTAAGTTACCGCAGCACTGAAAGAAAGCATCAGCTGCACAAGGACCTAGGATACAGCGCAGACTTACAAGTCAGTCAAGTAATACAGCGCCAACTACAAGACGAAGTATCCTACAAATCCTAGGAAGGATAAATGCAGTACGAGGAACGGAGATTCAAGCAAGAATAAATAGAGCCGTTCAAGAAAAGGTCAAAGTAGCAGACATGGAGCCAATAAGAAGATGCCACATGAACTGACGCGCTACAGAAAGCTGCGAACCGCAACTGCCGCATTAAATGCTCCGAAAGAGAAAGTCAAGTCGCATTAAATGCGAACCATACTTTGGTCAGACTACTTCAAATTCAAAAGAGGGATGTCTCCTTCAACGGACATCTTCTCCTACAAGTATAAATAGAGGTTGAGGAGCACTGAAGCTGGTAACTGTTACTAAAACTATTACTGAGACCTAAAAGTCCTTCATGAAATATTCTAAACTTACAAGATTCAAGCATTCAAGCTTACAATCAGTATCAGGCACTCAACCTACCGAAGTGAAGCAAGTTCAAGCTGAAAGGTTCCTTACGGATTCAGAAGCTCACTTCGAAGCACAAGTTGAAGAAAAACCTTTTATCCTTTTAACCTTGTTGTTGTGTGCTTAGGTTGTTTTAGTGGTGTCAAGCAGTTGATAGGAGAGATCCTTGCTGTTTGTTTAGTTGTCTAGAGTTAAGCAGCTTCCCTGTGTGGGAGTGTGAAACCCTGTGTGGGTTAGCCTTTGAAGTTTGCAGTTGCTGTGTGTACGCTGGACTTCAATAGGTGGTTTCTTTGTAAAGTTGATAGATTGTTAGGAGGGTCCTGTAAATCAATCTTGCTTAACAAAGTTCCTGCTCGAGGAGTAGTAGAGTGGACGTAGAAGGATTACACCACCTTCGAACCACTATAAGCCATAAGTGTTTATTGTTTTATTTATCTGTGCGCTTATCTTCTGCATTATTATTTGTCTCTTATCATAAAACGTTTTGAAAGAAGCATTTTGAGAAAAACAGCCTTGCGTTTAAAAAGTTTATTTCTGATCCGTATAAAACTCCAGGTTACAGCGTGCAACACTATTTCCTAGCGCTGCAAGCAGTAACCATCTAACGCTGCAAGCTCAAGTAACTTGCAGCGCATAACGGTTTGTTTTAATGATTTTGAAAATCGACCAAAGTTCATTCACCCCCCTCTCTGAACCTCGGACACCACTTGGGACCAACAAGTGGTATCAGAGCAAGTTGGGTTAAAAGCCAACTTATCTGGTCACCTACCCAGATCTACCATTGTCTTGCTATTTTCTCTGCATAAAACTCATTCTTCAAGCATATCATGGATTCCTCCAATCACAAACTACCTATGTTTTCTATAGAGGAATATGACGATTGGAAGATAAGAATGTTAGGATATATACTATAAGTCTAGCTTTTTGTATGAACATCTATTTATGATATGAGAATCTTTTATGGTCAAATGTTTGCATTTTATATATTTGTTATATATGTTATTACAATTGTCCAATTAATTTATATTGTAGATAACATGGTGTGTGGTGCCACACAGAAGATCATGTTATCAGTTCCTTATAGATTATAAATGGTAGCTCACAACCGAGATAATTTTGGACAAATTATCGGAATGGTTGTAGTGTAATTTGGTATTAATCTATCTTGATTATAAAATTACACTAGTACATTTTGTATGTATTGAGCAGGACCAATTGAGGTTGTTTTATTTGTACTAACTACATAAATAAAACAAGACCTCTGTTATTATGAATGTGCGTCCTCTTAATCATTGTATGATAACGGGCATGTATACTCGATATATGTTTCTTTAATTTACCAATGGGTGAGATTTATTTATTAAATCAATAAGCTCGGTAAATTGGGATACAATGTTGTTTATATGGTGTGCTGTTGATTATATAATGAAATCATGTCCTAATTATTTAGGATGATGATGTCCCCTTGAGGAACTCATAAGGATTATCATGTAAACCCTGCAGGTGGATTTATTCCGGTATGATAATAAAGTTGAGTGGTACTACTCTTGGAATTAAATATTAATTAATTGAATTGTCAGTAATTCATTTAATTAATGGACATTCGATATCTTAAACACGGGGAGATAAACACGCACATAATAAATAGGAGCCATATCTAATATGGATAAGGGACGGTAGTTCAATAATATCTTTTTAGTGGATTAAGATATTATTGATAGGCTTAAAAAGTATATTCAGATTGAATTTAGGACTCCTAAGCCTATCAGGAGACCGATTCCTAATCCTCCTCAAGGTCCCTGTTGTAGCCTATAAATAAGCCTCAAGTCAGCCGTTTCTATACACAGAAATACAGATACACAGACATAAAAATTTGAGATATGTATTAGTAGAAGACGGCTGAAAGTCTCGACAGTTCGTTGCCCACACAACGTTCGAGATAAAGGCGAGAAATACAGTAGAAGATCGTGAGGTCCAGGCTTCATCGATTCCTTCATCTACAGTTCTGATCTTAGAACTAATTTCGGTGCAAAGGTATGATTCGTTTTTCCGCTGCGCGTTAATCATTTTTGCATGGACCCCGAATCAGATAATCGTATAGGGTCGGCGATCCGGTGGTTCTTACAATTGGTATCAGAGCCGTGGTTTTCTGACTCTATTCGATTGAATCGGTTAATTCTATTATGAATCGTATCTTGAAACATGTGTATTTTAGATCAGATAATAGTAGGATGTGTGAAAAATTATGATTTTCTGCAGGAACCTTATATCCAACTATTATGGTCTAAATGTATGTTTATGTATGAATTAAACCCTCAGACATGTCGAGGTTGTTTTTTGAATGTATGATTGTAATAGTAAAATCACGGCGGTTTGTCGTGTTAGGTTTTAATTTTCTATTCAATCTAGATTATATGTAAACTCCTTCATGGGGTATAGGATCGATGGATGTAATAGATACAAGGTTAGGATCGCACAACCGGGCATGACCGTGCTGTGCAGCACGGTCAGACCGTGCTGGTGGAAAATTGGAGCTGGACGACAGGGCACGACCGTGCTATGGAGCACGGTCAGACCGTACGGCGTGTTTACAGGACGGGCACGACCGTGCCAGCTGAGGATCGAGACTGGACAACAGGGCACGACCGTGCTGTACGGCAAACATTCAAGAACACAGCGATAAAATGAGGCCATAATAGTTGAAAATTATGTTTTTCATATTTATTGCCTTATATGTGTTGTTTTATCAGGCATGCTTGTATGTGTTTTATATGATATGCATGTTAAAATCCCTCATGTTAAATAACTAAGTGGGAGAGAGATTAATTATTTTAATAAATCCCATGGCCTCCATTACTGGTTTGTAAGTGATGCATTTGAATTTGCGCGTTGGCTTTAAGTGCCTTCCTTCATATCGGATGAGTTCATTTGCGGATCACTAGATCAAACTTCCTTTATGGATGATTATAGAAAGTTGTCTAGGAGCATGTCATCTTCTCCATCTGAAGGGACATAATCCTAGATAATGGACTTAGTATCAAGTAATGGTATACACTTAGATGCATTTGATAAGTATCCTCCCCATCGGAGTCACTGCTGTTATTTGTATGGCCAAAGCAATACCAACTATTAATTTTATTTGTCATAAGTTAAGTTGACAAGATAGTAAAATTAAAGGGTAAAACCTCCTCTAACAAATGTTTGAATTAGTATACGTCCACACTATCATGGCATACGAAGTTCACGGTGTATTGAGGTGTTGGTGAATTTAAATTATGTTGTTTGAGGGAACAATATGATTTGTCAATTCAAATAATTTGACCTATGTGTTTATTTATGTGATTCTCAGGATTTTCATTATGGCTTTCAATCCTCTTGCTGTTATACTTAAAGAAAACAAACTTATTGGTCCTAATTATATTGATTGGAAACGAAACCTGGATATTGTCCTGACTGTTGAAGAGTACAAGTTTGTACTCACTGAGCACTGTCCTGACATGCCTGATGAAAACTCTACTGAAGAAGAGAAAATGCTTTATAGGAAGTAGGCAAAGGCAGATGAGATGACGCGGTGTTACATTTTGGCTTCCATGTCAAACGTGCTGCAACATCAGCATCAGGCCATGCCTACTGCCTATGATATGATGCATAATCTCAAAGAACTCTTTGGACACCAGAGTCGGGCTGCCAGACAGGAGGCTATGAGAAACTTGATGACTGCCACCATGGCTGAGGGGACACCTGTGAGTGATCATGTCCTCAAGATGATGACTCATCTGAATGAGATGGAGGTCCTTGGAGCTGAAATCGATGGGGAAACCCAAGTCGATATCGTTTTCCAAACGCTGCCTAAGAGTTTTGAGCAGTTCTGTTTGAACTACAACATGAACAAAATGTTGTATTCATTGGCGGAACTTCTGACAGAACTCCAATCAGCAGAGGGACTGTTTCGTCAAAATTCTCAGGCTTACGTTGCTGAAAATGTTTCTGCTTCTAAACCGCAAGGCGGAAAGAAGAAGAAGAATAAACAGAATTCTTCAGCAAAGAAGACGGCTGGACCTCAAGTGGCTAAACCACAAGGTGGTGTGAAAAAGCCAAAAGGCAAGTGCTTCCATTGCAAACAGGCTGGACATTAGAAAGTCGATTGTCCCCGTAAAAAGAAGAACAATTCAGGTACATCTTTTTCATTAGTTGTTGAAACATGTTTAGCGGTGTTATCTACCGATACCTGGTGTGTAGATATGGGAGCCACTGATCATGTCTGCAATTCATTACAGGGGTTCCAGGAAACCAAACGACTAAGTGATGAGGAGATTACCATATACATGGGCACCGCTGTGAAAGTGGCGGCCGTTGCAGTGGGAGATGTTTATTTATCTTTTCCTAGGAATAAAACTTTGATTTTGAGAAATTGTCTTTACGTACCTTGTTTTAGAAAGAATTTGATTTCAGTTTTTAAACTTTTTAAGGATGGATATTCTGTTTCTTTTGATAACAATGTTGTCGTTAAGAAGAATAGAGTTATCATCTGTTCTGGTACGTTGGTTGACAATTTATATATTCTTAATCCTATAACTCCTACGATGTAACAAATGAAAATTAATAGCACATCTTCTAAATCTAATAAGAGAAAAGAACCTTCAAAAATGAATCAACATATCTTTGACATCTAAGTTTGGGTCATATTAACTTGAGGAGGATTCAAAGGTTGATAGCCGATGGACCTTTGGGTTCCTTAGAAGTGGAAAACTATCCAACCTGCGAATCCTACTTGGAAGGAAAAATGACCAAAAGGCCTTTTAAGGCAAAGGGGTATAGAGCCAAAGAAGTGTTGGAATTGATTCATTCTGATTTGTGTGGCCCTATGACTATTCAGGCAAGAGGTGGTTTTGAATATTTTGTCTCTTTTATAGAAGATTATTTGAGATATGGATACATTTACTTGATGCGCCGCAAGTCTGAGTGCTTTGACAAGTTCAAAGAATATAAGGCTGATGTGGAGAAACGTCATGGTAAATGTATCAAGACACTACGATCTGATCGTGGTGGTGAGTACCTCTTAGGAGAGTTTAGGAGTTACTTATCAGAGGTTGGGATTCAGTCCCAATTGTCTGCACCGGGTACACCCCAATAGAATGGTGTGGCAGAACGAAGGAATAAGACTCTTATGGAAATGGTTAGATCGATGATGAGTTATTCAGAATTACCAAATTCGTTCTGGGGGTATGCTCTGGAAACAGTAACGTACATTCTAAACTTGGTACCTTCTAAGTCAGTACCCTCTACTCCCACAGAGTTGTGGACTGGGCACAAGCCTAGTCTGAAACACATTCGGATTTGGGGTAGTCCAGCACATATGCTGAAGGGAGATGCTGATAAGTTGGAATCTTGTACGGAAGTACACTTGTTTGTGGGCTATCCTAGAGGAACGAAAGGTGGTTTATTTTATAGTCCTAAAGATCAGAAGGTCATTATTAGTACGAATGTCCGATTTTTAGAAGACTATGTAATGAACCACAAGCCTATGAGTAAAATTGTTCTTGAGGAAATGAGAGGAGATAATTTTAATGTACCGACGGTACAAGATGAGATACCCCAAGTGACTGCACAGCGTGTCACTAATGATACACAAATACCGATAGTGCCTCGTCGTAGTGGGAGGGTTGTTAGACAACCTGATAGATTCATGTTTTTGGGAGAGTCTTCAGACTTGGTCCCTGGACAACATGAAATAGATCACTGGACTTATGACGAAGCACTCCAAGATAAAGATGCGATATCTTGGCAAAAGGCAATGCTCTCTGAGATAGAATCTATGGATTCTAATCAAGTTTGGGAGCTTGTAGAACCACCAAATGGTGTAAGAGCCATTGGATGTAAATGGGTCTACAAAAGGAAAAGAGGATCAGACAGAAAGGTAGAGACCTTTAAAGCAAGGCTTGTTGCGAAAGGGTATACTAAAAAAGAAGGGATCAATTATGAGGAAACCTTTTCGCCGGTAGCCATGCTGAAGTCTATCCGGATTCTTTTATCTATTGCTGCTCATATGGATTATGAGGTTTGGCAGATGGATGTCAAGACAGCTTTCCTTAATGGAAGTCTTGAAGAAAACATCTATATGAAGCAACCAGAGGGATTCATTGAGAAGGGCAAAGAGCATCTTGTGTGTAAGCTTAATCGGTCTATTTATGGACTGAAACAAGCTTCGAGATCTTGGAACATCCGTTTTGATGAAGTAATCGAGTCTTATGGATTTATTCAATGTCCGGATGAATCTTGTGTATATAAGAAGAGTGACGGAAACGTGGTGGTATTTCTTGTACTATACGTAGATGACATCTTGTTAATTGGAAACAATGTCAAGGTGTTGTCAGACGTAAGGGTATGGCTGTCCAAGCAGTTTTCTATGAAGGACTTAGGAGAAGCTGGACATATTCTTGGGATCAAAGTTATAAGGGATCGCAAGAAAAGAATGTTATGCTTATCTCAAGCTTCATACATTGACACTATCCTAGCTCGTTTTAGCATGCAAAACTCCAAGAAAGTTTTTTTACCTTTTAGACATGGAGTGCCTTCATCTAAGGAAATGTGTCCAAAGACACCAAAGGAGATAGAGGAAATGAAAGCAGTTCCTTATGCTTCGGCTGTAGGAAGCTTGATGTATGCGATGCTATGTACAAGACCGGATATCTACTTTGCCGTGGGCATGGTTAGTAGATATCAAAGTAACCCAGGACAAGGTCATTGGACTGCCGTAAAGCATATTCTAAAGTACCTGAAAAGGACTAGAGATTATATGCTAGTTTACCAGGTAAATGATTTATTACCTGTGGGTTACACGGATTCGGATTTCCAGTCAGACAGGGACAACAGTAAATCAACCTCGGGGTATATGTTTACCTTGGGAGGTGGAGCCATAGTGTGGAGAAGTGTGAAGCAGAAATGCGTTTCGGACTCCACCATGGAAGCTGAATATGTGGCGGCCTCTGAGGTAGCCAAATAAGCTGTATGGCTCAGAAACTTCTTGATGGACTTAGAAGTGATTCCTGGTTTGCCCAAAGCTATCACAATCTATTGTGATAACAGTGGTGCAGTAGCAAACTCGAAGGAACCACGAGCCCATAAGGCAAGTAAACACATTGAGCGCAAGTACCACCTGATACGAGATATCGTAAAGCGAGGGGAAGTTGTTGTCGCCAAGATTGCATCAGTCGATAACCTAGCAGATCCTTTCACAAAGGCCCTTCCGGCGAAAACCTTCGATGAGCATGTTGATGGGATGGGAATCAGATGTATGGCAGCATATATGACAGCATAGTCTTTTAGTATAAGTGGGAGATTGTTAGGATGTATACTATAAGTCTAGCTTTTGTATGAACATCTATTTATGATATGAGAATCTTTTATGGTCAAATGTTTGCATTTTATATATTTGTTATATATGTTATTACAATTGTCCAATTAATTTATATTGTAGATAACATGGTGTGTGGTGCCACACAGAAAATCATGTTATCAGTTCCTTATAGATTATAAATGGTAGCTCACAACCGAGATAATTTTGGATAAATTATCGGAATGGTTGTAGTGTAATTTGGTATTAATCTATCTTGATTATAAAATTACACTAGTACATTTTGTATGTATTGAGCAGGACCAATTGAGGTTGTTTTATTTGTACTGACTACATAAATAAAACAAGACCTCTGTTATTATGGATGTGCGTCCTCTTAATCATTGTATGATAACGGGCATGTATACTCGATTATGTTTCTTTAATTTACCAATGGGTGAGATTTATTTATTAAATCAATAAGCTCGGTAAATTGGGATACAGTGCTGTTTATATGGTGTGCTGTTGATTATATAATGAAACCGTGTCCTAATTATTTAGGATGATGATATCCCCTTGAGGAACTCATAAGGATTATCATGTAAACCCTGCAGGTGGATTTATTCCGGCATGATAATAAAGTTGAGTGGTACTACTCTTGGAATTAAATATTAATTAATTGAATTGTCAGTAATTCATTTAATTAATGGACATTCGATATCTTAAACACGGGGAGATAAATGCGCACATAATAAATAGGAGCCATATCTAATATGGATAAGGGACGGTTGTTCAATAATATCTTTTTAGTGGATTAAGATATTATTGATAGGCTTAAAAAGTATATTCAGATTGAATTTAGGACTCCTAAGCCTATCAGGAGACCGATTCCTAATCCTCCTCAAGGTCCCTGTTGTAGCCTATAAATAAGCCTCAAGTCAGCCGTTTCTATACACAGAAATACAGATACACAGACATAAAAATCTGAGATACGTATTAGTAGAAGACGGCTGAAAGTCTCGACAGTTCGTTGCCCACACAACGTTCGAGATAAAGGTGAGGAATACAACAGAAGATCGTGAGGTCCAGGCTTCATCGATTCCTTCATCTACAGTTATGATCTTAGAACTAATTTTGGTGCAAAAGTATGATTCGTTTTTCCGCTGCGCGTTAATCATTTTTGCATGGACCCAGAATCAGATAATCGTATAGGGTCGGCGATCCGGTGGTTCCTACAAAGAATGCAGGCACACCTTTCAGCCATGAACGATGAGATGTGGACGGTCATAACTGAAGGACCAATAATACCCATGAAGGTGAATCCAATGTATGGGAGAGACCATGCGGAAGGAGAGCAGCCACCACCTAACTTCCTGATCAAACCACGTCAAGAGTGGGGAAACGAAGACAGGAAGAGAGCCAACCTTGATAATGTGGCAAAGAGTGCTCTATTTATTACTTTGGATGAAGGCACATTTAGCAAAGTGAAAACTTGCTCAACATCCAAAGAAATATGGGAAAAGTTGGAGCAAATCTGTGAAGGAACTGAGCTCACAAAAGACAACAAAATCTCCAACGCGACCCAACTAGAAGCTCTGGGCAAACACTACACACAGAAAGAGAAAAACATGAAGATGTTAAGAGCCCAATCTACGGAGTGGGATAGTAAGACCACTGCCATGAGAGTACCTATGGACCTGAAGTCCATGAGCACATTCGACCTATTCTCCGACCTGAAAGCATTTGAGTATGACATCAATAGAAGGAGAAAAGAGTCAGAGGAGTCAAGCTCCAAAGTTACAGCGCTGACGGCCAGAGGAACCAAGGATACAGCAACCACTAGTTGCAGTAAACAGAATGAGGATACAGCAGAAGTTGTTGAAGAGGATATGACGCTTCTCCTAAAGAAATTCAGGAGATTTATAAAAAACAACAATAGCAGCAACACCAACCTCAACAAGAAGAACGACTTCAGAAGAAGTCATCCACCTCCTCAGGTATCCTCTTCTTCACAATCAAATACAAGCAATGTTGACCTGTGTTACAACTACAGGAAACCAGGGCACTATGCAAGGAATTGTCCTTATCCAACCATGCACAAGTATCCAGAAGGAGAAAGAGAGCAGATGAGAGATAAAAGAAGAGATGAAAGGCACAAGCTTCGAGCTTTCATAGGAGAAATAGAAAAAGTCAAGGATGCAGTAGTTCCGAAGAAAGTACTAAAAGCTGCAGAATCCTCTAGCAGTGACACTGAAACCTCATCTTCTGATGAAGAAGCGCTGATATGCCTGATGGCTAGAGATGGCGAGGACAGCGAAGAAGATGAGGTAATCTACCAACCGTTGTCCATACCAGATAGTGAGGAGCTGAACATGATCCACTCCTTGAAAAAGATCATGAGTGACTTTGAGCAGATCAACTCAATTCATGAGGAATTAAAGGTTGAGAATGAAAACCTAAGAATTGATAATGAGATCCTCAAGAGCAAAAATATCGATATTGCCAAAATGCTCGCTGTACGAGAGTCTGATAACTCAAAGTGTAGTAAGTTGCAACAGGAGGTCTCTAGATTAAATTTGCTGGTCACCAAGCTAAAATCTGAGAAGAAAAGTTTGCAGTTCACGATAAGCACTTTCACTAAATCATCAAAGGATGCAAGAGATTGCATAAATCAAAACAGAAACCCTTTTGAAAAATCGGGTATAGGTTACAGCAATCATACCTCTCAGAATACAGCAAGTACATCCAAAGCTGTAAATTTTGTTCAAGCTGAAACTCCAATGGAGAAAGAGTTACTCTGTGACTCTGCAAAGATAGTGAACAAAACAGCAATGATGGATAAGGAGAAGAAACCCCAATTCTCAACTGCAGGAAGTAAGCCTGCATCTAGGAATTGGCTGCAGCAGAAGCCATCTGCTGCATACAGCAAGAGGATGCAGCAACCAACAAAGTTGCAGCATAGAAGAAAATTTCCCACCTATACTGAGACTTACATGTCTAAACCTCAAAGAGGATATACTCTAGGGAAGTATGGTGGAAGACCGCACTACAAAAGTGATGGTATCACACACGTTGTTAATGTACATTCTTTTAACAAGCAGTTTTTCAAGACAACTGTATACAGCTCGAGAACCAACAAATCTTACAATAAAACAGTGACTGTTAAGAAAGTTTGGGTTCCCAAAGTAACTAACCCCAAAGGACCCGTACAGATATGAGTACCTAAATCTGTTTGAAATTGTTACAGGTTAAAGTGCCAGGTTGCAGCAGTGATGTATGGTATATCGACAGCGGCTGCTCAAGGCACATGACAGGCAGTAAAGACACGTTAAGAGACTTCCAAGAATGCAAATGACCCAAAGTCATCTTTGGAGATGATTCCAAAGGAAGCACAAAAAGGAAGTGGATGCCTAGTCAAAAGAAAAATAAAGATCAAGGATGTATCCTATGTAAAGGGGCTTAGATACAATCTTCTAAGCATAAGTCAATTCTGTGACAAAGGATACACAGTGGAATTCAACCTCAACAAATGCTTAATCAAGGAATGAAGTAAAGCTTACAGGAACAAGGAGAGGAAATATCTACCTAGCAGATTGGAACTCCTCTACACAATCAGCATGCTTCATTGTGAAAAGTCCACCAGAGCTGAGCTGGCTATGGCACAAGAGGTTAAGCCATCTGAACTTCAAGACTATTAACAAGCTAACAAGAAAAGGCCGCGTGAGAGGTTTTCCAGACGTAGCATACAAGAAGGAGAATGTCTGTGGAGCATGTCAAAAAGGAAAGCAAGTTAAAAGCTCATTCAAAGAAAAGACTCAGAAATCATCTCACAGAATTCTAGACCTTCTACACATGGACCTTTTTGGACCAGTAGAACCAGTAAGCTTGAGTGGGAAGAAGTACTCCCTAGTAGTAGTAGATGACTACTCCAGATATACATGGACGATCTTTCTTGCAAAGAAGTCAGAAACTTAAGAAAAGCTACCTGGTCTCATAAAGAAAATTCAAAATGAAAAGAGCTTAAGCGTAGTGAAGATAAGATCAGATAGAGGAACTGAGTTCACGAATAAATTTATAGAGAAATTCTGTTCTAATAATGGTATTCGTCATGAATACTCTGCTGCAAGAACACCACAACAAAATAGTGTTGCTGAAAGAAGGAATAGAACCCTCAAAGAAGCAACAAGGACAATGATAGCAGAAGCAGAAGTACCCAAGAGATTTTGGGCTGAAGCTACCAACACTGCATGCTACACACAGAACAGATGTCTGATCATCAAGGATCTTGACAAAACGCCTTATGAAATATGGAATGGTCATACACCAAATATCTCTTATCTGCATATCTTTGGATGCAGGTGTTACATTCTCAACAATGGAAAGGAACATCTGAAAACTTTCGATGCTAAATCAGACGAAGGAGTATTTCTAGAATACTCTGCTGTAAGTAGAGCTTTCAGAGTTTTTAACAAGAGAACCCTGGTGGTAGAAGAATCTATTCATGTGGTATTTGATGAACCCCATTGTGACAAAAAGAAGTTGGAAGAACCACCTGAAGAGACCGCTCCAAAGAAAGAGAATGTTGTACCTTATATAGAAGGAGTTCTGCCTACAGGAGAAAAAAAGGATAAAGAAGCTGCAACCGAGGATGCAGCAGATATTCTTACAGCAATAGAACCTCCTGCAATACAACAACAAGATGAGCAAGCTACACCAACTCATATCTTTGAGCCAGATAGGACATGGCTAATGAATCATCCAAGAGATCTTATAATAGGAGATCCATCCATTGGTGTAAGGACAAGAAGATCCATTCCATATGAAGCAATGTTTGCATGCTTCATATCTCAGTCAGAGCCTAAGTGTGTTGAAGAAGCACTGCAAGATAGCAACTGGGTGCAGGCCATGCAAGAAGAGCTAAATGGATTTGAAAGAAATCAAGTATGGCAAATAGTTGCAAGACCAAACCATCAAGGTGTAATTGGAACAAAGTGGGTGTTCAAGAACAAGTTAGATGAGTCTGGAGTTGTTGTTAGAAACAAGGCATGATTAGTGGCCAAAGGATACTGTCAGGAAGAAGGAATTGATTTTGATGAGACTTTTGCTCCAGTGGCAAGGTTGGAAGCTATAAGGATTTTTCTAGCCTATGCAGCACACATGAATTTCAATGTCTATCAAATGGATGTTAAAAGCGCATTCCTGAATGGTCTCTTTACAGAGGAAGTATATGTTGAACAACCTCCGAGCTTCGAAGATCAAGGAGAAGAGAAGGTGTTTTGTTTACAAAAGGCTCTGTATGGACTTAAGCAAGCACCTAGAGCATGGTATGACACCTTATCTCTTTATCTTCTGGAAAATGGCTTCCAAAAAGGGACGATCAACAAGACACTGTTTAGGATACAGGATAGAGAAAGTACTTTTAGTACAAATATATGTGGATGACATTATTTTCGGCTCCACAAACAAAGAACTATGTGAGAAATTCTCCAACCTGATGCAGTCAAAGTTCGAGATGAGTATGATGGGAGAATTAAGTTTCTTTGTCGGACTGTAAGTAAAACAACTACCTACAGGAACCTTCATCAGTTAAGTCAAGTATACGAAGGAACTTATCAAGAAATTTGGCATGGAGAATGGAGCAGCAACGTCCGTTCCCATGTCCACATCCATAAGTCTTGACAAAGATGAGGAAGGCAAAGATGTTGACATAACCAAGTACAGACGACTCATTAGATCATTGCTGTATCTCACAGCAAGCAGGCCAGACATTATGTTTGCAGTAGGAGTCTGTGCAAGGTTCCAAGCAGCACCAAAGGAATCACACCTGTTAGTAGTAAAAAGAGTGATTAAATATCTGAAAGGAACTTAGGAAGTCGGCCTATGGTATCCTAAGAAAGGAGGATTCAAGCTTAAAGGCTATTCCGACTCAGATTATGCAGGTTGCAAGATTGATCGGAAGAGTACCAGTGGGACGTGTCAGTTTCTGGGAAATAGACTTGTCTCTTGGTTTTGCAGGAAGCAATCTTCTATCGCAACCTCTACAGCAGAAGCAGAGATGTTGCAGCAGGAAGTTGCTGTGCGCAAATTCTATGGATACAGCAGCAACTAAGGGATTATGGAGTTCAAGAAAAAGAGACTCCAATTCTCTGTGATAATAGGAGTGCTATTGCAATAACGCATAATCCTGTATTTCACTCAAGAACGAAGCACATTGATATACGTCATCACTTTATAAGAGATCATGTTGAAAAGAAGGATATTGTGCTTGAGAAAGTTCACACGGATTTCCAGCTTGCAGATATATTCACTAAGCCCTTAAGTGAATCAAGGTTTTCTATGCTAAAGACCGAGCTAGGAATTCTTAAGTTATGAAGAGAAAAGAAAGATGCAAGAACCGAGTGGGAACCTCTGCATGCTTGCGAAAAGCAGTAAGAACAGTACTGTAAGCTACGCGTCAATACAGCACTGGGTTAAGACAGCGCTGCATCTTATATTCTTACAGTACAGCAGAAATCAAGAATTCAAGCAGCACCAGGTTACAGCATTTATTTCAAAGAGAGTATTGATTACTCTGCAACCTCGTACTTGAAATGCAGCAACCTTAAAAAGGCATTTATTTAGGCGGCAAATGGCATGTCTTTCAGTATTAAATGCATGTCTGCGTGTGTCAAGAAGTGGAAAGGGCGCAGTCAGACCCACGCGCCAGGTAATTATTAGCGACGATTTGACATCTCCGCTTTTTCCTGAACCACAAGATCATTCCCTTGATTTATCTCAACCATCGATCTTACACATGTCCCTTGAGAACCGCCATAAACACCATAACCGTGTCTTTTGAATTCATTATTCATCATCTTCCAAGGAGAGAAAACGTTCTTCGCGAAAAACCCTCTAAGTCCAAATCTTCGAATTTTTCTTTCTTTCTCTCTCTTAAAAATCCTCAATGGCTGCCCGACGTACCATTGTTCTGGATGGAAGGCTGATCAACCAAGAGCATGTCTATGCATCAGGGCTGTATGATAACGCCCTTATCAAAAGGATTTTCGATGCTCTTCAACAGACCCAGATCTTAGGGTTGTTGACCACTATTTATGCTGGCTTCTCTGTGGAGTCAGTACAGAGATTTTATGCCTACGCCAGGCAGGCGGAGGAAAGGAACTGCATCCTGTTCAGGATGGATGCAGAAGATGAAGAACAGTCCTTGACTATCAGGGACATCGCCACCACCTTCAGCATCTCCGCTGCAGGTTTTACCCCCAGTCAGTTGACAACATATGGGGAGACATCGGCTTAAGAGATATGGGATCTCTTTCGAGCAAGGGATGCAGGGGCTGAAATCAAGAGAAGTGCCCCCAAAAAGCTCTTCAAACCGGAGTTTGAATTACTCCACGACATCTGTGCATACTCCATCGAAGGAAGGACCGGGAGTTATGACAAATGCACGTATCTCCGGTTCCGGATCATGTCTATCATCATGGCCGGAGAAAATGTGAACTGGGCGAGGTTCATCATGAAGAGGCTGTAGGAGGAAGTAGAGAAGATAACGGAGCGTCGGAGCTACGGTATCACCATCTGTTCTCTGCTCTACAAGCTTGGGCTTCAACTTGCAGCACCTGTCCCCATTCACATTGGAAAGTATCTCGGGGAGAAGAAGAAAGGCAAGACCCAGTCGAAGGCTGCAGGAGCGGGAGTTGCGAGGAAGAAAATCAAAGACAAAAAGAATGCAATTCTTGCTCTACAAGATGAAGCTGCAGGCAGCGGGGAGGAAGCCGAAGAAGAGGACACTCCGAGTCCTCTTCCTGTTATCAAGAGGAGTTCAGGGAAGGCTGTACCTGAACTTGAATCCTCTTCCCCGGATGATGACACACCCTTTGTGAGAAGGGCTCCACGCAGCAAGAGGGCTGCTACTGCTGTTGTGGATGAGTCACATCAGCCTAGGGATAAAGAAGGCTCTCTTTATTCCCAACTCGCTACACCTTCTATGGTTGTAGTTGACCTTGCGGATGAGTCACATCGGCTTCAGGAGACACATCAGCACCGGGTCGGGCCAACTGAAGAAGAAGCTCGTCTACAAACAGAAGCTTCAGTGCTCGATCCTACCCATCCAGCGGCTAGAAATATGGCTGCGGTGTACTCTCTCTGGAGAGAGATGAGGCTGGCTAAGGGGGAAATCCTGTTGAAGTGGAAGGATTTCCTGACAGTCGAGCAAGCTGTCCTGAAGTGGGCCAAATCATAAGACATTCTGGCACTCCTGCAAGCTGATTTTACAGCAAGAGTTCAAGAGCTCGAAGGATGCAGTGCTGCACAGGGAGCAAAGGACAAAGGAAAGGGTAAAGCTCTTGCAGAATCCGACTCTGCAGAGCTGCCGATGAGAGCAGCAGTGGAGGACATGCAGGTCTTCCGTGCTCCGGCTACGGAGGCTGTAAGAAGGGGCGATGACGTCGCGTTTGCTCGAGAGCAAATCGACACCTTGGGAGTGGAGCAAGCTGAAGAAGCTATGCTGCAACAGGCGCTGCAACAAAGTATGAAGGAAACCAGGATGCAGCATACTCTAAGAAAAATGCGGGGAGAAGGAAGTTCAAGCCAGCATCTGATGAACTCCCCTGCATACGATCAATTAGTTGAAGGTTTCTCCACGATCGTCTCTCTTGATCCTCTGGAGGAGGAGACTCAACTATTGGATTATGGTGATTCCCCAGCTCGTGAAGATGAAGATGCTGCGTTTGCAGATTCTCAGGGGGAACCATCAGCCATAATCAGAGATGTCATCTCAGACATATCTAAGATTGCCGATGAAGTATCTACGGAGAAAGTTGCAGAGGCGGTACTCCCTGCACTGGGCGCGACAGTAGTGTAGCAAGCAACCACCCTTCAAGAAGTAGCAGCAGAAGAATCAAGCAGGGTGGAAGCCGAGATTCTTGCAGCAGTGGAGCATACAGCGCTGAAAGTTACGAACGCTGTAGGAAACCAAGCAGAGTCTGTCGAAGTTTCAGGACCGACCAAGGAGACGGGGTTCTTGGAGAAAACCTCAGGGGAGGATGTTGTTCTGACAACACTTCCTGAGGGTGAGAAGACCTCATGTGCGGAGGCTGTTCAGACAGTACCCACTGAAGATATTGAATTTGAAGCTGAGGTAATCCCAGTGCAGCTAGAGAGACCTCGAGAGGAGGTTGATGTTGTAGTTGCTGCATGCTCTCAAGAACCTTCCAATGTTACAGCAGCAGAGGTTACTGTGGAAGCTGAGGTCTCTCATGCCGACTTCGCAAGGATGATAAAGGAACGCAACATAGCTGTTCATGGGCCAAAATCTGGCGGAACAGATCCTGTTCAAATCTCATCCGGCGAAGAGGAGGTAGATGAGGAAGAAGAAGAAGAAGAAGAGCACCCATCATCAAGCTCTACAAGCTCTCAAACCAGCAACGATGAGGATGAAGTTGCTACTGAAGCTCAGAGGCAGGATGCAGCACCAGTATGTCAAGTTGTTATTCCATTTGCTGCATCCACTGCTGCCTCGACGAGAAGGAATTCGGGACTGACCCCTGACGAATCAATCAACCGAGTTGAAGCTGCTGTTAGACACCTGCTGCATGCTCTCCAAGAGCATGAGTGTACAATGCTCAACAGTCTCAGGGTCACTGCCCAATTCCATGCTGAAACCATGACAGGTTTCAAGAAGGACCTGGAAGTACTGCTGGAGATGATCAAGAGGACTCTTAATGATCACTCCAACAAGCTGTACTGGGAACGGATCAGGATGGAGAAGGAGTTAAAAGTTGAAGCTGCGGTAACACATCAGGAGATCAGGGTGTGCAAGCGTCATGCTGAGAGTGCCTCTGATAGGCTAAATACTCACTCTACAGTCTTGGAAACACTTCTGGATCGCGTATGTGATCAATCTCAAAGAACCAGAAGTGTGGACGCCCGTTTGGGGAACCTGGAGCTAATTATGGGAGAATTGAGGGACATCATGGTCCGAGCTTTCCCTCAGCATGTTGATGCTCCAGCGGCCGCCCCTAAACCAACCCGTCGCCCACGTTCCAAGGTGGTCCCAACTGCCCCTGCTTAGCCCTCGGTATTTGATGATGCCAAAAAGGGGGAAGGAGTAGAAGATAGATACAAGAGAACATGGGCTGCTGCTGCTGAAGATGAAGAAGAAGATGATGACCAGCAACCTCTCAGCAGGAGAAGAAGAAGGTCTGGGTCATCCACTGCTGCTGACATCCCCTTTCCGAAGAGATGATGATGCTGGAGCTGGAGGTGCTGGTGTAGCTGCTGGAAGAAGACCGGCTGCAGGCGCTGCACACAGCAGAGTTGCAAGCAAGGATGCAGCGCCTCCCTCCTATCATTCAAAGAGAAGGGATGATAGCCAGCAGCAAGGCTCAAGGAAGAGGATGAGTGGGGACGATTGAGTAGGACTCCAATATTTAGTGAGATAAGAATAAATCTTTAGAATTCTTAAATTGTTTTAAATGGAGATAAAAAGAAATAAGTTAGGTATGTAGTTGAGATAAATTAGGAGTCCTCTATCATCTACTTTAAGAGACAAACATGACCTAAACCCTAGATATATAAATCAGTATAAATACCACGTAGGCTGTTAAACATGTACAGCCGAAAACAAAAAAAAAACAAAAAAATTGAAGTAAGGTTTGAATCATTCTTTGAGGCTACGAAATCAAAAGCCGTCGCTATCAGGTACAATCTTGGAACTATTCTGGATGTTATGATTTTAGATAATTAATAGTTGATGCTTGATTGCTTTTGTAATTGAATAGATTCTTATAAAATACCATAGGGAATGTTTTATGATTAAATTTTGAGAGTTGGAACTAAGCTAAGAAAAATTGAATTTCATAGTTTTTATAGAGTGGCCGACAGGAAATTTCTTAATAAATAATGTTGGTGTTTTTATTATTTATTCATCTTAGTAATGGAACAGTAATTAGATAATAATATTTGAATCAAAAGTATAATTGATTTAAGAAACTATCAGTTAATTCTGTTGATTCGCATTAAGAATTTTATAGTCTGTGAAGTTCTGTTTAATTAAGATTAGAGATTGAAAGGTTTAGTTGATGCATAAGCAATCTGTAATCTATTACAAAAGATGTAAATAAAAAAATAAATAATTATATTAGTAAAAGAAGTGCACAACAGTGATTCTAATTAACAAATTACTGTTTTGGTTGAATTAATGACGTAGGCATTCTGATTTTGTTAGCAGGGGTTAGTTTTCATTGATAAGTTTCATTTACTTAATGGTCTTTGTCTGCAAAAGTTTTATAAATTATTTAGAAATTTAGTCTTAATAATGTTATAGACAGGAAGCAGAATTGATTGAATTTATATAAATTAAATTTACTTTAGTATTAATAGTAGATTAATAGATTCTAGTATTAATAGTAGATTAATAGATTCTAATTATATGATTATCAATTGTTTACGTTTTAGATTTGGTTGAGAGGATTTAAAACATATTTAAAGGGGTCTTGAAGTATTGTGAGTTTTGAGAACTTCAGGTAAGTACATCTCTCACCTGCGGTATGAGTAGTTTTGTTTTATCTATTTAATATTGATGTAAAATTTATGTGAATGCTCATGTGGTTATCTGCAGATATGCTTGAATATATGATTTGCTAAATTATGTGTTTTGTGAGTTTTATTTACGCTTCTCTATGGATATAAATTGATGATTTGTTAACTGATGTAAAGTGAGAAAAATATATTTTTGAGAAAGTATATATGTATAGTTTAATTTATATTTTAGAGACTGGTACCGGGCACCGAGATCGCCCACTAGAAGAGTTTAAGGGCTCCGAGACCGCCCTATGAGTATTGAGTTGCTCCGTTGGAATTCGGTGACTAGCTACCCCGGGTTCTTCGGAGTTGCACGCATTGGTACCATGTCTGGGCTCATAGTATAATATTTTCAAGTATAAGAGAACTTATATTGTTTTATTAGCTGATGTCTTGTATTTTCAAAAATTACAAAGAAAAAGATTTTGTGATATTAGGTGATGTACTTGCTAAGCTTTTTGCTTATAATATTTACCTCATACTGCAGATAAAGGCAAAGGTAAGATGTGATGCAAGGGGTAGCAGTGTTGAAGCGTGATTGGTGGTGACGGCCTCGGAATTGGTTTCAGGAATGTTATTTCAGTAGTCATGCTAAGAAGACTTTATTTCTGATTTTCTTGAGAAGAACTTTTCTCAAACGATTTGATTCGCTTTCAGATGCTTTAAACCATTTTAAAATTTTAGCATGTTCTTTACAAAGTTTAAATTCCGTTGTTTTAAAAAAAAAAACCTTACGAGAATTTTTATAAATTTAGAAAATTTTGCTGATTTAGTAAAAGTAACTACCCTAAGAAGATGGGGTGTTACAAAAACCTTTTATCCTTTTAACCTTGTTGCTGTGTGCTTAGGTTGTTTTAGTCGTGTCAAGCAGTTGATAGGAGAGATCCTTGCTGTTTGTTTAGTTGTCTAGAGTTAGGCAGCTTCCCTGTGTGGGAGTGTGGAACCTTGTGTGGGTTAGCCTTTGAAGTTTGCAGTTGTTGTGTGTACACTGGACTTCAGTAGGTGGTTTCTTTGTTAGGTGGGTCCTGTAAATCAATCTTGCTTAACAAAGTTCCTACTCGAGGAGCAGTAGAGTGGACGTAGAAGGATTACACCACCTTCAAACTATTATAAGCCATAAGTGTTTATTGCTTTATTTATCTGTGCGCTTATCTTCTACATTATTATTTGTCTCTTATCATAAAACGTTTTGAAAGAAGCATTTTGAGAAAAACAGCCTTACGTTTAAAAAGTTTATTTTCACTGCGTATAAAACTCCAGGTTACAGCGTGCAGCACTGTTTCCTAGCGCTGCATGCAGTAACCATCTAACGCTGCAAGCTCAAGTAACTTGCAGCGCAGAACGGTTTATTTTAAAGATTTTGAAAATCAACCAAGGTTCATTCACCCCCCCTCTGAACCTCGGACACCACTTGGGACCAACATGCTCCATCCCGACAAAGTTGCATATCCTGGAAAATCACTTATAGTAATGATGCGTGTAATTGGAATTTTGCTTAATTGATGCATCATATGTTTCAACCCCTATTTCCCACAGATCCTTCAATTCAGTAATAAGTGGTTGTAGATAAATATCAATGCTGTTTCCAGGAGCTGAAGGTCCAGGAATCAATAAAGACAATATGAAATATGGTTGTTTCATACATATCCATGGTGGTAGATTATACGAAATTAGTATCATTGGCCATGTACTATGTGTGACACTCATGTTTTTGAAAGGATAAAATCCATTTAAAGCCGATCCTAGCCAAACATTCTGAGGGTCCTTAACAAATTCAGGATGTAAACTATCAAATGTCTGCCATGTCGGGGAATCAGCAGGATGTCTCATGTGGCCATCTTTTGTTCGACTTTCAAAATGCTATTTCATATGGCAAGCGATCTTCTTAGACATGAACAATCTTTGCAATCTTGGTTTAAGTGGAAAATACCATAATGTTTTTCGAGCTACCTTTCTTTTAACACCCGTAGGATCTTTGTCAGTAATCTGCCACCTAAACTCCTGAATTTTCATAACCAATATAAAGTGCAATCATTTGGACATGTATCAATTTTTTCATAACCAAGTCCTAACTCTTTCATCAATTTCTCAGCTTCATAGTAAGATTTAGGTATGCCGACCATCGCTTTTGGGAATGCTTCCCTTAATAAGTCCAAAAACATATCAAAAATTTTATTAGTCAATCTCCCAAGACACTTAAGGTGCAACAAACGAATGATAAATGAAAGTTTTGAGAACTTTTCATATCATTCATATAATTTTTATTGGGAATCGTCAATCAACTGATAAAATTTTCCAGCTTGTCCCCTAGCAACTTCCACATCTCTTGGAGAACCAATTATATTATCATGTTCTTGTGGAACTCAAAAACCACCATGAATTAAACTTTGCATGTCATCAATATGGTCTGAAGCTAACGGACAATCATACCTTGAAGGACTCCTAGAAAGTTCTCCATGAGCTATCCACTTAGTGTATCCACGAATGCATCCCTCAACTGTTAGGTATTCAAATGTCTCTTCTTTACTTATAAACACACCGATTTTGTAGCGCTTGCATGGGCATAGTATCATTCCATTTACACTTGAATTTGCAAAAGAAAAGTTCAAGAAAAACTTAAGTCCATCTTGATAGTCTTCACTTACTCTTGACTTGGTCATCCAACTTCTATCCATGTTGTTAAGATAAACTATTCAAAACATCAAAGCAAAAAGATATTGAAAGAAGCGAATGACCCAGTTAGTTAATACTTAGTGTAATTATAAATATTAGAAAATATAATGAAACAAGTTAATTGCAACAACAATAAACAAAAGTTTATCAGATTGAGGCTTAGTACGTACTTCACCAAGATTATGCCAAATTGAGGTTGAAGTACATATGATCTCAAAAATTGAGGCTCAGTACCTCTTTATAATTTGACATAATTCCATGCATATTTAGATGTATTTCGAAAACTTATGTTATTATCATATAATCATAATTAGGTTGAAGTTCAAAACTAAATGGGCTAAACCTCTCCATAAGCTATTCACTAATTGTCTCATAGAATAAATCTCTAATCCATAGCTAAGTATTCAAATGTCCCCAATTTACTCATAAAATAGACCGATCAATTTTTTAAGTGATTAAAAGTTAAGTATTTTTGTACATATGATCTCTAAATTAAAAGAAATGCACAAGAATAATGCATGAAAAACAATTACATCAATGTTATTGTTTAAATCTATCAAATAACTCCATCAATCATGTCCTCATCGGCACTCTGTAGCTAAAGAACATCAGTGGCACTTAATTAGGCAGAATCTTTAAATGCAATAAAATTCAACTAGGCAATATATTCATTTAAGCAAGAGATGACTACCTAAAACACACAAGTAAAATTTCAAGGAGCTATTAATCAGTTATCCTCTCCAGAGACCGCATATGAGGAAAGTGATTCTAATCAGAGTGAGTTTAAAATTGAATTGCTATGTATTTCGACAGTAAATGTAACATTTATATAAACTATACCAGTTGCACAAGTGCAGTGCGGCTCTATTCCTATTACTAGAGTTGATTCTCGTACACACCACTTTAACAAGAATGATAATTACTGAAATAATAGATATTCGCCCAATGACATAAGCCTTCACCACTAAAAGATAGAATAGAAGGAAAAAGTACTCTAAATCAATCATTTGTTTCTTTAGAGAAAGAATATTACCTATTTCAAAATAGAGTCTAAATTACTAGGATAAAAAATACAGTCACATCAAGAAAACAGTCCAATAAAGTTCAGAATGCTCATCATAGTGTCATCAATGTATTCGCTCAAACAATCAAATACGAGAGAAGAAATTCAATTACTATTATTAACAAAGTTAGAAACATTTCCGATACATAACTAATCAATAAAGCCACAGAAATCCGTGTCCTCAATGTGTCACGTAGTATCAAATAGGAACTAAACACATCATATAATTGGTCTTCATTCCTTCTTTTGAGATAAAAGGTAAAACTAATTAAAACCCAAAAGTACAATAATAAATGGAAAAACAAAACATTAAAGGATAAGCTTCTAAAGTATTTTCCTAACTCACAATATTTGGAAGAGGGTTCTTAAATGTTGCTTAAAAAGTCTGACAATTCAAACAAGTTTTCAACACATCGAATCAATTGAAACTGTTTCATCTCATTGCATTAAGAGAAAATCTAGTCTAGTCAATATAAAAAATTAAAAATTGACAACACAAAATGTTCTTAGAATTTCAATCAACTAACAAGCATTAAAATTATCAATTACAGGCTCTTCGAAAGCTCCTTTACTCGATCCAACCACATATGAATATCAATATCAGATTCTTGAACAAACTATCCCAAACACACAGTACTGATATCCAAGAATTTAAGCTTTCAACATGAATTATTCTTTTTAACATAAATTATAGAGGGAAAAAGGGGTTTACAAAAACAATAAGTAAAATGGGAAAAAATCCTCACCTGTTGCAATTGAAGGCGAAAAAATCAAATCGAAACCTTTCAAAAATTCTGACCATTATACGTGGATGTCATGTTAGTTTCAAATGAGTTTTCACATTGGTGGAAAATAGAAGTGTATTGGGGAGACTTTTAGGTTTGGGTGGGAGAGAGAGAGAGAAAAAAAAAATAGAGAGAGCTACATTGAGAGGGGAGAAGGCTAAGTCAAAATTTGTGGCTGAGAAGATAATTTTCATACATTTTTATCTCATGATTTTTTTCTTTTATCTACTTTTTTGTTTTTTTCTTTTATCTATTTATTAAAAGTTAAAACCAACTTGCTCTGAATTAGCAAGGCGGATATTTTATGTTGAAAATCTTGTTAAGACTTTTAAATATACAATAATATGTTATAATTGAATAATTTATTGTGACATTTATGTTTTAGTGTATTAATAGCAGTATTATTAGATTGTTAAGAAAATAATTAGTATTATTGAAAGTGTAGTTATAATAGTCATATCACTGCATTTAATTTGTAGTGCCTTAATAGTATTATTATAGTAGTAGTGATAGGCATTAAAACACTAAATGCCTCAAATGAGCATATTTCAAGACATTTAATTTTTAGTGTCTCAAAATTAATGTAGTTATAGGTCTATTTTCTAGTAGTGAGTCTTTACAATACTTTCTTGATATAATTAGTTTGACATAAGAATAGTTCATTGCATTTCCTGTTTCTTCTTATATCCATGCCCAAGATCCTTCTTGCATCAACTAAGTCTTTCATGTCAAACTGAGATTTAAGCTTGGTTTTTAACCCGCCAATTCGACACATGCTCTTATTAGCTATTAGCATATCATCAATATATAAAAGTAAATAAGTATGTACATAATTACCATCTTTCTCAAGATAAACACAGTTATCATAGTTGCATCTTTCAAGTCCTATACTTATCATTTAGGTATCAAACCTCTTGTACCACTGCCTTGAACTTTGTGTTAGTCCATATAGTGATCTCTTTAGTAAGCAAACCTTGTTTTCATTTCCAGCTTAGATGAATCCCTCTGGTTGCTTCATGTACAGGGTCTCTTGAAGATTTCTATGCAAAAATGCAGTCTTCACATTCAATGCAGTAACTCCATATCATCTTGAGCTACCAATGTCAGTAGTAATCTTATTGAGACGTGCTTTACCACAAGAAGAATATTTCATTATAATTAATACTTTCTCTCTATGTATAACCCTTTGCTACTAATCTTACCTTGAATCTGACATACTCCTTTTCAGCAACCTCAATTTTCATTTTGTAAATCCATTTGCTTCCAATGATCTTAGCATTTACAAGTTTGTTTACTAATTCCCAGGTGTGATTCTACTTAAGGGATTTCAGCTTTTGATTCATTGCCTCAACCCATTTCTCCTTATCGTTGGACTGTATTGCTGCTCTATAATTCTTTGGTTCCTCATCTTCTATTTCTAAAGCCACAGTTAGAGCATAATGAATAATATTTGCTTGTCTATATCTACTAGGAAGGTTGATTTATCTTCTTGGTCTATCTTTTGCCAAGTTATAGTCCCTCAGATCTTGTTGAGGTACTTGATGATCATTTTCAATGTTATCATCTGCAGGAATATCACCATCACTGGTTTGATCCCTTTCATCTTCATGATTTCTGCTTTGAAACTCCACTTGAAGCTGAGTATCTCCATTATCATATTGATCAACTGGAGCTCCATCTGTCTAAATTTCTCCATCATGTTTATAACCCATTACTTTTTCTTTAAACACCACATTCCTGCTAATGAAACACCTTTGAGTGCCAGGTTTCAGGCTCCACATTTTATACCCTTTAACTCCATTAGGATAGCTAATAAAAATACAGTTAATGGCTCTAGCATCTAGCTTATCCTGTTTTATATAAGCACAAGCAAGACATCCAAACACTTTAGATAAGAGTAAGTAGAAGGCTTACCATACCATTTTTCATTTGGAGTTTTGAAGCCTACAGATGATAAAAGACTCCTATTGATTAAGTATGCTGCTGTGGACATAGCTTTTCCTCACAAAGCCTTTGGTAGATTTGTATCTAGTAACTCGTTCTAGAAGAGTTCTATTCATCCTTTCAGCTACTCCATTCTGTTGTGGAGTGGCCACAACTGTTCTATGTCTTGTTATCCTTTCAACCTGTAGAACTCATGAAATTCTTCTGACAAATACTCAATTCCATTGTCAATTCTCAAACATTTCAAGATTTTACCAGTTTGATTTTCTAGCATAGTTAGCCACTCTTTAAATTTTACAAATACTTCACATTTATGCTTCAGAACATATATCCATACTTTCCTAGAGAAGTCATTAATAAAAGACATAAATAATCTACCTCCACCATGTGTTTCTGTCCAAGCTGGTCCTCATAAGTCAGGGTGAACATATTCAAGAGGATTTGAGGTCGTGTGGTTACCTTTTGGGAAACTTGCTTTAGTAGATTTCCCTAGAATGTATTGCTCACACTTATCAAGTTTTGATACTTGAGCATCTCTAAATAACTTTTGTTTTGAGAGCTCATTTAATCTTTTTTTACTGATGTGAGCCAACCTCTTATGCCAAAGTTTAGTTTCTTCCTTACTCATCACTGTTGATACTTCTATTGAGACTGTGTTTCCTTCCAATATGTACAAGCCATTGTATTTTCTTCTTTTCATCACCAACACTTCATTCTTTGTTACAAGAATCTCTTCTTTGTATGTCTTGAATCCATAACATGTAGCATTGAGCAAGCTAAGTGAAATAAGGTTTCTTTTAAGTTGAGGGATATACCATCATACAACTTCAGTCTTATATTTTTAGTTCCTAAAACTCTGCATGAATGATCATCCCCTTGCAGTACCATACCTCCCTTTTCCAACTTTAAATCTAAAAACCAAGATTTAATAGGACACATATGAAAAGAGCATCCAGAGTCAAAAATCCATTCATCCTAATCTGTTTGTTGATAACACACAACTTATCTACACTTTCATATTCCTCCTCAGCAACAATAGCTTGTTGGTTGCCATTGTTAGTTGCCTTCTTTTTCTTCTCAAGAAAGTTCTTCTTGAGATGTCCAGGTTTGTGATAGGAGAAACACTTTCTTGTTTCAGTATACTCAGAACTCTCTTTGTTTCCTTGTCCCTCAAACTTTTGATTGCTTTTCTTGTTTGAATTCTAAGATCCTTTCTTCTTATACTTGACATTTAGACATTCTCTAAAATTTTGATTCTTGGACTCAGATCCATTTGATAGAGCTCTAGTCTTGATTAATTGAAACTTGGACTTATTCTGGTGTTAAGATCTCCATCCTTCCATACACTAGTGCATCTTTAAATGACTGAAAAGATTTTGGCAAGGCATTGAGAAGGAGTAATGCTAGATCTTCATCATTCTGATCTTCTCCAATGTTCTCTAAATCATCTCTGGTTTTATTAAACTCATCCAACTTCTCTAAGATTTTCTTTTCATCTTGGATCTTAAAAGAGTTTAACTTCTGTTTTAAGAATAATCGATTAGCTGGAGTTTTTATCATGTACAAGACATTGAATTTCTTCTAAACCCCCTTTGTTGTGGTCATTGCACACCTCTCTCAAGGCCTTTCCGTTAAGATAAAGGAAAATTGCACTTCTTACCTTCTTGTCCATATCTTTCATCTTCTCAGCATTGACGGATGAAGACTGAACCCTCTCTTCTTGCAAAGCACCTTCTATCCCGTATTGAATCAAGAGGGCTTCCATATGGACCTTCCATAGATTGAATTCTTCGCTCCCAGAAAACTTTTGAACATCAAACTTCATTACACTCATCTTGTTATTGATCAAATTTCCCACAGACGACGCCAATTATTGTGAATCAATCACCTATCACTATTAATTAGATCAATAATACAAGAACACAAACACAAAGAAAAAACTAAGAATGCAGATGATGTGAAGATGAATCAATACTATACATGAACGATGATCAACAGGTAAAAATTTATGGTGGTTTGGCTCACCACATCATTTTACATCCATCGGACGAAGAATCAGATCAATCCACTAAGAAATGAGAAAGAAAATCGATTACAAATTTTGCATGAAAATTGGGATTTTTTGTAAATTCTTAAGAATCCTAAATAACTCGATTTGACTCTAGACTTAAAATTCAATCTCGAAATCTAAACTGAATATACTCATATATATGTTGAACAATAGCCCTAAACTAATTCAAGATCCTCTTTGGATCATGTCAACATTGGCCTTGAAAAAACAAATCTACGCGGCTAGCCCTAATTCTGTTATCCTATTTGGAATGCTAATTTGCAGACTTCGGTTTGACACAATTTAGGTTATTTTTCTTCAATTTATTTTTGGTTTCTTGATCAGCCAATTATTTATGAGTTAATCAAACTTACAACAAGTAATTAAGAATTACAGAAAACTTAACGTCTCATAACTCTATACGTATGTATTTAAAAATTCCCATTTACTGAAATTCTATCATTGTTAATAGATAATTTTATTGAAACGTAGTTAGTCAATGGTCTTTAGTAACCTTTCATTTTTCTTCCTCTACCTTTTGATGAAATTTTATGAATAAAATATTGCAATTAGATTGCATTCTTGAATCTGAAGAACATATTAATTTGTTATGTTTGAACATATGTTACATGTTCCTATCTATACTGAGTATTGATTCTACTAATAAGGGTATGGTTTCAATTAAAGATATATATTATTCAATATAATTTCCAAGGCCTAATGTTTTGGTTGACTCATGGAACATTTAACATACTGAGGAATATGTAATTGAATTCATATCTGAACAAGCCTCTTATGCTGTTGGCACTAAATTCAACCTATTTTTGTACGAAGAAAATGGTAGAACATTGTTTAATGTTTCACCAAATGTGGATCATGCACTTCAAAAATGAAAATTATTGGGGATGTAATCGATATTCTAGATTCAAATCCTTCAAACATTGAAGCTCTTATAGTACTTTAATGTAATTTTCTATAGGGGTGTGTATCGGTCTGTTCGACAATACTACCACAAAATCGAAACTATTATTTTTTAAGAAATCGAATTGAACAGATTATGGTATAGAATCAAACATCAACTGACCCAAATTATTTGATTATATTCAGTTTGACCGTATTTTTGGGTCTTAGGTTCTTATCATTACTATCAAAAAAATCAAATCCAAAAACATAAATAAAATAACATGTTTTGTATTTCGGTTCGATTCCATTTAGGGATTGCCACGCCATCAAAATTAGTTGCACTATATAAAATTCAAATTAAATTAAGGAGTGTAGAAAAAAAATGCGATAATTAGATTGAAAATAACTAGCGTTACTACTTTTAAAAAGAACATAATTAACAATCTATATTATAATAGTAAAGCAGGAAAGTTGGCCAAAATTATAAGAATGCCACTTTTCCATCTAAAAGTCTCATGTCAATAAAAAAATTAAAACAAAATAGTAAATCTTAGTTGATAAGCTATTCCATATTTAAAAAGAAAAAAAGAAATAAAAGATCAATCTTACTATAAAAACTATTATATAATTAAAAGAAAAAAAAAAGAAATAAAAGATCAATTTTACTCTAAAAGCTATTCTATAATCTATATAAGGTTATGAAATGAAAGAGAAAGATACATTTCTCCAATCTATGTAAAACTTTATAAACTTAAAAAATGAAAGAGAAAGATACATTGATTTCTCTCCAATCTTTGTAAAATTAAGAAATGAAGAAAAACAGTGATATCTCAACAAAAGAAAATAGTAAATAATTAGATTTTTCAAATCTATATAAAACTAAAAAATGCAAGAATATATGATTTGCTAAACATTTAAAGTTAGAAAAAATTCTTCTAATTCTTATTATCTCATATTTTCATTTTCAAAGAGATCCCACCAAATTATCTTTGTATACTAAACACAAATTGAATAATGAGAGATACATGAAGAAATAAAGAAAGAAAATGTTGGTCTCAAGTGGTCTTGGAGGTTTGGGGGGTGAATGAACCTTCATCGATTTTGAAAATCTTTTCGAACTTACTATATTGTAAGTTACTTGAACTTACAGCACAGGTTATTACTGCTTACAGTACTAGGATGCAATGATGCACGCTGTAACTCAGAGTTTTTCGCAGTGAAAAATATGTTTTGACTCAAGGCTTGTTTTCTCAAATATGCTTTCTTTTAAAGATTCTTTTATGCTTATGATAGAATAAAGATCGGATGCAGCATAGAAAAAATAAAATGAATAAACACTTATGATTTATAGTGGTTCGAAGGTGGTGTAATCCTTCTACGTTCACTTTACTGCTTCCCCGAGTAGGAACTTCATTAAGCAAGATTGAATTACAAGGTACAACCTAACAAGTTAACACCTACTAGAACCCAGCGTATACACAACAACTGTAAGTTCTAAAGGCAAACCTATATAGGATTTCTAAACTCCCACACAGGGAAATTGTCTATCTCCTAGACAACTAAATACAATCAGCAAGGATATATCCTATCAACTGACGACACCTAAAACAACCTAGCACACAACAAATAGATTAAAGTATATATGTTGTTTCTTCAACTAGTGCAACAAAGTGAACTTCTGAATCATTCTTCGGATCTTTCAAGTTGAAACCTGTTCACTTCACATAGGTCGAGTGACTGAAACTTGTATGGATGTTTGAGAATGTAGCTTGAGAATGCTTGAACTTGTTGAGCGTAAAATGTTTCAGTAGTCAGCTTCAGTATTGCTCGACCTCTATTTATACTTGTAGAAAGACCTCTATTTCGGGTTTTGATCAACGACATGGCTCGCATTTAATGCATCTTGAATTATCTTCTCAAAGCATTCAATGCGGTGGTTGCGGCTCATAGCTTTCTGCAGCCTGTCAGGCCACGTGTCATCTCTATATTGGTTTTGTACCTACAACTTTGATCTTGTCTCAACCGGCTTTAATTATACTTTCTTCGGTCTTAATTTCTCGTGCTATATTTATACTTCCTTGGATTCAAGGCGTTGCTTCTGTTTGTTATGTTCGAGGTTTGTTGGAGTATGCAGCAAGTCTTGGCTTCTACTCTGTATCCTTGATCTTTTTACAGCAACTACTTACTTACAGTACTGCTATATCTTATTCTTATAGTAGTGCTATAACTTCTACTTACAGTGTTACTGTAACTACTTCTTGCAGCGTAATATCTTTTCTTCTTACAGCTGCATTGCAGTAACTTCTTCCTGATACAGTATCTTCTGCTTGCAGCGTTGCTTGTCTTTCTATCTTACTTGCTGTATTACTGCAAATCATACTTACAGTTTCTTCATACTTATATTCTCTTGATGCAGCATGACTTTGTTGAGATCCTCCATCTTTTAGAACCTATATATAGACTCAATCCTAGTATATGATTTCACTTAAACATTATGAAAAATGGGGTACTCAAACTTCCTATTACATAGATGGTTTGTCTCATCAAAATCTAAACACTGAAATCCCAATAGAAAATTATGATGATTGAAATATAAGATTAGAATATACAAAGATTGGTGGCAATGTGAGAGAGTGAAACTAAAAAACACGAATGAATAAAGAAATAAAGAAAGGAAAAAAACAATGAAAAAAAAAGATTTAACAATAATGAGTATTGTTAAAAATAAAATTAACAATAATGAATATTGTTTTTTAATTAAATTAGCCCATTATTACTGTTAAAAATAAAATTAACAATAATGAATATTATTTTTTTAATTAAATTAACCCAAGAAAATGGAAAGATTTATTAAAATTATTAAAACTATATGACAGTTTGTGAAATAACATGTTAATTTATGCAACATTATTATATTATTAAAAATTATCAATATTAATACAGTAAATAATGAACCACACATCGACTACTAATTATAATTAATTATGACACTATTTTTGAATTTTTCCTAAAAGATATAAATAGAATAAAAGAAAAACAAACAATGACATTAATGCTCTTAAATAGTTAAGTATTTCCACTTTCTTTTGTGTTTCCTTTGAAATCATCTCAAAAGATGACCTTCAATCTTTTGCATGGTAGAAAGTCTTTTAAGGCTTCTTTGTTACCAGTCATGTGCCTTGAGCAGGCACTGTCTATATACCATATTTCACTGCTGCATCATGGCATTGAAACCTGCAACAAATTCAAGCAGATTTAGGTAACCATATCTATAAGGGTCCTTTGCGGTTAGTTTCTTTTGGAACCCAAACTTTCTTAACAGAAATGACTTTTCTATTAATATTGTTTATTTTCTTTCTGTAAGCAGTTTTGTTGAAAAACTGCTTGTTAAATATGTGTGCAGAGACTATATGTGTGCTACCACCACTTTTATAGTGTGGTCTTCCACCATACTTCCCTAGAGTATGTCCTCTTTGAGGTTTAGACGTGAGAATCTTAGTATTGGTGGGGTAAGAATTTTTGTGCTGCAACTTTGTGAGTTGTTGTATCTTCTTGCTGCTTATAGCAAATTGCTTCTGCTGCAACCAGCTCTTATACACAGACTTACTTCCTGTTGTTGAGCACAGGGGTTTTTTTCCATTGTCCATTGGTGTATGTTTGTTCAAGGTCTCTTCAGAGTTACTTAGTAACTCATCCTTCATTGGAGTTTCAGCTTGAACAAACAACATAAATTTGGATAAGCTTGCTGTATCACGAGAGGTATGAGCACTGTATCCTAGGCTAGTTTTCTCAAATGGACTCTTGGCCATCATCAGACACTCTCTTACGTCTTTAACTGATTTACTGAAGATTCTAATCGTTGATTGTAAGTTTTCCTTCTTATGCTCTAGCTTAGTGACTAGCAGATTGAGCCTTGAGACCTCCTTCTGAAGCTTGCTGCATCTTGAGTTGTCGGACTCAAATGCTGATAGCATCTTTGCTAAATCAATGTTTTTGCTTCTTAGGTTCTCATTTTCAAGCCTCAGCTCCTCATGAGTTGAGTTTATCTGCTCAAAGTTACTAATGATTCTTTTGAGAGAATAGATCATGTTCAACTCCTCTTTTTCAGGTATAAATAGAGGTTGATAAGTTATCTGATCATCTCCACTGTCTTCGTAGTCCTTTGCCATTAGGCACATTAATGTTTTTTTATCTGAGGATGAGGTTTCACTGTCACTATTAAAGGATTCTGCAGTTTTCAGCATTTCCTTGGAGACTGTTATATCTTTAGCTTTCTCAATTTCTCCAAAGAGAGCTCTTAGTTTCTGTCTATCATTTCTCTTTTTCTCTTTCATCTGGTCTCTCTCCCCTTCAGGATACTCGTGGACCGTTGGGTGTGGACAGCTTCTTGCATAGTGTCCAGGCTTCCTACAATTGTAGCACAAGTCAGAATTATTTGCATAGTGTCCAGGCTTCATACTGAGGTGAATGATGACTTCTTCTGAAATCACTTATGTTGTTGTTTTTCATGAATCTTTTAAATTTTTTTAGGAGTAAGGTCATGTCTTCTTCTGCATCATCTACAGACAGCTCAGTCTGTTTACTGTAACTTACAGTTGTTGTATCTTTAGGACTTTTTGCTGTTAAGGCAGTGACCTTGGAGCTCGACTTTTCAACCTATTTTTTTCTTCTGTTGATGTCATACTCAAATGCTTTGAGGTCAGAAAAGAGGTCGAATGAGCTCATGGATTTCAAATCCATTGAAACTCTTATAGTTGTTGTCTTGCTATCCCATTTAGTTAGAAGAGCTCTTAGTACTTTCATGTTCTTCTCCTTCTAAGTATAGTGCTTGCCTGGAGCTTTAAGTTCATTCACTACTGAAGTGAACCTTAAGTCCAGCTGCTCCAGAGTCTCTTCATTCTTCATTTCAAAGTGCTCAAATAGTTGTGTAGCGTTGGAGATTTTGTTATCTTTTGTGACTTCTATACCCTAACAAATTTGCTCAAACTTTTTCCAATCTCCTTGGATGTCTTGCATGACTTGACCTTGCTGGAGGTTCCTTTATCCAAGGTTATGAATAGTGCATTCTTAGCTACATTGTCCAAGTTGGCTCTCTTCCTATCTTCATTGATCCATTCCTATCTAGGCTTGATCAGGAAATTTGGTGGTAGAGGTGCTCCTTCCTCCAAATCCCTTCCTAGCATATGATTCACCTTTGTAGGAATGATTGGTCCTTCAGTGATGACTGTCGACATTTCATCATTTATCATCTATATTCTTATCTTCTAGTCATTGTATTCTTTTATGAGCTTATGGTTTGAAGAATCCATGATATTTTAGAAAAATGAATTTTTCACAAAGATGTAGAGAAAACAGCGAGCACAAGATTAGATCTGGGTAGGTGACCAAATAAGTTGATTCTTAACCCAACTAGCTTTGATACCACTTGTTGGTCCCAAGTGGTCTCGGAGGTTTAGAGGGAGGGGGGTAAATAAACCTTCGTCAATTTTGAAAATATTTTCGAACATGCTACACTGTAAGTTACTTGAACTTACAATACAGAATGATACTACTTGCAGCACTAAGATGTAGTATGTTGTATCTTAGAGTTCTTTGCAGCGAAAAATTATGTTTTGACTGAAGGCTTATTTTCTTAAATATGTTTTCTTATGAAGAATCTTTAATGTTTAAGACAAGAGAAACACAAGATGCAACACAAATAATATAATGGGATTAAAACACTTATTGTTTATAGTGGTTCAAAGGTGGTGTAATACTTCTACGTCCACTCTACTGCTTCTCTGAGCAGCAACTTCGTTAAGCAAGATTGATTTATAGGGTATCACCTAACAATCTATCAACCTAACAAGTCAACACCTAGTAGAACTCAGTGTATGCACAACTTGCTGCAAGTTCTAAAGACAAACTCACTTAGGATTTCTAAACTCACATACTGGGAAGTTGACTTTCTCCTAGACAACTAAATACAATCAGCAAGGATAAATCTAATCAACTAACGACACCTAAAACAACCTAGTACACAGTAAATAAATGAAAGTATATGAGTGTTATTTCTTCAACTGGTGCAGTAAAGTGAGCATCTGAATCCTGTTCGGATCTTCAAATTTATAGTTTGTTCACTTCACTTAGGTCGAGTGACTAAAACTTGTAAGGATGCTTGAGAGTATAGATTGATAACGTTTGGTCTTTTTTTAGAACAAATGTTTCAGTAACCAGCTTCAGTGCATCTCGACTTCTATTTATACTTGTAGAAAGAAATCCGTTAAAGGAGATATCTCTTATTTGAAATTAGGGTTCTGATCAAAGGCATGGTTTGCATTTAATGAGTTTTGACTTATCTTCTCAGTGCATTCAATGCGGTGGTTGTGGCTTGCAACTTTCTGTAACCTGTCAGGTCACATGTCATCTCTGTATTGGCTCTACAACTGCAACTTTGATCTTGTCTCAACCAGCTCTATTTAAACTTGCTTTGATTTTTGTTCCTCGTACTGCATTTATACTTCCTCGGATTGTAGGGCGTAGTTTCTATTGTAGTGTCCGAGGTTTGTTGGAGCATACAGTAAGTCTTAACTTCTGCTCTGTATCCCGAAACTTCTTACAACAACACTAACTTAATGTACTGTTGTAACTTATTCATGCAGTGATGTTGTAACTTCTACTTGTAGTGTAGCTTCATTTACTTCTTACTAGTGTATTGTTGTGAAATCTGCTTACAGTTTCTTCATACCTTTTCTTCTTGATACAACACGACATTGTTGTGATCCTCCATCTTTCAAAAGCTTTAATTACAGACTCAATCCTAGTCTATATGGTTTCACTTAAACACTATGAAAAATGAGGTACTCTAACTTTCTCTCACAATGTTGGTTTGTCTCATCAAAATCTAAACACTGAAATCCCTACAATATTTCAACGGATTTTGGCAAGGGCTGTGATGGAATCTTACCCCATCCTTGGAAGCTTCTGTGAACATTATAAACCGGAGACGTTCTTTAATCAAAACATTTATGTTTATGAAGAGATGGTTATTGAATTCTATTCCACACTCAAGATCGCAGTGAATGGCAAATTATCAGAGTTAGAATAATTTTTGCATATTATTATATTTATTGGAAATATTCAGAGTTAAAAAAACCCCTAAAATTAGAATACGTAAATGGGGAAATCGATCCCCTTTCTTAAAATCTTGAATGTTAATTTGCAATTGGTTAATGAATTATTGCACTAGAGTTGATGGATTTTATTGTTTATTAAGTACTATGTAGGTATATTAATTTGGAAATAAATATATTTTTGAATTTTTTTTTGAAATTTAAAATTTAAAATTTTTGATTATGAATATTCGAATATGATTAAGAAATTAGAGCTTCTAATTTTGGATTAGAGATTTCAAAGATTTAAGATTTATATACTAAATTATAAATTTTATTTTTGATAGAAAATTCAACAAATGAATTGCAATATTTGTTTTTGTGTTTGGAGAACATTACCAAAATGTAGATATTTCATATTTTTCTACCCAAAATTCTCATACTAACTTATAAAAATATTATAAGTTTGTGAAATGCGATGCTAAAAAAGGTCTTACATACATAGCAGTTGAACTTTTGAGTTTATTGTTTTCATTTTATTGTCGACCAGTAGTTGTCGATTTTCTTAGCATAATATCATCTAGTTATGGTCGAATATGAGTGATTTTCTTCATGAATTTTTGAATAACTATGTCTATACAAAGGCTTGTGTTGACACCAACTGAAACCACGATTCACTTTGCAAGCTAAGATAGAACCTATGTACGAAAGATTGTAAATCTAGAAATTAAATTACAAGTAAACAAGTACGAAACAATGTTAATTTGCAAAGAAATAACATTGAGGTGAATACGAAAGCTGTCCAATCACAAATGCATTACACAATTCAATAACATTGAATATGAAAGTGAAGATTGATTCCAACATGAAAACCATGTAAAATCTCAGATAAGGATCTACATATGTCATCTATTTATGTGGGTGACAAGGTCTACGAGCGGAGGCTCTTGCAAAGGACTCAGGTGCATCATCAACTTCGATATTTAATATTCGATACGCCCCAACAATGGATGGCCACACCACGGACATGTCCAAAGCGTCCTGGTTGTGCTTGTAGCACTGATGTACTCTTACTGGATGATTCATGGCGTCCCTTATCATGTCCCAAGGTTGAGGTCTGTTATGCCGTGAGGTAGTCGCAATGGCCGTCAAGCTATTGATAGGATTCTAGATAATGGGATGTGAGACATTTTTTATACCATGTCATGTAGTTAGGCACCGTCTGCCAAGGTGGATGGACAAGGGTACCTCTAGATGCCCGGTCTAAGACGTGACTCCTCCACATGCAAAATTATTGGCCCAACACATTGTAGATCACCCAGTACTTCTAACCAGTGGCTTCTCGACGTATATAACTAGGCACGAGCGGCCAATCGGGGATGGTCTGGATATAATCAAATTGACGGAGCACTCTATCTGGATGATATGGCTTGATGATGTCGAAAGTACGAATACGCCCGTGGTAGAAGATGACCTCATCACAAGGATATGCGTGTCTCAAGGTTGAGTGTAAAGGGGATATAATTGGTGAACTTTGAAGAATTTAGAGAAAACCATGCACTAACACTAATCTCGTGCACGTGTATGTTGTCCAACTCCTCTTGGAAGACTAATGTACGTTCCAACATACCTGCACAACGTCTTATATGGATCCACCTCAGAGCAAATGGATCACCCTCCTTGTATCAGACATTATGAGTGGGCCGTGCAAAAGGAAAGTACTTGTAGATCCAAGCCTGCATTATAAGAATACATAAATAAGTTAATATTCCAAAAAAATAAATATAGTCTAGTTTTACAGGTACACATAGTTGTATAATGTATGTATGTACTAACATCAAATAACCACATATTTGACGCATACTATTGCAAGATAGAAGCCCCAATTACCGGTAGAGGTATCCAAGCGCAACAGCTCCCCAAGCATATTGATGGATCCGATCGAGCCTATCCAAGAGGCGTAGAATCTTCGTGTCCACATGAGTGCCAGTCTTGTCAGTAAAAATTGTGTATTTGAGCACAAACTATAAGTATGTACGCACAACACACTTGCATCTCTTAGGATCATCGCTATGGACGTCCTAGCTGAACCATGCTCTAAGCCACTTAAGTTTTACAGAAGAACCCCGTGGACGGCCTCTTGTCCTCGGCATATGGCACGCTCAATAGTCTACTGATCATTCTTCCTAGTCTCTCAATTAGACCGCTCATTTCCTCGGTGACCACCGGTAAGCTGCTCACGGGCAACCCCATCAAACACGGGATGCTATCCAATGTGATAGTCATTTCACCCCATGGCATGTAAAATGAGTTCGTCTCTGGTTGTCAACGCTCAACGAATGCATAGATTAAATTCTTGTTTGGCATCTTGTTAGAGATATCTCAAATCAACAATTTTGAACGTTTGAAGCAAACTAGTGATTTCTGCAGAGGGCAGTGAGCCGAAGATAAGCAGGAACTTTTTATTAAATAAAAAATTGATTATAGAAAAATAAAATTATATTAAATATAATTCATTTAAAGCACCATATAAAACATTGATTTTTTTCCCTATTTTAATATATTAGATTAGATAAGCATGATTTTTTCATTAAATAAAAAATAAACAAAAAAGTGAAAAAAATAAAAGAAAATGAAAGGTAAAAATTCACTAATTATAGTTGGTAAAAATAAAAGAAAATAAAAAATTTAGATTAAATAGACCCCAATTGAATAGTTTAGGGTACATTGAAAAGCAGTCAAAAAATTCTTGCAAACCCATCAACCTATGACCCATACTTCGCACTTCACATATAAATTTGTGGATATGGGTTTGGTTAATGGGTAAAAAAGACCCATCTTACCAAAATCATCCATGAGACCGTCTCACGTAAGTTTTTGTGAAATAATATAATCAATTTTGAAAACAATAAAATAAAATTTTAGAATTTAGATTATTTTAAAACTAAAATTGATAAATTGTTCAAATCTTTGAAAAAATTAATTAAATCTAAGAACCGTAAATTTACAATTTAAAAAAAATAAAGTGAAAGTTTATAATATATATATGTATACAATTTAAAAGTTTATTAGAAAAATCCACAATTATGTTTTAAGGTTTAAACTATTCATTTGATAATATTCAAATATGGAGGATAATTAAATAATATTTATTATTTTTAATTATGAAATCCTCCTCTATCTCTTTCGGGTCAAGAGCCCATTCTCCCCCCTTCTTCAAACTGAATTGAAATCCACAATTCGATATTAAAGAAAAAAGCCCTAGCCGTTTATTTGCAAACCCACCGTCGCACCCAACCGTCTTCTTCACTATATCTCTGCCATTTCTGTACCGTCTCTATCTCTCTCTCACTCTTTTTCTTATTTTACTAATTGAGGACAATGAGACATGATGGCAGAAGGGTGGTGTTGAAAGTGGTACTAATAACTGCATCTTGGTGATTCTCGATTTGTTATGTCGAGGCTTTTTTTTGGACCTCTGTGCGCCTCTCGCTTTGTCTCTTTGTGTCTCTGTGTGCCTCTTTTTTTTGTTTATTTTCTCACCAAAATCATCCTTGTCAGTTCCTTAGGATATAATGATCCAGTTGATATATTGATGCCTTTGGAGAAGTCTGGATTTTGGGAAAGAGTGGTAAGTGACTTTTACTTTATCATTTACAACATAGAAAATGTTCTGAAACGTATTTTGAGGCATTCTGCTATGTTGGTGCATTGGAAGATGAGTGTTGCTTATGTTGTTTTAAATATTTTATTTTAAAAAGATTGCTGAATTAACCAAACTTGCATCTACTAAAAAGATTGCTTCTGAAGATTTCTTAGAAGTTTGTCAAACATTAAAAAAGGTCTCCTATTATTTTTGCAGTGTGCATAATTTATCCAAAATTTACTAGACTTACATAAGCCATATTTTTATGCTGTTATCTTACTTGAGTATTTGTTGTTGTCTTTTCTTCAAATTACAAGATTCATTTGCACATTGAGATTTGTCTCTAATCTGTGCTGATAAGGTTTGTTATGAAAATTGTGGACTTTATTTTTTAACTTATGCAATGTTTGTTACAGCTAGTGAAAAAATGAGTACAAAGTAAAAATCCCCAATTCAAATATGAAAAAAACCTATAAAATAAAAGCAATTCAACTCTCCCTCCACATGGACCGCACCATCGCTGCCGTCACCACCGTTTCTACCCTCATCGTCATCCCTCGTTGTAGGATGTCGTCGTCTAGGACAGCAGCTGGTGTGATTTGTGATGTGCTTTGTGATTGTGGATGAGATGCGATATTGAAAACCGCTTAGAGAAATGAGAATCCAGGTAGAAGATTCTATGGATGTAAATATTGGATGGTTAGTTATTCATTTTCCATATTATATGTTCTTATACCTAGATGTATTTTTTATGTCATTTCGACTTTACTTTTTTTTTTCGACAACCACGAGGAGATGTGTGTTGTTTTTGTAAATGGTTAGATCCTGAGTTATCTCCAAGAGCAATCAAAGCAACTCGGTCTTTGCAGGTGTGAAAGCGTGAAATTTTTCTTAAGATTGCACTAATTGCATCATGGATTTTATTCTTATCAAAGTGGTTGCATAAGTAGAACTGAATTACTGTTGTTTTTTTGAATAAAAAATTAGAATGCTAGTAAGAATTGTTTGTCTTGCTTGGAATTGAACAATCCAAATAAACCACTCAAATATATATAGGCCAGACCATAAAGGATAGAGCTTTACCTCTATGAGTTGTTTAATAAATCCATGGAAATAAAATTTTGTATAGCTGTTTATGTGGAAAATTGAATTCTGGAGAGGGTGGAGGACGTTTCTATGAAATTTGATTTATAGAGCATTAAGTTGTATAATGTTTGATACAAGAAATATAAACCACTTGATCTGATGTGGATCCAAAGAGCTAGAAGCAGAGGGACCATAGATCGAGTCTTCATCCTTCACAAGATCATAGACAATCTTCCAATGCACAACATAAGTATATATTAACTATATATTCTTCAATCTCGAAATGGTTAGCATTTTTCGTAGTTTGCGTTAGAACAAGACTTAATGATGTCTAGGTTAATTGGATGTCGTACTTGGGTGTGCGAGACAATTATCCCCATTATGAGGTCACGTTCTTCCATGGTTGTATTTGTGCGTTTGGTGTGGTGGAGTTGTTGGGATTTCAGTGTATAGATTTTGATGAGACAAACACATATGTAATAGGAGGTTTGAGTACCCCATTTTTCACATTGTTTAAGTGAAACATAGACTAGGATTGAGTCTATAGTTATAGGTTCTGAAAGATGGAGGAGCTCAATAAGACCATGCTGCATCGAGAAAATGAAAGTATGAAGACGCTGCAAGAAGTGAATGCAGTAATGCAGTAAGTAAGAAAGAATGGCAAGCAGTGCCACCGCAAGTAGAAGATACAGGTTGCAGGAAGAAGTCTCTGCAACACAGCTATAAGAGAAACATAATCTACGCTGTAAGAAATGGTGACTACAACACTGCAAGAATAAGTTACAGTAGTGTTGTATGGAAAAAGTGCTACAAGTTCATCGAAGATACAGCTGCACTGTACAGAAGGAGGTGCTATAAGAAGGCCAATGATACATAGTAAAGACCATGACTTGCTACATACTAAACAAACCTCATCTATGTCAAATAGAATCAATATCCTGCAATCCGAGAAAGAATAAATGTAGTATGAGGAACGAAGAATGAAGCAAGTATAATTATAGTCCTTCGAGAGAAGATCAAAGTTACAGATACGGAGCTAATGCAAAGACAACACGTGGCCTGACGGGCTACAGAAAGCTGCGAGCTACAACCACCACATTAAATGCTCTGGGAAGAAAAGTCAAGGCACATTAAATGCAAGTCGTGCCTTTGATCGGTATACATTATTTAAATGAGAGATATCTCTTTCAACAGATATCTTTCTACAAGTATAAATAGAAGTCGACCTATACTGAAGGAAACTACTGACTAACTGATAAGCCGAACAATATACGCTCAAATAAGCTCACGTTTTCAAAGCTACATTCTTATTCTAACAGTTTTCAGTCACCCGACCTTAGTGAAGTGAACAAGTTCAAGCTGATAGAACCAATGAAGGATTCAGAAGCTCACTTCACCGCACCAGTTGAAGAATCAATCTTTTATATACTTTAACCTTGTTGTTATGTGCTTAGGTTGTTTAGGTGTCGAACAGTTTATAGGATTTATCCTTGCTGTTTGTATAAGTTGTCTAGGTGATAGGAAATTTTCCTGTGTGGGAGTGTGAAATACTATGTGGGTTTGCCTTTAGAACTTGCAGTTGTTGTGTGTACGCTGGATTCTAGTAGGTGTTAACTCATTGGGTTGATAGATTGTTAGGAGAGTCGTGTAAATCAATCTTGCTTAATGAAATTTCTGCTTGAGGTAGCAGTAGAGTGGACGTAGAAGGATTACACCACCTTTGAACCACTATAAGCCATAAGTGTTTTTATTGCTTCGTATATCTGTGTTGCATTCTGTATATCCATCTTGTCATAAGCATAAAAACATCTTTAAAGGAAAGAGCATATTTGAGAAAACATTCCAGTTTGTGTATTGTTGATAATACAAGTGCGATTACAATTACCCATAATCCAGTATTTCACTTAAGAACAAAGCATATCGACATCAGACATCACTTCATAAGAGATCATGTGGAAAAGAAAGATGTTGTGCTTGAAAAAGTTTATACAGATCTCCAGCTGGCTGATATATTCACTAAACCCCTATGTGAATTAAGGTTTTCTATGCTAAGAAATGAGATGGGAATTCTAAAGTTATGAGTGGAAAAAGAAGTTGCAGAAGTTTAGGGGAAATCTCTGCAACCTTGCGAGAAGTTGTAAGATTCGTGCTGTAAGTTGCGACTTCATACAACACTGGGCTGAAACAGTGCTGCATATTTATTTCTTACAGCATGTATAGTAAGAAGGCGAAGTAAGCAGTAGAAGGTTACAACATTTATTTCTAAGAGTATTTAATACTCTGCAACCTCGTACAAGGATACTGCAACCTTAAAAAGATAATAAATTAGGTTGCAAAACGCATGTTTTTCATCGTATTTAATGCAACTCTGCACCTTCGGAATTTGAAAAGATGCGGTCAGAGGCCATAACTGCTAAGATTTGATCCTTCTGCCTTTTTATAAGGACCGTAGAATCAATTCTCATCTTTTAATCTTAACCGTTGATCTTACTACACGTCCCTTAAACTTTTCATTTGATACTATAACCATATCATTCGAAATCATTTTCCTAAGTATCAATCACAGAGAGAAGCTCTCATCTTTCAAAATTTTCTAAGTCTCTCAAAACCCTCATACATTCAAACAACAATGGCTTCCAGACAAACGATAGTTCTTGAAGGTTGTTTGGTTAACCAGGAGCATGTTTATGCTTCTGGGATGTATGACAATTCTATCATCTACTGTATCTTCGACGCACTGGAAATGACCCAAATTCTAGGGCTTCTAATCACAGTTTATGTCGGATTCTCCATAGAATTTGTTTAGAGATTCTACTTCCTTGAGAGGAGATCCGAGGAGAGAAGAAACTCAATTCTCTTCAGGATGGATGTAGATGATGAGGAGAGATCACTGTCCATTAGTGACGTTGCCGCCGTCTTTAGTATTTTTTCAGAAGGGTTGTCCTTAAGTTAGCTCTTAACTTATGGGGAAGACATCTCTCAGGAGATGTGGGATCTCTTCCGAGTAAGAGATGTCGGGGTCGATGTGAAGAGAAATGCCCTGAAGAAACTCTTCAAACCAAAGTTTGAGTTTCTTCATGATATTTGTGCATTCTTCATTGAAGGCAGAACATGGAGTTATGACAAGTGTACAGATCTCTGCTTCCGAATTATGTCTGCCATTATGGACTGAGAAAAGATGAATTGGGCCAAGTTCATCTTGAAGCGGATATGGGATGAGGTAGAGAAGAGCACTACACGAAGGAGTTACGGCATCACCATCTGCTCCCTTCTCTGCAGGCTAGGTCTACAGCTTGCTGCTCTTACCCCCATCCCCATTGGAAAATATCTTGGGAAGAAGAAGAATGGCAAAATCCTGAAGAAGGGTGCTACTAGTACAGCTGCTGCTGGGGTTACACGGAAGAAAACCAAAGACAAAACAACTGCAATCTTGGCCTGTTAGGATTTCAATGTTTAGATTTTGATGACACAAATCACATATGTAATAGGAAGTTTTGATTACCCCATTTTTCACGATGTTTAAGTGATCATAGACTAGAATTGAGTCTTGTGTTAAGTGCTAAAATGGAGGTTGAACAAGGATAAAACTGCATCAACGCTGTTAAGAAAAGGTATCGCTGCAAGAAGGCAGGATACAGTATTGCTGCAAGAAGGCAAGATACATCATAGCTGCAAGATGAAAGATACAGCAACGCCGTAACAGGACAGAGCATCTCTACAGTAAAAAAGGAAAAAACGGCATGCAGCATCGCTGTAAGAAAAGGATACAGAAGTACTGCAAAAAGAAAAGGATACAACAGGACTACCAAAAGATACTGCAACCAGGTCTAAGTTACCGCAACACTGCAAGAAAGTATCAGCTGCATGAAGACCTAGAATACAGCGCTAAGCTTATAATACTTATAAACCATTCAGCACCAATTACAAAATGAAGTATCCTGCAATCCTAGAAAGGATAAATGCAGTACGAGGAATGAAGACTCATGCAAGAATAAATAGAGCCATTCTAGAAAAGATCAAAGTTGCAGACACGGAGCCAATACGAAGATGCCACGCGGACTGACGCGCTGCAGAAAGCTGCGAGCCGCAACTGCCGCATTAAATGCTCCAAAAAAAAAGTCAAGTCGCATTAAATACGAACCATGCCTTTGGTCAGACTACTTCAAATTCGAAAGAGAGATGTCTCCTTCAACGGACATCTTCTCCTACAAGTATAAATAAAGGAAGAGATACACTGAAGCTGGTTACTGAAACTACTGATTAACTGAACCATTTATGCAAAGTTCACAGAGCTTACAAGATCTAAGTATTCAAGTCTACAATCAGTTTCAGTCACTCAACCTCCCAAAGTGAAGCAAGTTCAAGCTTAAAGTTTTCTCAAGGATTCAGAAGCTCACTTCGAAGCACCAGTTGAAGAAAAATCTTTTTATCCTTTTAACCTTGTTGCTGTGTGCTTAGGTTGTTTTAGTGGTGTCGAACAGTTGATAGGAGAGATCCTTGTTGTTTGTATAGTTGTCTAGAGTTAGGCAGCTTCCCTGTGTGGGAGTGTGGAACCCTGTGTGGGTTAGCCTTTGAAGTTTGCAGTTGTTGTGTATACGATGGACTTCAGTAGGTTGTTACTTTGTAAAGTTGATAGATTGTTAGGGGTGTCCTGTAATTCAATCATACTTAACAAAGTTCCTGCTCGAGGAGCAGTAGAGTGGACGTAGAAGGATTATACCACCTTTGAACCACTATAAACCATAAGTGTTTATTACTTTTTATCTGTGCTTTAATCTTCTATTTCTTGTTTGTATCATTTGCATAAAACGTTTTCTGATAAAAGCATATTTGAGAAAATCAGCCTTGTGTTATAAAAGTTATTTTTCCGCTGCGTATAAAACTCCAAGTTACAGCGTGCAGCACTGTATCCTAGTGCTGTAAGCAGTAACTATCTGACGCTGCAAGTTCAAGTAACTTACAGAGCAGAACGGTTTGTTTAAAGATTTGTAAAATCGACCAAGGTTCATTCACCCCCCCTCTGAACCTCGGACACCACTTGGGACCAACAAGTGGTATCAGAGCAAGTTGGGTTAAAAACCAACTTATCTGGTCACCTACCCATATCCACCTTTGTCTCGCTGTTTTCTCTGCATCTAAACTCATTCTTATAGCATATCATGGATTCCTCGAATCACAAGTTACCTATGTTTTCCATAGAAGAATATGACGACTGGAAGATAAGAATGCAGGCACATCTATCAGCCATGAATGACGAAATGTGGATGGTCACCACCGAAGAACCAATAATCCCCACAAAAGTCAAACCAAGACTTGAATGGAACAATGAAGATAGGAAGAGAGCTAACTTGGATAATGTGGCCAAAAATGCTCTATTCATCACTTTGGATAAAGGCATCTTCAGCAAGGTCAAAACTTGCAGAACATCTAAAGAAATATGGGAAAAACTGGAGCAAATATGTGAAGGGACTGAGCTTACCAAAGACAACAAAATCTCCAATGCTACCCAACTATTCGAGCTCTTCGAAATGAAAAATGAAGAGACTCTTGAGCAACTAGACTTGAGGTTCACATCCATAGTGAACGAACTAGAAACTCTGGGCAAACACTACACTCAAAAGGAGAAAAACATGAAAGTGTTGAGAGCCCTACCCGCGGAGTGGGACAGCAAGACCACTACCATGAGAGTGTCAATGGACCTGAAATCCATGAAGACATTCGACCTATTCTTCGACCTCAAAGCGTTCGAGTATGACATTAACAGACGGAGAAAGGAGTCCGAAGAGTCGAGTTCCAAAGTTACAGCGCTGACTGCTAGAGACACCAAAGATACAACAACCGCTAGTTGCAGTAAACAGAATGAGGTTACAGCAGAAGTTGCTGAAAAGGACATGGCGCTTCTCCTAAAGAAATTCAGGAGATTCATGAAGAGCAACAATAATAGCAACAACACCAACCTCAACAAAAAGAATGACTTCAGAAGAAGTCATCCACCTCTTCAGGTATCCTCTTCTCCACAGTCAAATACAGGAAATATTGACTTGTGTTATAACTGCAAGAAACCAGGACACTATGCAAGTAATTGTCCATATCCAACCATGCACAAGTATCCTGAAGGAGAAAGAGAGCAGATGAGAGATAAAAGAAGAGAGGAAAGGCACAAGCTTCGAGCTCTCATAGGAGAGATGGAAAAAGTAAAGGATACAGTAGTTCCGAAGGAAGTACTGAAAGCTGCAGAGTCCTCTGACAGCAACACTGAAACCTCATCCTCTGATGAAGAAACACTGATATGCCTGATGGCTAAAGATTACGAGGACAGCGAAGAAGATGAGGTAATCTATCAACCATTGTCCATACCAGAAAGTGAGGAGCTGAACATGATCCACTCCTTAAAAAGGATCATGAGTGACTTCGAGCAGATCAACTCAATTCATGAGGAACTGAAGGTTGAAAATGAGAATCTAAGAATCGACAATGAGATCCTCAAGAGCAAGAATATTGACATTGCCAAAATGCTCGCTGCTCGAGAGTCTGATAAATTGAAATGTAGTAAGCTGCAACAAGAGGTCTCTAGATTAAATCTGCTGATCACTAAGCTAAAATCTGAGAAGGAAAGCTTGCAGTCCACGATAAGCACTTTCAGCAAATCATCAAAGGACGCAAGAGATTGCATAAATCAAAATAGAAACCCTTTGGAAAAATCGGGTATCGGTTACAGCAATCACACCCTCAGGATACAACAAGCATATCCAAAGCTGTAAAATTTGTTCAAGCTGAAACCCCAATGGAGAAGAAGTTACTAAGTGACTCTGTGAAGATCTTGAACAAAACAGCAATGATGGATAAGGGGAAGAAACCCCGGTACTCAACTGCAAGAAGTAAGCCTGTATCTAAGAACTGGCTGCAGTAGAAGTCATCTGTTGTATGCAGCAAGAGGATGCAGCAACCAACTAAGTTGCAGCATAGAAGAAACTTTCCCACCTATACTAAGACTTAAATGTCTAAACCTCAAAGAGGATATACTCAAGAGAAGTATGGTGGAAGACCACACTACAAAGGTGTAGGTATCACACATGTTGTTAATGCACACACTTATAACAAGCAGATTGCTAGGACAACTGCATATACTCAGAGAACCAACAAATCTTATAGCAAAACGATGACTGTTAAGAAAGTTTGGGTTCCCAAGCAACTAACCCCAAAGGACTCGTACAAATATGGGTACCTAAATCTGTCTGAATTTGTTACAGGTTTCAGTGCCAGGTTGCAGCAGTGATGTATGGTATATTGACAGCGGCTGCTCAAGGCACATGACAGACAGTAAAGATTCTCTGAAAGACTTTCAAGAATGCAAAGGACCAAAGGTCATCTTTGGAGATGATTCCAAAGGAAGCACAAAAGGAAGTGGATGCCTAGTCAAAGGAAACATAAAAATCAAGGATGTATCCTATGTAAAAGAACTCAGATACAACCTTTTGAGCATCAGTAAATTCTGTGACAAAGGATACACAGTGGAATTCAACCTCAACAAATGCTTAATCAAAGACAGCACCTCAAATGAAGTCAAGCTTACAGGAACAAGGAGAGGAAACATTTATCTAGCTGATTGGAACCTCTCTACTCAACCTACATGCTTCATTGTGAAGAGTCCACCAGAACTGAGCTGGTTGTGGTACAAAAGGTTAAGCCATCTAAACTTCAAAACTATCAACAAGCTAGCAAGAAAAGACCTTATAAGAGGATTGCCAAACGTAGCATACAAGAAGAAAAATATTTGTGGAGCTTTTCAGAAAGGAAAACAAGTTAAGAGTTTATTCAAAGACAAGTCTCAAAAGTCATCTCACAGGATCTTAGATCTTCTACACATGGACCTTTTTGGACCAGTAGAACCAGTAAGCTTGAGCGGGAAGAAGTACTCTCTGGTAGTTGTAGATGACTACTCCAGATACACCTGGACGATCTTCCTTGCAAAGAAATCATAAACTCAAGACAAGCTACCTAATCTCATGAAGAAGATCCAGAATGAAAAGAGCTTGAGTATTGTGAAGATTAGATCAGACAGAGGAACTGAGTTCACAAACAAATTCATTGAGAAATTCTGTTCTGATAATGGTATTCGACATGAATACTCTGCTGCAAGAACACCTCAGCAGAATGGTATAGCTGAAAGGAGGAATAGAACCCTCAAGGAAGCAGCAAGGACAATGATAGTAAAAGCAGAAGTACCCAAGAGATTTTGGGCTGAAGCAACGAATATTGCTTGCTACACACAGAATAAATGTCTAATCATTAAAGATCTAGACAAAACGCCTTACGAAATCTGGAATGGATATACTCCAAATATCTCTTATCTGCATATCTTTGGATGCAGGTGTTATGTTCTCAACAATGGAAATGAGCATCTAAAAATGTTTGATGCTAAATCAGACGAAGCAGTATTTCTAGGTTACTCCGCTGTAAGTAGAGCCTTCAGGGTATTCAACAAAAGAACCTTGGTGGTTGAAGAATCTATTCATGTGGTGTTTGATGAACCACACTGTGACACCAGGAAGTTGAAAGAGCCACCTGAAGAGATAGCTCAAAGGAAAGAGAATGTTGTACCTTATATAGAAGGAGTTCTGCCTACAGAAGAAGACAAAGAAGAGGAAGTTGCATCTTTGGATGTAGCAGATATTCTTACAGCAGGAGAACCTTCTACATTACAGCAACAAGAAGAACAACCCAGACAAGAACATGTTTTTGAACCTGATAGGACATGACTAAGGAATCATCCAAGGGATCTTATCATAGGAGATCCATCCATTGGTGTAAGAACCAGAAGATCCATCCCTCATGAAGCAATGTTTGCGTGCTTCATATCCCAGTCAGAGCCTAAGAATGTTGAAGAGGCACTGCAAGATAGCAACTGGGTACAGGCCATGCAAGATGAGTTAAACGGATTTGAAAGAAATCAAGTGTGGAAGACAGTTGCAAGACCAACTCATCAAGGAGTAATTGGAACAAAATGGGTTTTCAAGAACAAGTTAGACGAATCTGGACTCGTTGTAAGAAACAAAGCAAGATTAGTTGCTAAAGGATACTGCTAGGAAGAAGAAATTGATTTTGATGAGACATTCGCTCCAGTAGCAAGGTTGGAAGCAATACGAATTTTTTTGGCATATGCAGCTCACATGAATTTCAATGTTTATCAGATGGACGTTAAGAGTACATTCCTGAATGGTCTTCTTACAGAGGAAGTATACGTTGAACAACCTCCAGGCTTCGAAGATCAAGCAGAAGAGAAGGTGTTTCAGTTACACAAAGCCCTGTATGGACTTAAGCAAGCTCCGAGAGCTTGGTATGACACCTTATCTCTCTATCTGCTAGAGAATGGTTTCCAGAAAGGGACAATCGACAAAATGCTATTTAGGATACAGGATGGAGAAAGTGTACTACTAGTACAGATATATGTAGACGACATCATCTTCGGTTCCACCAACAAAGAGCTATGTGAAAAGTTCTCCAACCTAATACAGTCAAAATTCGAGATGAGTATGATGGGAGAATTAAGTTTCTTTCTCGGGCTGCAAGTAAAACAGCTACCTACAGGAACCTTCATCAGTAAAGTCAAGTACATGAAGGAGCTTATCAAAAATGTTGGCTTGGAGAATGGAGCAGCAATGACCGTTCTTATGTCTACATCAATAAGCCTTGACAAAGATGAAGATGGTAAAGACATTGATATCACAAAGTACAGACTCCTAATCGGATCGTTACTGTTTGCAGTAGGAGTCTGTGCAAGATTTCAAGCGGCACCAAAAGAATCACATCTTTCAGCGGTCAAAAAGATTATTAAATATCTGAAAGGAACTCAAGAAGTAGGCCTATGGTATCCCAAGGAAGGAGGATTCAAGCTTAAAGGCTACTCCGATTCAGATTATGCAGGCTGCAAGATTGATCGGAAAAGTACCAGTGGGACTTATCAATTTCTAGGAAATAGACTCGTTTCATGGTTCTGCAGGAAGCAAACTTCAATGGCATCCTCTACAGCAGAAGCAGAGTATGTTGCAGCAGGAAGTTGATGTGCGCAAATCCTCTGGATACAACAGTAACTAAGAGATTATGGGATAGAAGAAAAGGAGACTCCAATTCTCCATGATAATACAAGTGTCATTGCAATTATCCATAATCCTGTATTTCACTCAAGAACAAAGCACATTGATATACGTCATCACTTTATAAGAGATCATGTAGAAAAGAAAGATATTGTACTTGAGAAAGTTCATACGGATCTTCAGCTTGCAGATATTCTCACTAAACCCTTGAGTGAATCGAGATTTTGTATGCTTAGAAACTAGCTGGGAATCCTTAAGTTATGAAGAGAAAAGGAAGATGCAAGAACTAAGGGGGAACCTCTACATGCTTGCGTAAAGAAGTAAGTATAGGCTATAAGCTACGCCTTCTTATAGTGCTGGGCTCAAACAGCACTACATCTTATATTCTTACAGTACAGCAGAAATCAGGTTTCAAACAGCACCAGGTTACAACATTTATTTCAAAAGAGTATTGATTACTCTACAACCTCATACTAAGGACGCTGCAACCTTAAAAAGGCATTTATTTAGGCAGCAAATGGCATGTCTTTCAGCATTAAAAGCAAAGTCTACGCGTGTCAGAAGTGGAAGGGTTGCGCTCAGTAGCCCACACACCTTGTATTAATTAAAGCGATGATTTGACATCTCCGCTTTTTCGTGGACCGTAAGATCAATTCTCCTTAATTTTTCTCAACCGATGATCTTCTCCACGTCCCTTTATTTCCGTCATAACCTCTATAACCCCCATAACCGCACCTCTTTGAAATCATTATCCACCATCTTCCAATGACAGAAAAACCTTTTCACAAAAAACCTTCAAGTCCAAAATCTTCGATTTTTCTCTCTATCTCTCTCTCAAAACATTAATGGCTGCCAGACAAACCATCGTTCTGGAAGGAAAGCTAATCAACCAGGAGCACGTTCTTGCTTCGGGGTTGTATGACAACGCCCTCATCAGAAGAATATTCGACGCCCTTGAGCGAACTCAAGTCGTAGGGCTGTTGACGACTGTGTACGCTGGCTTCTCTGTGGAGTCAGTACAGAGATTCTACTCTTACGCCAGGCAGGTGGAGGAAATGAACTATATCCTGTTCAGGATGGATGCAGACGAAGAAGAGCAAGGGATGCAGGGGTTGAAATTAAAAAGAGTGCCCCCAATAAGCTCTTCAAGCCGGAGTTCGAACTGCTTCATGATATCTATGCATACTCCATTGAAGGCAGAATCGGGAGTTATGACAAATGCACAGATCTCCGGTTCCGGATCATGTCCGCTATCATGGCCGGAGAAAAGGTGAGCTGGGCGAGGTTTATCATGAAGAGGCTGTGGGAGGAAGCAGAGAAGATAACGGAGCGTCAGAGCTACGGTATCACCATATGTTATCTGCTTTGCAAGCTTGGCCTTCAACTTGCAGCACCTGTCCCCATTCACATCGGAAAGTATCTCGGGGAGGAGAAGAAGGGCAAGACCCAATCGAAGGCTGCAGGAGCAGGAGTTGCGAGGAAGAAAACCAAAGACAAAAAGAATACAACTATTGCTCTGCAAGATGAAGTTGCAGGTAGCGGGGATGAAGCCGAATGAGAGGACGCTCAGAGTCCTCTTCCTATTATCAAGAGGAGTTCAGGGAAGGCTGTACCTGAAACTGAATCCTCGTCCTCTGATGACGATGCACCATTGGTGAGAAGGGCCCTGCACAGCAAGAAGAAGGTTGTTGTAGCTGCTGCCTCCCAACGCTCTACAGCAAGCCTAGCTGTAGTTGCTGTTGCGGATGAGTCTCATCAGCCCCAAGATAACGAAAGAGCTCTTTATTCCCAACTCTCTACACCTTCTAAGGTGGTAGCAAATCTTGGGGATGAGTCACATCAGCTTCGGGAGCCACATCAGCATCGGGTTGAGCCAGCTGAAGAAGCTCGTTTACAAACAAAGACTTCAGTGCTCGATCCCACCTTTCCGGCTGCTAGAAATATGGAGATGCAGTACTCTCTCTGGAAAGAGATGAGACTGGCTAAGGGGGAAATCCTGTTGAAGTGGAAGGATTTCCTAACAGTCGAGCAAGCTGTCCTGGAGTGGGCCAAGTCAGAAGATATTCTGGCACTCCTGCAACCTGAGTACGCAGCAAGAGTACAGCAGCTTGATGATAGCAGTGCTGCTCAGGGAGCAAAGGACAAATGAAAGGGAAAAGCTCTCGCAGAATCCGACTCTACAGAGCTGCCGATGAGAGCAGAAATGGAGAACGTGCAGGTCTTTCTTGACCCGACTGCGGAGGCTATAAGAAGGGGTGATGACGTTGCTTTTGCTCGGGAGCAAATCGACACCTTGGGAGTAGAGCAAGCTGAAGAAGCTATGTTGCAACAGGCGCTGCAATAAAGTGTGAGAGAAACAAGGATGCAGCACACTCCCAGGAGAATGCGGGGAGACGGAAGTTCAAGTTCTCACCTTATGAACTCCCCTGCATATGAACAAATGGTTGAAGGTCTCTCCATGATCGTCTCTCTTGATCATCTGGAGGAAGAGACCCAACTATTGGACTATGGCGATTCCCCAGTTCGTAAAGTTGAAGATACTGCTTGTGCAGATTCTCAGGGGGAACCATCTGCCATAATCAGAGATGTCATCTCAGACATCGCTGAAATTGCCGATGAAGCATCTACGGAGAAATTGCAGAGGCGGTACTCCCTGTACTGGCGGAGACAGCAGTACAGCAGGCGACCATCCTTGAAGCAGCAGCTGAAGAATCAAGAAGGATGGAAGCTGAGATTCTTGCAGCAATAGAGCGTACAGTGCTGGATACTGTGGACGCTGCAGGAAACCAACCAGAGCTACAAGAACCCATTCTTGCAGCAGAAGCTGTATAAGTTATAGGACCGGCCGAGGAGACGGGGTCCTTTGAGAAGACCTCTGCCGGGGAGGCTGTTCAGACAGTACCCACAGAGGATATAGAAAGAAGAGCTCAGGTAACCTCGGTGCAGCTAGAGACACCTCAAGAGGAGGTTGATGCTGCAGCTGCTGCATGCTCTCAAGAATCTTCCAAGATTACAGCAGCAGAGGTTATTGAGGAAGCTGAGATTACAGATGCCGACTTCGCAAGGATGATAAATGAGCGCAACATAGCTGTTCAAATCTCATCCGGCGAAGAGGAGGCAGAGGAAGAAGAAGAAGAAGAAGAAGAAGAGCATCCATCCTCAAGCTTTACAAGCTCTCAGACCAGCAACCATGAGGATGAGGTCGCTACTGAGGTTCCAAGGCAGGATGCAGCTCCTAAAATTGAAGCTGTTGTACCATTCACTGCATCCTCTGCCACCTCAACAAGATGAAATTCTTGGCTGACTCCTGACGAATCGATCAACCGAGTTGAAGCCGCGGTAAGACATCTGGTGCACGCCCTCTAGGAGCACGAGTCTACCATGCGCAACAGTCTCAGGGTCGCTGCCCAATTCCACGCTGAAACCATGACGGGTTTCAAGAAGTACCTTGAAGTCCTGCCTGGGATGATCAAGAGGACGTTGAATGATCACTCCTACAGGCTTTATATGGAACGGGTCAGGATGGAGGGAGAGCTGAAAGTTGAAGCTGCACAGACTCGTCAGGAGATAAGGCTGTGCAAGCGCCATGCTGAGAGTGTCTCTGGCAGGCTGAACACTCACTCCCACGTCCTGCAGACACTTCTGGATCACGCATCTGATCAATCTCAGTGAACCAGAAGTGTGGACGACCGTTTGGGGAAAATGGAGCTCATTGTTGGAGAACTGAGGGACATCATGTTCCAAGCCTTCCCTCAGTTTGTTGACGCTCCAGAGGCCGCCCCTGAACCGACTCGAAGATCACGTTCCAAGGTGGTCCCAGCTGCCCCTGCTCAGCCCCCGGTGTTTGATGATGCCAAAAAGGGGGAAAGAAAAGAAGGATATAGGAGCTCAAGGGGAGCTGAAGAGGATGATGAAGATGATGACCAGGAACCTCTCAATAGGAGGAGGAGAAGATCTGGATCATCTGCTGCTGCTGACATCCTCTCTCCGAAGAGATGGAGAAGAGATGATGATGCTGGAGCTGGAGGAGTTGGTACAACTGCAGGAGGAAGATCTGCCGCAGGTTCTGCATTCAGCAGGGCTGCAAGCAAGGATGCAGCGCCTCCCTCCTATCATTCCAAGAGAAGGGATGAGAGCCAGCAGCAAGGCTAAAGGAAGAGGATGAGCGGGGACGAGTTTGAGAGTCAAAGGCACCAAAGAGAAGAACAAGATCCATATGCCTGGATTCAAAGACTCGGAGTAATTGGTGAGAAGAGAATATTCCCAGATGACTTCTACCAATATCCTTCTCAAGAAATCCCTCGTCTTGACACATAAAATATCTCGGCTGAAGTGTCCGTTCTGATGGATCAGAGGCCCGAAGGTGAAAATATGGCTTGGAGGTTTGACATCTTCAAGGAAATCAGACTGCCTACTGATAGGAATCCATCATTTGAGGCGATCACTATATATAAACGATCAGAATACCTCAGACACTTCAGAGAATTATACAGGAAAGGAAAATTCAGTAGATATCATACTTGCAAGACTGCATTAAAGAGATATGAGCAGCTCGCTAGGGGCGGAGATCTGGAGATTCAGAAATATTATATCGACCTAGTGAAGCATGGCGGGATCGTACCCTACTGTGAGGACTTCTAGCTCAGGTGGATCCAAATTCCTATGATTATGCACAAGCTGGAAGAGTCCTACCAAGAGTCCATCAGGGACTGGTGGAAAGGATCAAGAGGAAGAGAAGACATTGAAAAGTTTAATGGAAGAAGACCTGAAGAACCGTCAACTAAAAGGTCCCTGTTTCAGTAAATTCTATACCCCTCTTGTGATCCCTGTTGTACATTATATGTCTTGTAAAATTTCTCCTTGTTAATGAAGAATTTTTTTTTCTTTTTATTCTGTCCAACTTCAAACCTTATGAACTCATACATGTTGTTAACGTTTTTCTTATTGTTTTGCGTTGGAAGGAATAACATGATGCATCTCTGATGAATTCAGGATTAGACTTAATCTTTTCAAAGCTGTTCAAGCATGTAATCCTGATAAACCATATAAGATAATGTAAAATAAAACTTCTTCATGAACGAAATAATGTAAAGATTTTGTCATCACCAAAAAGGGGGAAATTGTTAGGATTTCAATGTTTAGATTTTGATGACACAAATCACATATGTAATAGGAAGTTTTCATTACCCCATTTTTCATGATGTTTAAGTGATCATAGACTAGAATTGAGTCTTGTGTTAAGTGCTAAAATGGAGGTTGAACAAGGATAAAGCTGCATCAACGCTGTTAAGAAAAGGTATCGCTGCAAGAAGGCAGGATACAGTATTGCTGCAAGAAGGCAAGATACATCATAGCTGCAAGAAGGAAGATACAGCAACGCCGTAACAGGATAGAGCATCTCTACAGCAAAGAAGGAAAGAACGGCATGCAGCATCGCTACAAGAAAATGATACAGGAGTACTATAAGAAGAAAAAGATACAGCAGGACTACCAAAAGATACTGCAACCAGGTCTAAGTTACCGCAGCACTGTAAGAAAGTATCAGCTGCACGAAGACCTAGAATACAGCGCTAAGCTTACAATACTTATAAACCATTCAGCGCCAATTACAAAATAAAGTATCCTACAATCCTAGGAAGGATAAATGCAGTACGAAGAATGAAGACTCATGCAAGAATAAATAAAGCCGTTTCAGAAAAGATCAAAGTTGCAGACACGGAGCCAATATGAAGATGCCACGCGAACTGACGCGCTGCAGAAACCTGCAAGCCGCAACTGCCGCATTAAATGCTCCGAAAGAAAAAGTCAAGTCGCATTAAATACGAACCATGCCTTTGGTCAGACTACTTCAAATTCAAAAGAGAGATGTCTCATTCAACGGACATCTTCTCCTATAAGTATAAATAGAGGAAGAGATATACTGAAGCTGGTTACTGAAACTACTGATTAACTGAACCATTTACGCAAAGTTCACAGAGCTTACAAGATCCAAGTATTCAAGTCTACGATCAGTTTCAGTCACTCAACCTCCCAAAGTGAAGCAAGTTCAAGCTTAAAGTTTTCTCAAGGATTCAGAAGCTCACTTCGAAGCACCAGTTGAAGAAAAACCTTTTTATCCTTTTAACCTTGTTGCTGTGTGCTTAGGTTGTTTTAGTGGTGTCGAACAGTTGATAGGAGAGATCCTTGTTGTTTGTATAGTTGTCTAGAGTTAGGCAGCTTCCCTGTGTGGGAGTGTGGAACCCTGTGTGGGTTAGCCTTTGAAGTTTGCAGTTGTTGTGTATACGATGGACTTCAGTAGGTTGTTACTTTGTAAAGTTGATAGATTGTTAGGGGTGTCCTGTAATTCAATCATACTTAACAAAGTTCCTGCTCGAGGAGCAGTAGAGTGGACGTAGAAGGATTATACCACCTTTGAACCACTATAAACCATAAGTGTTTATTACTTTTTATCTGTGCTTTAATCTTCTATTTCTTGTTTGTATCATTTGCATAAAACGTTTTCTGATAAAAGCATATTTGAGAAAATCAGCCTTGTGTTATAAAAGTTATTTTTCCGCTGCGTATAAAACTCCAAGTTACAGCGTGCAGCACTGTATCCTAGTGCTGTAAGCAGTAACTATCTGACGCTGCAAGTTCAAGTAACTTACAGAGCAGAACGGTTTGTTTAAAGATTTGCAAAATCGACCAAGGTTCATTCACCCCCCCTCTCTGAACCTCGGACACCACTTGGGACTAATATGGCCCTACAAGACAAAGTTATAAGCAGCGGGGAAGATGACAGTCCTCTTCCCGTCATCAAGAGGGCTCCGAGGATAGCAGAGCTGGAGTCATCATCATCCTCAGATGATGACGCGCCCCTAGTGAGGAAGGAGACAAGTAAAACTGTCTCTCTTCGCAGTAAGAAGAAGACTGTTGCAGCTATTGCAAGATATGATGTGCAGCCCTTTCAAGACAATTCTCAACTCTCTGCTGCAAGTATGATGGTAGTTGCAGCAGAGGTCGAGCCAGATGAGCAGTTGCACGAACACGGAACTGCTGACTCAGCTCAGTTGCACGAACAAAGAGCTGCTGCTCAAGATCTGCTTGATCCTATCTTCCCAACTGCTCAAGGGGAACCGTCCGTCATTATCAGAGATGTTCTCTCTGATGTTGCTGAGATTGCCGATGACGCGACCACGAAAAAAGTTGCAGAGGTTGGACTCCCTGTACTGGCAGAGACAGCAGTACAACAAGCAAACATCCTTACAGAAGATGTTGAAGAAACAGGAAAAATGAATGCTGAGGTTCTTGCAGCAGTCGAGATTACAATGCTGCAAACTGTTGAAGCTGCAAGAAACCAACCGAAGCTGTAAGAAGAGATTCTTATAGAGGCTATCGATGATGCAAGACCGATCGTGGAGACGGAGTTCGTGCGGAACACTCTCTGGGGGATGAAGATCTCTGAAGGGGCAACTGTTGAGATAGTAATCTTAGAGGATAAGGAAGAAGACGTGGCTGAAGTAACCCCTGTACAGCTAGAGACACCTCATGAGGAGATAGATGTTGCTGCTGCTGCAAGCATACCAGAACCCATCATGATTACAACAGTAGAGGTTACTGAGGAGGCTGAAGACGCTGAAACCTTCTAATTTCTTGAGAGGCTCGCTGCTCTCAGAAGATCAAGGTTTGGGAGGAGTAGTGATGATGAAGTTGAGGAGGAAGAAGCTGAAGAAGAAGATAATAATGAAGAAGCTGAAGAGGAAGATAATAATGAAGAAGAATCTGAGGCTCCAAAGCAACATGCAGCCAAGACCCCTCAAGATATCATCCCATATACTGCATCAGCTTGTATCCCCAGACAAGGAAGAGCAGTTGGACTGACTTCTAATGAATAAATTGACAGAGTTGTTGTTGCTGTTAGACATCTGTTGTATGCTCTTCAAGATCATGAGTCTAACATGCTGAATAGCATGAAAGTCAGTGCCAAGTTCCATGCTGCAACTATGTCTAGCTTCAAGAAAGATATTGAAGCACTGCTTGGAATGATAAGACACGACCTTACCAATACTGCCCACAGTTGTACAAGGACAGGGTTCGGATGGAGGGAGATTTGAAGAGAGAGGCTGCAATCAACCGCACTGGGATCAAGTTATGTAAACATTCGGTTGATGTTGCAGCAGATAGACTTCAATCTCACTCCATGCTGCTGGAGATGTTTCTGGATAATGTTCTTGACCAAACCAAAAGTGTCGATGAGGAGCATATTTCTGGATAATGTCCTTGATCGTGGGAGAACTGAGGAACATGATGGTCAGTACCTTCTCTCAGAATGCTCAAGGATCCAGTAAGCTCCAGCTCCTGCAAGACGACCACGATCCTCAATGGTTAGGATTACCTCCTATCTGTCCCTGGTTTTTTTTTATGCCAAAAAAGGGGGAAAGGTTTCAAGATAGATACAGGAGCACAGAGGAGCAAGAAGTCGAGGAAAATAACCAAGAGGATGGAGAAAGAATGATGAGGAAGGAGAAGATTGGGGTCATCTACTGCTGCTGACGTTTCTTCTTCAAAAAGATGGAGAAAAGATGATGAGGAAGGAGGAGCTGGTGGTATAGTTGCTGCAAGCAGACCAACTGCAGGCGCTGCATACAGTGCCGTTGCAAGCAAAGATACAACGTCTGCCTCTTCTCACCACACCAAAAAAGGGAGCGATGATCAGCAGCAGGGCTCAAGAAAGAGGGTCATCAGAGCCGAAGCTGAGAGGCATTACAATGAAATAATGGCTGCTCAAATGGCTGAAAAAGCCAGAGCAGAGTAAGAAGAGAATGTCTGGATGCAGAAGCTTGAAGTGATTAGAGAGAACAGACCAAAGATGATGGAAGATATAGACAGAGCTCTCTACTAATACCACCCTCAAGATATTCCACATCTCGACACAGACAATATATCTGCTGAAGTTTCTATTCTTATAGATCAGAGGCTTGAAGGAGAAAACATGGCTTGGAGCCTCAACATCTTCAAGTCAATCAGACTGCCTACTGACATGAATCCATTATTTGAGGTGTTTACTATGTACAAGAGATCAGAGTACCTCAGATACTTCAGATATCTCTGTAGAAATGGCTTCTTCAAAATGTTTCAGACTTGTCAATCTGCATTGAAGAGATATGAGCAGCTTGCTAGGGATGGAGAGCTAGAGATTCAAACAAGATACTTATCCCTGGTGAAGTAAGACAGAATAATGCCTTACTGTGAGGACTTTTGGCTGAGATGGATTCAGATTCCGAAAATTAAGCAGAAGTTGGAAAAAACCTATCAAGAGTCCATTCGAGACTGGTGGAAAGACTCAAGAGAAAGAGCAGAAGAGCAAAAAAGGAGAGCTGCTGAAAGAAGACCTGAAGAAACTTTAACAAAGAGGTCCCTGTTTCAGCAGTAGACGTTGTATGATTTTGTATATATCTGTATATACCTTTCTGTTTATCCTTGTAAAAAAAATTCTCTTGATGAAGAAATTTTATTTTCTACTTTTGATCAAGTGCATTCCTTATGAAACTTTGCATGCTTTTTATAATCTTGTTGATTTGTGATAAAGATTAGAAATAATACATCTCTGATTAGTCCAGGATTAACTTATCTTTATTAGATCATATATGTAAATCCCGAACGAAAAAAGATATAGTGCAGAGTAAAAAACTTTCCTCATGAACAAAATAATGTAAAAGGTTTTGTCATCATAAAAAAAGGAGAAATTGTTAGGATTTCAGAGTATAAATTTTGATGAGACAAACCACATGTGTAATAGGAATTTGAGTACCCTATTTTTCACAATGTTTAAGTGAAACATAGACTAGGATTAAGTCTATAGTTATAGGTTCTGAAAAATGGAGGAGCTCAATAAGATCATGCTGCATAGAGAAAATGAAAGTATGAAGACGTTGCAAGAAGTGAATGCAGTAATGCAACAAGTAAGAAAGAACGACAAGTAGTGCCACTGCAAGTAGAAGATACATGTTGCAGGAAGAAATCTCTGCAACACAGCTATAAGAAAAACATACTCTATGCTGCAATAAGTCGTGACTACAATACTGCAAGAATAAGTTACAGCAGTGCTGTATGGAAAAAGTACTGCAAGCTAATCGAAGATACAGTTGTATTGTACAGAAGGAGGTGCTGCAAGAAGGCCAATGATACCGAGTAAAGACCATGACTTGCTGCATACTCAACAAACCCTATCTATGTTAAATAGAATCAACATCCTGCAATTCGAGAAAGGATAAATGCAATATGAAGAATGAAGAACGAAGCAAATATAATTAGTGCCGTTTGAGAGAAGATCAAAGTTGCAGACATGGAGCTAATGCAAAGATGATACGTAGCCTGACGGGCTGCATAAAGCTGCGAGCCGCAACCACTGCATTAAATGCTCTGGGAAGAAAAGTCAAGACGTATTAAATGCAAGCTGTGCCTTTGATCAGTATACATAATTCAAATGAGAGATATCTCCTTCAACGGATATCTTTCTACAAGTATAAATAGAGGTCGAACTACACTGAAGGAAACTACTGACTAACTGATAAGTTAAATGATATACGCTCAAACAAGCTGAAGTTTTCAAAGCTATATTCTTATTCCAACAGTTTTCAGTCACTTGACCTTAGTGAAGTGAACAAGTTCAAGCTGATAGATCCAAGGAAGCATTCAGAAGCTCACTTCACCGTACCAGTTGAAGAACCAATCTTTTATATACTTTAATCTTGTTGTTGTGTGCTTAGATTGTTTTAGGTGTCGAACAGTTGATAGGATTTATCCTTACTGTTTTGTATAAGTTGTCTAGGTGATAGGCAATTTTCCTGTGTGGGAGTGTGAAATCCTGTGAGGGTTTATCTTTAGAACCTATAGTTGCTATGTGTACGCTGAGTTCTAGTAGGTGTTAACTCGTTGGGTTGATAGATTGTTAGGAGAGTCCTGTAAATCAATCTTGCTTAACGAAGTTCTTGCTCGAGGTAGCAGTAGAGTCGACGTAGAAAGATTACACCACCTTTGAACCACTATAAGTCATAAGTGTTTTTATTGCTTTGTATATCTGTGCTGCATTCTGCATATCTATCTTGTCATAAGCACAAAAACATCTTTAAAGGAAAGAGCATATTTGAGAAAACTAGTCTTGTGTAAAAAGATATTTTCTGCTGCGTTAAAAACTCTAAGTTACAGCGTGCAACACTGCATACTAGTGATGTAAGCAGTAACTGCTGGTGCTGGAAGTTCAAGTAACTTGCACAATAGTAAGTTTAAAAGTATTTTCGAAAAACGACCAAGGTTTATTCACCTCCCTAAACCTCGGACAATACTTGGGACCAATAAGAGCCATATTACCTCAACCTTATGCTCCATCAATTTAGCCATTTACAAACTATTCCAGCTTTGTCGTTGATCCCAAGTTATGTCCGGCGTGGAAATATAGGGGCGAAATACAAGGTCAATTGGGATGTTGCGGGCCAGTATTTCAGATATTGGAAAAGTCACGTCCTTTCCTCAAAGGCACATGGTCGATTAGCACGGCCCCCTTGGGAGAGTATGCCAGAATACATGAAGTGGTACCCGCGATACTCGCTCTCAGTGATGCAGAACCCGACACATAACTCAACGGCCATCAGTACTACAAGTGGAGTAACAGGCCCTCAACCCTAGGATTGTACTTGGCCACATGGAGCCGATGTCTAGCTTAAGTGAATTAATGTCATTTCTATAATATTAGATTATCTGTTTTGTATGTTTCACATATATGTCCTCTGTCTTTCTGAATAGCCTAAAGGGTGCTAGAGACGATGAAAATAAACTATTTCTTGATTATTCTTATTTTATGAAGTTTTAATTATTCTTGAATTATTTTCTATTCAAGTTATCATTATTATTGGTGGTTTGATTTCATATTGTTGTTGCACTAAAGATAATGAAACTGATGGAGAAAGAACAATACCTGGACACAGATACGGAGGGGCCCATCTTTACAAGATAGGGTTTTTACGAAGTTGCTTTTGCCTGCTGTTACGGAATACGGACCATGGTTTCTTACAAGTCTTTATTGACCGTGATCACTGTATGAAGACTGCGGTTAGTCTAATGTTTATAGGAGTTGCATCTATTTGTAAAACTTCGGGAATGCACAAATTTCATGTAATGTTAATGACTCACATTTATACTTATCAACTCATTGTGCTTCTAAAAATAATGAGTAGTTATATTTAGGATATAAAATACACTGTTTATAACGAGCAGGTGTGGTGGTGTACTTTTAATTTTGCTCTCTTAATCAGAGTAAGATTTTAATATTTCTGGAAGAATGATCGAATGAAGAAGACTAATGAAAGTAAATACTTATATAAAATGGAAAAACAAGATTTACTCTATTTGCTAAATTTTCAATGTCTTTCAAGATATCCGCTTAACTATATGATCTAAGAATACTTCAAGGTTCCTCATGTCCACATCTGCATATGAGTGTGTTATATGTATATAGAATGTTTACTTCTATAAATGACTATACTCATCATATTAGATAAACATTTAACACAAATAATACTGTATATTGTGGACATGAGTAACCTTGAAAAATATTGTTAGACTATAGAGGTAAGTTGGTATCTTAAAATATATAAATCCCTTTATATATGGTTTATTAATAGTTTTTAAAAAATTCCTAATTAAATACTAGTTAGAAATTAAATTACGGTGTTATAATAACAATGTATGTAGAATCTTCAGAATAAGATGGATAAAGGCTCTACAAGTGTTGAAACACCTCTATCTGCTCTCAATAAATCCTTTTTTGAGTTTCTTAAAAATATCAATATTACCACCTTGCAAAGATATAATACCACTACGACCAAGCTGATGAGTGTAGCTAGGCTTGAGAACTATAAAATGCAAGTTGAAACTTCTATACAATCGTAACTCAACAAACATGATAATGTGTTTGCTAATCTCAAGGTGGAGCTGGAGAGTCTCAATAAAACTGTAGACAAAGTTGATGAGTGTACAACACTGCAAGATCTCACTCTCGCAGACATATAATGAATGTTGTAAATAATTGTTGATGAGGAACTTTTTGATGATGATGACAAAAAGGTAAGACGAATGGAGAAAAGAAGAACAAAGAATGAAGTAGAAGACTGCTGATGAGGCTGAGTAAAGAGCTTACATGAGAAATAATAGGGACAGAAGAGGAAAATAATATAGCACATGATGTAGAACAGTTTAATATGCAGATTGAACAATAGATAAAGGTTGAGGCCAAAACAAGAGGAATGGGAGAATGGGAGAAAAATAAGGAAAAGACAACCTTATACAAAAAAAAAATTATTGTTGAATTCAAGACAAGACAACAAACTGAGAAGATAAAAGAATATGAGTAGAATATCAAAAAATCAATACCTTTCTCCAATTAATTGATGCTGATGTAGAAGAATTTAGAAGAAGAGTTAAGCTAGCTCTTGCCTACCACAAGTAGGAGATACCTAACTTCACTATCACTGATGGAAATCCTACCCTCATTGGATTCCTAGCTGGAAGCCCAAATCTAAAATTTCCAATAAGAATTACATACTAACAGAAAACATATCTTCCATGAGATAAATGACTTTAAGAGACTAGATTACATCAACACTTAAGATTCCATATGTGATAAATCTCCACTCTTCAAGAAGTGTTCTAACAATCTTAAATCCTTAGAAATCTTTGCATCTCTCACAAAGAAAAGAGTCTTCCTTATTCAAGTTAAGTTGAAATTAAGAATGCAAATATGAGAAGACATTCCTTACTTTGAAAATTTCTTAGCTAAGATACATTGAATAGGTAGACATGTAGACTATTATTAGTTTAACCAATCAAGACTGCATATAGAACTGGTGGAAGAGAACTTCTTTTGATTGAAGCACGAGATGACAAACACAGAGGAGATAAAACTAAAGACCATTGAATAAGTTACGATGCTCACGTACTTTAGAAGTTTTTTATATATTTTGTATATTCTGTAACTTATATATCTTTCACTTGTTCAAACTTTTGATGTAACTTGTATTGCTCTCTCTAATTTCTAATGAAACAAGTTACTTACTGCTTTAGTTTAGAAAAGCTCACTACTTGTGACCTTACATACTTTATACCCATGTTCTACTATGAACAAGCTAATGAGTTATATCAATTATAACACATATTTAACTATACTTATGATATGTTAAATGCTCTGATACATATGCTCATGTATCTTTAAATTTTATGGCCTATTGAGAATGACTTTACTGCAATAAACCGCATAATGTAAATGATTTTGTCATCATGAAAAAAGAGAAAATTGTTAGGAATTTATTGTTTAAATTTTGATGAGATAAAACATATGTGATATAGTACTTTAAAGTACCTACATTTTTCATAATGTTTTAAGTGATATGTTTAGATAGATTTGAGTCATAGATTAGGTCGAAGAGTGGTCAAACAAAATACAAGTCAAGCTAACACCTTACTGCAAAATATACAATTATTATCAGTTGCAGGAACCAGGACTTACTACATATAGCAACCACAATAAGTCGAATGTCAAATAAACAGTTACTGTATGACGACCACAAAAAAACACCTAATATATAACTTAGAGTACAGAAGAAGGACATATACAACAAAGAGTGAAGCTTACTGTAGAAAAGATGTTACAACAAGACCTCGTAGAGCAGCAACATGAACAATGCATACAACAATATCAGAATCAAGCTTGTAGAACAATCAATTGATATACGAAAAGTTAAACATCAAGTTCAAGTCTCCATGCTTTAAGATCAGTAGATTAAAAAATTGCACAATCAAGCTAAGAGCCAATCACGATGTGACAATTGGATATGCGCACTATAGAAATTTGTAGTTCTTGCAATAAAATAAGCAGTCCCCACAACTAAACTTCAAAGAAACATTGAATGAGGACTATACGGGCTTGAAAAATGAATTAATGACAAGTTTTTTCATCTCGTCAATGGGCAAAACTGAAAATCCAATAAATAAATAAAGAGAAGCATCAAGATGAGTACTAATACTAAAACCTGTGTGATCAAAACTCTGAAAGTCCACTGTGATTTCAAACAAGAGCTAAAATCCTAAAGTTTGAGGCATTCAACCTCCTGAAACTAGAAAAACTCTAAAAACTTCGTTATAACATAAAAACTCTAAAAAACTATATATAGCAAAAGATTAAAGAAAAACTTCGTTATAACAACCTAAATTTATTTTATCACATGCCTAAAGATTAATATAAATTATATTAATGTTCATAGATAATATTTGATCATTAGAAAGAATGGGCTTTGGATCATTAAAAATGAATGAGAAAAAAGAGTAGATGAGGCCCAAACAATAATGTAATTTTTAAATCACAAAGTTTTGGGTCTAATAGTTTTTCCATGGTGAAGGTCGATTATGAGAACCACATTTGAAACCTATAAAATAGGAAATCCTAGTGGACGAAGAAGCCCAAAAAAATAGAAGCCTCATATCTCTCTTTCCTTATGTCGACATCACTACCTAACATTGGTCGTCGTTGCGGCCACCTTTTTCTCCGACTGATCATCACACTGTTTTGAAACTCTCCTAAAGTTCGTCACAACTCCAAGCTCAAATCTCCATTTTGCCTCCACCTCCGTCACGAAACAATGACGAGAAGACACTATTTTACCTTCTCCCTTTCTCCTTATCTATTTTGCGTCTCTCTTCATCCCTCTCTTTCTTATTACTATTGTGGTTGTGTTGATGGTGCAAGCCCTCGTACCTGGGAGTTCTGTCTTGAGTGTGTGCCATCATTATCGGTGGTGCTTGAAGATGGTGTTTGGTTTTGGTTAGGTGTGCGTGAGATTAGGTTTGAAGGTGGTTCGACCGTTGACTATGGGGTTGAAAAAGGACGGTTGTGTAGTTGGTTGTGGTTGTGGGCATGTGGGGTAGCCAACAACGGCTTAGATAGTGGGAGAGGGGTAACAATAGAAAGTTGGTATGTGGATTTACTGTTATGTGTGAATGCGTGAGCTTGAGGGTGTGTTGGTTGGGAGAGCCACCGATGCGTGTAATGGCATGATGGAGGAGTGACGGGACATGTGGATTGAGAGTGTGAGCACCGGTGAAAGGAGGTCGCCGACTATGGTTGAATGAGGCGATGAGGTATGGGTGGTGAGGTGGAGTTGGTGTGTGCGTAGTTGTTTTTGCTTGCGTGATGGTTGAGTAGTGTTGGGATTGAGATGAGCATCGAAAGAAAGTCGTTGGGCCTTGAGATGGGCGATGGGAGGCTGTTGGGCCATGAGATGGGCGTCGGGGGACCCACTAGCCCTGCATTGGGGTTGGGGACGAGACTGTTAGACGCTAGGGATGGGGCGAGGACTACTTAACTAAAGTTATAGTTTTTGTATGAGGGACTTACCTAGTAAATTAGAAATAGTTTAGGATTTTTTATGCAATTTTTTAATTTCTAAAATTTCAATCTAATCTCTCCCAATTTCAAAATAATTCTAGGATTTAAAAGTAGATGTCAATGCTTCAAGTGAGCACAGAGTCAAATCAACTTTTAAATATTTTCAATTAACCACAAAGTTAAAATCATTTTAAAATAATTACATTTTTGACCTGACTATAATCAATCAAAGTCTTACAATTGAGTTATGTTATCTATATTAACTTTCAATTTCATTCAATTGTGTCAAATTTCTCAAAATAAACTCTATGTTTTATCCAATTGAGCCTTAATTTCCTTTCTTAGTATTTAAAAGTTATTTTCAAGCCTTCAAACATTTTATTTAAACCTTGTTCGCATGATTAGCTTTTCTTAAAACTATTTCTAAACTTTCCTAAGATTAATTTAAAATCTAATTTCATATCTATCCCTTTTATAATCATTTCAATTTTTTTAAGATTTAATTTAAGTCTAATTAAGTTCTTTAATGTTCCATCAGCCACATTTTTGTTATAAAGTTCATCAATATTGTAATTTGAACTTTGAAATCATTTTTTTCGTTAGTTTTATCTATTTATTTTTCGAAAGTCTCTCCTTTTGATCGAGTGATCAAGAAGGACATTAAGGAAGCGTGGAAAATGAACTGTGTAGGCTTGCTTGACAACTTATAATACCCGCTCAATCTGCTCCTAAGATGGGGACAACTTCTTGCTTGCGCTTATGAATTACGTATGTTAATTAAATGCTAATTTGATGAGTAAACACTCCAATTATTTGAATGTCAATATGACATCATATAATGTGACGACCTATGGACAACTTTACGAATGTTATGTGGTGCACGATCTTTATGTGAATGTTTATTTAAGTGTGATGTGATTTATGTATATACATGATTAGATATCTATGCTATGATGGTTAACATTCGTAAATCATGCGTGCTACGTCAGAAGAATGTCCCACACCAAATGCTACGTTGGGATGAGGTCCCGAGATAAATATTAAGTTGGGTAAAATCCCACGACAAGGATAAGATAGAAAAACCCTGCACCTAAGCTAAAGAATGATCCCACGTGTTGAGGATGTGATTTAAATTTCCTTCATATTGTTGGTTTGCTCTTACCCTATGTGTGAATTATGCCCACTTAATATATTTTAAAGACTCACTCCTCCATGTTTCAAATGTTTTCAGATTGTAGAATTTTTGGCATGGTATGCGAGCGGTGAATGCTGGTAGCCGATGTCTTAGAGATTATAAAAGATTATATATAAAGTGTTTTATTCCATGAATTTAGAAACGTGTAATTAAGTAAATGTTCTTTTACCTCGTTCTTTGAATAACCTAAATTTTAGATTTTAAAAATAAGAAATCTACACGAAAGGTTTCCATCGTAATTTTTTAAACAATATTTTGATTTTCATCTCTAATTTTTTTTTACCCTTTTTATTCTTAAGAAATTACAATTTTTTTTTTACGTGAGTAATGTCTAGCCAAAACTTACCTTTTGCAATTTTAGAGCATTACATTCGCAACATTGTAACTTGCAATTGCATACAATGCTGTAAGCTTATATAACATACAATGTACAACAAAAGCTTTATAACTTTTTAAAAAAAAAATTTAAAACTTGAAAATGTTTGTTTGTATCTTTAAACCTCTTTGTCACTTGAGACCAACAAATATTTAATATCCAGTAACTCCTTTTTTTCGAAAAGATTTACTTCAAATAAAATTTTCAATGTAAAAGAACTAATCCTTTTGGATTTTTTGTTTTTTGAAAATAACACCAAACAAGCGGGTACAATATTTTCCATCAATCATATAATTAAATTGCCCCACTTTTAAATAACTTTAGACTTTTCATACATTAATAAGACGGGAGAAACACAACTTTAGTCCCTTTCGTAGAAACTTTTCGAACGGAAAGATGCCCAAAATAAGTAGATTATGACAAAAAAAAGTTCAATAGATCTTGTGAGGTCAACTGCAAAATTCCGAAGGGTCAACCTGGCGGACCCACATAATTTATGTGAGTCTTAGTCCCAAACAAGGCTTAATTTTACAAATATTTCTAACATACATATATGATATTAAAATTAACTTGATGTTGGAAATAATTTTTGAACCATTTTTGTTCTATCTTGATCAAATATATCCTTATATATGTATAACTCCTAATATCGATCTACTAATTAATTGAATCAATTTATGCGTATGCGTATAATTATGTTCTGCTTAGTTGGGATACTTGAGATTGACTAGAATATGATAATTACTTGTATGAGGATGAAATATGAATAAATTTGAAAACATTATTAATTGTTTACTTTGCATGATTAAAAGTGAGTGGATAACATCTATCCTTATAAATTGTTTACTTCAAATTATTAAAATTCATAAAATGATTCAATTACTAAAACACCTTTTATTTAGAAACTATTTGGACAATCCACAATATATATGAATAAAATAAAATAAAAGATCATAAAAATATAAAGAATTACAATTGGAGTTGAAAATTATTTAAACAAAACTAAAATTATAAATTAAATGACCTGGAAAGTTTTTGAAGTCTACAATTTAACTAATAAAATTTTAAAATATAGATTAAATAAAAAACATCTTAAAAATCTACGGGTTAATAAATTATACGTCCAGTCAATTTTCACTTTAATTAACAAAAAAATAATTATATATTTTTATTTATTTAGAATATTTTTCTAAATTTTATTACCTATTATTTACTTTCAAATAATTTTCTGATTCCATATTTTTAAATTTATTCAATATTAACAAAAAAAATTGAGGGATAAAATTGATTAGAATCCCTCAATTTATCCAAATTTTCTTCATTATCCCAGGCTAAGGTATGGTCCTTTTTGCATACAACAAATAAACATGAGATAAAGTGAGATAATTTAGAGTAACAACTACTTACATGATTAAATTAATTAGAGGGTTTAGCAGAATTACCCTATCTAATTATTTGTAATTTTTTTGTTATTCTAGAAAGACCTTTTGTTTTTTTTTGGGGGGGGGGGGAATAAAGTTGTAATTAATTTGTGGTACTGTTGTTATTGAAAATCATGTAGAATTAAATTTACTTTGGATTTTTGTGTAAATTGTATTATTTTTGTAGCAGTTCCCTTAGAAATAGAAAAACCAGTCTTAATTTTCTAATATTGTAATTTTTAAAAGAGACATTCTCAATTTTAGTGTGGTGGTTAGGTTTTGTCCATTTTCTATCATCAATTTTACATATTTCAATTTAGATATTTTAACTAATTTTCTCCAACTTTTGGAATGCTTTTGTTTGAAATATCAATTTTCTCCTACGTGGAAATTGGATTTGAAAAATGTATGTCAACAATTACGATATCTATGTAAACGAAAATCAAAATACCGAGAAAAATTGTTTGAAAATCTAAAAACATTGATAGTTAGAAGATTAAGATTGAAATATGTAGAATTTGTAGCTATTTGTAACAATTACCAAATGAAAATTGCTATTATTCCATTTTCAAAATGAGTCAGGACGTCTTTTTAATTTATGAATTGTTTTCTGTGATTTTATTTTCAATTTATGTTTTTTTTTGGAAAAATTATCAAAAATTTAGAGATTTTTTTGTTTTTTTTTTTTTTTTAGTTCAATATTATGAAAATTTAATAAATTACATATTTCAATTATTGTGGTTTTTAGTGTTTTTTATATTATGTTGTAATTGTTTGATAAGATTTTGGAATTTATGTGATTTTTTGTAATATCCCTTTTTTTTTTAATATTTTGAAAAGTTTTTAAAGAAATATATATGTGAAATGTTAAGGTTATACACTTTTTCCTTTAAAATATTTAAATTGATGATTTTTATAAATTAACCTTATAAGATTATATGTATTATTTGTTATTTTGAATTATTTTTCATAAACATTTTCTAAAAATTACTGTATTTTGTAAAACATCAGAAGTCTTTTTTTAGAAACAAAAATAAAGTTAAAAATGACCTAAAAGATCATGTTACTCTTAGAAATAACTCTAGCTAAGGTAGTCATGATCAATCAGTTTCGAATTGTCGGTTTCGATTCCGAACTGGTGGTTCGAGGAATCGATTAGGGCAAAGTGAAATGGAATCATGGGGGTCCCGGTTTGGGTTTCGATTTGAAATTGAAGATCGAACCAAAATCGACGGTTCGAACTACCAATTTGGCGGATTTTTTTTCTCCTAAGCCATCTTTTCTAATTTTAGAATCTAATAATTTAGCACATAAAAGTACATCAGACATTTCGTGAAATATTTTAACCATTTTGTTCTCATCACTATAATGGTATCTCCTAAAATGGGACATGTGGAATACTCATTGAAAATAAGAGCAATTTTTATACGATGATCTAAAACTAATTGAGAAGTAGCATAATAACAACCGGATAATTCTCTAGTTTATCTTCAAAAAAAATTAAAAGTTGAAGTAAATTAATACATGCATCCTATGAATTGTAAATAACATAATTTGATTATGTGTATTTTCCATAAAAAATTGACATAACAATTGTCTATACTCATAAGAATCATGAAGTATGAAATTGTTGGGATTTCAATGTTTAGATTTTGATGAGACAAAACGTATTTGTAATAGGAAATGTTAAGTACCCCATTTTTCACAGTGTTTAAGTGAATATATAGACTAGGTTTGAATCTAGTGTTAAGTGCTGAAAAATGGAGGTTTGACAAGGATAAAACTGCATCTAAGAAGGCAGATACAGCATCACTGCAAGAAGGTAGATACAGCATCGCTGTAAGAAGATAGAACTTAAACTACAGCTAAGTAAGAAGGAATGGCATACAGGAGTGCTGCAAGAAAAAGATGCAGCAGCTCTACTCAAAGATACTGCAACCAGGTCTTAGTTACAACAGCACTGCAAGATAACATTAGCTGCATGAAAACCTAGGATACAGCGCAAAGCTTACAGTTCAGAGAAGTCAATCAGTGCCAACTACAACAAGAAGTATCCTGCAATCCTAGGAAGGATAAATGCAGTACGAGGAACGAAGATTCAAGCAAGAATAAATAGAGCCGTTCGAGACAAGATCAAAGTTGCAGACACGGAGCAAATACGAAGATGCCACGTGGACTGACGCGCTGCAGAAAGTTGCGAGCCGCACCTACCGTATTAAATGATTCAAAAGAGAAAGTCAAGTCCCATTAAATGTGAGCCATGCCTTTGATCAGACTACTTCAAATTCGAAAGAGAGATATCTCCTTCAACGGATATCTTTTCCTACAAGTATAAATAGAGGAAGAGATACACTAAAACTGGTTACTGAAAACTGAACAACTGAAACATTTACGCAAAACTCACGAGCGTTCAAGATACAAACATTTTAGTTTTTCAATTCTCTGTGATAATACAAGTGCTATAGCAATTACCCATAATCCTATTTTTCACTTAAGAATGAAGCACATTGACATACTATATCATTTTATAAGAGATCACGTGGAAAAGAAGGATATTGTGCTTGAGAAAATTCATACAGATCTCCAGCTTGCAGATATATTCACTAAATCTTTGAGTGAATCAAGGTTTTCTATGCTTAGAAACAAGCTTGGAATTCTTAAGTTATGAGGAGAAAAAAAAGGTGTAAAAATCAAGGGGGAACATCTGCATGCTTGCGAGAAGAAGTAAGTATAGTGCTGTAAGTTATGCTTTCTTACAGTGCTGGGTTCAAACAGCGCTGCATGATATATTCTTACAGTACAGCAGAAATCGGGAGTGTAAGTAGCACCAGGTTACAACATTTATTTCAAAAGAGTATTGATTACTCTGCAACCTCGTACCAAGGATGCGGCAACCTTAAAAAGACATTTATTTAGGCGGAAAAGGGCATGTCTTTCAGCATTAAATACAAAGTCTACACGTGTCAGAAGTGGAAGGGTTACGCTCTGAAGCCCACGCGCCTTGTAATAATTAGTGACGATTTGACATATCCGTCTTTTTCTGGATCGAAAGATCAACTTTCTCTGAATTATCTCAACCGTTGATCTTACAACACGTCTCTTGAGATCCGCCATAACCCCCATAACCGCACCTTTCGAAATCATTTTTCACCATCAACCAAGGAGAGAAACTTTTTTTCGCGAAAATCTTTCCAAGTTCAAATCTTTGAAGTTCTTCATCTTTTCTCTCTAAGAAATCCATGGCAGCCACGCAAACCATCGTCTTGGAAGGACGCTTGATCAACCAGGAGCATGTCTATGCTTCTGGGCTGTATGATAATGCCCTCGTCAAGAGAATCTTCGATGCCCTTCAGCGGACCCATGTCCTAGGGCTTCTGACCACTGTTTACGCTGGCTTCTCTGTGGAGTCAGTATAAAGATTCTACTCCTACGCTAGGCAGGCGGAGGATAGAAATTGCATCCTATTCAGGATGGATGCAGGTGAGGAAGAGCGGTCTCTAACCGTCAGAGACATCGCTACCACCTTCAGCATTTCCGCCGGAGGTCTGACCCCCAGTCAGTTGTTGAACTATGGGGAGGGTACTGTTCAAGAGATGTGGGATCTCTTTCGAGCAAGGGATGCAGGGGCTGAAATCAAGAGAAGCGCCCCAAAGAAGCTCTTCAAGCCGGAGTTTGAACTCCTTCATGATATCTGTGCATACTCCATTGAAGGCCGAACAAGGAGTTATGACAAGTGCATAGATCTCCGGTTCCGGATCATGTCCGCTATCATGGCCAGAGAGAAGGTGAACTGGGTGAGGTTCATCATGAAGAGGCTGTGGGAGGAAGCAGAGAAGATAACGGAGCGGCAAAGCTACGATATCACCATTTGTTCTCTGCTCTGCAAGCTTGGTCTTCAACTTGCAGCACCGACTCCCATCCCCATCGGAAAGTATCTAAGGGAGAAGAAGAAGAAGGGTAAGACCCAACCGAAGACAGCAGAAGCTGGGGCAGCAAGGAAGAAAGCCAAAGACAAAAAGAATGCTACCCTGACCCTGCAACATGAAGCAGTATGCAGCGGGAGAGACGAAGAAAAAGAGAACGCTCAAGACCCTCTTCCCGTCATCAAGAGGAGCTTAGGGAAGGTTGTACCTGAAACTGAATCCTCTTCCTCAGATGATGATGTACTCTTGGTGAGAAGGGCCCCGCGTAGCAAGAAGAATGCTACTGCAGCTGCTGATTCCCAACTCTTTACAACAAGCTTGGCTGTAGTTGCTGTTGAGGATGAGTCTCATCAGCCCCGGGATCAAGAAGGAGCTCTTGATTCCTAACTCTCTACACTTTCTGAGGTGGTAGAAAATCTTGGGGATGAGTCACATCTGCTTCAGGAGCCACATCAGTTCCGGGTCAAGCCAACTGAAGAAGCTCGTCTACAAACAGAAGATTCAGTGCTTGATCCTACCCTCCCAACGGCTAGAAATATGGAGCTGCAATACAATCTCTGGATAGAGATGTGGCTGGCTAAGGGGGAAATCCTGTTGAAGTGGAAGGATTTCCTGACAGTCAAGTAAGTTGTCCTGGAGTGGGCCAAATCAGAAGACATTGTGACACACCTGCAACCTGAGTATACAGCAAGAGTTCAGGAGCTTGGTGAAAGTAGTGATGCTCAGGGAGCAAAGGACAAAGGGAAGGGAAAAGCTCTTGCAGAATCCGACTCTGCAGAGCTGCCGATGAGAGCAGCATTAGAGGATGTGCAGGTCTTCCTTACCCCGGCTGCGGAGGCTGTAAGAAGGGGCGATGACGTCGCTTTTGCCCAAGAACAAATCGACACCCTAGGAGTGGAGCAAGCTGAGGAAGCTATACTGTAACAGGCGCTGCAACAAAGTGTTAAAGAGACCAAGATGCAGCACACTCCTAGGAGGATGCGGGGAGAAGGAAGTTCAAGTCAACATCACATGAACTCCCCTGCATACGAGCAAGTAGTTGAGGGCCTCTCCAACATTGTCTCACTGGATCCTTTGGAGGAGGAAGAATCTCAACTGTTGGACTATGACGATTCCCCTATATGCATGAATGCTGCTGCTGCAGACTCACAAAGAGAACCATCAGCATCATTCAGGGAGTAATCTCTGAACTTGCTGAAGACGCCGATAATGCAACCACGGAGGAAGATGCCGAGGCTGGACTCCCTATACTGGCGGAGATAGCAGTACAGCAGGCGACCACCCAAGAAAAAGTAGCTGAAGAGACAAGGAGGGTGGAAGTTGAGATTCTTGTAGCAAAGGAGCGTACAGTGCTGAATGTTGTAGACGCTGTAAGAAACCAACCAGAGCTGCAAAAACCCATTCTTGCAGCGGAACCTGTTCAAGTTGCAGGACCAGCCGAGGAGAAAAGGTCCTTGGAGAAGACCTCAGGAGAGGCTGTTGTTCTGACAACACTCCCTGAGGGTGAGAAGACCTCTGCTGGGAAGGCTGTTCAGACAGTACCCACAGAGGAGGCTGAAGGAGTAGCTGAGGTAACCCCTGCGCAGTTAGAGACACCTCAAGAGGAGGTTGACGTTGTAACTACTGCATTTTCTCAAGAACCTTCCAAGGTTACAACAGCAGAAGTAACTGAGGACGCTGAGGTTACTCAAGCCGACTTCGCCAGGATGATGAGGAGGCGCAACATAGCTGTTCATGGGCCGAAATCTAACGGAGCAGAACCTGTTCAAATCTCATCCGGCGAAGAGGAGGCAGAAGAAGAAGAGCACCCATACTCGAGCTCTACTAGTTCCCAAACCAGCAATCATGAGGATGAGGTTGCTGCTGAGGTTCCAAGGCAGGATACAGCTCCGATTATTCAAGCTGTAATACCATTCTCTGCATCCTCTACTGTCTCAACAAGAAGGAAATCGGGACTGACTCCTGACGAATCGATCAATCGAGTTGAAGCCGCTGTTAGACATCTAGTGCACGCTCTCCAAGAACACGAGTCTACCATGCGCAACAGTCTCAGGGTCGCTGCCCGATTCCACACTGAAACCATGACAGGTGTCAAGAAAGACCGTGAAGCCCTGCCTGGGATGATCAAGAGGACGCTCAATGATCACTCCCACAGGCTCTACATGGAACGGGTCAGGATAGAGGGAGAGCTGAAAGTTAAAGCTGCATAGACTCACCAGGAGATAAGGCTGTGCAAGCGCCATGCTGAGAATGCCTCTGACAGGCTTAACACTCACTCCCTCGTCTTGGAAACACTTTTGGATCGTACATCTGATCAATCCCAGCGAACCAGAAGTGTGGACGATCGTTTGGGGAACCTGGAGCTGATTGTTGGAGAATTGAGGAACATCATGTTCCGAGCCTTCCCTCAGTATGTTGACGCTCCTGAGGCCACCCCCGAACCGACCCGAAGACCACGTTCCAAGGTGGTCCCAGCTGCCCTTCCTCAGCCCCCGGCTTTTGATGATGCCAAAAAGGGAAAAGGAGTTGAAGATAGATACAGGAGCTCAGGGGGAGTTGAAGAAGAAGATGATGATGATGATGATGACCAACAACCTCTCAGCAGGAGGAAAAAGAGGTCTGGATCATCTGCTGCGGCTGACATCCCATCCCTAAGCGATGGAGAAAAGATGATGATGGAGGAGCTGGTGCTGCAAGAAGATCAGCAGCAGGCGTTGCACCCAGTAGAGTTGCAAGCAAAGATGCAACACCTCACTTTCATCATCATATAAAGAGAGGGTATGAGGGCCAGCAGCAAAGCTCAAGGAAGAGGATGAGCGGGGACGAGTCTGAGAGTCAGAGGCGCCAAAGAGAAGAACAAGATTCATATGCCTGGATTCAAAGACTCGGAGTAATTGGTGAGAGGAGAATTTTTCCCAAGGACTTCCACCAATACCCTCCTCAAGAGATCCCTCGCCTTAACACTGAAAAACATTAAAACATCTCTGCTGAAGGTTCCGTTCTGATGGATCAGAAGCCAAAAGGAGAAAATATGGCTTGGAGATTTGACATCTTCAAGGAAATCAGATTGCCTACTGACAGGAATCCATCATTTGAGGAGATCACCTTGTATAAGCGATCAGAATACCTCAAGAACTTCAGAACCCTATGCAGGAAAGGCAAATTCAACAAATATCATACTTGCAAGACTGCATTGAAGAGATATGAGTAGCTCGCTAGGGAATGAGAACTTGAAATTCAGAGATACTAAACCGACCTAGTGAAGCATGGTAGGATCGTGTCCTATTGTGAGGACTTCTGGCTTAGGTGGATTCAAATTCTAGTATTTATGCAGAAGCTAGATGAGTCCTATCAAGAGTCCATCAGGGACTGGTGAAAGGGATCAAGAGGAAGAGAATGCCTTGAAAAGTTTGCTGACAAAAGACCTGAAGAATCATCTACAAAAACGTCCCTATTTCAGTAATTTACATACTCTCTTGTGATCCCTACTATAATGTATATGCCTTGTAAATTTCTCTCAATTAATGAAGAAATTTTCGTTTCATTTCTGTTCAAAGTTCAATCCTTATGCATGCTGTTTATGTTTTTCCTGACATTTAGTGATGAAGGAATTGTATGATGCATCTCTGATGAATCCAGGGTTTATATCCATCATATGAAAGTTGTTTAAGCATGTAACCCTGATCTTTCGTTAATCTGTAAAGTAAAAATCCGTCTTTATAAATGAAATAATGTAAAGGTTTTGTCATCATCAAAAAAAGGAAAATTGTTGGGATTTCAATGTTTAGATTTTGATGAGACAAAACGTATTTGTAATAGAAATGTTAAGTACCCCATTTTTCACAATGTTTAAGTGAATATATAGACTAGGTTTGAGTCTAGTGTTAAGTGCTGAAAAATGGAGGTTTGACAAGGATAAAACTGCATCTAAGCCTTTTAAGAAAAGAAGCTGCTGCAAGAAGGCAGATATAGCATCACTGCAAGAAGGTAGATACAGCATCGCTGTAAGAAGACAGAACTTACACTACAGCTAAGTAAGAAGGAATGGCATACATGAGTGTTGCAAGAAAAAGATGCAGCAGCTCTACTCAAAGATACTGCAACCAGGTCTTAGTTACAGCAGCACTGCAAGATAACATTAGCTGCATGAAGACCTAGGATACAACACAAAGCTTACAGTTCAGAGAAGTCAATCAGCGCCAACTACAACAAGAAGTATCCTGCAATCCTAGGAAGGATAAATACAGTACAAGGAATGAAGATTCAAGCAAGAATAAATAGAGCCATTCAAGACAAGATCAAAGTTGCAGACACGAAGCCAATACGAAGATGCCACGTGGATTGACGCGCTGCAAAAAGCTGTGAGCCGCACCTGCCGCATTAAATGCTTCAAAAGAGAAAGTCAAGTCGCATTAAATGCGAGCCGTACCTTTGATCAGACTGCTTCAAATTCAAAAGAGAGATATCTCCTTCAACGGATATCTTCTCCTACAAAAGGAAGAGATACACTGAAGCTGGTTACTGAAAACTGAACAACTGAAACATTTGTGCAAAACTCACGAGCGTTCAAGATACAAACATTCTAGTCTGCTATTAGTTTCAGTCACTCAACCTCTTAGAAGTGAAGCAAGTTCAAGCTGCAAGATCCCTTGAAGGATTCAGAAGCTCACTTCGTCGCACTAGTTGAAGAAACAAAACCAATATACTTTTAACCTTGTTGTTGTGTGCTTAGGTTGTTTTAGTGGTGTCGAAAGTTGATAGGAGAGATCCTTGTTGTTTGTATAGTTGTCTAGAGTTAGGCAGCTTCCTTGTATGAGAGTGTTGAACCCTGTGTGGGTTAGCCTTTAAAGTTTGCAGTTGTTGTGTGTACGCTGGACTTCAGTAGGTGGTTGTTTTGTAAAGTTGATAGATTGTTAGGAGGCTCCTGTAATTCAATCTTGCTTAACAAAGTTCCTGCTCGAAGAGCAGTAGAGTGGACGTAGAAGGATTACACCACCTCGAACCACTATAAGCCATACGTGTTTAATTGCTTTATTTATATGTGTCTTTACCTTCTGGTCTTGTATATCTCATAAGCATTAAACGTTTTTGAAAGAAGCATATTGAGAAAATTAGCCTTGTGTTATATCTTATATTTTTCCGCTGCGTATAAAACTCCAAGTTACAGCGTGCAGCACTGCATTCTAGTGCTGTAAGCAGTAACGATCTAACGCTGTAAGTTCAAGTAACTTGCAGAGCATAAAGGTTTTTCAAAGATTTGCAAAATCGACCAAGGTTCATTCACCCCCTACCCCCCCTCTAAACCTCAGACACCACTTGGGACCAACAGAAATAAGTAGAATTTCAACGATGTTTCACATCAACTACAAATTTTTTAACTTCCATTCCATTATTCTTACGAAATTTAGACCATTTCTTATGTCATGTCGTTGAATTGGTGTTTGGAATTAGGATATCAATGTTTAGATTTTGATGAGACAAATCAACCTTGTAATAGGAATTTTGAGTACCCCATTTTTCACTATGTTTAAGTGAAACGTAGACTAGTGTTGAGTCTGTAAGCTAAGAAGATGAAGAATAGAGAATTTCAAAGAAGGCCTGTTTGCATTGAATAAAGCAGAAATTAAGAAATTGCAAGAAAAGTCTAAACCAATGCAGCTGTAAGAAAAACAAATAAAGTAGCTACAACGAATAAGAGGTTACAGCAGCGCTGCAAGTTTAAGTTACAGCAAACAAGATCCAGGATGCAGTACAACGTCAAAACTTGTTGCATACTCCAACAAAATATTAAATACAACAATAGAGTCAATCCAACCGCTATACGAGAAAGAATAAATTAAGTTCCAGGAACAGTAACCTAAGCAAATCAAAAAAAAGTTGGTTGAAACAATCCGAAGTTGCAGATGCAGAACCAATACAAGGAAGGCATGTGGCTTGACAGATTACAGAAAGCTATGAGCCTCAACCACCACATTTATTCAGTTGAGAAAATAAGTCAAGATGCATTAAATGCAAACCATGTCTTTGATCAGAACATCAGTTTTAAAAGAGAAATACCTCTTTCAATGGATATTTTTCTACAAGTATAAATAGAGGACGAGTAGCATTGAAACCAGTTACTGAAACATTTGCCCAGAAAGATCAAAGCAGAAATCAAAGCTATACTCTCAAGCATTCAAACAAATTTCAGCCACTCGATATGTTTAAGTGATCAAGCTCAACTTAAGATTTTAGAAAAATAAAGAAGATCATTTTACCGCACCAATTGAAGAAACAATATATATACTTTTACCTATTTGTTGTGTGCTGGATTGTTTTAAGGTGTTGTCAGTTGATAGGATTATATCCTTACTAATTGGTTATAATTGTCTAGGAGAAAGACAATTACCCTTTGTAGGAGTTTAGAAATCATTTGTGGGATTGTCTTTAAAACTTGCAGCAGTTGTGTGTAAGCTGAGTTTTAGTATGTGATAACTTATTAGATTGATAGATTGTTAGGCTGTAACCTGTAAATTAATCTTACTTAACAAAGTCCTTGCTCGAGGAAGCAGTAGAGTAGATGTAGAAGGATTACACCACATTTGAACCACTATAAGACCTTAAGTGTTTTTAACCGCTTTATATTTGTTTAGTGTTGTATCCTTATTTAAGTTCTCACTGAGCATTAAAGGTTTTTCATAAGAAAACATATTTGAGAAAACAAACCTTCTGTATAAGTATTTTTCCACTGCAGGAACTCTAGGATACAGCATATAGGACTACTTCAAAGTGTTGTAAGTTGATATGCTCTCTATCTTAAGATTAAGTAGCTTACAATATAGCTAGTTCGAAAAGATTTTTTAAAATCAACAGAGGTTCATTTATCCCCTCTGAACCTTCGAGACCACTTGAGATCAACAATTGGCAATTTCATGAATTACGGTTGTAATAGGTTTAATATATTTATCTAATTCTTCTAAGCCATCTTGAATACATAAACTTCAACAATGACACATATAACAAATATGAAAAAATTTACCTTCCAAAGAAGGTTTATAATATTACAATATCCAATGGAGGCATACTAGTTGTATTAGCACTAGCATTATCAAATCAAATATAAAATATTTTTTTTACTATATCATAATCATTTACAACTCCAATAATTCTACATGCAATGTTTATAACCAAATGTTTATCATCAAAGTCAACATATACAATTAAACATTTTTGTACATTTCATGCATCATCTATCCAAAGAACTGTAATTCCCATATAATCAAGTAGTTTATAAGGATCATTCCAAATATCACTACATATATATACTTTTTATTTAAACATTTTAAACTTTTCAATTAATTTATATTTATATATTCTTTTACAATTTTTTCTATATCATGTTTTATAGTATTTCTAAATATTTTTCTATTATTATGTTGTAAATAAACGCTAGCATATTCTTCAAAGACATCATTACATGAAGATTGAAAAGGAAGATATTTTTTAGCAACAAATTCGACTACTCCTTTCCTATGGAATAATTTACTAAATTTAAAAAGAATAGAATCTATACCTTCGACTACTTGAGAAGAGTCAGTAAATCCATGAAGTAGTGTTTGCGATCGTTCATTACCCAACTTATCGGAATTTTTTTCAACACGTGGTTGTTGAATGTCCCGTAGCCTCATGCTTTTTCCACAATAGTTGCAAGTGACTATGTAATATACGTCAATATTCGATATTTTCTCCTTTTGAAAAAAAATAAAAAAAAATATCACTTCGAAGTGTCGAAGGTGCTTGAGAATTAGTACATGTTGTATTATCAATCTCTTGAGTGCCTCTTGACACCTCCTCTTATTTTTGATCGGCAAAGACGGCGGTGGTATTAAGGCCTAAAGTTGCCTCCAAATCATCACATTCTTGACTCCAATGAGAATCATAAGAATCGATGAGATCATCTAAAGACAAATCTTATGATGGTGGCATAAGACTTTTTCCTTTCCCATGGGATGAACCGGTGGAAGAAGAACCGACTCTTCTGGACATTTTTTTTCGAATTGAAAGAGAATGAACTAGAATAAAATGAAATGAAATTGAATTAAGCTTGAAAACCAAAATGGAAGAGTAGTAGTAGCTTGAAATTGAAATGGAGCTTGAAATGAAATGAAAGAGTAGTAACTAAGTACTAATTATGATTCTATGAAATTGAAATAACAATTAACACAAAAATGGTATGAATTGGAGCTTGAGAATTTGATAGAGAGATTGAAAAATTGTGTTGTGTGAAAATGAAGAATGGAGTGTGGGTATTTATAGAGGTGGATCATTCAAATTAAAAAAAACAGAAAGGGTCGACCGGTTTGAATCGATGGTTCACAACGATCGACAAATCTCAATCGTTGATCATCAACGGTTAAGTTATCACGCCCTACATGTGTCATTTTCAAGGAAAAATAAAAGAAAATAAATTAAATTAGTCGGTTCGAATCGACGGTTTCTAACGATAGAATCACCGAGATCGTTGATCATCAACAGTCAACTCATCTGATCCGTCTACGTGTCACCTAGGGATGGCAACGAAACGGGGATTCCCCGTTCCCCGCGGGAATCCGCCCCGAATTGACGGGGATTCTCCGAAATATATCCCCCGTGGGGATGGGGACGGGGATGATTTTTGCCCCGATTGGCGGGGCGGGGCGGGGACGGGGATCACATTCCCCACCCCGCGGGGATCCCCGCCCCGTTCCCCGCGGGGCCCCGTGAATTATATATATATATATATATATATATATATATATATATATATATATATATATATATATATATATATATATATATATATATATATATATATTATTTTATTTTTCCTCAAAAATGTGATGTTTTCAGTTGTTTGTCCCGTGCCCTAATTTCTAAATCATAACTTTTACCTTCCCTCACCAGTCACTCTCACTGGCCACTGCTGTCATCCGCCGCTGCCTCGTCGTCCCACCCCCATCCCCCAAACTTACCCCCATCTCTCTTCCTTCTCTGCTCTGCCCAGGCTCCGTTCGCTGAGGTCGGCTCTCGTGCTCCCTTCATCCCCCAGTTGATGATTTGAGTGGAAAATCAGATTTTGGTAAGTTTCTGTTATGATAATGTAAACCTCTGTGTCTGTTTTAGGGCTACTATTGTTGGTAGTCAAAAACTTGGTATAATCTAGGGACTAGGATAATATGACTTTTGCTTTTGGATTTTTGAATTCTATCTTCATTTTGCTCTTTATTTTAATTTCTGCTTTGATACTTAGAATTTTTTGAGGCAGGCTATTATTATATCTGAAAATCTCTCCTCCCTCTCTGAAGCATTAGTTTTTTGAATGAGCGAAGCAATTTGCTTTTGAAGATTAATTTATTTCTAATATTACTCTTACTCTTAGATCATGTTAATACTAATGGTATATAGAAATCTCATTTTCTCTCTGTTTGTTGGGATTTTTGTCTGTCTTGTTTCTATTTTTATTCAAATTTGAGTATGTTTCAACTCAAGTTTAGGTGGATTAATAATGTCAAATTACGCTTAAAGGCTTGCTTAATCTCATTGATTATGATGTATCAGCTTAAACGAGATTTTAAGTTGGAATATTATATACTTCTTGCTTAGGCTTAGGACATCAATCATTTAGCTCCAACACTACACAATATTTTTATTGTAGATTTTGGACTATTTTTTGCACACTAATATTCATCATTATTATTAAAAAAAGGAATGAATATAAAAGAAAAAGGAAATAGATGAATTCAAAAAAATCATAGATTTTGAGAGGACAGTCGAGAGAAGTTGACACTCAGAATATTTTTTAATGTGTTTGTTTGCTAATGAAAAGAAGACTTCTGTTATGCATTGCAATGAATATCCATATTGTTTGTTTCTTAATCATGCTCATCTTTGAAATCCATAATTTCACAAAAGAAAGAAGTTGAAAGTTTTAGTTGGCAGGTTGAAAGAGTCAAATTTCTTTAGATTCCAATTACTATTGTATCGGTCTTTTGATTGTTATCAATTACTTGTGTTAACATGATATTTATCTTAGTATACTTAATTTAACTATCTCGGTTCATGCTAATAGGTAAAAAATGGCGTCTTCCGGCCCTCCTACTCAAGACTCCACATTTCATCCGTCACCAATGAATAGCTCTCTACCTAGTGATCAAACTATTCCTGGAGATGATTTTAATCCAACACCATCCAATACAAATGAAGTACAATACACAGATGAAAGTGAAGAAGTTCTAACATTGAGCAGTAAAAGGGGCTTAAAATCAGAAGTGTGGAATCATTATAAGAGACAAAAAATTGACGGCAAATGGAAAGCAGAATGCATTTATTGCATGAAAAAACTTGGAGGGGATACAAAGAATGGGACGAAGCACTTGCATGATCACTTTAAAATATGTCCATTGAGAAAGACGAGAGACATAAAACAAAAATTTTTTATGCCAAAAAACATTGATGGCAAAGTTGCTGTAGGGACCTACTCGTTTGATCAAGAAACTGCTAGGAAAGAAATGGCTACCATGATCATATTGCATGAGTACCCATTGAGTATGGTGGAGCATATTGGATTTCGAAGATTTGTGAATTCTCTTCAACCACTCTTTAAAATGGTTAGTCGAAATACTTTGAAGGGGGATATATTGAAGATCTATGAATACGAGAGGTTAAAGACAATGAAGCTTCTTGATAAAAATAAGAGTAGAGTCGCCATCACAACAGACATGTGGACATCAAGCAATCAAAAAAAAGGATTTATGACGATCACTGCTCATTTTATTGATGGATCTTGGAATCTTCAAAGTCGAATCATCAGGTATTTGTTCTTTTTCAAACTTAATAAGGTTTAATTTGCTAGTATGACATACATAAATTGCATTTTCACTTGTTCCTTATTATTTAATTTAGGTTTATCTATGTGCCATGTCCGCATACATCTGAAGTACTTGGGGATGTTCTTGTCGATTGTTTGATGGATTGGAATCTTGATCAAAAGTTGTCAACATTAACAGTAGATAATTGTACAACTAATGATGCACTGATTGATATTGTTTTGAATAAATTGGATACAAGTCTACTTTGGTTGGATGGTTCATTGTTACATATGCGATGTTGTGCTCATATCTTAAACTTGATTGTCAAAGATGGTTTGGAAGTAATTGGTGATGGTGTTGAACGAATACGTACTAGTGTTTCTTTTTGGGTAGCCACTCCTAAAAGATATGAAAGGTTTGAAGAGACGGCTCGTCAATTGAAAATTTCAATCACTAGAAAGTTAGTCTTAGATTGTAAGACTAGGTGGAATTCTACATATGCAATGCTTAGTAACGCCATTTGTTATAAAGATGTCTTCACTCGTTTGAAACAACGAGAGCCGCTTTATAAAAGTGTTCCTGATGAGGAAGATTGGGAAAGGGCTAAGGAAATTTGTGATAAATTGAAGTTGTTTCACAGTGTGACTGAGATCTTTTCAGGGACCAAATACCCCACTGCTAATCTATATTTCCCAAAAATTTGTGAAATTAGAATGGCTTTGAGACGATGGCTTTGTTGTGGGCATTCTAACATTGAAGTTATGGCAACTAAAATGTTAGACAAATTTGATAAATATTGGTCTCAAATTCATGACATTATGGGTGTAGCTACTGTTTTGGATCCCAGATACAAGCTCAAGTTATTGCATTACTATTTTCCTCTTCTTTATGGTGATGAAGGTGCAAAGAGGGAAATTCAAAGAATTCAAGAGCTTTGTTCTAACTTGATGGTTGAATACTCATCCAAATTGAAAATGAGTGTAGATGGTGGTTCTACAAGCTTTTCACATTCTTATTCTCATTCATCGATTCATGAGGAGGTGGATCTAATGAGTGATTATGATAAGTTTGTTGCCTCAGATTGTAATAATGACAATGCTAAGTCTGAGTTTGATCTTTATTTGGAGGAGCGTGTGATACCAAGAAAGGTTGATTTTGATATCTTAAGTTGGTGGAAGAATGCACTCAAGTATCCTACTCTTCAATTGATTGCTCGAGATGTTTTGTCGATTCCTATTTCCACTGTTGCTTCAGAGTCCGCTTTTAGTACAAGTGGGAGGTTTGTTAGTCCACATCGCAATAGACTTCATCATGACACATTAGAAGCTTTGATGTGTGCTCAAGATTGGTTATGGGCTGAAATTCAAGGTAATATCATTTAATTTTGTTCAAATAATTACACTATTCTTTTTTTTTAACTTTAAATTAAATAATTAACTATGTTGTTTTATTTGTAGATACTTGTACGTCTGCCCATTCCGAATGTTGTACATTTTACGAGGACATTGATGAAGAAGAAAATGTAAGTAATTTATTTATTTATTTAAAATGTATATTACTTTTATGTATTTTTTTCTTAAGAAATAATGATATTAATTTTTTACTTATTTATAACTTTCCAAATGACTAACTTTATTGACCTTTCTTATTTGATATGTAAGGATGATATCACTTGTGTGGAAAAGTCGCGTGGAGATTGAAGATGTGGGTGTATTGAAGTTTTGAAGAATGATGAAATTTAATGGAAATGTAATAGGATAATTTATTTTTGTGTTTTAGCTAATTGGATTAAATTGTGTTTTCATCTTTATTCGTATTATGAGTCATTTTCATGTTTTTGTTGACATTTTATTTACATGTAATTGTATGGATTATTGTTATATATTAATTTGTATTTAAACAAAAAAAAAGATGGGATGGGGAATCCCCGCAAAGCGACGGGGAATCCCCGCTGGGACGGTATGATGGGGAATTTTCCCCGCGAAATTGGTGGGGTGGGGAATCCCCGCGGGGGCGGGGATCCCCGCGGGGCGGGGCACGGGGGGAGAATTTTCCCCGTGAGTCTAGCGGGGACGGGGACGGGGATTCCCCACGAACGCGGGGACGGGGACGGGGATTGTTCCCCCCGACCCCGCCCCGCCCCATTGCCATCCCTAGTGTCACCTCTAAAAATTTAAAAAGAAAATATCCGAAAACAGGCAATTTAACAAGCAGTTCATGATTTTTGAAGGCTCGAATCAAAATTGAATCGGATACACACGGTTTACATTTTAGGTTCTGAACCGAAACCGGATCTATGGTTTCCAAAATCGTTGACTGCCGATTTGAACCGATCCAATTTCTTATTTTTCGAACAAGATGATCTCCCCAGCTAAAGGTGACGATTAGTTTAATGTTAATTTTGAATAATAAGTAGTCTCCCATTTCGATTAAATGTATGACTACTCTCTCTCTTATATTACCACATCAAAAATAAAATAAAAGGTTAAATATACATTATGATTTAAAAACTACTTTAAATTAGTTGGATTCAGATAAAAACAATTATAAGGATTACTCTTGATCTTGTTCTGGCTTAACGTCCTTCTTCTCGAACTAGAAACTCGAAATCTCGAGTCCAAAAACCTACAAAACAAACATCGGGAGGGGTTCTCGGTGATGGGACTCCGACTCTCAAGTCAATAAGATTGTTAAAAAATCTCTCCAACAATATATGTGTATGTATTTAATAAAAAATTATGTGTGAAAAAGTGAATATAATAAGGATATATATACTCCCTGGGACTAGTCGCAATTGGAAGAGAAGTCCTAGTTATGGTTGGAATAGGAGTTCTTCGAAAACTAGGGAAAGTGGGTAATTAGTTCGTGATTACACAAAAAATAGAGAATATGGATAACTGGCCCGCAAAAATAGCGGTCAGTTGAAGTCAAGTTTGTTCGCTCATCTTCCATTATTGTTTAGTTCGTCGATACATATTGGACTAGATTAGTTCGCCAATAACATCACAGAAACAGTTCGCATCTCAAGGTGGTTTCCACGTGGCAACTGTGACTTTAGTTCGATATTAGGGTGAAAACCCAGTTCGATTGAGTTCGACCATATCAACTCTAATTGGTAGTACTAAATATGCCCCGTATTCATTAGTTATTGTGCACATCTTTTCCTACTACGTAAGGCGTTTTCCAAATAAATCTCATTTCATCAATTAAAAATCTATACTGTATATAAAATAAAGAAAATTGACAAATATTACTAACTGTAATTTTTCCACCCAAACTATTTTACTACAAAAAACAAAAAAAAATATTTTTATTATATATCTTACACAATAAGTTTCATACATATCTTACATAATAAGCTTCAAATATATATAAAATTTTAAATCTCATTTTCGTATATATTGTGAGGTTAATTGAACCAACTTTAAATGAGTCTTGATATAATAGATATGTAAAAAATTTAATCCACTTTATTAAATCATTTTAAGTAGAGAAAAACAATAATCTTTTTTAAATAATTACTTTCAGCAGCCGTTATTATATATAACTTATTTTAAAAATTTGGATATTAAAATTATAGAATCATAAAAGTTTGTTTTAATTATAAATGAACTAAAATTTTCATAATTTTGATATACATGTAATCAATTTAGCTTATCTTTTACTTTAAGAATTGATTATTCAAAATTGTAGCTGAAATTACATTAAAAAATATAATTTTTAATAACATGAGAATGTTGTTTTTAAAAATTATAAAAGTTATTTTAAATTATCAATATCAATATAACTGAAAATAAAATTAATAATAATAAATCTAAAAATACATAAAAAATTAAAATTGAAAATTAAAAACTTTGAAATTATTTAAAAAATCTAAGAAGTAAAATCTAGAAAATAGCTTTAAATCGTAAAATTAATTTTTAAAAAGCACATAAATAAAAAATATAGGCAAAATTGAAAAAATCTAATAAAAATCACAAATAACTAATCTGGAAAAATAATTATAATAATAAGATTATAAATCATAAGGTTAAATCTAACAATATAAAATTAAAAAATTATATGTTGGGATTTCAATGTTTAGATTTTGATGAGACAAAACGTATTTGTAATAGGAAGTTTTAAGTACCCCATTTTTCACAGTGTTTGAATATATAGATTAGGTTTGAGTCTAGTCTTAAGTGCTGGAAGATGGAGGTTTGACAAGGATAAAGCTGCATCGAAGCCTTTCGAGAAAAGGAAGCTGCTGCAAGAAGACAGATACAGCATCGCTGTAAGAAGACAGAACGTCAATACAGCTAAGTAAGAAGGAATGGCGTACAGGAGTGCTGCAAGAAAAAGATGCAGCAGCTCTACTCAAGATACTGCAATCGGGTCTTAGTTACAGCAGCACCGCAAGAAAACATTAGCTGCACGAAGATCTAGGATACAACGCAAAACTTACAGTTCAGAGAAGTCAATCAGCGTCAATTAACAACAAGAAGTATCCTGCAATCCTAGGAAGGATAAATGCAGTACGAGGAACAAAGATTCAAGCAAGAATAAAAAGAGCAGTTCGAGACAAGATCAAAGAAGCAGACACGGAGCCAATACAAAGGTGCCACGTGGACTGACGCGCTGCAGAAAATTGCGAGCCGCAACTGCCGCATTAAATGCTCCAAAAGAAAAGGTCAAGTCGCATTAAATGCGAGTCATGCCTTTGATCAGACTACTTCAAATTCAAAAGAGAGATGTCTCCTTCAACGGATATCTTCTCCTACAAGTATAAATAGAGGAAGAGATACACTGAAGCTGGTTACTGAAACATTCGAGCAAAAACTCACAAGCTTTCAAGATACAAATATTCAAGCCTACTATCAGTTTCAGTCACTCAACCTCTGTGAAGTGAAGCAAGCCCAATGCTGAAAGATCCATCAACAGATTCAGAAGCTCACTTCGTCACACCAGTTGAAGAAACCTTTTTATATTCTTTTAACCTTGTTGCTGTGTGCTTAGGTTGTTTTAGTGGTGTCGAACAGTTGATAGGAGAGATCCTTGCTGTTTGTATAAGTTGTCTAGAGTTAGGTAATTTTCCTGTGTGGGAGTGTAGAACCCTGTGTGGGTTAGCCTTTGAAGTTTGTAGTTGATGTGTGTACGTTGGACTTCAGTAAGTGGTTGCTTTGTAAAGTTGATAGATTGTTAGGAGAGTCCTGTAATTCAATCTTGCTTAACAAAGTTCCTGCTCCAGGAGCAGTAGAGTGGATGTAGAAGGATTACACCACCTTCGAACCACTATAAGCCATACGTGTTTAATTACTTTATTTATTTGTGTCTTTACCTTCTGATCTTGTTTATCTTATAAGCATTAAACATTTTTTGAAAGAAGCATATTGAGAAAATCAGCTTTGTGTTATAAACGATATTTTTCCACTGCGTATAAAACTCTAAGTTACAGCGTGCAGCACTGCATCCTAGTGCTGTAAGCACTAACGATCTGACGCTACAAGTTCAAGTAACTTGCAGAGTAGAAAAGTTTTTCATAGATTTGCAAAATCGACCAAGGTTCATTCACCCCCCCTGAACCTCGGACACCACTTGGGACCAACATTATAATTTTAAAATTCATATATATATATATATATATATAATATTAATTGTTAACAATTATAAATCAACTTATAGAATCTATAAAGGATGTTTAACAACAAGAAGTACAACAATAATAATGATGGGTAATTTAAAATAACATAGTTGAAATAAAAATAAAGATATAATTAATCTATAAATTGCTCAAAAAATCTTACATTTTTTTTTAAAATTTTGGTTAATGTTTTAAAAATCTAAATGCAAGCTTTAAAGGTAAAATCTATTTCAAAAATCTAACAATAATGTTAAATAGCTTAAATCTATAAATTTTTATAACCATGCAATAAATAGTAAGACCATATAATATCCCAAAAATTAAATCTATGAAAAATAAATCCTTGGAAAATACTAAAACAAAGAATCATGGTCCAGGTACTTATTGAATATCTTATTCATTTAATTATTAATATTTTTTGTTATATTTATGCATTAATTATATTCATAATTTCATTTAAATTTCATTTTTAATGCATCTTATATCAAATTCATATCTATTTTAAAATTCATAATTTATTATTTACATTGCATATGGAATTATATCAAATTTAAATTATTAAGAGTTTCAAAATTGGTTGTATTCAAATATTTTGATTTATCAAATATAATTATTTAAAATAACATAATTTTAAAATTGAAATATCAACATTTTTATTAATATAGATATTAAAAGCAATATATATTTTACATTTAAATGATATATCATACATTATGTCAATGAACATAAAAAAATATCAGATCTTATATAACAAATCATGCATTGCGCTAGTGTACTGCTAGTTAGGTATTAATCATTATGACAGTTAGAGTTAGTGGGGATTTGATTAAATTTATTAGAGTTTACATGCTCTTACATTTTATAAGACGTTAAATTTTAATTTAAAATAAGATGTTGAAGTATTTGGGTAAATGAGATGATAGAGCTTATAAAATGTTAATAATGACAATTGTGTAATTTCAATGATCAAATTTGAAGGTGTTTAAAAAATAAGATTTTTATTTTAGAATAAGTTGGGATTCTCTTACTTTTCAAAAGAGTTTATAAGCTCCTAACATCTTATTTTAGGGAGTAACACTTGTGTACACCAGTTGCATGGAACAATTGGGTCGACTTGGATCCATACACCTTTTTTTTCTTTAATTCTTCTGATGATCTTTATGTTATATTATTATGATTTTTCAAGTACACATATCATAATCTTTCTGTAATATTGTAACTTACAAAAAATTCAACACAACTTGTACATACATATCTTTATGTGATATTACTTATGTTTTTATATCAATATAGTCGTACCTTTATATTAACATAAAATATATATTATTATAAAATAAAGATTTAACGAAGGTATTACATATCTGTGTAATATAATGTAAAGGTACAAACATAATACAAAGGTCTCGCTAAAATAACTAAAATGTATGATTAACATAACTAAAAAAATGTAAAAGGTACAACTAATATAATTAAAATGTATGACAAGCATGACTAAAATGTATGACAAACATAACTAAAATATATTAAATATTTGTCAAAATACAAATACATGAGAGCGAGTTGGGCATGGACACCTAGGCACATGAGGAGATATGAGAGCACGTGAAAGTGCGTGGGGCGTGTGGAAAGTGGTTTCCAGTCGGGTCAACTCGAATTGCATGGATCCTAGATCCATGCACCAATTTCATATAAATATTTGTGTATTTTAAGATAAAATAAGATCTCATTTTTAAAAATTTTAAAATACTTTTAGGAACTTATAAGCTTTTAAACATTTTATAAGATGTTTCAAGGAATTTATAAGCTCACCCAAATAAATTTTTTTTTTTTTTTTTCTGATCAGCCAACGAAAAAGGAGCAGAAGGAGTACTCCAACTCATACCAAAAATGACTAAAAAAGAGAATCAAAAGTCCATAAATAAATCAAGACTCAACCTAACACACCACCAATTTAACTCGAACAACAATTTCTTGGTTAGACACCCAATCTCCTAAAACAACATTTCTAAAAGTAGGCACTCTCACTGTCAATCAAGACCACACTCTAGCTAAGATTTCATCAACAACCTTATTCACTATAAATGCCACATTATTAAAAACTCTCGCATTTCTTTGTTTCCAAATACACCAAACAGTTCTCACCCAATAATAGAAGCAATATAAACATTTTTACCCGTTTCAAGGATTTCCCGAAACTGAAGAAAATTTATATTTGTGTATAATCATATTGACCTCCAACCAACTAAAAATCCTATTCCACACCTCTCTGACGCCTTTACAACCGAAGAAACAATAAAAAAAATCTTCCTCTTATTCTCCACAAATCAAGCAAGTACACTCACCAAAACACGCTATTAATCTCAAAATTAACACATAAATTCACAATTTCAAAATTTACCAGAAAAAAAAAATCATGAAATTCTCTAATTTACAATTTGAATCATCATTGTTTTTCATGTCAAAACTCGCCGATATGTTTGACCAATTTATTCATATTAATTAATTAACACGTTGTCGGTTAAACAAAACAAAATTTAAAATTAACAAAAGGTGAACAATAAATAGCGTTTTGGGAAAAAAGAAACATTTTCTTTCTTGACTTCATTTTTATCAAGTTTGTGCATAAAAATGATAGAATAACACTATGTCATTTTCTTCAGCTTATTTGTTATTTTTATTTTATTAATGAATAAATGGATAATTTGGTCGGATCCTTACGTTTGGAAATTTTCTCCAAAAAAATTAACAATAACCCAAACTATAAAATGATAATTAAATTTAAGATTTATTGTTCTCTATTTCAAGAACTCATGTTGAATTTGTTATTTCATAAATGTTAATATTATTAATTAAGGATTAAATTAGTAGGGCATCACTTAATTAGCTGCAGGGATACGGCACCGTCTCGGTGCATATGTTTCAATTACTACTCATTTGTGTTCGACATTAGTGTGCAGCGTTGACAATTCAGCCTCATATGATGATGACTATCGATCATGAATCTCATTTATGGAATAAGTATACAAACAAAGATATATCATCATACTTTAGAAACCATTTCATAACTCTTAAAGAGATTCACTTTATGTAGTCGAAATATCTTTATTTATATTTAAGTGGTGGAATTAAATTTTAATTGTTGTGCAATTGAATGGTGGATTATTAATTGATATTTGGAGTATATATATATATATATATATATATATATTAATAAATACATTATATATATATATATTCTTATTAATGTATTTATTTTCTTAGAGTCGTTTTTGAGAGAGGTAGAAATTATCAAATCAACATCACATATTTTTACAGTTGGAACATGAAAACAGTTTAACATTGTAAATCCATTTTAATTTCCCAACAATTATAAAATTTTATTATAGCTATATAACGTTTGAAGGAGTTGTACAACATTAAAATTCCATTATATCATAGTTTAGTTAAAAGAAAAATCACTTCACGTATGATTTATGATGATTTATGATTACACAATATTATTGTGAAATTAATAAGTTTGTAAATTAACTATTTAGTGGAGGAGGTGCCTTCTTTGGAGGTAGTGGGTGTGGGAGGAGTTAATAATTAAATTCTTGTTCACCCACTTTCGAAATCATCATTTCCAAAATATTCCATGAAATTAGAATCGAATTGGAATTTTGAAACTGATAAATCACATTTAGTCAAATCAGAATCTTTATATCGTCTTCCTTATCAAGAATGAGAAGTCAAAAGACAATTTTATTCCAAATCAATTGTCCACATCACATTTTGAAAAAACATGAATCTTGTTTTTATGTATGATATGTTAATTAGTATATGTTAATAACTCAAATATATTATAAAATCAATTCAACAAAAACTCACTTTCTTTAACATTAAACATCTCAAAAGCTTAATTAACATCTAAAAACCTTATGTGGGTTACTAACTCAATCGTTAAAATTGACCGATAAAACAGATGAAGAATGCATTGATATCCAACTTTAAAGTCGATTTTTAAGTTCTTTCAACAGTTTATCAAGCACGAGAGATTTATTGTGAAAGATAATTGCATTTCTTTTCTTCCAAATAAGTCATACCATACATTTCTAAATACAAACTGTAAAGATTTTCTCCTTCTTTTCTTTTAGGATTCTACTAAAATGTAGTAAGTTCGTTGAAAGATTAGAAGAGAGAACCATCTCTACTCCAAGCCAATTAGCGCGTCCCATCCACGTCATACCGATTCAGGAAAATTGTTGCAAAAAGCACAATTAGGACTCACATTTTGTGGTAGAATTCTTCTTCTTTGCAGCTTTGTTAATGTCAATATTCTCTCCCATAAGACCCTCCACACATGCACTCGAACTTTTGGTACGGAGATCTTATTCCAAATCAATTTGAATTCTTCTTTCTCCAGCCCATCAATATTATTCTTTAGTTTGATAAGCCATTTATATGTTTTTTTTTTGTAGAATAAGTGTTGTTTGTGGAGTAACTCCACCTCCATCTATCGTCGGTTCCCTATTTCAAAGCACACATATTAATCAAGGAAAGTAAGTCATTCAACATCTCAACCTCTCTCAAAAAGATTTCTTCTCCACCCCCACACCCACAACCATACACCTTCCCTCCATTCACCGATTTTCCCAACTCTAGCTCCCTTCTTAAGACTCAAATTAAATATTCTCAAAAATCTATCTCTAAGCTTAAAAGCCCCTACCCAATAATCCTCCCAAAAGAAAGTTGCATTATCATCTCCTACTATCTTACACAGCCCCTCAACAAGCCACCTCCCTCTTCCACCCCCAACCGCCTTAATCACGTCTCCCCACCATCATGTGGGGTTCGAAACCATCGATCCATAACTCGTCCCCACGCCCTAAGACACTCCCCACCTAGATTTTACTATCCTATTGTTGGGATTTCAGTGTATAGATTTTGATGAGACAAACCAATATGTAATAGGAAGTTTGAGTACCCCATTTTTCACAATGTTTAAGTGAAACCATAGACTAGGATTGAGTCTATAGTTATAGGTTCAAAAAGATGAAGGAGCTCAACAAGGCCATGCTGCATCTAGAAGATGAAAGTATAAAGATACTGCAAGTATGAAGTGCAGTAATGCAGCAAGTAAGAAAGAACGATAAGCATCGCTGCAAGTAGAAGATGCTGGATGCTGGAAGAAGTTACTGCAAAGCAATAGTAAGAAGAAAGTCAGCTATGCTGCAAGAAGTAGTTGCAATAATATTGCAAGCAAAATATATAGCTCTACTGCAAGTAAAAGATACAACAGTACTGTATGAAAGGAGTTACTGCAAGTAGATCAAGGATACAGAGCAAAAGCTATGACTTGTTGCATACTCTACAAACCTCATCTATGTCGAATAGAAACAACATCCTGCAATCCGAAGAATCAAGAACGAAACAAGAATAATTAGAGCCATTAGAGAGAAGATCAAAGTTACAGACGCAGAGCCAATACAGAAACAACACATGGCCTATCAGGCTACAGAAAGTTGCAAGACGCAACCACCGTATTAAATGCTCTGAGATGATAAGTCAAGGAGCATTAAATACAAGTCATACCTTTGATCAGAAGCCAAAATTCAAATGACAAATATCTCCTTCAACGGATATTTTTCTACAAGTATAAATAGAGTTTGAGCTACACTAAACCTGGTTACTGAAAAATTGAACAACTAAAACATTCTACGCTCAAACAAGCTCAAGCATTCAAAGCTACATTCTCAAGCATTCTACAGTTTCAGTCACTCGACCTAAAGTGAAGTGAACGGGTTCAACCTGATAGATCCGAAGAAGGATTCAAAAGCTCACTTCACCACACCAGTTGAAGAACAAACCATATATACTTTAACCTTGTTGCTGTGTGCTAGGTTGTTTTAGGTGTCGAACAGTTGATATGATTTATTCTTGTTGTTTGTATAGTTGTCTAGGTGATAGGCAACTTCCCTATGTGGGAGTGTGAAATCTTGTGTGGATTTGCCTTTAGAACTTATAGTTGTTGTATGTACGCTGGATTCTAATAGGTGTTAACTCGTTAGGTTGATAGATTGTTAGGTGTTTCCCTATAATTCAATCTTGCTTAACGAAGTTCTTACTCGAGGTAGCAGTAGAGTGGACGTAGAAGGATTACACCACCTTCGAACCACTATAAGCCATAAGTGTTTTTATTGCTTTATATATTTGTGCTCACTTTATTTATATATCTTGTTATAAGCATAAAAGCATTTTAAAGGAAAAACATATTTGAGAAAACAAACATTTGGTCAAAACATATTTTCCGCTGCGTTAAAAACTCTAAGTTACAGCGCGCAGCACTATATCCTAGTATTATAAACAGTAACAGCTAGTGCTGTAAGTTCAAATAACTTGTAGAACATTAAGTTTGAAAAAGATTTACAAAATCGACCAAGGTTCATTCAACCCCCCTCTAAACCTCATAGACCACTTGGGACCAATACCTATCCCATAAACTCTCATTGTCGGTGAAAAATCTCCACAACCGTTTTCTTAAAAGTGTTTTGTTGAAACATTCAAGATCTTTAACCCCAAGGCCCTCATCCTCTTTTGTTCTGCAAATAATATCCCATTTTACCCAAGGTAATTTGCTCTCACATTCACTTCCTCCCCACAAGAAATTTCTTTGGAGTTTAACAATCTCACACAAGATGTTCTTTGGAGCCCAATAGGTGGATAACAGATAAATTGGGAGAGAGGATAGCATCGTATTGAACAATGTGAACCTTCCACCAATGGAGATATTCTGTCCATCCCAACTTTTTAGCCGGTTTTTAATTTTCTACACCACATACACCCAATCAGCTGACTTCTTATGATAACACCCAACATTCACGCCAAGATATTTAAAGGGAAGGTTGCCAACACAACACCCTAGAATTCTAGCAGCTTGGCTTACCCTTTCCTCATTAACATTTAGACCATACAAGCAACATTTTTCACAATTTGTTTTCAGTCCAAAGACAAGTTCAATATTGCAGATGAGCTATCTAAGAAACCATACATTCTCCATTGTTGTTTTACCCAAAAAATAGTGTCATCAACGAATTGAAGATGCGAGATCGGAATATTTTCCTTCCCAACTTTGAGCGGTTTAAACAAATCTTGGTTAATCGCCCTCGTCATCAGGATAATAATCCCTTTGGCCACTGACAAAAACAGGAAGGGGGATAAAGGGTCTCTCTTTCTCAGCCCCCTCTCTAATTGAAATTCGTCTGAGGGGCTTCCATTGACTAAAACTAAAGCTTGAGCTATAGACACATATTCCATCACCCATCCAATCCATCTTGAATCGAAATTGAACTTTCCAATCACAGATTTCAAATACCCCCAATTCAGAGTTATATGCTTTAGGAAAGTCTATTTTATAGATGAAGCACCTCTCTTTTTTCCTTTTGGCATCTTCAATCGCCTCATTTAAAACCACCACGCTATCCAGAATTTGTCTGCCTCCAATAAAAGCAGATTGCTGATCTGAAATAATGGACTCCGAAACTCCACAAAACCTCTTCTCTAAAACTTTTGATATAATCTTATAAACCCCCCCAATAAGTGATATGGGTCTAAAGTCATCAGGCTCCAAAGTTTCTTTTTTCTTTGGAATCAGCATGATAAAAGAAGGATTTAGGTCTTTCACTAATTTCCCATGAGTATGGAATTCTTTCATAAGTCTCATGAAATCCACTTTAAGCGTCTCTCAAAACTCTTTCAGGAAACCAATATTAAATCCGTCAGGCCCTGGGCACTTAGAACTATCACATGACGTAATTGCCTCAAAAACTTCTTCTTCTATAAAATTCAAGATGAGCCGCCTATTATCCTTGGGTGTTATTTTCTTACTAGAAAAATCAAAGCATAACTTCGATCGAACCAGATTGGTTGAACTGAAGTGCTTTCTAAAGTGTTCAAAAATGTTTTTTTAACATCTTCAACCTCATCTATCAATTCACCTTCAAACATCAAACCTGAAATCTCATTCCTCTTCCGATGAATGTTAATGCATCTGTGGAAGAATCTCGAATTTGCATCACCTTCTCTAACCCATTTACTTCTAGCTTTTTGCATAAGAAGACTTTCCTTGCCTCGAATGTCAATAAGTAATTGAGCTCTTTCTTTATTTCTTCTGATTATCTCTTCCTCCTCCAAGCCTAACACATCATCGATCAAATCAAACCTCAATAATTTGTTCCTTCTCTCTTTAATCTTCCTAGCCAACGACCCGAAAATCTCTTTATTCCAAATTTTCAAATCATTCTTTAATCTTTGAAATTTCTCCTTGATCACGAAACCACCCCAACCCTCTATCATATAGCTTCTCCATTTATCTTTTACAAACTCGTTAAAATCTAGGTGATATTGTCACGCTTTCAAAAACTTGAATGGTTTCGGACCCCAATATTTCACCACATTTTCAAGAAAAATTGGACAGTGATCCGAAAAGGATCATTTCAGTCCTTTCTGATGAGTGCTACTCTAGCAAGATAACCACTCATTATTTATCATAATGGATCAATTCTACTCTTACACGATCCATCGGGTCTGTACCTAGTAAAAGACCTACCGTGAAGAGGTAGATCAATAATACCTAAGACTCGAATAAACTCGTGGAAGCTTCCAAGTCTTTCTTGTAAGAAACTACTGTCCAACCCTCTCTTTCTGATGTTCTTCTTACAGAATTAAAATCACACGCCACACAAACACAACATGATTGATTCTACAATATAACATATTTTACATGATAATTAGTGATGTTATTTGATAAATGTGATGTGTGATGATTAATTTTAAATTAAAGATATAATATAAAATTTAATAGAAGATCTTAATCCTACTTCATATGGGTTTAACAAGTGTTTATTACATAGTACTATATAGGTATACATCTATATGAATTTAGAGTTTATAAATATTCAATATAATTATATTATTCGTCATTATTTGTTTAAAGTCAATATCCGCATATCTTTGAATCAATGAGTTAAAAATATATTTTGTAGTATAGATGATATTGAGTGCATAGACAATTAAGTGGATTGTGGGTTGGCTGCCTTAGCGATTCTTGCTCCATTAATAGTATAAGGGTCATGTGCAGTGGGAAGAGTTTTTCTAAGCTAGTTTCAAGCAATTTGAATATTTTACTTTATACATTTTATTGGTCGTAGATGTATGATGATATTATTTTTAAATAATTAAGAGTATATTTGTATTTGTTGTCCACCTTTGATTTTATATGTTGTTGGTCCCAAGTGGTTTCGAAGGTTCAGTTGGGGGTGAATGAACCTTCGTCGATTTTGAAAATCATTTCAAACTTGTTACACTGTAAGTTACTTAAACTTACAGTATAGGATGATATTGCTTGCAGCATTAAGATGCAGTTCTGTATGTTGTATCTTAAAGTTCTTTGCAGTGGAAAATTACTTTGGCTGAAAGCTTGTTTTTTTAAATATGTTTTCTTATGAAGATACTTTTATGCTTATAATATGATAAACACAGGATGCAGCGCAGATAATATAAAGTGATTAAAACACTTATGGTTTATAGTGGTTCGAATGTGATGTAATCCTTCTATGTCCACTCTACTGCTTCCCCGTGCAGGAACTTTGTTAAGCAAAATTGATTTACAGGGTACAACCTAACAATCTATCAACCTAACAAGTCGATACCTATTAGAACTCAACGTACACACAGCTTGCTGCAAGTTCTAAAGGTAAACCCACTTAGGATTTCTAAACCCCACATAGGAAAGTTATCTTTCTCTTAGACAGCTAAATACAATCAGCAAGGATAAATCCTATCAACTGACGACACCTAAAACAACCTAGCACACAGCAAATAGATTAAAGTATATGTTGTTATTTCTTCAACTGGTGCAGTGATGTGAGCTTCTGAATCCTCTTCGGATCTTTAACATTGAGACTTGTTCACTTCACCTAGGTTGAGTGACTGAAACTTGTAAGGATGCTTGAGAGTATAGCTTGATAATGCTTGAACTTTTGGAATGTAAATGTTTCAGTAACCAGCTTCAGTATTGCTCGACCTCTATTTATATTTGTAGAAAGATATCCGTTGAAAGAGATATCTCTCATTTGAAATAAGGATTCTGTTCAAAAGTATGACTCGTATTTAATGCGTCTTGACTTATCTTAATGTATTCAATGCGGTGGTTGCGGCTCCCAACTTTCTGCAACCTGTAAGACCACGTGTCATCTATGTATTGGCTCTACAACTGCAACTTTGAACTTGTCTCAACCGGCTCTATTTTAATTTGTTTTGATCTTCGTTCCTCGTATGTATTTATACTTCCTCGGATTGCAGGGCATTATTTCTGTTGTTGTCCAAGGTTTGTTGGAGTATGCAGCAAGTCTTGACTTCTGCTCTGTATACTGAAACTTCTTGCAGCAACACTAACTTACTATACTGATGCATCTTATTCTTTCAGTGTCGCTGTAACTACTTCTTGCAGTGTTGCTATAACTTCTTCTTGCAGCGTAGCTTCCATCCTTTCTTACTGCTGTATTACTGTAACTTATTCTTACAGTTTCTTCATACCTTTATGTTGGTCCCAAGTGGTGTCCGAGGTTCAGAGGGGGGGGTGAATGAACCTTGGTCGATTTTTCAGAATCTTTAAAACAACCGTTCTACACTGCAAGTTACTTGAGCTTGCAGCGATAGATGGTTACTGCTTGCAGCACTAGAATGCAGTGCTGCACGCTGTAACCTGGAGTTTTGTACGCAGCGGAAATTTACTTTTAAACACAAGGCTGTTTTACACAAAAATGCTTCTTTCAAACGTTTTATGATGAGAAGAGATATAGATATATGCAGAAAATAAGCACAGATAAATAAAGCGATAAAAACACTTATGGCTTATAGTGGTTCGAAGGTGGTGTAATCCTTCTACGTCCACTCTACTGCTCCTCGAACAGGAACTTTGTTAAGCAAGATTGATTTACAGGACTCTCCTAACAATCTATCAACTTTACAAAGCAAACCACCTACTGAAGTCCAGCGTACACACAGCAACTGCAAACTTCAAAGGCTAACCCACACAGGGTTCTATACTCCCACACAAGGAAGCTGTCTAACACTAGACAACTAAAACAAACAGCAAGGATCTCTCTTATCAACTGCTTGACACCACTAAAACAACCTAAGCACACAGCAACAAGGTTAAAAGGATAAAAAGGTTTTCTTCAACTTGTGCTTCGAAGTGAGCTTCTAAATCTGTAAGGAATCTTTCAGCTTGAACTCTGCTTCACTTCGATAGGTTGAGTGACTGAAACTGTTGGCTTGAATTTAAATTTGTAAGTTCGAAACTTTCGCGTATGGAAATTAGATCTCAGTAACAGTAACCAGCTTCAGTACTCCTCGACCTCTATTTATACTTGTAGGAGAAGATGTCCGTTGAAGGAGACATCCCTCTTTTGAATTTGAAATAGCCTGGCCAAAGTATGGTTCGCATTTAATGCGACTGACCTTTCTTTTCGGAGTATTTAATGCGGCAGTTGTAGCTCACAACTTTCTGCGGCGCGTCAGTCCATGTGGCATCTTCTTATTGGCTCCGTGTCTGCTGCTTTGACTTTTTCTTCAACGGCTCTTTTGTCCCTACTTGGATCTCCGTTCCTCGTACTGCATTTATCCTTCCTGGGATTTGCAGGATATTTAGTCTTGTAGTTGGCGCTGTATATACTTAACTGTTCTGTAAGTCTGCGCTGTATCCTTGGTCTCTGTGCAGCTGATGTATACTTTCAGTGCTGCTGTATTTTAGACCTGCTTGCAGTATCGTCTGGCAGTGCTGCTGTAACTTCGTTCTAGCAGTACTCCTGTATCTTTTTCATGCAGCGATGCTGCACGCCGTTCTTCCTTGCTTTGCTGTATCCTGCCTTTATGCAGCGATACTGTATCCTGCCTTCTTGCAGCGATATCTTCCTTTAAAGCTTAGATGCAGCTTTATCCTCTTTTAACCTCCATTTCAATCCTTGACTCAAGACTCAATTCTAGTCTATTTATTCACTTAAACAATGTGAAAATGGGGTACTCAAAACTTCCTATTACATGGTTGGTTTGTCTCATCAAAATCTAAACAATGAAATCCCAACAATTTCCCCCTTTTTGATGATGACAAAACCTTTACAATATTTCGTTCATGAAGAAGTTTCAATTTACTTTAACTCATATAGTTTATCCAGATTACATGCTTGCACAGCTTGAATGAATAAAACTAATCCTGGATTCATCAGAGATGCATCATGCTATTCCTTTCAACAAACTCAACAGGAAAACACAAACAGCATGCATGAGTTCATAAGAATTGAACTTGGTCAGGGCAGAAAGAAAAATTTCTTCATTTAAGAGATAGAAATTTTTACAACATCAAAAATACAACAACGATCATAAGAGGGTATATGAATACAGCTTAGTAAAACGAAGACCTTTTGCTTGCAGATTCGTCTGATCTTCTTTCAAACCTTTCAAGGCCTTCCCTTCCTCTTGATCCTTTCCACCAGTTCCTGATGGACTCTTGGTAGGACTCTTCCAGCTTGTATCTGATCACAGGAATCTGAATCCATCTCAGCCAGAAGTCCTCGCAGAATGGTACAATCAGCCCTTCCTTGACTCGATCGATGTACAGTTGTTGAATGTCAAGGCTTCCTTCGCGAACGAGCTGTTCATACCTTCTCAATGCAGTCTTGCAGGTATGATACTTGCTGAATTTACCTTGCCTGCATAGATCTCTGAAGTGTCTGAGGTACTCTGATCGTTTGAAAATGGTGATCGCCTCAAATGTTGGATTTCGATCAAAAGGCAGTCTGACTTCTTTGAAGATGTCGAATCTCCAAGCCATGTTCTCTCCTTCAGGCCTTTGATCCATCAACACGGACACTTCAGCAGAGATGTTCTCTGTGTCAAGGCGAGGGATTTCTTGAGTAGGGAATTGGTAGTAGTTGTTTGGAAATATTTTTTTTTCACCAATTACACCGAGTCTTTGAATCCAGGCGTTAGGATCTGCAGCTTCTTCGTACTGTCGCCTTTGATTCTCAGACTCGTCCCCGCTCATCCTCTTCCTTGAGCCTTGCTGCTGGCTATCATCCCTTCTCTTATGATGATAACTGGGCTGTGCTGCATCCTTGCTTGCAGCTCTGCTGTGTGCAGAACCTGCAGCAGATCTTCTTCCAGCAGCTGCATCGGCTCCACAGCTCCATCATCGTCTCTTCTACATCTCTTCGGAGAAGGGATATCAGCAGCAGCAGATGATCCAGACCTCCTTCTCCTCCTGCTGAGAGGTTGCTGGTCATCATCTTCTTCCTCTTCTTCAGGTTCAACCATCCCTTTGCTCCTGTATTTCTCTTCAAACCTTTCCCCCTTTTTGGCATCATCAAAAGTCGGGGGCTGAGCAGGGGCTGCTGGGACCGCCCTAGATCGTGGGCATCGGGTCGGTTCAGGGGTGGGCTCTGGAGCATCGACATGCTGAGGGAAAGCTCGGACCATGATATCCCTCAACTCTCCTACAATCAGCTCCAGGTTCCCCAGGCGGTCGTCCACACTTCTGGTTCTTTGGGATTGATCGAAGACACGATTCAGAAGTGTTTCCAGGACTTGTGAGTGATGGTTGAGTCTGGTTGAGGCAGTCTCAGCATGCAGCTTGCATTGCCTGACCTCTTGGCGCGTCAGAGCAGCTTCAACCTTCAACTCCTTCTCCATCCTGACCCGATCATAGTACAGCCTGTTCGAATGATCATTGAGAGTATGCTTAATCATATCAGGCAGCACTTCGAGGTCCTTCTTGAAACCCGTCATGGTTTCAGCATGGAATTGGGCACTGACCCTGAGACTGTTGCGCATGGTAGACTCATGCTCTTGGAGAGCATGCAGCAGATGTCTAACAGCGGTCTCGACTCTGTTGATGGATTCATCAAGAGTCAGCCCTGAATTCCTTCTTGTTGAGGCAGCAGTGGATGCAGCAAATGGAATCACCTCTTGGCATACTGGTGCTGCATCCTGCCTCGGTACTTCAGCAGCAACCTCATCCTCATCCTTGCTGGTATGAGAGCTTGTAGAACTTGAGGATGGGTGCTCAACTCCTTCTTCTTCTTCTGCTTCCTCTTCGCTGGATAAGACTGGAACAGGAATTGCTCCGCCAGATTTTGGCCCATGAACAGCAATGTTCCGTTCCTTCATCCATCTTGCGAATTCGGCATCCGACATATTAGCGTCCACAGTATCCTTCGCTGCAGTGACCTTTGAAGGTTCTTGAGAGCTAGCAGCGGCTGCAGCATCAACCTCCTCACGAGGTGTCTCTAGCTGCACTGGGGATACCTCGGCTTCAACTCCAGCATCCTCAGTGAGTACTGTCTGAACAGCCTCCCCACCTGAGGTCTTCGCACACTCAGGGAGTGTTGTCAGAACAACATCCTCCACTAAGGTCTTCTCAACGGACCCCGTCTCCTCGGCCGGTCCAGAAACAGCTTCGACAGTCTCTGCTGCAAGAATGGGTTCTTGTAGCTCTGCATGGCTTCCTGCAGCGATCACAGTATTCAGCACTGTATCCTCTATTGCTGCTAGGATCTCAGCTTCCACCCTGCTCTTCTCTGCAGCTCCTTCTTCCTGTTGAAGGGTGGTTGCTGGCTGCACTGCTGTCGCGTCCAGTGCAGGGAGTACCGCCTCTGCAACTCCCTCCGTAGATGCTTCATCGGCAATCTCAGAAATGTCTGAGATGACATTCCTGATTATGGTGGATGGTTCCCCCTCAGAGTCTGCTTGAGCAGCATCTTCATCTTCGCGCACTGGGGAATCACCATAATCCAGTAGTTGGGCTTCCTCCTCCTCCAAGCGATCCAACGTGACAATGTTGGAGAGGCCCTCAACTACTTGCTCGTATGCAGGGGAGTTCATCTGATTTGAACTTGAACTGCCTTCTCCTCGCATCCTCCTTGGAGTGTGTTGCATCCTGGTTTCCTTCAGGCTCTGTTGCAGCGCTAGATGCAGCATGGCTTCTTCAGCCTGCTCTACTCCCAAGGTGTCGATTTGCTCCTGAGCAAATGCGACATCATCGCCCCTTCTTACCGCCTCTGCAGCCGGGGCTAGGAAGACCTGCACATCTTCCACTGCTGCTTTCATCGGTAGCTCTGCAGAGTCGGATTCTGCAAGAGTCTTGCCCTTTCCCTTGTCCTGTGCGCCCTGTGCAGCGCTGCAGCCATCGAGCTCTTGAACTCTTGCTGCAAAGTCAGGTTGCAGGAGTGCCAGAATATCCTCTGATTTGGCCCACTCCAGGACAGCTTGCTCGACTGTCAGGAAATCCTTCCACTTCAACAGGATTTTTCCCTTTGACAGCCGTATCTCTCTCCAAAGAGAGTACTCTGCTGCCATATTTCTAGCAGCCGGAAAGGTGGGATCGAGCACTGAAGCATCTGTTTGTAGACGAGCTTCTTCTTCAGTTGGCTCGACCCGGTGCTGATGTGGCTCCCGAAGTTGATGTGACACATCCCCAAGGTCAACTACAACCATATCGGGCTGATGTGACATATCCCCAACAGCAACAGCAGCTCTCTTGCTGCGTGGAGCCCTTCTCACCAAAGATGCGTCATCATCTGGGGAAGAGGATTCAAGTTCAGGTACAGCCTTCCCTGAACTCCTCTTGATAACAGGAAGAGGACTTGAAGGATCCTCTTCTTCAGCATCTTCCCCGCTGATAGCAGCTTCATCTTGCAGAGCAAGAGTTGCATTCTTTTTGTCTTTGGTTTTCTTCCTCGCAACTCCTGCTCCTGCAGCCTTCGGCTGGGTCTTCCCCTTCTTCTTCTCCCCGAGATACTTTCCAGGATGAATGGGGGCGGGTGCTGCAAGTTGAAGGCCAAGCTTGCAGAGCAGAGAACAGATGGTGATACCGTAGCTCCGACGCTCCGTTATCTTCTTTGCTTCCTCCCACAGCCTCTTCATGATGAACCTCGCCCAGTTCACCTTCTCTCCGGCCATGATGGCAGACATGATCCGAAACCGGAGATCTGTGCACTTGTCGTAACTCCCTGTCCTCCTTTCGATGGAGTACGCACAGATGTCGTGGAGAAGTTCAAACTCCGGTTTGAAGAGCTTCTTGGGGGCGCTTCTCTTGATTTCAGCCCCTGCATCCCTTGCTCGAAAGAGATCCCACATCTCTTGAGCTGATGCCTCCCCATACGTCGCCAACTGGCTGGGGGTCAACCCTGCAGCCGAAATGCTGAAGGTGGTGGAGATATCCCTAACGGTCAGCGACCGTTCCTCTCCATCTGCATCCATCCGGAACAGGATGCAGTTCCTGTCCTCCGCCTGCCTAGCGTAGGCGTAAAACCTCTGTACTGACTCCGTAGAGAAGCCAGCATATACCGTGGTCAACAGCCCTAGGACTTGGGTCTGTTCTAGAGCATCAAAGATCCTTTTGATCAGGGTATTATTATACAGCCCTGACTCCAAGATGTTCTCCCTGTTGATCATTCTTCCATCAAGAACGATGGTCTTTCTGGCAGCCATTGAAATCTTTATGAGATAGAGAGAGAAGAGACAAGGGTTTTGCACTTAGAAAATTTTCTTACGATCACAGCGTTTCTCTCTCTGAAGATGAAAAGTGAATTTCAAATGGCACGTTTTGGTCTTTATGGCGTTCCCAAGAGACGTGCGAGATTGACGATTGAGATAAATCAGGGAAATGATCTAGTGGCTCAGGAAAAAGCGGAGATGTCAAATCGTCGCTAATAATTACTTGGCGCGTGGGCTCTGTCAGCGCCCTTTCCACTTCCTGACACCCGCAGTCATGCATTTAATGCTGAAAAACATGCCCTTTGCTGCCTAAATAAATGCCTTTTTAAGGTTGCAGCATCTCTAGTACGAGGTTGCAGAGCAATCAATACTCCTTTTGAAATTAATGCTGTAACCTGGTGCTGCTTGATTTCTTTGATAGCTGCTGTACTGTAAGAATGTAGATTGCAGCGCTGTCTGAACCCAGTGCTGTATTGACGCGTAGCTTACAGTACCATTTTTACTGCTTTCTGCAAGCATGCAGAGGTTCCCCCTGCGATCTTGCATTTTCTTTTTCTTCACAACTTAAGGATTCCTAGCTCGTTACGAAGCATAGAAAACCTAGATTCACTCAAAGGTTTTGTAAGGATATCTGCCATCCGTGTGAACCTTCTTAAGCACGACATCTTTCTTCTCAACATGATCTCTTATAAAGTGATGACGACTGTCAATGTGCTTTGTTCTTGAGTGAAAGACAGGATTATGGGTAATTGCAATAGTGCTCGTATTGTCACAGAGAATTGGCGTCTCTTTTTCTTCTATCCCATAATCTCTAAGTTGCTGCTGTATCTAGAGAATCTGCGCACAGCAACTTCCTGCTGCAACATACTCTGCTTCTGCTGTAGAGGTTGCAATTGAGGTCTGCTTCCTGCAGAACCACGAGACAAGTCTATTTCCCAGAAATTGACACGTCCCACTAGTACTCTTCCTATCAATCTTGCAGCCTGCATAATCTGAGTCGGAGTAGCCTTTAAGCTTGAATCCTCCTTCCTTAGGATACCATAGGCCGACTTCCTGAGTTCCTCTCAGATACTTGATCACTCTTTTTACAACTAAAAGATGTGATTCCTTCGGTGCTGCTTGGAATCTAGCACAGACTCCTACTGCAAACATAATATAAGGCCTGCTTGCTGTGAGATACAGCAATGATCCAATGAGGCGTCTGTACTTCGTAATGTCTACATCTTTACCATCTTCATCTTTGTCAAGACTTATAGATGTGGACATGGGAACGGACGTTGCGGCTCCATTCTCCATGCCAAATTTCTTGATAAGCTCCTTCGTATACTTGACTTGATTGATGAAGGTTCCTGTAGGAAGCTGTTTTACTTGCAGTCCGAGAAAGAAACTTAATTCTCCCATCATACTCATCTCGAACTTTGACTGAATCAGGTTGGAGAATTTCTCACATAGCTCTTTGTTTGTGGATCCGAAGATAATATCATCCACATAGATTTGTACAAGAAGTACACTCTCTCCATCCTGTATCCTAAACAGCGTTTTGTCGATCGTTCCTTTCTGAAAACCATTTTCCAGAAGATAGAGAGATAAGGTGTCATACCAAGCTCTTGGTGCTTGCTTCAGTCCATATAGGGCCTTTTGTAGACGAAACACCTTCTCTTCTGCTTGATCCTCGAAACCAGGAGGTTGCTCAACATATACTTCCTCTGTAAGGAGACCATTCAGGAATGCGCTTTTAACATCCATTTGATAGACGTTGAAATTCATATGTGCTGCATAGGCTAAGAAAATTCTTATTGCTTCTAGCCTTGCCACTGGTGCAAAAGTCTCATCAAAATCAATTCCTTCTTCCTGGCAGTATCCTTTAGCAACTAATCTTGCTTTGTTTTTTACAACGACTCCTGATTCATCTAGCTTGTTCTTGAACACCCACTTTGTTCCAATTACACCTTGATGGGTCGGTCTAGCGACTGTTTGCCATACTTGATTTCTCTCAAATCCATTCAATTCTTCCTGCATGGCCTGTACCCAGTTGCTATCTTGCAGTGTCTCTTCAACATTCTTAGGCTCTGATTGTGATATGAAGCATGCAAACATTGCTTCATGTGGGATGGATCTTCTTGTCCTTACACCGATGGATGGATCTCCTATAATGAGATTTCTTGGATGATTTCTGAGCCATGTCCTATCTGGCTCAAAAACGTGCGTTGGTATATTTTGCTCATCATGTTGCTGTATTGCAGGAGGTTCTGCTGCTGTAAGAATGTCTGCTGCATCCAAGGTTGCAGCTTCTTCATCTTTTTCCTCTTCTGTAGGCAGAACTCCTTCTATGTATGGTACAACATTCTCTTTTCTAGGAGAGGTTTCTTCAGGTGGTTTTTCCAGCTTCTTTGTGTCACAATGTGGTTCATCAAACACCACATGTACAGATTCTTCTACCACCAGGGTTCTCTTATTAAACACTCTGAAGGCTTTACTTACAGCAGAGTATCCTAGAAATACTCCTTCGTCTGATTTAGCATCAAAAGTCTTCAGATGTTCATTTCCATTGTTGAGAACATAACACCTGCATCCAAAGATATGCAGATAGGAAATGTTTGGTGTATGACCATTCCATATTTCATACGGTGTCTTGTCAAGATCCTTGATGATTAAACATCTGTTCTGCGTATAGCATGCAGTGTTGGTTGCCTCAGCCCAAAATCTCTTGGGTATTTCTGCTTCTGCTATCATCGTCCTTGCTGCTTCCTTGAGGGTTCTATTCCTTCTTTCAGCAACCCCGTTTTGTTGAGGTGTTCGTGCAGCAGAGTATTCATGACGAATACCATTGTCAGAACAGAATTTCTCTATAAACTTATTCGTGAACTCGGTTCCTCTGTCTGATCTTATCTTCACTATGCTCAAGCTCTTTTCATTCTGAATTTTCTTCATGAGGCCAGGTAGCTTTTCTTGAGTTTCCGACTTCTTCGCTAGAAAGATCGTTCATGTGTATCTGGAGTAGTCATCCACTACTACTAGAGAGTACTTCTTCCCGCTCAAGCTTACTGGTTCTACTGGTCCAAAGAGGTCCATGTGTAAAAGATCTAGAATTCTATGAGACGATTTCTGAATCTTATCCTTGAAAGAGCTCTTAACTTGCTTCCCTTTTTGACACGCTCCACAGACATTCTCTTTCTTGTAAGCTACATCTGGTAATCCTCTCACGAGGTCTTTTCTTGCTAGCTTGTTGATAGTCTTGAAGTTCAGGTGACTTAATCGTTTGTGCCATAGCCAGCTCAGCTCCGGTGGACTTTTCACTATGAAGCATGTTGATTGAGTGGAGGAATTCCAATCTGCTAGGTAGATATTTCCTCTTCTTGTTCCTGTAAGCTTTACTTCATTTGTGGTGCTGTCCTTGATTAAGCACTTGTTGAGGTTGAATTCCACTGTATATCCTTTGTCACAGAACTGACTGATGCTTAGAAGATTGTATCTAAGCCCCTTTACGTAGGATACATCTTTGATCTTTATGTTCCCCTTGACTAGGCATCCGCTTCCTTTTGTGCTTCCTTTGGAATCATCTTCAAATATGACCTTAGGTCCTTTGCATTCTTGGAAGTCTTTCAGTGTTTCTTTATTGTCTGTCATGTGCCTTGAGCAGCCGCTGTCGATATACCATACATCACTGCTGCATCCTGGCACTGTAACCTGTAACAAACTCAAACAGATTTAGGTACCCATTTCCATACGGGTCCTTTGGGGTTAGTTACTTTGGGAACCCAAACTTTCTTAACAGTAATTAATCTACTGTAAGATTTGTTGGTTCTCGAGCTGTATGCAGTTATCTTGGAAAACTGCTTATGAGAAGTGTGTGCTCGACAAACATGTGTGTTACCAACACCCTTGTAGTGCGGTCTTCCACCATACTTTCCTGAAGTATATCCTCCTTGAGGTTTAGACATATATGTCTTAGTATCGGTGGGAAAGTTTCTTCTATGCTGCAACTTTGTTGGTTGCTGCATCCTTTTGCTGCATGCAGCAGATGACTTCTGCTGCAGCCAAGTCTTAGATGCAGACTTATTCCCTGCAGTTGAGCATTGGGGTTTCTTCCCTTTATCCGTCATTGTTGTTTTGTTCACTATCTTTTCAGAGTCACAAAGTAACTCTTTCTCCATTGGAATTCTAGCTTGAACAAAATTCACAGCTTCGGATGTGCTTGCTGTATTCTGAGAGCCTTGATTGCTGTAACCTATGCCTGAAATCACAAAGGGATCTCTGACATTGTTTATGCAATCTCTTGCGTCCTTTGAGGATTTGATGAACGTTCTCATCTTGGACTGCAAGATTTCCTTCTCAGATCTTAGCTCAGTGATCAGCAGATTCAATCTAGAGATCTCTTGTTGCTGCTTACTACACTTTGAGTTATCAGACTCTCGTGCAGCGAGCATTCTGGCAATGTCGATGTTTTTGCTCTTGAGGATCTCATTATCGATTCTAAGGTTCTCATTCTCAACCTTAAGCTCCTCATGAATTGAGTTGATCTGCTCGAAATCACTCATGATCTTTTTCAAGGAGTGGATCATGTTCAGCTCCTCATCAACTTGTATGGACAACGGTTGGTAAATTACCTCATCTTCTTCGCTGTCCTCGCCATCAGGCATATGAGTGCTTCTTCGTCAGAGGATGAGGTTTCAGCATCGCTGTCAGAGGATTCTGCAGCTTTCAGTACTTCCTTCGGAACTACTGCATCCTTGGCTTTCTCCATCTCTCCTATGAGAGCTCGAAGCTTGTGCCTTTCCTCTCGTCTTTTATCTCTCCTCTGTTCTCTTTCTCCTTCAGGATACTTGTGCACTGTTGGATAAGGACAATTCCTTGCGTAGTGTCCAGGCTTCCTGCAATTATAGCACAAGTCAACATTCCCTGTATTTGACTGAGGAGAAGTAGATACCTGAGGGGTTGAGTGACTTCTTCTGAAGTCATTCTTTTTGTTGAGGTTGGTGTTGCTGCTATTGTTGTTGCTCTTGATGAATCTCCTGAATTTCTTTAGGAGGAGCGCCATATCCTCTTCAGCAACTTCTGCTGTATCCTCACTCTGCTTACTGCAACTGGCGGTTGCTGTATCCTTTGTTCCTCTGGCGGTTAGCGCTGTAACTTTGGAGACTGACTCCTCTGACTCTTTTCTCCTTCTATTAATGTCATACTCGAATGCTTTCAAGTCGGAGAATAAGTCAAATGTGCTCATGGACTTCAGGTCCATAGACACTCTCATGGCAGTGGTCTTGCTATCCCACTCCGCTGGTAGGGCTCTTAACACCTTCATGTTCTTTTCTTTCTGTGTGTAGTGTTTGCCCAGAGCTTCTAGATCATTCACTATGGATGTGAATCTCAGATCTAGTTGCTCTAGAGTCTCTTCATTCTTCATCTCGAAGAGCTCGAATAATTGTGTAGCGTTGGAGATTTTGTTGTCCTTTGTGAGCTCAGTTCCTTCACAAATTTGCTCCAGCTTTTCCCATATTTCTTTGGATGTTGAGCAAGTCTTGACTTTGCTAAAGGTGTCCTTATCCAAAGTAATAAATAGAGCGTTTTTTGCTACGTTATCCAGGTTGGCTCTTTTTCTGTCTTCGTTTCCCCACTCTTGTCGTGGTTTGATCAGGAAGTTTGGTAGTGGCTGCTCTCCTTCTGCATGGTCTCTTCCATACATTGGATTTATCTTCATGGGAACTATCGGTCCTTCAGTTATGACGGTCCACATCTCATCATTCATGGCCGAAAGGTGTGCCTGCATTCTAATCTTCCAGTCATCATATTCCTCTATGGAAAACATAGGTAGCTTGTGATTGGAGGAATCCATGATATGCTTTAAAAATGATTTTTATGCAAATAAAACAGCGAGACAAAGGTGGATCTGGGTAGGTGACTAGATAAGTTGGCTTTTAACCCAACTTGCTCTGATACCACTTGTTGGTCCCAAGTGGTGTCCGAGGTTCAGAGGGGGGGTGAATGAACCTTGGTCGATTTTTCAGAATCTTTAAAACAACCGTTCTACACTACAAGTTACTTGAGCTTACAGCGATAGATGGTTACTGCTTGCAGCGCTAGAATGCAGTGCTGCACGCTGTAACCTGGAGTTTTGTACGCAGCGGAAATTTACTTTTAAACACAAGGCTGTTTTACACAAAAATGCTTCTTTCAAACGTTTTATGATGAGAAGAGATATAGATATATGCAGAAAATAAGCACAGATAAATAAAGCGATAAAAACACTTATGGCTTATAGTGGTTCGAAGGTGGTGTAATCCTTCTACGTCCACTCTACTGCTCCTCGAACAGGAACTTTGTTAAGAAAGATTGATTTACAGGACTCTCCTAACAATCTATCAACTTTACAAAGTAAACCACCTACTGAAGTCCAGCGTACACACAACAATTGCAAACTTTAAAGGCTAACCCACACAGGGTTCTATACTCCCACACAGGGAAGCTGCCTAACACTAGACAACTAAAACAAACAGCAAGGATCTCTCCTATCAACTGCTTGACACCACTAAAACAACCTAAGCACACAGCAACAAGGTTAAAAGGATAAACATGTTTTCTTCAACTTGTGCTTCGAAGTGAGCTTCTGAATCCGTAAGGAATCTTTCAGCTTGAACTCTGCTTCACTTCGATAGGTTGAGTGACTGAAACTGTTGGCTTGAATTTAAATTTGTAAGCTCGAAACTTTCGCGTATGGAAATTAGATCTCAGTAACAGTAACCAGTTTCAGTACTCCTCGACCTCTATTTATACTTGTAGGAGAAGATGTCCGTTGAAGGAGACATCCCTCTTTTGAATTTGAAATAGCCTGGCCAAAGTATGGTTCGCATTTAATGCAACTGACCTTTCTTTTCGGAGCATTTAATGCGGCAGTTGCGGCTCGCAGCTTTCTGCGGCGCGTCAGTCCATGTGGCATCTTCTTATTGGCTCCGTGTCTGCTACTTTGACTTTTTCTTGAACGGCTCTTTTGTCCCTGCTTGGATCTCCGTTCCTCGTACTACATTTATCCTTCCTAGGATTTGCAGGATACTTAGTCTTGTAGTTGGCGCTGTATATACTTAACTGTTCTGTAAGTCTGCGCTGTATCCTTGATCTCTGTGCAGCTGATGTATACTTTCAGTGCTGCTGTATTTTAGACCTGCTTGCAGTATCGTCTGGCAGTGCTGCTGTAACTTCGTTCTAGCAGTACTCCTGTATCATTTTCATGCAGCGATGTTGTACGCCGTTCTTCCTTACTTTGCTGTATCCTGCCTTTATGCAGCGATATTGTATCCTGCCTTCTTGCAGCGATATCTTCCTTTAAAGCTTAGATGCAACTTTATCCTCTTTTAACCTCCATTTCAATCCTTGACTCAAGACTCAATTCTAGTCTATTTATTCACTTAAACAATGTGAAAATGGGATACTCAAAACTTCCTATTACATGGTTGGTTTGTCTCATCAAAATCTAAACAATGAAATCCCAACACTTTATCTTCTTGATACAACACGACTTTGTTGAGATCCTCCATTTTTCAGAAACTAAACTTACAAACTCAAACCTAGTCTATATGATTTCACTTAAACACTATAAAAAATGGGGTACTCTAACTTCCTATTACAAAGTTGGTTTGTCTCATCAAAATCTAAACATTGAAATCCCAACATATGTGATGTGTATTACAGATCAAACTAGACATACTGTAAAGAGTGTGTCTCATGTGCACCTGTTGTACATGTAATTCGGGTCTATTCGGGTTAATTTAGATTTGTGTGTTTTTTATTATTATTATTTTTATTTTGCTTGAGGCCAAAACCTTTATGTACAAATTCAGTGACCTTTATGTATAAATTCTTTGACCTTTATGTTAAATAACTTAGAAAAAAATGAAGAATTTCAGCAAAATTTGTATATAGATATTTTTACGTTATATTCATATGACCCTTATATATGTTCATGTGACATTTATATACATATATTTATACCTTTATATACCTTTATATATTACATAAATATATGAATATTTATACATAAAGGTCACATGAATATCACATAAAAGTATCTATGTAGAAATTTTGATGAAATTCTTCCTTTTTTTTCTAAGTTACAATGTATAAAGGCCACAGTATTTATACATAAAGGTCACAACATTTGTATATAAAGGCCACCGAATTTATACATAAAGAACAAGATATAAAATAAAAAAAAGGTAAATTCACGAATTCATATCAAGTCGACCCGAATTGCATGAATCTTAAATCTATATATCAGGTGCACAGGAAAATTTGTCTACTGTAAATTATTTATTTTAATAAAAAGCAAATTACAAAACTATTGTTGCCATTATTGGTTAATGACAACATTTAAATATGTATAGGACCAGTTTTCAATATATATATATATATATATATGACTGTAATTCTACATTGGAGTACAAATCCTAGGATACGTGCTCCTGATTTGGCCAGGTCCGCTCATCTGCACTATATATATACCTTTTCTTTTAATTGTTTTTATCTTTCTACATGCTATCTGATAGGATGAAATGTAATAGATTTTGATGAGACAAAACATGTAATAGATTAGAACCTTAGCTGTCTGGATAAGTTTTTAATGTAAATTTGCTAAGGCAAGGATGCTGAAAGGACTTGAAGATTCTGCCAAGTAGCCAGGAAGCCGAAGTACCTGCTACCTGCATACTGTATCGAGCAACCAGCAAGCGAAGTTATAGAAGGATGCTACAAGGAACCTGGAGATAATCAAGGAAGCTGACTGACTCAATGAGGATACTACCAGATACATCAGAGTCAATGCAACCTGACTAGCCAGTAGAGTCACTCCAGTTCCAACAAATCAGAATCTGCCATGTGTGATAAAGCAGCAAGGACACAGTACTAACAGTCTGCAGAATGTAATTACGCAGACAAAGGACAAGCAGTTGCAGAACAGAATGAAGGCATTTCAAAACAGGTGTCAGAAGATCAGCAGAACCAATCAAATAGAGACACATCATCATACAAAAGACTGCATTTCCAACGGGCAGAAAACCACCTGATGCCTATAAATAGAAGTCTGATTTTCAAAGAAAAAAAAAGAGGAGATAACGATAATATACAATCAAGAGAACTGAGAAGCAAATAGACGCACAAGCTTATACCCTCAAGTTATTCAGACTAAGCAAGCAGCAAGCCAGCTACCTTTATGTTCTTCTGAAGTTCAAGGAGCCTGCTGCATTTGAGTGTGCCTTAAATCTTTTATTCATTAAGTCTGATAGGAGTCACTTAGTCAGGTGTTGAATCTGCTAAGTTGTAATCTCTCTGAAGAAGAGAAAGGATCCTGTGTGGGTCGGTTAACCTGTGTGGAGATCCTGTGTGGGTCGATAGTTGGTCACTGTGCAGCTATCTGTGTGGATAGAGCTGACAGTTTTGTTTAGAGTTTAGTTTGTGTTAGCTGAGTCTATTGTAAACCAAACTAGCTTTAACAAAGTTCCTCCTTGTGAAGGAGTAGAGAGGACGTAGAGGGATTACTCCACCCTTGAACCTCTATAAGCTTGCTTGTGCCTCTTATATCTATCTACCTGCATCTAAGCATACTGCATTAAAAAGCACGTTTCGAAAAACATAAGTATTTGCGCTGTGCATTACTTTCTCTGACTAAGTCCTGAGGTTACTGCCTAAGCAGGAACCTATCGAGCAGTAAGCTTACTAGCTACCTGCCCATCAGGGACTTAACATCCTTTGGAGTGAAAGTTGAAAAATTTGATAAGGTTAATTCATCCCCCCCTCTTAACCTTATACCACTGGGACCAACAAGTGGTATCAGAGCAGGTTGGATTAGAAACCCAATCTGTCTGGTCAAATCCCTGATCCCTGTTTTTCAAAAATTTGCATACATTATTTTCATCATATCATGGATTCACACAATCTTCCTATGTTCTCTATTGAAGAGTATGACGATTGGAAGATTAGAATGCAGACACATCTCTCAGCTATGCATGACGAAATGTGGATGGTTATCACGGATGGACCTCCAAGGATCACCAAACCTAATCCAATATTCGCGAGAGCTGCCGAAGTTGGCGATGCAGGAGCCATTCCCCATCAAGCTGTGATTGACAAACCAAGGGAAGAATGGTCGGCTGATGATAGAAGACGAGCTAACCTGGACAATGTAGCCAAAAACGTCTTGTTTGTTACTCTGGACAAAGGAACCTTTAGCAAGGTCAAGACATGCAAGACTGCCATGGATATATGGAACAAGCTTGAACAAATCTGCGAAGGAACAGAGCTGACTAAGGAGAACAAGGTGTCTACAGCAACCCAGAAATTCGAGCTGTTCGAGATGCTCCCTGAAGAAACCTTAGAGCAGATGGATCTGAGGTTTACAAACATTGTGAATGAGCTTGAATCCCTGGACAAGTTCTACACTCAGAAGGAGAAAAATATGAAAGTGCTAAGAGCACTACCTGCAGAATGGGACAGCAAAACTACTGCAATGAGGGTGTCAATGGATCTAAAATCAATGAGTATATTTGACCTCTTCTCTGACTTAAAAGCCTTCGAATATGATATCAACAGAAGAAAGAAAGAAGCTGAAGAATCTAGCACAAAGGTAACTGCCCTGACTGCCAGAAATGTGAAAGACTCTGGAACTATCTGCAGTAAGCAGGGTGAGCCACCTGTCGAGGGTACTGATGAAGAAATGGCCCTTCTACTAAGAAATTTCAAGAGATTCATCAGATACAACAAGAAAAGAGACTTTAAGAAGTTTCAGGCGCCTCCCCAACAACCCATTGTTCAGCAATCAAACCAGGATATGTCCGATCTCTGCTACAACTGCCGAAAGCCAGGACACTATGCCAAAGAGTGTCCTCACCCCAAAGTCAACAGGTACCCCAATGGAGAGTCATCCCAGAAAAGGGAAAAACGAAGAGAGGAACGGAGGAGAATCAAAGCCTTCCTAAGTGAGATGGAAAAAGGCAAGGAACCTTCCAAGGAGGCTCAGCAAGATGCGGACTCCTCTGACGATGACAGTGACTACTCATCCTCGGAAGATGAAGCACTTATCTGCCTGATGGCTCAGGAAGCTGAGGATAGCGAGGATGATGAGGTAACATGCCCTAACCAGTTCATAATGGTAGAGAAAAAGTCTAAAACAAACCTCTCCCTTAAACAAATCATGAGCGAATTTGAACAGATAAACTCAATTCATGAGGAGCTAAAACTCGAAAATGAGATGCTCAGGAAGGAAAACAAACAGCTAGCTGAAAAGCTATCTGCATATGAGCTTAATAGCTCAAAGTGCAGTGACCTCCTAGAGCAAGCATCTAAGCTCAATCTGAGAATTGCCAAACTTGAGAATGAGAAGAATGATCTTCAAGCAGTTATAGGATCCTTTAGCAAGTCAGCTAAAGAAGCCAAGGAATGCATGAATTCGGGCAAAAGTCCATTTGACAGGACATGCCTAGGATACTGTGCAGAAACCTCTCAAGGAACAGCAAGATCATCTAAAACTATTGTTTTCATTCGAGCTGGAACCCCAAAAGAAAAGGAGTTATCCAATAACTCAACAGCAAGCTTGGAGAACGCAATAGACAAGGGCAAGAGACCCATGTGCACATCCTTAGGGGATAAGCTTGTTTTCAAAAGCTGGCTGCAGCAGAATAAATCTACTGATAGAAACAATAGAAAACAGCAACCTACAAGGATGCTGAACAGAAACCTCTATCCCACTAATGCTAAGACCAGAATGTCTAAACCTAAACGAGCTCATGCTCAAGGGAAGTATAGTGGAGGACCTCACTTCAAAAGTGACGGGTATACACAGACTGCACACACACCTCAGTATCCGAAGGATACCTCTTACAAACGAAACCACAAAGTCTACAACAAAACAATTGTTGTGAGAAAAGTTTGGATTCCTAAAGGTACTAACAAAGAAGGACCCGTACTTGTATGGGTACCTAAGAACCAGTAACCTTTTTTTTTTCCAGGTACCCACAGCAGGAACCAGCAAGGAAGTATGGTACATTGATAGCGGGTGTTCGAGACACATGACTGGAGACAAAGAAGTCCTCAAGAACTTTCAACAGTGCAAAGGACCCAAAGTAATCTTCGGAGACAACTCCAAGGGAAGCACTAGAGGAGTTGGAACTCTCATCAAAGGAAACACTCACATCAAAAGAAACACTCAGTGGAGTTCAGTCACAACAAATGTCTGATAAGGGACAGCCAATCCAAGGAAGTAAAACTATCAGGAACTAGAAAAGGAAATATCTATGTAGCTGACTGGAACTCAGTAACCACAGCTACCTGCTTCATAGCAAAAGGATCATCAGAAGCTAGCTGGCTATGGCATAAACGGATGAGCCATCTGAACTTCAAAACGATCAACAGATTAGCCAGAAAAGGACTGGTCAGAGGGCTACCCGACATGGTATACAAAAAGGAGAGTCTATGTGAAGCATGCCAAAAGGGAAAGCAAACTAAAAGATCCTTCAAAAATAAGATACAAAGATCAACTGAAAGAGTGCTAGACCTACTACACATGGATCTGTTCGGACCGGTAGAACCAGTAAGCATGAGTGGAAGAAAGTACACACTTGTAGTGGTGGACGACTATTCAAGATTCTCATGGACACTATTTTTGACAAAGAAGTCGGACACTCAGCGAAGGTTACCGGAGCTATTGAAGAAGCTGCAGACTGAAAGGAGCCTGAGCATCATCAAAATTCGAACAGACAGAGGCACTGAATTCACAAACAAATTTATTGAAGAATACTGCTCTAACAATGGAATCAAGCATGAATACTCAGCAGCTAGGACGCCGCAACAAAATGGTGTTGCAGAGAGAAAAAAACAGAACCCTGAAGGAAGCTGCGAGGACCATGCTAGCTGAAGCATTGCTACCCAAGAGATTTTGGGCAGAAGCAATCAACACAGCATGCTATACCCAGAATAGATGCATTATCAATAAAGATCTAAATAAAACTCCTTATGAGCTATGGTTCGGCTATACTCCAAACATTGAACATTTCCATATTTTTGGATGCAGGTGCTATGTACTCAACAATGGAAAGGACTACCTGAAGGCATTCGACTCAAAGTCAGATGAAGGAGTATTTTTAGGATACTCCTCGGTAAGCAAAGCCTTCAGAATCTTCAACAAGAGAACATTTGTTGTAGAAGAAACAGTACATGTGGATTTTGATGAACCACACTGTTCTAAGGCTGAAATAGATGAACTTAATGAAGATTTTGGAAAAACTCACATCACCAACACTCGTGTTGAATATATTGATGCTGAGTTACCAAATCTCCAAAATATTGAATCAACTCAGAATCAGCAACCTGCACCTACACAGCAACATGGAGAACAGGAACCTACTCCAAATCAGCAACCACCTGTAATACAAGAAGAAATATACCACCCTGAAGGAATACAACTGGAAGTACAGTTAGAAATACAACACGATCCTAATCAGCAAGCTGAACAGAACGATCACGAGCAACCTGCTGAACATCAAAATGAACAACAGGTAGAAGAAATTAGAAGGAAATGGCTAAGGAATCATCCAAGGAATCAGATCATAGGAGATTCCACCTCTGGAGTAAAGACAAGAAGAAACAACCCCCATGAAGCAATGTTTGCTTGTTTTATTTCACAAACAGAACCAAGCTGCTTAGAAGATGCTCTAGAGGACACCAACTGGATACAGGCAATGCAAGAAGAGCTTAATGGATTTGAAAGAAATCAAGTATGGTATTTAGTTCCCAGACCTACTCACCAAGGAGTAATCGGCACAAAATGGGTATTTAAAAACAAACTTGATAAAGAAGGACAATTAGTCAGAAACAAGGCAAGACTAGTAGCAAAAGGTTACTGCCAGGAGGAAGGAATAGATTTTGAAGAAACTTTTGCACCTGTAGCAAGATTAGAAGCAATCAGGATCTTCCTAGCCTATGCCGCTCACAACAAACTGACAGTCTACCAAATGGATGTCAAAAGTGCTTTTCTCAATGGACTGCTCGCTGAAGAAGTGTATGTGGAGCAACCTCCAGGATTTGAAGAAAATTCAGAAACCATGGTCTTCAGGTTGAAGAAAGCTCTCTATGGGCTAAAGCAGGCACCTAGAGCCTGGTATGATACTCTCTCGAAGTATTTACTCGATAATGGATTCAAAAAGGGCAAGGTGGATAAGACACTCTTCAGAATCCAAGATGGAGATAGCATACTGCTCGTTCAAATTTATGTCGATGACATTATCTTCGGTTCAACAAACAAAGAATTGTGTCAAAAATTCTCAAGCCTCATGCAATCCAAATTCGAAATGAGCATGATGGGAGAACTAAGCTTCTTTCTCGGTCTACAAGTCAAACAGCTATGCAATGAAACCTTCATCAATCAAGCAAAATACACTAAAGAATTGATAAAGAGATTTGGATTGGAAAGTGTAAGTACAGTAAGTATACCGATGATAACATCAGGAAACTTAGACAAGGACACTGATGGCAAAGCAGTGGAGGTTACTAAGTACAGAAGACTAATTGGGTCACTGCTCTACCTAACAGCAAGCAGACCAGATATCATGTTCTCAGTAGGAATGTGTGCAAGACATCAAGCAGCTCCAAAGGAATCACATATGATCGCAGCCAAACAAATTATAAGATACCTCAAAGGAACCCAGGAAGCTGGTCTATGGTACCCAAGAGAAGGAGGACTCAAACTTATTGGTTATACTGACTCTGATTTTGCAGGCTGCAAAATTGATAGGAAAAGCACCAGTGGTACCTGCCAGTTACTAGGAAACAAACTGGTATTATGGTTCTGCAGAAAACAAAACTCTATAGCAACCTCAACAGCCGAGGCCGAGTACGTTGCTGTAGGAAGCTGCTGTGCACAAATTCTATGGATTCAACAGCAACTAAAAGACTACGGAATTGAAGAGAAGGAAACACCTATACTATGTGACAACTCAAGTGCAATAGCCATCACCCACAACCCAGTTCTACATTCAAGAACCAAACACATTGATATCAGACATCATTTCATCAGAGATCACGTTGAAAAGAAAGATATAAATTTGCAAAAAGTGCATACTGATCTACAGCTAGCTGACATATTCACAAAGCCTCTATGCGAATCAAGATTTTCGTTTCTAAGAAACGAGTTGGGAATAATCTCTTTATGATATCTCTTTTACATAACTCCATATTTCTCCTTTTTGAAATGATTATAATATACAGGGGGAACCATAGGCAGGACGAAGGGAAAACAGCAACCTAAATGTTACTGCTCAAGGTTCCTGAACAGTTACTGGACACAATGTTACTGCTCTAAGCTACCTGCAGGATCCAGTAACTGAAGCGCGTGAAAAGAGGAACAGTTACCCCGCGATTAGCAGCCGTTCTTGCAGGAAACTCCTCGATATTCATAAAATATCACATCAAGACCTTACGCACACGTACACCGCGCCAAAAATCTCAACCATTGGATTAAGGGTCTTTTCGAATTCTAGATCAATCAGACCTGTCAGATCCTTTCTCACCAAAATTCAAATATAAGGAAGTCTTTCTTCTCACTCATCTCTTACACTTAAACATTTCCATTCTCTTGCAAACCCTAATCTCTCGTGCTCTCTCTCTCCCAAGTTTTCCAGTTTTCAGATCTCTCTCTCTCTCTGAAATGGCACCAAAAACATCCCAAGTTGTTGATGGAAGGCTGGTGGACCGCAAGATCCTCCTAAAGATTGTGGAGGAAGAAGGGCACCCGAAAGATCCTTCAATGCCTCTATGAGACGGGACTTCTCAGACTCTGCTCCTATCACAAAGCCCCGTACGCGGAGGAGCAGGTGGAGAAATTCTACCGGAGGGCGAAGGTCTCTGCTGATGGGTCAGAGATCACATCAAAGGTTGGTGGAGTGATTGTGATGGTGGACACCGGTCTTCTGGAAGAGGTGTTCGCTCTGCCTACTGCAGGGATGAACGCCTGTGACCTCTCCACCTACGGAGAAGACCAGCTGGAGGAGTTCTGGACGACGTTCACCGGGAAGGAGGACACGGCTGGGATGTCCAGGAGTTGCAGCAAGAAGGCTTTCCTTCTAGAGTTCGAGTTGCTGCATGATATCTGCTGCCATATCATAGAGAACCGCTCTGGTTCCTTTGATAAGTGTACCAACTTCCGGTACAGGATGATGATGGCCATTGTGAAGAAGGAGAAGGTGGACTGGGCCAGCTACCTGCTTTCCAGGCTGGTGGAGGAAGTGGAGAAGAAGGTAGGTAAGCCTACCTATGGACTTATCATCAACACTCTCCTGGGTCACTTAAAGGTGGACCTGTCCCAGGGGAAGCCCATCCAGAAAGGGAAATTTATTGGTGCGGGTAGGGTCTTTGCCAAGAAGACCACTACTCGGTCATCCCCAGTAACCAGGGAGGTCTCTGAGGACCTCAAGGGGGCTCCAAGGACAAGGAAGGCATTCCGCGACACTGCCTCTCCTTCGTCTGAGAGCAGCTCGAGGATGGAGGAGCCTGCAGAGCCCTCACCAGCTCCTGTTGTACCAAAGAAGATCAAGCACAAGAAAGATGTGCAGAGGAGACTGGTCATCTCTGATGATGAACCAGAGATCATCACCACTCGGGCTATTAAGAAGCCTGCAGTGGAAGTGGAGATTGATTCTCCAAGGGAAGAACCGGAAGGGAATACAGCCATTGATGATGATGATGAAGAGGTAGCTGAGTTCGTCATCAGCATACCGAAGCTGGAGGTGGAGTTCGGAAAATTGGTGGAAAGATTCACCACCTGGTGGCAGTTCAGGCACCTGCCCAGGGAGGAACTCATCCAGTGGGCAGATTGGAAGATTGAGGAGGAATGGGCGCTGAACTGGGTCGCCATGGATGATCTGGAGGAGGTCCTTCAAAAGAAATTTTTGAAGGATCTCAAGAAAATGAAGTGGCCGGAATTTCTAGAAAACGCGGAGATAGCCGCTGAGTTGGAGGCCAGGAAGCAGAAGGAAGCTACCGCACAGCTGCCTGGCCCCAGGAGCCTGAAAGGGAAGGAAGCTGTCATCCAGCCGGACTTCTATAGGGAGGAGGTGATACTGGATGCTGCTGCTGACCAGGTCAGAGCAGGCGACGATGTGGGCTTTGCTGAGGCCCAGATAGCGAAGTACGGGGAGCAGGAAGCTATGGAGAGGATGATGAAGCAGGCTGCTGACATCAGCCTGGCAGATACCAGAATGAGAAGGCCAGTAAGGGAACCCCAAATAGGTGAAGGATCATCCTGCTCAGCATTGATGGTGGAACCTATCAGCAGGAGGTCACCTTCACCAACGGAGAAAAATGGTGAGGAATTCTCATACCTTACTGACCTGATCATTCTTCCTGAAGTACCTGTACAGACGCCGATGAAGGAGAGGAGCTCGACGCCAACTGACTTTCCCAAGGCTAAAGAGTTGGAAACCCTCGCTGCTGTGGCATCTCTCGAGCTGTTAGTTCCAACCACAGTAGCAGCCGCCGATGACACCACGGAAATCACCATACCTGCACCAATGGAGGTAGAGGCTGAGGGGGAACATGTGCTGCAGGAGGCACCTGTTCAAGCTGATGCAGTGGAGGAACCTGCCCCCATGGAGATGGAACAACCTGATGCAGCTACTCCAATGGAGGTGGAAGAGTCAACACCTACCAAATCGGTGGACCAGGGAGATGCGGTCGCTGAGGGGGAAGTAGCTGCGGGTGAAAAGATGGTGGAAGTGCAGGAGGAAGAAGGAGACAAAAGTGGAGAAAAGGAGCCTGAAGTGCAGGAGGAGGCAGTGGAGGAAGTAGTAGAGGAGTTAGAGAAGGAGAAGGAAGATGAAACAGTGTTCAGCAAGGGTAAGGTAGCTGAACAAGATAAGAAGCTGGGAGATCCAGAGGAGGATTGTGAGGAGAATGCTGAGGAAGAAACACTCTCTAAGAATACTGGATCAGGAGGTGGAGGATCCAGTAGCCCTACCAGCAGCGATGAAGGGTCACCCAGTAAACAGGGTGATACCGGAGCCGAAAAATCCAAAGAACTAACATCTGTCTCTGATGAACAGGCACCAGCAGGAGAACACCAGGAACCTGCCAGGTCAAATGAAGAGGTGCTGACAGCAATTGAACAAATGGGGAAGTCTTTGATAAAAGCGAGCAGGAAAATCCGCAAGGATACCCGCTCTCACTCTGTGAAGACCTACTCTTTCATGGACTCCCTCAACATGACATTGTCAAAGCTCACTCAGATGATAGCCGCCTACCGACCCCCTAAAGAGGATGCTGCAGTTGAAGTTGTCAAGAGCATGATGGAGAAGTTAAACAGGCAAGAGGAGAAGATGATCTCTCTTGAGGCCAGTCAGAAAGCTCTAGTCACTGCAGTAGACCGGATGGATAAGGAGCAGTTCAACCAATCTCAGACCTTGCGGGATTACTCAGGCACCTTGTCTGACATTCACTCCATGGTCAGTTTTGCGGTTGGGCGTGCTGATGATGACAAAAAGGGGGAAGGAAGGATTGAAGGCAGACAGAAGGCTGGACAGGACCCTGCTGCCTGCAGACAGATGGTAGTGAGCAGTAGGAGAAGAGATGACTCTGGAGATGGCGGAAGTAAGAGAGCTGGATCTAGGGGCCCTTCAGACAGCAGTTCAAAAAGAAAATCAGATGTTGTTTCTGGGTCTGTTCATCCAGGCTTCAGGAAGGGGGCCGATATAAGAGAAGAGAAAAGGAGGAGGACTGAAGCAGAGCTGAAAAGCAACCTGGATGCTGTCTTTGCAACAGATCCTAGGGTTGTCCTTGACAAGATCTTCCCTCCGCACAAGCTGCCTGACATGGTGGAGATGGAGAAAAATTTGCAAAGTCCAGATGTCGCAGCAAGTGCCACTCTTAGAAGCTTCCTGAAAGCAAGCCCGGATCCCAGGAGTGATAGATTCCTAGCCCCAGAAGTCCCGGAAGTCACTCTTCCTACTGAGGCCAACCCGTCCTTTTTCCAGATAGAAGCCTTCAAAAGAAAGGAGCTGATGAAGTACTTCACCACCCTCTGCAAAGAATCTGCTCTCTTCAGAGGATTCAAGACAAACAAGGAAGCTTTGCAGAGGTTCCTAGAGCTAACAAAGAAAGGTGGACTTCCAATTCAAGTGAAGCTAAAGCAGAAACTTGGAAAGGAGCCCATACCATACAGTGAAGACTTCTGGCTCAGGTTTGAAGAGACTGAGGATATGGTGAAAAGGATGGAGCCTAGCTATCAAGACTCGATAGCCAACTGGTGGAAAGGCACAAAGTTTGAAAGAAAGAAGAAGGCCAGTTGGTTAAAGACTTAATGCTTTTATCGTGTTTTTATGTTTATTCTGTTGGTTTGTTTAAACTTTTGTTTGTTCCTGCTATTTGCTTGTGTATGTATATGTCTTGTACTTAACTTTGATCAATGAAAATTTGACCCTTCTGATTAAAGCTCACATCTTGTGAACTTGATGCATGCTCTTGAATAACTTGATTTATCTGCATCTTTGTTCCAAGTTAATAATATATGGTTCTTTAATCCTGTTAAGGAGTTTTGTCATCATCAAAAAGGGGGAAATTGATAGGATGAAATGTAATAGATTTTGATGAGACAAAACGTGTAATAGATTAGAACCTTAGCTGTCTGGATAAGTCTTTAATGTAAATTTGCTAAGGCAAGGATGCTGGAAGGACTTGAAGATTCTGCCAAGTAGCCAGAAAGCCGAAGTACCTGCTACCTGCATACTGTATCGAGCAACCAGCAAGCGAAGTTCTAGAAGGATGCTACAAGGAACCTGGAGATAATCAAGGAAGCTGACTGACTCAATGAGGATACTACCAGATACATCAGAGTCAATGCAACCTGACTAGCCAGTAGAGTCACTCCAGTTCCAACAAATCAGAATCTGCCATGTGTGATAAAGCAGCAAGGACACAGTACTAACAGTCTGCAGAATGTAATTACGCAGACAAAGGACAAGCAGTTGCAGAACAGAATGAAGGCATTTCAGAACAGGTGTCAGAAGATCAGCAGAACCAATCAAATAGAGACACCTCATCATACAAAAGACTGCATTTCCAACGGGCAAAAAACCACCTGATGCCTATAAATAGAAGTCTGATTTTCAAAGAAAAAAAAAGAGGAGATAACGATAATATACAATCAAGAGAACTGAGAAGCAAATAGACGCACAAGCTTATACCCTCAAGTTATTCAGACTAAGCAAGCAGCAAGCCAGCTACCTTTATGTTCTTCTGAAGTTCAAGGAGCCTGCTGCATTTGAGTGTGCCTTAAATCTTTTATTCATTAAGTCTGATAGGAGTCACTTAGTCAGGTGTTGAATCTGCTAAGTTGTAATCTCTCTGAAGAAGAGAAAGGATCCTGTGTGGGTCGGTTAACCTGTGTGGAGATCCTGTGTGGGTCGATAGTTGGTCACTGTGCAACTACCTGTGTGGATAGAGCTGACAGTTTTGTTTAGAGTTTAGTTTGTGTTAGCTGAGTCTATTGTAAACCAAACTAGCTTTAACAAAGTTCCTCCTTGTGAAGGAGTAGAGAGGACGTAGAGGGATTACTCCACCCTTGAACCTCTATAAGCTTGCTTGTGCCTCTTATATCTATCTACCTACATCTAAGCATACTGCATTAAAAAGCACGTTTCGAAAAACATAAGTATTTCCGCTGTGCATTACTTTCTCTGACTAAGTCCTGAGGTTACTGCCTAAGCAGGAACCTATCGAGCAGTAAGCTTACTAGCTACCTGCCCATCAGGGACTTAACATCCTTTGGAGTGAAAGTTGAAAAATTTGATAAGGTTAATTCACCCCCCCCCCCTCTTAACCTTATACCACTGGGACCAACACTATCCTATTCCTCTTTATTTTTTTCTTTATTTCCCTCATTCTCTATGTGTTTCCCTAGTCCTCTTCATCATTATGGTTCTTCTATTGGTTGTCTTCCTCTTCTCCGTTGATGTGTTTTTTCACAATGCGTTCCCTTTTCTCCTCCCCCTCCTCCCCCTCCTCCTTAAGACCATCTCCAATGATTGTGGCAAATTTAGTGGTAAAAAATCAATTTGCCACCAAATTTGCAATCAAATTTGCCATCAAAACAGTAAAATCATCTCCAACCATTAAACTCAAATTTTAACTCAATGGGAATATTTTTATAGAATATTCTTAGTTATTATCTTTTGAATTTTCTATTTTATCAAATGTTTCTTTTCTTAGTTAATAAAAAAATTAAATATATTGATTTCAATGATATAAAAAATTCTTGTAATAAAAGAAAATTATAATAAAATATCAAAATTATATTATAAAGCTCATCACAAATACATATTAAAACTAAAGAAAATTACATAGTAATACAACACAATGTTATACTCTTGATCTTTTAATACATAGTAAAATCAATTCATGTGCATTCATTCATAGCCGTTGATAACCATTTTGATCTTTTAATCTCAGTCGTTTATTTTGTCTGGAAAGTAGTGAAAGTATAAAAAAGCACAATCCATGTACATTCATTCGTAGCCGTTGATAACCATTTTGATATATTAATCTCAACCGTTCATTCTGTTTGGAAAGTTGTGAGAGGATAGAAAAGCACAATCCATGTGCATTCATTTATAGTCGTTGATAATAATTTTGATCTTTTAATCTCAATCGTTCATGTTGTTATCAAGTGGTGAGAGTGCTTGCAAAGCATAATCGAATCTATAAAATGCTCATTCATTTCAATACAATTGACACACTTGAAACAACATTCTCATTTGCATTCATTGATTTCGCATTTCTCTTTTCTAGCTTATCAAATATACAATGGCCTTCCGAAAAGCCTCTTATTCTATTGATGAAGATATACATCTTTGTGATGTTTGTTGATGTTTCTCAAGATCCAATTGTAGGAACAAATCAATTTGGAAATAACTTTTGGTCACGTATAGAAACTAACTACAATTCTACTCTACCAAACACTATCACTGAAACTCGAAACGCAAAGTCATTGCGTAGTCGTGTGACTATTATCAAAAGTGCAGTTTCAAAGTTGTGTGGATGTCTGGCGCAAGTTGAAATCTTGAATCCAAGTGGTTCTTCGAACGAAGATATTGTAAGTTGATTTCTTGCTTTATTTATTTATTTTAAATTCATCAAAATAACTTTTAATATCAACTTTCATATTATAAATTATGCAGATGCGTAAAGTAAAGGCCTTACTGATGCAAGATCCAAAGTATAAGAAGGAACTTAAGTTTGATCATGTGTTCAATACTATGAAAACTTTTGTGGATTCGGAGAATAACAGTTAGAGATGCAACAATAATTGGGATTCATCACAATCAGATGCATCGGTGCCAAATTCTCCTGGTCTTTCTTCTCCAAGAATAGCTTCACTCAATATTAACTTAAGTGATGACAATGATGGTGGTCCATCATCCCAAATGCGACCAGATGGGGTGAAAAAAGTTAAACCAAAAAGAAAAAAAAAAGAGAAGATTCATCTCATGTTATAAAATCCATGGAAGAAGCACATAAAAAGATCTCCGATTTAATGGCTGAAAATAATGCATATCAACAAACAGCCATACAAGGGCTTGAACGAAGAACTCAATATAAAATAATGTCTAAGAATTTGGAAGATATTTCTGATCCGGTTAGACGTGAATGGTTTCGGAATGAGCAACTCAAAATTATACGAGAAAATCCTCATCTATCTCAACCTGAAAATTTCTCTAACACTTTTGGGCAATATTTCCATAATATTGGAGGATCTGGAAGTGGTCTACCGGATTATTAAATTTCATATTATTATTATTATTGTCTTAATTGTATTTCATTTATATTTATGTGTTTTAATAAATTTAGCATGTTTATTGTGTTTTCTTATTTAGTTTAAATTTAACATGTAGTAATGTTTATGTGTTGTAGTAAATTTTATTGTATTATGTAATTTTAATTTTTAAGGATACCTATTCTATTTTTATTAGTTATAATTTACATTAGCATTAATAAAATATTACAATACAATTAAGTTATACATTTTTTTAATTTTTATATTATGAAAAATCAAAAATTAAATAATATTAGATATAATATTTAGAATAAATTAATAATTATATAAAAAATATTTAATACAATAAAATGAAAAAAGTAAAAAGAAATAAACAACTTAAAATTAAATTAAAATGTAAAAATAAAAGGAAAAAATGAATTTACCACCATGAATAGTAAGTGAATTAAATTAAAATGTAAAAATAAAAGAAAAAGGTGAATTTACCACTTACTATTCACATGCAGCAAATTGCCACCAAATTAGCCATTGGGTTGGAGATCATATTTTAACAAAATTTGAGTTTGCATCATATTTGAGTTGCCCTTGGAGATGGTCTAAGTGGCCGTGTTGTGTTTTATTCTTTTCCTCCTTATTTGAATGATGATTTGTGTTTGTGGTTTTTTCTATTTCTCTCTTTTATTTTTCTTTCACTTGGCAGAATTTTGGCATTGGGATACTCTAATCAAATAAGTTTTTTAATCTTGTATTTTATTTGCAATGACTCCTATAAATTGTTGATAGTGATTGTGCGAATTGCTTGTGAGATTTAATATAAGATCAAAATGTATGTTTATGATAGCAAGTTAAATTGTATGTTTATGATATATCCTTCATTTTATTTTTCATCTTCCTAAATTCAGATGATTGATTATAAATCGTAATTACATTACAATGTTTAAAACACTGAAAATTAATTATTGCAGTCATATATATAAGTTTGAAATTTTAAGATTTTAAACTTACACTTTATATTACATTATACCTTATGAGTTTATGAGTAATACCTTCAAATTATACGAATAATACATTTACATATAACAAGTAATACCTTAAGCAATATATTTCATTAAACAAAGTAAAACAAAATAACTAATACTTTATAACTACTACCTTTCATTAAATAAATAAAATGTAAACATAGATTTCAGTTATTCAACTATTACCTTATGAGTATGCAACTAATACCTTATAATTAATATGTTTCATTGAATAAGTAAATGTAAACATATATTTCAATTATACAAGTAATACTTTATGGGTAAGCAAATAACACCTTATGACTATATAACTAATACCTTATGTGTAAGAAATATATAACTACATATACTCATAAGGTATTAATTATATATTTCTTACTCATAAGGTATTAATTATATACTCATAAAATATTAGTTGTATACTCATAAGATATTAGTTGCATATTCATAAGTTATAAACTTTTATAACTGAAATATATGTTTACAGTTTACTTGTTTATTTAAAGGTATATATTATTTGTTTTAACAAAGAGTATTACTTGTGTACATGAAAAGTATTTTGCTTGTTTATATAAATATATTACTTGTTATATATAAACGTATTATTTGTTTACTTCAAAGGTATTACTTGTTTTAAATAAAAATATTACTGCATTTTACTGTCATGTATTACTTATTATATGTAAGAGTATTAGTTTTATATGTAAGAGTATTAGTTGTTTTATCTAAAGACATTAGTAGTTTTATTAAAATCTAAGATATTAATATAAGTAAAAGGTATTACTTATATAAGCAAAATGTATTAGTGTTCGCAATTTCATAAGATCTTCTTCGTCAATTTTTCTAGGAATCATAATTTTATCTTCTTTGTCAATTTTTCTACGAATCGCAATTTTATTATCTTCTTCGTCAATTTTTCTGCAAATCATGATTTTATATTGTTTGAGATAACTGATTTTCAACGATTTAAAATTCGAAAAAGAAGGATGATAAAAAATAGAGAAGGAGAAGATTATAAAATCATACGAAGGAATTGAAAAGAGGAGGAAGGAGAAGAAGAAAAAGAAATATTGAGTGAATTCGAAGAAGAAGGATGATAACAAAATAGAGAAGAAGAAGATGACAATGTCGTATGAAGGAATTGAGAATAAGGAGGAGGAGAGGAGTCTGTGTTATTAAAGAATGAAGGTTAAGATAAAAAAAGATATATATATATATATATACATATATATATATATATGTGTGTGTGTGGTAGACAGATTAGACAGGTTTGAAGGTGCAAATCCAAGGATCAGTTATCCATATATCTGGAATATACAAATATTTGCCAAAATCTATTGTGATAATCATTGTCTTCTATGTATTAATGAGGAATAAAGACTATTGTAATAACTGTGGTCATAACTATGTTAAAGACAATAGGAAATTTTGTTATGCTAACCATTGTGATTGTGTACATCTACAATAAGTTATTAAAGACAATGAGAAATATTGTTATGCTAACCATTGTGATTGTGTACATCTACTATAAGTTATAACATCATGTACGTACCAAAATAGTTTTTCCAGTGACACAAGTAGTATCCATTGTGGTTGAGCTAATTTGTTGTCGTGAATAGAATGCATGCACAATGGAATTATTTATTTATTTTTACAATGTGTACGTATGTGATATTGTTACGAAAACCCATATTTCATAATCCTATATCCTTAATTAGGAGTGTGTTATTCCAACTACATTGCAACTAATTCTACCATATCTACCTGACTGGTATTACTATTATATCATATATAATGTGTGATATATGACATATTTTGAACTATAAAAATAAAGTTTAATAAAAAAAATTCAAATCTTTTTGAATTTTTGTTATTTTAATTAATTTTTTTAAAATTGTCAAATTAGTCATATTATAATCAATTAGTTGCAAGTTTAACAAAATTCAATTTTTAATCAAAATTAAATGATATATATCCTACATGACAGACACATGGATAAAAAATCTTACATATTATAAATGAAAAAAATTGAATAAAGGGAAAATAATATAAAAAATCCTTAATTGTTGCACCTTAATTACACATCATCTTCTCTGGCACCTCGCACTAAACCTCACCCTTAAAAACTTGTGATCCATGAAATGTATGTACCATTAATGAAATTATATTTATAACTATAAATAAGGAAAAGTGAAACACATATCCCTTAAGTTTGCACTATTGAAGATAATACCCTACAACTATTTTTTTTTTAAATGTCCTTTAATTTTATAAAAATTAATGAAAATGTCCTACTTTGTTATAGCAAATAACTCAACCTGTAATTGGTATGTGACAAATCTTTTTGGTGTATCGGCTTACTCTTATTTAATTAGAATATTTATTTTGAGAATATATAATATTATTATTAATACTTATGATCAACAAATTTAAAAAATCAATTGATGAAATAAAAATTATATTTAATCTGAAATTATTTAAAAAAAAAAAAAACAGAAAAAGTGTTTCACAAATTCTGAAATTTGTTTACAATTTATAAATATTTATTTTAAAAGTTAATAAAAATTATATTTTTTGAAAATAATATTTAGAGTATCAGATTTAAATATACACTTATATTCAAAATAATTTTTTTAAATAAATCTGAAAATAATTAATATATTTTTTAAAAAAAATTCTGAAAATAAAAAAATAATTAATAATTAATAATACAGTTATAATTCTAAATATATAAAATTCAAAAAAAATAAAATTTTACACAAATTAATTCAAAATTCTTTCAATAATATTATCAATATATAATTTAAATATGCACTAATATTTTTGTTAGGATTTAATTGTATAGATTTTAATGAGACAAAACATGTAATAAATAGGTTTTAGCAACCTTGTATATAAGTCTTGATTTGTAAAAGTTTAGATAGAATAAGGTCGCTATAAAGAAGATGAAGAGGCTATTCTGCTATTGCATGCTGGAAGAGTGAAGATTTGCAAAGTTACCACAACATGCTAATAAGGTCGTTGCAGAGTAATGATGAAAAAATTTGCCTAAGTATGGAAGAATACAGTAAGCTAGTTAAAGCATACTGAGCAATAGAAAGCTAGCCACATCAAACGATAAAACAACAATTTGATTCCGACTAACAGTTATCTCAAAGTTAGTGCACTCTAAGTTACCGGTAGAAACATTCAAATAAAAACCAATCGGAGATCGCCAGCTGGAGGAATCAAAAGGATGAAGGACAAATATTGCAGAGGAATAGAGGCGCAGTGGCAACGGTGTACCAGAATTGTCAAAAGATCATATATGAGCCAATCACTAGAAGACACCTCATTGCCGAGGAAGCTGTCTCTTTCAACGGACAAATTTTTTATGTCTATAAATAGAAATCGTGTGCACCTGAAACAATACTGGAACATACTAATCATAAACTAACACTCTAAGTCTTCAAATATTTAATTCTCTCAAGCTACTTGTTTCAATCACTCAATTTATTGAGCAACAAGTCAGCTACCTACTGAATTTAAAGTTCAAGAGCTTGTTGCCCCCTATAGTCGAAGAAATCATTTTATCTTAATAGATTATTTAGGAGTCACTTAACGGAGGTTGTTCCTTTTAAATGTAGTTCGCTCATTTTAGAAAAAGCAAAAACCTTGTGTGGATTATAGTTTTTGGTCATTGTGCAGCTTCCTGTGTGGCTAAAGCTGACAGTTCTTGTTAGGATTCAATTTGTATTAGCATCGTCTTTATAAATCAAACTATTTTAACAAAGTTCCTCCTTGCAAAGGAGTTGAGAGGACGTAAAGGAATTATTCTACCCTTGAACATCTATATATCATGTTCTCTGTTTTACAAGTCTTCTACATACCTATCTGTTATTCTAGCATATTGCATTCAAGCAAACCTTTTTAAAAAATATATTTTTTAAGTATTTCCACTGTGCATTAACTCTGTTTTAAGTCCCTAGGTCTCTATTAAAAAGCAGTAACCTCATCTCACTGCAGGAAGCTTGCTAGCTACCTGTTACCCAAGGGACTTACACTCTTTGAAGTTAAGAGTTTGTAAATTTTGATAAGGTCCACCCCTCTGAACCTTATACCATTTGGGACCAACAATCTTAAAGATTTTAATTTATTTTCTAAGTAAACCATAAATATAATACGAAAGTATTTTAAGAATTTTGAAAATAATCAAAAAATGTCAACATTTTTTTTGTATATTTGAGAATCATTTTCATATTTTAAAGTTATTTTTAATTAATTATTTTAAGATTTGTTTTCTTCAAAATAAATAATAATTATTAAAAAATTTCTCTCCTTTTATTTAGAATTGGTTTTAGATTTTTTAAAAATTAAATTAAGTTTTTGTATTTAAATTTTATTTCATATATTAATGTATATGTTTAAAGCTATATCTTTAATATTATTTTCAGATTTTTTAAATATTTTTTATTTAAAATAATTTTTAAAATTTTTAAAACAACTTTCAAAATTAATTTAATTTAATAAATTTCCGTTTCCAATAATTTTAATGATTTAATAAATTATTCTATTTATTTCAATTAGTTTTTGAAGAAATACCCATTATTTTAGATTTTAACTTTTTAAAAATTCAGGATATTTTGAAATAATATGTTGATTTTTTAATTAAATTATTCTTATTTTATTATGAGTAAAGTCAAAAAAGCAAAAAATATTATTACATCAAGAATTAAAGGTTGAGTTACATGCTATAACTGCGGGACATTTTCATCAACTTTTCCATAATTAAAAGACATTATTATATAAAAAAATTAATTATTGAATATTTTCATCAAAATTGAAAAATTAATGAGAGTTTTTATCAATTTTCCTTTATAAATAAACGACGAAAATTAAGTTGCCCAAGATGTACTGCTTTGTGACTAAGCATGACGTTGGAAATCTTACATATGTGTGACAAAAAAAACTTTCAATTTTCCAAAGGCCAAAACAAATGGGGTTACAATGAGTTGACTTACCAAAGAAAAGGGTTGGTCAACGGGGGATCTCTAGTCTTTTTATCTTTTCCCCCATTTCTTGAAACATTTGAGTAGCTATTAACAATGTTATTAGTGCATCACTTTCGATGGTTTGGACCGTACACTTTGCCAAAATTTATGGGCATTAAACTAAAGTTGAATAAAAGAGAACCACTGAAAACAAATAAAAAAGCATGCACCGTCTAAGGTGGAAGAAATAATTGAAACACAAATTAAATAAATAATTAAAACAAAAGAAACTTTAATTTCTTTGAAAATCATGATTAAAAGCCTAACCTTTGCCCTAACTTCTACATAATTATGTCTATTTCAAGATTTCTTAAACTATTATCTCATTTTGAAACTCCATTAGGGGGTTGGCAATTTGGTTTGGCTGATCAGTTTGGCCAAATTTTTAAAACTGAAACTACAATGTTGGGTTTAATCGATGTTAATATAGCCATTGAGGACACACGTTTTAATGTACGTGATTATTGTTCATTTGTACATCTATTTAAATTTTATCTTATAAAATTAGTAATTATATTAAGATATTAAATATGCTAATACATGAATAATATAGACATTAAAATGTGTCAATACTGGAGATGAGCAGTTGTGTTTGCGTTCAGGAGAATTAATATTTTCAACAATATTGATTGTGTAACCTTGACTTTCGAATAAGTGAATAGTGATGTTAATTAAATTAATGGGGTGCAACTTTTTTTTTTACTTATATTTACCATTTGGGCACGTAATGAAAAACATATATATTGTCTGGTTTAATGGTTAATTTTTCTCCTATAGATTTGAAAACATCAGAACTTCATTCGATTCGTTATTATACGGATTACGTTGTATAAATCTTTTAATATATATATAACATGTGTGCATTGAAATTATAACGTTTCGTGTAATAAAAGTTGTTATTTAATTTTAAACAATTTCAATTCACCATTAAATATTTTTAATTTATAAAATTAAGCTTTCATATCATATCTAATACCTAGTATAACATTTTCCTTAAGAAAATAACATATATGGTGTAACATTTTCAAAAAATAAAAATAAAAATTCACAAGATTATGGATGGCTTTCCTCCTATTAGTCAATATATTACTTAGAAAAAGAAAAGTAACTTTCTCTTAAAAAAAAAAAAAAAAGAAAAAAAGAAAGAAAGAAAAAAAAAGTCACGAGTCCAACATAGAAATTAAGGGAGTCCCAAGTTTTTATATTATTATACATTAGAAAATATTATTTATACTGTCCATTAACATACTCTCATTTTTAGGAAACTTTAAGACAAAATTTGAAATATTAATTGAACAAGAAGATGTGTCTAAGACGAAAATGAGTAATGGGGTAATAACTAGGGATGGCCAGTTTGGGACGGGTTTGACTTATTCGAGAACTCATTTTATCATTTTTTTTTCTGTTTCATCTCGCCTGAAAACCCACCTCGTCTCATTTCAACTCGTCCCGCGAATTCGACTGGTAAACCCACCCCCCCCGTTCCTCTTTTTATCTTTTCTTTTTGTTTTTTTTAAAATAAAAATTATTCGTATAATAATATCTTTCAATGAATTTAGATAATGAAACTGAACACAAAATTTGAGACTCTGTCACCGAAAAACACAAATGTAAAAATGTAGGAAGCAGATTTTAGGAATCATAAAATTTCATAAATTTATTTGAGAAAGAAATTTGATTGATCTGGTCTAGAAAAAGTGACTAACAACGACATGTTTGAGGAGATTACTAAGAGAGAGAGTTTGAGAGGGGATGATAAATTTAGAATTCAGATTTGTTTTATATTTTGTTGAAAAAATATAGAAATAAATATAATAAATATAGATATATAGATATATATGGGGCCGATCTAACAAATATCAGGACCCATCCCAGGCTCAATAGATTTCGATTTGATCAGGTTCAACCCGTCTCGGAACCCATTTGATCGGATTTTTATCCGCCTCATGCGGGGCGGGGTTTGTGGTGAGTCCGAGTTTAAACCCGCCCTATTTTTATATCTAGTAAAGACAGTATGGTCAAGCCACCCGTGCATTATTTTCTCTAGTAAAGACAATATTGCGTTAAATTTTTTTATATCTATTAAAGACAATATTGCGTTAAATTTTTTTGAATTTGATGTTGTAAAAAATTGCATCAATTTTCTCTTAATTGTCATCTCTGCATCAGGTTAGTTTAGGATCAAAACTTACAATATTCTCTTTTCATGTTTTTTTTTTAAATTCATTCTTTTCGTTGTAGTCTATTTTTAATAATAATAATAATAATAATAATAATAATAATAATAATAATAATAATAGTGCAAAAAAATAATGCAGATTATTCAAAATGAATGACAACTTTTATATTAAAATGATGTAAAATTTACAGTAAAATACCAAATAATGTTAGAGATATCATAAACCATAAGAAATATCTCTTTTCAATATAAATATACAAAACATGTATTTTTATTATTAGAAATGGATAAATTTTATATTTCTTCGATTTAATCAATTACCCTCTACCGTATAGCTTAGTAATTGGAGTCCATGTTGAGATATACATATATTCTAATAGAAATTAGGAAAATTGTAAAATTAGAATACTAATTATTAACTATCCAATATGATTGACTCGATTTGACTATGAAACAGACCAAAATTTTGAAAAAACTCAAATTTGGAGAGACATATGTATTGGACATTTAATTTAGTTTGAATTTTTTGAATTTCTAGCTAATTATTCTAAATTGATTCAAAATAAAAAGTTGGTACCCTAATTTCAAGGTTCAAAAAGTTAACATCCCTAGATAATGAGTGACCAAATATTAGTATTTTGAATTTGCTATTTTTTTCAATGGAAATATTGATATTTTGAATTTATGTATAAATCAATAAATGTCAATATATGTAAAAAAAAAAAAATAGAAATTTATGGAAATTCTATTATATAAAACTTTCAATATTAAACATGAAAATTTTGAGATATTGTCACGATTAATGTTAATACATAGGTTTAACCTAAAATTCCAACAAAAACATAATTATGCTTATGACAAATACACAGGTTATACAAAGCATTATTCGATAGTCAAATTCGAGTTCAAAAGTTAAACAAAATACTACAATAAGAGATCATATCAAATGTTGAATATTGTATGAAATATATTATATTTCTATAAATTGATTATCATTACAGATCACCATTTATTTCCAATTATTTTTGGGTATCTCAAACTTGAATTCAAAGTTAACAATATTCACTAATATTTATTGATAATTATTGATATTCTCTCAATATTTCAAATATCTGTCTCAATCCTACAACTAAGCCATAACGATATTAAATGTCCACATTATTTTTGATATTTCCTGATGTTCTTCATTGATATTTCACCAATACTCTCAAAAAACATTGTTACCCATACTTATATATTAGAAATATCAAGATTTTATCCAAAAATGATATTCGAAACCTTGATTGATGGTCCCTTTTTTTCTTTCTTTTTTTTTTTTCACACTTTTTGATTAACAGTTAGTTAATTACAACCCAACCCCTGCACATAGCCCCCCCCCCCCCCCCCTTATATATACTCTTGTTCAACAAGCCTATTCTCCCACCTTAAAACGCTCAATATTAACACTCATAGAAAATGGCAAAGGAGTTCAACAAAAACCCCATGTACTTGGAGCAAACCACTGAAGCAGTAGAGTATGGTCAAGTCAGCAAGTCCTTTGACGACGATGGTCGTCCCAAAAGAACTGGTACCTACATAATTAATTTCTTTAATTATAATTAATTGCTTTGATATATATATATATATATATATATATATATATAATATCTCTATATATACTCATAATAAATGGTATTATGAAGGGACACTGTTGACGGCAAGTGCACATATAATAACGGCGGTTATAGGGTCGGGAGTGTTGTCGCTGGCCTGGGCTATAGCGCAGCTGGGTTGGGTGGCGGGCCCCGCCGTCTTAACGGCGTTTTCCTTCATCACATACTTCACTTCAACCTTACTTGCTGATGCGTATCGCTGCCCTGGCCCCGTCCATGGCAATAGAAGCTATACTTACATGGATGTCGTGCGTTCTCACCTAGGTAAAACTCTTTGTCTGCTAATAATAAGAAAAGGAAGAATTAAAGTACATGTGTTACTTTTAGTAAAAGAGGATTTGATTTGGAAAATATGAATTATGTTAACTTTATTAATATAATATACTTTTTGACTAAGAAAAGTAATAATCTTTATTCTCTTTCTTTCAAAATTTAATTTTGTGCTAGATCAGACCACATTTTACCATCGATTTTATGTATTCTGATTTTAGACTTTTAATTATCTATTTTTTCTATTTGGTTTGATATTATTCGAAGGGTAAATTTTTGTTTAGTGGATATTTGAATTGAATACTTCATGTATGTAGCATTTTTTATGTCCATGTAAGCAAATATTAAAATTTCAAGCAAAATTGGATTGTAATTGGACAAACAAACTGTGATAGTTAGATGATAAAAATTGAAATCTAGATGTATACTCGGTGGTAAAAATAAAGGCTAAAAATTAAGTTACACAGGACTAAAATTACAATTTTCCTTATTATTATTGTGGAAATTAACCCTTGTTTTTAACATACGAGATATTCTATTTCACTTTATGTTCCATCTCTTTTTCAAAATAATCACCACACACGTCACATGTATTAAATGACATCACTAACTTGTATGTGGTATGTATTAAATGCAATAAAACATGAGATGAAATACCAAATATAACAAAGGATTCAGACTGCAACCAGTTCTCATAAAATAAGTGTTTTTTTGTTGTCTTATTAACTATTGTCACTTTTTAGTCATTTTGGTCAATTATACCCTTGGTACAAGATAGGATGGTACAATCTAAGTTTGGATTATATCGGTTGTGAAAATGAAATAGTACATTGATGCGATGTACGTCCTAAGTTTTAGATGGTACTAGTTGATAGAAATGAAACGATCCAAATTTTGACTAAATTTAGATGGTTTGAACTAATGCTAACGGATCAGAATGGAAAAAATATCCGGATCTAACTAAAAATAAATGAGTTACAAGTTATGGCTGACAAATAACCTTTTCTAGCTTCCACAAATACTTAGTAATCGATAAATTAATCTCTTTTGTAAAGATTGAAATGGTAGAAAGAAAATCGAGTCAACGTTCATGCCATGTCAATATTATTTTGTGGTTAAGAGGTTTACTCTTTTCAAGGGTAGAAAATGATTTGCAACCATTTCAAAATGAGTCTTAATTAAATCGTTTTCAATATTTGTAGGTGGTTTGAAAGTTCAGCTATGTGGAGTGGCTCAGTACGCTAATCTTGTTGGGGTTACCATTGGATACACAATAACTGCCTCCATTAGTATGGTGTGAGTATAAATCTCATATTCTTCATTCATATATACTTTATATTTCTTTTAATTTGCTTAATATAAAAATTAATTATTAATGCATTTAAATTGTGACAGGGCTGTAAAGAAGTCAAACTGTTACCACAGGCAGGGGCACGATGCAAAGTGCTTGATATCAAACTACCCATTCATGGCCACATTTGCAGGCATTCAAATAATTTTAAGCCAAATACCAAATTTCCACAAGCTCTCATGGCTTTCCATCGTCGCTGCTGTTATGTCTTTTGCTTACTCATCCATCGGCCTTGGCCTATCCATAGCCAAGGTTGGAGGTACGTTTATTTTCGTTAATGAGCTTGGGATGTGTGGAAGAAGGACAATAAAGATTAGAAAACTTGTGCGACCCAGTTTCGAACACTGATCGTCACACACTCTATACCTTTTATAATGGTGTGGTATCACTTGAGCTGTAAGGCTCGTGGTTTGTAGATACGTTTATTCACAGTGTTAAAATTATTTTTCGTTTTTAACTATGGTGTCTTTTGATTTCGATTTCATAAGTATCACGATTTTCAATTTAGTATCATAATTTTAATAATTTGTTCTATTTCAGTCTAATTCACCACTGGAAAGCCCCAACTTAGCAAAATTGGACATATTCTTAAACTGTAGCATTGAATTGAAATCGTAACAATTATGAAAATAAAATCGAAATACAACATAATTATGAGGAAAAATAACCATTTATATACTCTTCAATAATTATTTTACCGACATATATGTAATTCTTATATATTAAAATTTTGATATATATATATATATAGGTGGTGGAGGGAGGACGAGCCTAACGGGGACGACAGTAGGGGTGGATGTATCAGCATCGGATAAGGTGTGGAACAGCTTTCAAGCCATTGGAGATATAGCCTTTGCTTATGCTTATTCAACTGTGCTTATTGAAATCCAGGCAAGTCATTATATCATTATTCTTCTCCTTCAACATATATATTATTGAACCATCTTATATATTCTACATGTTTTGTGGGACAAAAACTTCCCTTTTTAGTCCCAATTTACAATTCATTCATTTTAAGTCAAAATTTCACATTTTACCCTTTTGACCCTTAACATCTCAAAATTTAGGTTATATATACCATTTTATCATGTACCAATAGAATTTAGTTGTTTTATTTACATCAGTTTGTACCATCAACATCCAAAACTTAAATTATACCATTTCATTCCGTACTAAAAAAATTAGATCATTTCGTTAATCCCACCATGCAGACTAACTTTGGTCGTATCATTCTATTCTGTGTTAAAGGGTATAATGGACCAAAATGGGAGAAAAAAAACAAAGAATTTCCCCAAAGAATGGGATTACCACCTTCTTTTTTTTTTTTTTTTCCCTTGAAAACACCTCTGTTTTTCCTTAAAAACAAAAGGTTTATTTAATGAGTCATATACTTTAAATTAACGTACAAATATGATTGGTTTTGAAGCATAATTACGTGAGTACTTTGTTTCTAACGCAAAATTATGTACTTGTGCAGCGAGTACATATAAAAAAGGTAATTAATATTTGACAAACTAAATTATGTGGCAAGTGGTTCTATTTGCAGTCCAGCATTTTAATTATTAGCCAAAGTGAGTGAATTTTTCTTATATAAAATAGTATAAACACTTAGATGAGACTTGAAACTTAATTAAATAACGAACATGTATCAAATATTTGGTGAAATAACACACATTCCCTAATTTCGATCAATTAATGAGTGTCAATTAATATGATGGCTGAAAACTGGATCCAATTCCCTAGCTAGTTGCAATCCAAGGATAGCAACACATGTGACATGTACTATGTACTATATATATATATATTATATATATAATATCATGACCCAATAATAGTTTATTTTTATTTTTTTTAGAAGATTGACCTAATAATAGTTCGGAATGTAACATTCTAGCAAGAGTGTATGTATTTTGTCTTGATAGACATTATAACAAGTCTAGCCTATAGGGTGCCATGCATGTGCAATTGCCTAAAACAATAATTTCACAGTGCCTTTCTATCACTCTATATCTATATGATTTTATTTTATTTTTAAATGAAAATCATCAAGAGATTGAACAATATAGATTAATCCTACCCGTGCATTAATCATGTTCATAATTAAGAGTTCAAAAAAAAAGGATCTACCAAAGATAATGCAACTCAATCGTCTAATATAGAACTAAAATCTAAAGTTGGGTAGGCAAAAGTTTATGAACTATAATGTAACATTTAAAACTATATATTAATAATTAACAGTCTAATGAACTAAAGTACACTTCTGTTGATTTTAAATCACCAAATAGATCAAATGGACCACGTAGTTAGGATATGACATCATCCTAAATTTGCTTTTTCTGCAATCTTACAAAGATGTCAAATCTTTATTTTGTTACGTCAAATTGTTTGATTGTTACAATAAATTCTAGGATTGCTTTATGTTTGTGGTATCATTAGTATGTGACAAACAAAAGGGGATCTCTCAAAGTGAGTGGCTAGCAAGCTTTGTTTAGGAATGACTATGGAGAGAGTTTAATGTCAAGTTGTCTGAATTGATAGAAAGTTTGATATGAAATGATTTCACAAATATAAATTTATAAGACAAGACCCAGAGTCCACAAACAAAACTTATATGCAAATTATGAATTAATTGACCTTTATACGACATTAGATGTGTGAGAGACAGTCTTACCAGTGTCATACTCCTAATTAATTTAAGATATTTAAGAAAATTAAGATCAATCTCAACTGAATTTAATTTAAAGTCTACACGAAGCGAAGTTCATCAAATTGATCTTGTTCTATTATCATCGCCATATTACCACATTTCTTCAGAGAAAAAAACACATATAATATTTATATCCAATATATACTATGTAGCTTATCTGTGGGCTCGTGCATCATTCAATTCACAAGGTTTCAAGTTTGAATTTCTAAACTTTAAAGTGCTTACGTGTAACTAAAAGATCAATAATTAATATGTAGGTTAATTAGGACATTAACATGCAAACGTAAATGCGTGCTACAGACATCTCAATTTAGTTTGGGGTGGATTTTTAAATTATAGTTCTTCTTCTAAACTAGCCTTTTTCCACACACACTTAGATGATTTGCTTATTTTAATTAATTATATGTATAAATATATGGCATATGCTTATACATAATGCATTTATATATGATATATACACACGACACAAATGATGTCATTTATGAATCAACATTTTTTAGAAAATTATAATATGTAAATAAACTTCGACATTTAGCAAATATGTTCGGCTCATTGCCTCCACTTGTGATAATACGATAAAATTATATGAAGGGGTCCATAGTCATAACATCACACTAATACTACAAGAAATAATGATACACAGCTATGGGTTAAAATTGATTTCCAAATAAAATAAAAAAAGGTTATTTAATATGGATGGAATATTAAAATGCAACTAGATTTATGGATACTATATAATTATATTATTAAATATAAAAACCGTATGACTGATTGACCTCGGGATACTAATCAAACGAGATGCTCTATTTCAAATGTGTATTACTTCTGATATTGTAAAATAATATCAAATAACATCACAAATTAACATGTGATATATATTATTGACAATCAATTTGAAATGAATTATCAAAATGCAGCAAAAGTAGAATACGGATTGTTACGATATTGCATTAATTTGTAATTACAATATCTGATGACGATAGATTGAAGAGATTGCGATAAATTCCTTTGATTTTGTTTATGTGTACATGTTTAAAATAACTTGGTATATATTATATATATAAATAAATGGTGGAAATGAATAAATAAAAAAACAGGATACAGTGAAGTCGGAGCCATCAGAGAACAAGGTGATGAAGAAGGCATCATTAGTGGGAGTATCAACCACTACTATATTCTATGTTCTCTGTGGTTGTGTTGGTTATGCTGCTTTTGGAAATAATGCTCCTGGAAATTTCCTCACTGGATTTGGATTTTATGAACCCTTTTGGTTGATCGATTTTGCCAATGTTTGCATTGCTGTTCACCTCATTGGTGCTTATCAGGTAATTACTAAACCTACTTTGATGTTATTTACGTCATGAAAACTTATATAAGACTGTATCACAAATATAATTTTATAGGATGAAATTCACTACCCACAACTCACTTTAACGTAAATAAATAAAAAAGAAGATGAAAATAAGGCAATACACTAAAAAATCATGTATCAACGTTAGACGGTAAATAAAATTAAATACAGTATATCTTAACTAGAAACAAGATTAAAGAACAATTAGATGGTTACATGAATTTTCGTTGTATTGTGTTGTTTTTATTATTGTTTAATTTTATTTAGTTTAAAGTGGGTTAACCACGGTTAATCAGTATTCTTGGTTAATTTTAAGTGATAACATGACATCCACAACATTATACAATAGACTAATTTTGATCAAAATTATAAATTGACTAAAATTAAAATTTATTAATCTCATTATGGTCAAAATTGACAATTTTAAAACAATTGGCTAAAATAGAAAAATTATGTAAAGTTTAGGAATTTTTCGCAATTAAGGATTTATTTTATTTATTTTTTTTTTTTTTTTACACGATAGTTTAAATAGTTTGAATAGTGTAAATGTTTCAGATTTATATGTTTTATATTGAACTCTTATAAGTGAAGTTAAGAGTATTTTGAAAATTTGAATCCAACCAAAATATTAATAGGTACAACCCGTGTAAGAGGCCTCCTATATGGAAAGATGCAAATTTGCATCTTCCAATGGTACTAAAATCAATCCACCGACCAATGACAGAAAAAAAAAAAAATTTATTACAAAAAAAAAAGTAGTAACGTTGTTCATATTCATAAGTTGCTCACTTATTTGGCTCATATAGTTGACCTTCAATAAAAGATTAATGCATGAAGTTAAATGGCATCTATAACTGATAACTTGATATCCTTTCTCACCAAAAGAAATGCACTCACAATTAATATGATCAACAGGTGTTTGCTCAGCCTATATTTGGCTTTGTGGAGAACTTCAGCCAACAAAAATGGCCAGAAAACAAATTCATCACTGCAGAACATAGCATGAGAATGCCACTACTTGGCCCTTACAACATCAACTTGTTCAGATTGGTGTGGAGAACAGTTTACGTCGTGATAACAGCAATAATCGCGATGATATTCCCTTTTTTCAACGGCTTTGTTGGCCTTATCGGGGCTGCATCGTTCTATCCATTAACCGTATATTTCCCTATTGAATTGCACATTGCACAATCTAAGATACCAAAACACTCCTTTAGATGGATGTGGTTAAAGATTCTGAGCTGGGCTTGTTTGGTTGTGTCCCTCATTGCTGCTGCTGGATCCATTCAAGGCCTTGCCACTAATGTCAAGACTTATAAGCCTTTCAAAAGTGCTTAATTATTTGGGTTTAGGTATCCTTTTCAAGGGGTCATGATAAGAACATCCATGTAATGTGTTTGATTATTACAATTTGGAACCATTTGTGTTTACTTAAATTTGTTTGGAATTATATATAATGCGTGAACAAGTTCTATATGCACTGGATCTAAAATGTTCTTTAAATTAAGCCCAAAGTCTACAATTCATCCACTCTAGAACTACTTATTATTCAGTAAGATCTCACTTATCTAAGTGGAAGAGTGCAGTATAATTCCAGTAGAACTTGATGTATAATTTATTATTAGTTTTGCGCAATATGTTAGGGGGTTTGATAATTTGGGACTTTTAAGTATTTGGGATGACAATTTGAGACTTTAACTTCTTGAGCTTCGCAAATTTTGTCAAATTCCAGCCTGAATGGCCAAATTGGATGAGATCGCACGTGATGCTCGATTTTCGAGCTATTCAATCCAAATAATAAACTCTGATGTATTTGCTGTTTTTCATACGAAATTGACTTGGTCGAAACCACTATTGTCTGCTGATAGGTAGGAAATTGATGCATTTTATTGTGAATGCATTTTATTGTGAATTAATATGAGATTTTATAATCTTTTATTAGATTAAATGCATCGATTTTCTATATATATGTGTTTTGTGTCTCCAAATACTTCATATATTATTTTCTTGTCTATTTTAGGTGTTTTGGAGAGTTTTCAAAATAAAGATATCAAAGATTTGGGATTAGAAGAAAAAATTTGGATAATGAAAGACAATTCCTAAGCCTAGAAGGAGAAGAAGTCCATTACATAGAGAAAGAGGGAAACGATATCATGTCAAGAAGATATTCGATGTCTATTTAAAACCTCCAGATCACAATCGGAGAACACATCATCCACGCAAAGAACACAACCTGCGCAAAACACTATTCACAAATCACTATTCACGCAGCACTATTCATGTAGAGATTTTATTACTTTAGATTAGTTTTATAGATTTTTCAATTGCTTTTATTATTTCGATTTCGAGGATGCTCGGCTAAGTCCGTAATTCCGGTTAGCAGAGATGTTTGAACCCGTTTATCCTTTATTTTTTAATTAATCTCGTAACTTTCTCTCTATTTTTGATTGTAATTGTTTATGCTATCTGTGAATATCATTTTCAATTATTATTGCTTGATTTAGACTTATCACCTAGGTTAAGTGTTGATAATTGATTGCTAGAATCTTAAATCATGAATCCTAATTGTTGTGGTCTAATTTTTATTAATAGTAAACTAGAGGTCGTCTATCTTTAGGGTAACATAATTCTAAGGTTACCAAATCAAACTTATATATTTGGGGTCTAGTTCATCCTATCGTCTTAGTGATTAATGTATTCAATGAATTAAATTTAGAGAGCATATTCTAGATAATTCAATTGAATATATTTAATTAGCGATCTTATCCTAATCTAACTAATCTGAAGAGATAATTCGATTTAACAGAGCTTGTTGTTAGATTAGGGGTGATCATTCCATGATAATTTGAGAGAGGAATGTTACATTGATTAGGGAATGATTGATAATGGGGATAACTGAACTGTTAACTGAAATATTCTCTTCTATTGAATTCTCCTTGTCTAATTGTTTTTTAAGGTATTAGTTTATTTAGTGATAGTTTACTAATTTGAAAACTCCCTATCATTTTTGGTTTTATTGAATTAAACACAAGTGATATAGTTAATTCCACACTCCTCGTGGGATCGACTCCAACTTACCCTAACTACTAGTTAGTAAGGTAGGAAGGAAATCAACAAATTTTATCGCGTCACGACAGCGCGGTCAAATTTTGGCACCGTCGTACTTTTTTTTTTGTTTTAAAGCATAATTTGATAAAGTGTTGCTATACTATTCTCAACTTAAAATATTCACTGGTAAGTTGTGTTCTTGTTGGTTAGGGCCCTTTGTTATTACTAATGTCTTTCCTCATGGTTCAGTGGAAATTGAGATCCCTCGAATGGGAAAAATCCTCAAGGTTAATGGACATCAACTCAAACCATACTTTGAAGGATTCTGTGAAATTGAAGTCGAGAGAACAACACTCAAGAACCCATCTCACAATTAAAAAGAGAGTCGCATCGAGCCAACGACGTTAAACAAAAGGTCTATGTGGGAGGCAACCCACGCCTTCTTCCTTTTATTTAATTTTAATTTTTTTTAAAAAAAGGTTCAATTGCACAACTTAAATGTTTTGGGGTCTAATTGATATAGTTAGAAAATTGGAGGACTAAATTGCACTAATTCCTATCTTATGGAATTGACTCCAATGTATTGACCTAATTCCCCTCTTTCAATTGCAGCACACCACCACACACCACCGTACACCACTGCTCATCCTCTTCTCAAATTGCAGCACCGCCGCCTCTCACCACCGTCTAACCGTCGTTAGCCACCATGAAATCACACAGCACCGCCACCTCCAATTAACCGAGCCACAACACATCCGCTGTCCAACCGCCCTCGGTCACTGTACCAACGCAGCACCACCGTCTTCAATCGATCGAGCCGCTGCACAGCCACCGTCTACACGTGCCTCCACCGTCTTTCTTCACCATCCTGTCCCCAACTCGACCCCAATATCCCGCCGACAGACCAGATCCTACACTACCGGGATAGACAAGACCTCCACTTTTGAGCAACCCCCTCTTCTAAGGACAGTTTGGGAGCCTGCATTTATTCAAATCCCCAACTCGCATGACATCCTCTTCGCTAGCCCAAGGCATCATCAACGATATGTCGAGCTTTAAATGAGGAAGGTACGTCCCTCAATTTTTCTTGAAAAATCTATTTTGAAGGAGTTGGGGATATATGATGATGTTATAACTTTTGTTGCGTGTATGCGTTGGGGTAAAGTAATGATTGGAGGTTGGCTCGTATATGAAGATTTAATTTATGAGTTCTATAGCTCTCTTGGAGATAGTACATTGGTGGATGGTACGATCGCTTTTCATTTAGGGGCATAGGTATGAATAGAGAATTGAGGAATTTACTGTTGTTTTTGGGATGAATGCTGATGACAATCGAGATATGTTGTTGGATGCATCGGCCAGTTGGGAGCTAATCACCTAGAATTCTGGACCGTTTGAGGTGGGACATTACAAGGCCAATGCAATTTGCAACCCAGCAATCTGATACTTGCAACGTATCATGGCCTACATGATCACTGGTCGATACTTGAATAGAAATATACCGAAGGTGTTGGAGCTCCAGCTGATACATGCAATGTTATGTGGACCGAACATGAGGACTATCCATGAATTCGTTAGTCATTTTTTAAGAGTGATCAAGACTAAGGAGCCATTCATGCTAGAAGGATATATGACGACCATTGTGGAGGCCATCGAGATCGATTTTGGAGAATCGTACCCCTATAACACCCGGTCGCTTAGACAAGACCTTCCTAATCAAAATGGAAGTATTAATTCGACGTGAGGGCACACTTTTGTGGCACGTTTCAGACTCTGAGATGTTAGCATTACTGAACCCCTCATTCATGTCTCTGCAAGTGAACAGGAATGTTCGTATGTCATACTCAAATTTTCCTCAAACACCTGAACGATGATTGCCGATCGGACTTCCATAACCAATTCACTCTTTAGGCCCTTCATTGTGTTTGGAGCAACGATTGGACTAGCTAGAACAAAACAAAGAGGAACTTCGTGCACGAGTTGTAGAGCTTGAAAGTCAATTGCCGAATTGGCGACGTGCTCGTTCATCCTACCGATGATCTGGTGATTTCTATTTCATACTTTTAATTTTTGCTTTATTTTCCTTACACATATGAATCGTGTTTTGTCTACATCTTGTATTATAATTTGAGTTGCTTAGGGACAAGCAAGGTTCAAGTGTGGAAAGATGGGAAGATGTAGCATAATTGGTTAAGTGTGGAGTGGATCACATGTTTTGCATATAGTTTCATTTAGGTTCATATAGTTGCATATAGTTTGTTTTATTTTATCTTAATTAGTTTGCACGTTTACTTGCTTTAGCATGTTTACTTCATGCTTGCATTTGCATATAAAAAAATTAAAAAAAAAACATGAATAGTGCTGAAGTTGAAGGGAACTTGCAATGATGATCCAAGTGTTGTTTATTGTTTTTGAGAAATCATTTATGTGTTGAGAAAGGCATTGTTGAACATAATTTTTGTTGGTTAAAATTGGTGAATGTGTGTCTTGGGCAATTGCTATTAGAAATGTTAATATTGGCTTGAGAGTTGATCTTTGATTTTAAGTTGATTTACTTTGCCTACTTATATCTTGAGATATGCTTTTAAATTCCTTGATGGAAGTAGTTTAGATTGGAACTTGTGAAAGTTTGATCACTTTGATGAATCCCAATTGTTTGGAAAAAAATGATGTGTTGGAGGAAAAGGTGTTGAGTTGAAAAAATTATTAAGTGAAAAGATGATGGGGTGTGAAATCAGTTGCCTGCTTTTAGGGGTCGAAAAAAATGTGAAAAATTAAAGTACGAGTAAAATTTCGTAATAATTCATATACTAACCTAAGAGTGGTGTGGAGTTACTAACCTCACTGAAAAAAAAAAAGAGATGAAAAATCATCATCATAGAAAAAAAATTGAGAAGAAAAAAGGGTGATTCATTATGTGTGAAATCTTAATAAATTTTAATCTAGATGAAGGATATCATAAAAGGAGTTGACGTGTGTTGATTGATATAAGTGGTGGAGTGCTGTCTATGAGAAGTTTGATTTCTAATGTCCTTTTAAAATTTGTGATTTCTTGAGATAATGCATTTAGTCCAACGTGCTTTTGTGCCTTGTTTCCGACATAGATTATTTGAACTTTCTTGAGTGTTGGTAAGGATCTGAGCAAGTGATATCCTATCTTATTTCGATCCCTTTGCGCTTTAATTCTATTTGTTGCTTGAGGACAAGCAAGGGTTTAAGTGTGGGGAGATTTGATAGATAGAAAATTAATGTATTTTATTGTGAATTAATGTGAGATTTTATAATCTATTATTTGATTAAATACATCGGTTTTCTACATATATGTATTTTGTGTCTTCAAATACTTCATATATTAATTTTTTTGTCTATTTTAGGTGTTTTGGAGAGTTTTCAAGATAAAGATATCAAAGATTTGGGATTAGAAGAAAATATTTGGATAATGAAAGATAATTCCTAAGCCTAGAAGGAGAAGAAGTCCATTACATTAAAGGAAAAAAACGATCTGCCAAGAAGATATCCAATGTCTATTTAAAGTCTCCAGATTACAATCGGAGAACACATCAGCCACGCAAAGAACACAACCTGTGCAGAACACTATTCACGAATCACTATTCAAAAAGGTTTTTATAAGAAAATCTTTCAAAGTTTGTAACATTTCTAACTTATCTTATTCCTAATATAAACTTTTCAATTAACTAATTAAGTTAAAAAAAATTTGTAGAGTTTATTAATCAAATTGTTCAGATGATCTAGCAATTTAGGACATTAAATTTTCAAGGACAATTTAGAATTTTAACTTTTCAGACTTCGTGAAATTTGTCCGATTTTAATCCTAATCGTTCAATTAGATTGAAATCGCATGTGAGTTCTTAATTTCAGGCTTTTTGGTTCCAAATTGCTAATTTGACTTTTAATTTTTTATTTTGTTTTTTTAGTTATAATTTTTTTGAGAAAAATTAAAAAAAAATTATAAAAAAGGAATACCAGCAAACTTCATCTTCAATAAGATATGGAAAAAGAATTTTAAAAAAATCTAAAAGATGAAAAACCAGCAAAATTTGTCTTCTTCTTTCTTGTGTGTGGTCGTCTCGTCGCTCCAACCAAAAACTACAACTGTAAGGGAGAAATGAGATTCAAGATGTGGTTTCCATCCACTTTTTTCTTCTTTATTTACACACACAACACACATATCTTTGCACTACATATTTCCAATACAACAATGGCTTCCATCTTTATTTCCTATGCTCCTGCTTCTAACTATAATCCTACAACTTCTTCCCCATAATAAGCACTACATTCATCCTTCCTTCCTCTCTTGTCTCCAAAACCTCTCTTCTCCACCACTTCCAATGCCATAAAGACCCTGCATGTTTCACAATCCCTCTCCAATTCACGAGTTTCAGACCCGTCTAACAAATTCATTGACACAGACACAAATACACTAAAAGTGTGATCTCGAATTCATGGGGGTGCGCGCAACAGACTCAAATAGTGAGCATCAGTAGTGCAGCCGCCTTCTTTGGAGTGTTGAGGATTTTTGTTCAATTTTTTGAGAAATTGAAGGTCGATTCGAATAGGAATCTTGAAATTGATTTGAGGTTTGAAATGAGTTTGATAAGGTGATCGTTTTGATATACAAATTTGTTGGGTGTCGCCCATTATTTTCTTCGTTTGGCTCAAATAACTTGAGCTCGTTTTATTGGTCACATATAGTGTAGAAAATAACGAGGAACTCAATCAGAACCATGGAGAGTCAAAATCCCAATCCCAAAACCTGGTAACTCCCTCTCAAACACTGCCACACTCTCAAACCCAGATTACAAGTTTTTCACAAAAACAGAAGAAGGGAAGAGAGAGAAGCGATCTTATTATGGAATCGTGTTGCTTCATAGAAGAGGGAGAAGAGAGAGAGAGTCTAATTAAAGACACATAAGAGAAGCCCAAGAAACTAACCATTTGAGAGGGGAGGAGAAAGGGTTGTTAGGGGTTGGGCTTAGTACTTGAGATATGGTAGAGAAAAAATAAGCCACAACATATTGAGCCAACTAATTTCAACATTCTCCACCTTTGGCCCGACAACACTACACAGAAAGATCCAATCAAAATGCAAGAATCATCACTGCCAATACCACCTGCAAAACACACAAAGTCAGTGCAGATCAATCAAGCACAAAGCAATATTAATCACTAAGAAAGACACAATGTCAAGAATAAGGACACAAAGTCACCGTATATGACACAAAGTCATAGATGAGAGGAACACATGAACACAAGATCTGATTAGGCAAATCAAAGTTCATTTTGTCATTCATAGCATTCAACCATTCTATAGAATTCTTAGATTTTAAGGCTTCATTATATGACTATGTTCATAATCATTTGAAGATTCAAGTATATTGGGAACATGAGTGTCAATGTGAAAGTCATCAAATCTGATGGGCTGCTTAATGTTTCTTCTAGTTTCTTCTAGGTCTATCCCTAGCAAGTTGGTAGTTTTCTAACTCAACATTTTGAGGCACACCATTCACATTCTCATGTACGTCGGGTAAGTCATTTGCAAGCTTAGTTTCATGCATAAATCTATCTGCTCCACCTTAATGGAAGCAATGTCAGAATGGACAAAGACACAAAAGTAGATAAACATCCAAGGGTAATTTTCTACTAATGTGAAGAAATTTGATTTTATATGGTTGATCTTTAAAATATGTTACATTTGGGTGTTGATTGTGCAATTGCATGTTGATTTAGTCTTTGCATGTTTGATTATCTTGTCCCAAAAACATTACATGTATGATCCAATGGTGATTTTTTACTAATGTGAAGAAATTTGTTCAAAGTGTTGTTTTATATGGTTGATCTTTAAAATATGTTACATTTGGGAGTTGATTGTGTAATTTCATGTTGATGTAGTCCTTGCATGTTTGATTATCTTGTCTAAGCTCATTGCATGTGTGATAAATTGAGTCAAGATGGTTTATTTGATGTTGATAGAGTTATAAAAGCTAAATCTACATTTTAATTATGAAAATAGGTGGGTTAATCAAGTTGTGAATTTTTTTTTTAGAAATGGCAGTCCACTTTGTCGATTTTTATAAAAATATATACTTGGAATTTTTTAAAACTGTTTTAGTATGTTATACTACGTGAAGTTTTGAGTTTATGGTTAACATTTGGTAATATTTTGAGTAGTTTATAAATTATTATGATTTTTCAAAGATAGTCCAGTTCAAGTTGAAATTATCCAGTTTCAAACTTCAGATATATAATTTTATAAATTTATTCAATTATAATTTTTCAAAACTGTTTTAGTATATTATACCATGAATTCTTGAGTTTATGATTCAAATTTGGCAATATTTGGAGTAGTTTATGAATTATTATGATTTTTCAAAGATAGTCCAGTTCAAGTTAGAATTATGCAGTTTAAGACCTTAGAAAAATAATTTTATAAATTCAGTCAATTATAATTTTTCAATACTGTTTTGGTATGTTATACTACATGAAGTTTTAGGTCTATGGTTGAAATTTGATAATTTTTGAAGTAATGTACGAATTATAATGATTTCTCAAAATAAGTGCAGTTTTGAGTGCAGTTTTGAATTTGAGATTCTACAGTTTTGGACCTTAGAAAATGAATTATATAAAATTGGTCCATTATAATTTTTCAAAACTGTTTTACTATATTTAAGTACATGATGTTAGAAGTCTATATTATTAATTTCAAAAGGTTTCAGTAAATTTACAGTGAATTTTATAAAACAGACTGGTTTTAGAGCATTTTTGAACAATTTTTTATTATAGTAAATGATTTATTAAAGCTTTTGTGATTCGAATTTATTCCTAATATTTTAGGATGGATAACTAAGGGTTGTTATGTAAATGTATGCTTATTTTCATGAATTTTTGGATGATCGTTTAAATAATGAAAATTGTTGTGATATACTTATGTTATATATACGATAAGCATGATAGGTTAGTTAAGTATGAGGTGCTATACGTGTGAACACCAAGAGTTGTTGTCTTCGGTTCAGAACTTGATAACAAAGGCTGCATATGATAGATTCTATCACTGCATGGCCCTCGAGGCAGTGGCGCCCCCGTGATGGGATCCTTAACTAAAAAATAGTCAGGAAAGAATTCTAGAGATATAATATTCGCCTTCGTAAATTGATGAATCAAGATCAGATTTTTAGCAGCAGGCACACATAGAACATTATTCTATATAAACGAACGAGAAGAAGTATGAATATGAGAGATACTAGTATGAGAAATATCAAGCCCAGATCCATCAGCAATTTGAATTTCGTTTGTCCCATCGTACTCTGAGTGACTTGAGAGATTACCCAAGTCGTTTGTTAAATGGTGTGATACACCCGAGTCCATGAGCCATTGTGGCGAGGAGTGCACGTGATTTGGAGATTGGGCCATGTTGGCCGATGCCTACAGTTTACGACAATAAGGAGCAGTGTGCCCCTTATAACCACAAATTTGACAATAAACTGGCGGGGAGAAGAAGTGTTGGAATTACTACGACCACCACCACGGTTTCCTCCACTACGTCTGTGGCCACCACCGTGTCCTCCACCACGCTAGTTCCATGACTGCCCACGTCCTTCACCAATATGTTTGGAATAAATCTTCTGGTGCAATGAATCATGTTGTGTTGTGTTAGCCGTAGCGACAAGTTGAGATGTCTTAGTCTCAATATTTTTGAGATATATCTCATGTTTTTTCAATCGATCATGTAGTTCTTCAAAACGAAAGGGTGTCTTACGTGTTCGGACGAAACTTACAATGTCCCGACAATCTTGGGACAATCCATTGACCATGTATAGAGTGAGATCATCGTCTTTGATAAGGTCATCAATTAGACCGAGTTCATCTGTCAAGGTATTTACGTGATTAATGTATTCTGCTATAGATCGGCAACAAATGGTTGCTTTTGATAAGGCGGTTTTGAGATGCATCACGTGCGCTCGAGATGTGCTGGCGAACGCATGTTGCAGAGTGGACCAAGCAAAGGTTGAAGTCTTGGCTGTGGAGAGAATCGGCAAGATATCAGGTGAGACCGATCCCAAAGTTGCAGCAAGGAGTTGATCCTATTTGAACCATCGAGAGGCAGCTTCTGCATCAATTATGGAATTTGGTTGTGCCATGGTGCTATCAATATGACCAATCAAAGAAAGACCATTTAAGAGAGCACACAAATGTGTGCGCCATGAAGAAAAATTTGAAGTTGTGAGTTTAATTGGAAGATGATGATGGGTCGAGATTGGTATCAATGGGGAAGGGGTCGATGCAAACGTGCCGGCGAGAGTAGATGTTTGGGTGCTGTCAGTCGACATTGCAATGGAGAAGGATCGTGATTAGGATGTCTTGTTAGAGCAAAAATGGCTGATACCATATAAGAGCGCAGAAGATAATTTGGGTGAATTGATTTTATTCGCTGTTGCTTTACAGTATATAACAATACAATGGAAGATTCAAAAAGATATAGAATAATTTATAAGATATGAAAATCTCCTATAATCTTGTGACTTCCTTAGATATACATAATTGACCCAATCTTCCAATATCCTGAGATTTTTGAGATGTGGATTGTGTTTTAAAATCTTCCTCAATATTATCGTCGATCTTTTCATTTTGATTACTAGCTTACATATTTTTTATTTCATTTTAATTTGGTCATCTACAATTTTACACCACAAATCATCACCTTTAACTTAATTTCAATTATAGCATAACCTTTAATCATTAATTTCACAAATCATCACATTAATTAATTTTATATCAGTCAATAATCACCCAACATTTCGAGTTCCATTTATCGATATAACGTCTAAATAGATTTTGTCTTACTGCATGTTTTCCTCATTCCTTACTGCAACCAACACTTCAGCTCCGTCACCTCTACTGTAGTCTGAAATCCCCTTGAACCACCTTTTTTCCTCCCAATTTCTTATTTATTTTAGGGAAGATCACCTTTTCATATTAAAACATGCATCCCGAAAAAAAAAAATCTACGTTCCATTAAAAATATCGAATCGCGACCAAAAAGCAACAAAAAAAAAAAACTCTTATAAACTCTATGCATGACATTAGGGTGGGAAATCTCCATTACCCATGGGATCCAATCCAAATGGTGCGATGATTAATCCTCGAAATTTGCAGTTGGGGGATAGAAATATATTTTACATATTATATATATAAATTATAATATTTAAAATAATTTAATTAAATATTATAAATATTTTTGATACGATTAAGTTGATTGATCTATACTATGAGAATACTTATCTAAGTTTAAAAAAAAATTTGAAAGTTGTAAAAAATATGAAACTAACTAATTTTTTTCAATAAATAAATAAGCTAATATATATATATATATATATATATATATATTGTTTTCTTTTTTGATAAATGTCATAACAAGACCCAATTTATAGATAAGTTTTCATTTCTGGATCCGAATTTAAAGTTTCTCAATAAAGGGCTCAATTTAATATTTTTTCTCAATTTAAGATTTGAAATTTAGATCGAGTTCTCAATTTAAGACAAAATTTTATTATTTTACTTTTTTATATTTATAATTTATTCATATGTTAATATGTATTTATAGTTTAGATAAATTAAAACAAGTTCGTACAATTTTGGAACGATCTTCATCCAACTTGTATTAATTTATATATATATATATATATAAAATAAATACAATTAAAAAAAATTAGATTCTTTTATTTTCTTAATTTTATGAATAAAAATAAAGAAAATAGATTTTAATATTATTTAATATAAATTATATTTTATGAATTAAATTAATTATATTTTTTTCTTTTTTTTTCATATAAATTAAGATAAGTCCGATGAAAATTGTTCTTAAAGCGCACTAACTTGACTTAATTTATCCAAAATATGAATACATATTAAAATATAAATAAATCTATAAATATAAATAAAAAAGAAAATGAAATTTTGTCTTGAATTGAGAACTCAATCTAAATTTCAAGCCTTGAATTGAGAAAAAATGTTAAATTGAACCCCTTATTGAGAAACTTTAAAATTTTGGTTTAGAATTAAGAACTAATTTATAAATTGGGTCTTGTTATTAAATTTATATATATATTTTTTTTTGTTTAATTTGGGGTGATATATCCTCTCCAGGAATGGTATAGGAATAGGGAAGATTTTTCCCGGCTATACAAACTGGGACATGAACAAGGATTCTACACGTTGATGGGGATGGGGATGAGGGCAGTCCCTCACCTTAGTGTCACGCCTAATAAATATAGTTGAAACTTCAAAATTTTAACCTCTCTCAAACTTTAATGAAAATGCACATACTATACTATACGCGGAATTATTCCCCTTAAGAAATACTTGATAAGACTCAATAGAAAAATATTCGAAGCAAGTTCTAAATCAATTTTTAGGTTCTAATTTGATTCAAACTCGAACTGATGCAAAAAGGAACAAAAAATTAAAGCAAAATTCATTTTCTTGACCCTAATTTTTGCATCCGTTTCCACGATTGTGGGGTTTTATTACCTATAGCCAAAAAACAAAAAATTAAAAAAATCCTGCAGGCCTTGAGTTCAAATATATATTGTTGGATGCGAATTCTTTTGTGAATTTGCAACGGTGACGATTTGCAACGATGTATTGGCATTGATTAGGAAAATGACAAATTAAGTTGAAACTATGAATTAGGAAAACAATGATAGTATCCAAAATTGGTTGGAAAAAGTTTGGAACTATTGGACTGACTGGTTTGAAAAAGCTAACTCTGAATTGGCGCTGATTAGAAAAATATTGTCGCATTAAAAGTTTGTTGGAAAATAATGACGTATTAAATTAATATCTCTGTTTTTTCCAAAACAACCCACCTTCCATCATTTTTTCTTTCCCTAGAAACAAGAAAGCAAAACTGTAAAACCAAATACAATAATCTCCAAAATAAATACCACAAAGTCTACAGTGAAAATCAAACAAAGCAACAATGTTTCCATCACCATTTTTATTCTTCACATTAATATTCTCTCTCACATTTGTGTGCTGCAATAGCATCCTCCCTCCGGCCTCGCCACGTGACATGGCGGAGCAGACGATCGAGTCGAGCTTAACGAACCTGATCTTAGCATACGACGAGATTCAAACCCGCGAAGAAAATACAACAGATCCTGTTGTGCATGACAAGTACGAACAATGTGGGGTTTCGTACATGTCAGCAAATGATGCTCTTACTAACATCTCGGATTTCCTGTATTCTGGTGAGTATCAGAAGATGCCTGCTCTTGCATCCATTGCTTTGGAAAAGGTTGAGGATTGTGATAAGATATTCACACCAGCTGGAACTGAAACTGAATTCAAGAATGTTAGTGAGATGACTGTACGAGCTTGTAAAGATGTTTTGTCTGCAGTTAAGGGTTTAGCTTCTGGAAATTGATGGAGATCTGATTTGGTGTAAGAGTTAATATCAATAAAAGTTTCTCAATTAATTTCAGGGTAATTAATTTCTGCACCTTCGTCTCCATTCAATTTTATGGAGAAAATCTCAATTTTCGTGACATTATCTATTTCATTGTTTACCATTAATTTTATATATTTTAATTGAGTCACTTAACTATTATTTTTTTTCACTTTTGGTTCGATTTCACTAGGAATGTCAATCTCTGCCGGTGTGGATGTCGAAATTGAAAAATTCACTTTAGCTTTCGGCTATTCATATAGGCAAAAATCGAACCACAAATTCTACTTTTATTTCTATAAGGACTCTTCATGAACATATATAAATGAGGGTGATTTCTATCATTCCATATAAAGAGCTGAAGGATTCAAGTGCTCTCCGGCAGCCACGATCTTCAAGTTTAGAATATACTTTATGGAATTTGAACAATTTCGAACATTAACTTCTCAAACTGGCAATTTAAGACAATACTTTATGGAATTTGAAACTTTAGACCAATTTTAGTTCAAAAGCACCAATTTGCATGTGCAGTCCTAATTTCGTGTTTTTTGGGCGCAATTTGCTAATGTTAATGTGGCATACACGAGTCTGGAGATATAATACCAAGTGTAATAGAAGATCTCACTCCAACATATACTTGTATCATATTTTCATATGTGCGTATCATATTTTCATGTAAAATACATTAATTGCTTAAAATTTATTACAAGAAATAAAATACATTAAAAATATAATAATAAATAAAAATACATAAAATGAGAAATTTGAGTTTTTTTATAGAACTAAAATATTTATGTTCCAAAATAATAATTTTAAAATTCTTAAATATTTATTTAAAATAAATTTTTTGCGTAATTTAGTAAAAATAAATAAATTATAATTTTCAACCTAGTTGTTATTGAATACATAAATTATTTATTATTGAATCTGAAAATATGTTTACTAAATTTGTAATTATTCTAAAAACACCTAAAAGATAAATTTTTCTATTTATAAATATAATATAAATAATGTTGACTTTTTAATTAAATTTTTAATCTGAATCTTAATTTTAATATATTATAATATTAATCAATATTAGATTTTTAATTTAAATTATAAAATAATTAATATCATTTTTTGGGTAACTTTTAACTTAAAATTTCTTAAACTTAACAAAGAAGAAATAAATATAATATTGAATATTGAAACTGTGTTTCTATAATTTTATTTTTGTATCTATTCATTTTGTTAAATATTTCTCCGATTTTTCATATTATTTCTAATTTTTTAAAAATATTTTGTTGGATTTTAAAATTTTTATGTTGGAATACAAATATTTTAGTTCTATAAAAAATCTTAATATTCTCGATTTATGTATTTTTACTTATTTTAATATTTTAAATAAATTTTTATTTCTTTTAATAAATATTAATGTAATGTAAATGAACTTATGGTTTCCACATGTTAGAAAATGATCCAAATGTAGGTGTCATATATGGAATTTAATCTACACATAAGTAAATTGACCCAAAAAGCCCAAAACAAGAATTGCACATGCATTCACGTGCAATTTACCTTTTCGATTGAAATTGACCTAAAATGATAAAATCTCTTAAATTATTATCTTAAATTGATAGCCTAAAAATATAATGTCCTAAATTTTTAGACCCCTTAATAACTAAAACAATTCAACTCAAAAAAAAAAAAAAATCAATAAGAATATCTATAGAAATAACTAAAACAATTAATAATTACAACATTGATTCATACATAATTACAATTTCATTTCCAGTTACTTCAAACCCCCAATTTCATTTATCTCCTTCAATTCTACCCTAATTTTAGTCATCTTCTTTCAAAACTCCCTAAATTTCTCGTATCTCTCGTCAATCTAACGTACCCTCTATACAATACTACAACCATGAGGAGAAAAGTTGGTTTAAACTTCGAGTTCCATTTCATCTATTTGCATTAATATTTGGTATCGTGGGGGTGTGAGTTTTTTCATTGTAGAATTTTTGGATGCTGAAACCCCGAAAAGAGGATACTAGATTATATTATGGAATAAGTTTTTTTATTTATTTCACATTATTTTGTTCCCCCTCATTGCCATCGAAGCTATTCAAAAAACTCGTGCACCTCAAGTCGAGTATGTCTTATTTAATTCATGTTTAGCAGCCAAAAAAAGTTTGGAAAAATTGCAAACTTAGGATACTATCTTTAGAACATTCATCAATAAATGACATTAATCTTTTAACTCCCAATATTAGGACACTAACTTTTCAATTTTGGTCAATAAAATTGCAGATTTCCAGATAAAAACAATTCCAGATTTGTTGTAGAAATCAAGAATTACCAATTTCTTCCATATAAGTAAGTATTTCCCTTAAATACATTAATCAATTCAAATCAGTATATAATAATTAGGAGAGATCAAACTAAATGTATTTGTAAAGTTTGCAACGGTGAAGATTGCAACTATGAATTGGAAAATAATGATGCATCGAAAATTGGTTGGAAAAAGTTTGGAACTATATATTGAATTGGGAAAATGCTTGTAACCATGAATCGGCCCTGATTAGGAAAATATTGACGCATAAAAGTTTGTTGAAAATAATAACTACTTGTATTAATATCCCTTTTTTCTTCCCTAAAACAATCCAATTAAATACAACAATCTCCAAAATAAATACCACACAGTCTATGGTGAAAATCAAGAAAGCAACAATGTTTCCATCATCTTATTTTCTCTTCACATTAATATTCTCCCTAACATTAGTGAGCAGCCTCCCTCCGGCCACGCCACAGGACAAGGCGGAGGAGATGATCGAGGCGAGCTTAACGAACATGGCCATGACATACGAAGAGATTGAAACCAACGAAGAAAATGCAACAGATCCTGTTGTGCATGAAAAGTACAAACGATGTGGGGTTTTGTACATCTCGGCATATTATGCTCTTGCTAACGTCTCGGATTTCCTGTATTCTGGTGAGTATCAGAAGATGCCTGCCTTTGCATCCATTGCTTTGGACAAGGTTGATAAGTGTGATAAGATATTCACACCAGCTGGTACTGAAACTGAATTCAAGAGTGTTAGTGAGATGACTGTACGTGATTGTAGACAAGTTTTGTCTGCAGTTAAGGGTTTAGCTTCTGGAAATTAATGTCCAAATCCTTTATTTTAATATTAATAAAAGTTTCTCATTTGCTGCATCTTCCTCTACATTCAATTTTCATACCTATGCACCATATATCTCAATTTTCGTGATTGATCTTTTTCATTTTTTTGTCATCAATTTTGTGTATTTCGATTTCGGTCATCTAACGATTACTCCCTCCTATCCTTTTTAATTTGACGTCCTAAAGCTGTACAAATTAAAGGATTGTTTTATTTTCATAATATGCCCTTCATTAACTAAGCTTTTCTTTGACCATTTCGTTTTCTGCAATCCCCATTAACGGAAAACTATACAATGCATTTAATTCTCATTTAGCTATTATTGAATATTGACCAAAGAAATTCTCATATGCATCTCTCATGAATTTGGTGATGATGGAAGTGAGAAGTCCTAATTTTAACTCCAAATTCTCAAAAGTAAAAAAATTACCTAGAGCCAAAACTAAAAATTTGAATTTGAATCCAAATTTAAAATTTTCTGTTTGAGTGCCAAATTTAAATTTGAGCTCCAAATTAATCTATATATTTGTGTTTTAAATGGTTATCATTCTAAAAATAATCTCCATCAATGACTTCCAACAAATTGATCTAAATTTTCCAGATTCAAGCATTGAAAAAGAAATGTCATTTGATTTAAACACAATTGTGAGTCGGGTTATGACTCAGAAAATCGAGAGGGTTCGGGAATCGAAATCGGATCTCCAAGAACTGGTCTGTAAGGTGGCGAACCGGAGCTAACAGACTCAGACCGGAAGTTAGGTTTTGGTTAAGTCTGTTAGGGTTTGGGAAAACTGTTTTCGATTTCTTGTTTGCTAATGTTGCGCATTTCTGGAGTTTGTTTGGCGAAATTGGTTGAAGGCTTTCGTTATAAATATCATTGCACACATTTAGTTTTGATGACGAGTGATAATTCAGAGATAATCAAAAGTTCCCAAATGCTAGGGTTTGAGAGAAATTAGGTTTTCTTAAATTAGTCTTCGATTCATGTAATTTCACTTTCAATTTGTGAGTAATAAGATTCAGCTTTGTTTTCCCGTGGACGTAGGTCAAGTTAATTGACCGAACCACGTAATTCGGTGTCATCTTCTTCGCAATTTTATTTCTTCTTGAAACTGTTGTCTTTCTCTGCAAAGCGTTGTTGTTCTCTGTAAAAACTGTTGTGGTTTACATCTTTCATCAAAAACACATCAAGATCAATTCAAGGTTGTTGGGCTGAATTCTTGGGTTAGAATTCTTACAATTGGCACGGTTTGTGGGAATACGATCTTGGCAAGATGAGTTTAAGGATGGATGTATCGAAATTCACGAGCAAAGGAGACTACAACCTTTGGAAAGTACACATGAAGGCTTTGCTTATTTAGAATAACCTGGAAGGTGCGCTTGTGGATCGAGACATGAGTGCTTTGACTTCAGGAGAGGTTGAGAAGATAAAGAAAATCTGCAAGAAGGCCAGAAGTCTGATTCTCTTATGTTTGATAGAGAAAGCCTTGCGTGAGGTGTGTAAAGAAGACACCGCTACCAAGATCTGAAAGAAGTTAGATGCATTGTACTTTACCAAGTCTCTTGCTAATAGATTATATCTGAAACAAAAGTTACTCAACTTCAGGATTTCAGATGAGAAAAAGGTTGCAGAAAAGTTGGATGAGTTTAACAAGATTGTGGACGATCTTGAGAACATAGATGAATAAATCCATGATGAAGATAAGACACTTATGCTCCTGAATTCATTGTCTAAGTCACTGGATGCCTTCAAGGATGTTATCATTTATAGAAGACAAATTTCTCTAACTATGGATGAAGTAGTAATGGCCATCAAGACAAAGGTTTTTCAGAATCATACGGATACAAAAGCTCGAGTTCTTGGAGAAGGATTGAATGTCAAGAATAAGGGTTTTAAAAAGAAGCAGCAGCAGTCTAAGAAGAAAGCTGATAAACCTGCTAATCAAGAGGGAAAATCTGATGATGATGTGACAAATAGGAAGTGTTTCCATTGCCACAAATCTGGCCATTTCAAGAGGAATTGTCCAGAGAGGAATCAGGCTAAGAACAACAAGCAAGAAGCTGCTATTGCTGAGGAAGGATATGACAGTGCTAGTATGCTATGCATCTCTAATGAGAAGTTGTCAAAGGAATGGGTTCTTGACACCGGCTGTACTTTTCATATGTGTCCTGACAAGTCTTGGTTTCAAGACCTTAGGATTGAAGATGAAGGCATGGTATTGTTGGGAAACAATCAATCTTGTAAGGTCAAAGGAAAATAGACAATCAAGATCAAGGCACATGATGGAAAGATCAGATTTTTGACAAATGTGAGGTATATCCCCAACCTTAAGAGAAATCTGATTTCACTAGGTACTCTAACTTCTGCAGGATGTGAGTTTAACACTCATCAAAGAGGTATAAACATAACTAAGGCTGGAAAGGTCATATTGAAGTGAAGAAAATCAAATGTCTTATACATCCTTATTGGTGAATCCATATCAGCAGAAGCAGAAAATGTGATGAATCTTGAAGAATCTGAAATATGGCACAAGAGGTTGGTACACATAGGTGAAAAGGGCCTAAAGGAGCTGTCAAAATAGAAGCTCCTTGGTACAGATACTATCACAAATCCGAAGCCTTGTGAACAATGCATCCTAGAAAAAGCAAGGAAGTAAAGTTTCAGTAAAGACAAACATATTACCACTGATAGTATGGATTACATTCACTCAGATATTTGGGGGCCATCCAAGGTTGAAACATATGGAGGTGAAAGGTACTTCATGACTCTAATTGATGACTATTCCAAGAAGGTGTGGGTATTTGTAATGAAAAATAAGAGTGAAGCTCTCTCCATGTTTAAGCAATGAGTGATTTTGGAAGAAAACAAAACTGGTAAGAAGGTGAAGCATTTAAGAACAAACAATGGGTTGGAATATCTTTCAGAAAAATTCCAGCAATTCTGCAGAGAAAAGGGTATAACTAGACACAGGATAGTGACTGCAAATCCCCAACAAAATGGGGTTGCAGAGAGGATGAATAGGACCCTCTTGGAGAGGGTGAGATGTATGTTACTAGATGCTAACTTACCCAAAAGTTTTTGGGGAGAAGCTGTCAATACTGCAGCCTACTTGATTAATAGATCTCCTTCATCTACAATAGGATTCAAAATTCCTGATGAGTTATGGTATGACAAGGTACCAAACTATGATCATCTGAAGGTCTTTGGTTGTAAGGCTTTTGCACACATTAAGTAGGATAAGCTAGATGCAAGGGCTCTAAGATGTATCTTCATTGGATATCCACCTGGGATAAAAGGGTATAAACTTTGGTGTTTGGAATCAGGTCATCAAAGGTGTTTTGTGAGCAGAGATGTGACTTTTAAAGAAGCTGAAATGGGATATGGGGTGCAAAGACAAGCTAAAATCATTCAAAATCAGTCAATACAAAGTCAGCAACAAGCTGAGGTGGAGCAATCAAACAATGAAGATAGGTGGCAGGCTGAGGTGGAGTCTTTACAGCAGCACACTGAAGATGACTCAGATGGTAGGGAGGCTGAATCAGATGATGAAAATATCATACAAGTTTTACCTGAAGAAGGAGAACAAAATGAAGATCAAGTAGACCTCAGAACCTATCATCTTGTTAGGGATAAAGAAAGGAGAAAGGTCCAGCCTCCAAAACGGTTTGGACATGCTGATGTAATTTCTTATGCACTAGTTGTGGCTCAAGACCTTGAGTATGAAGAACCAGAAAATTACAAGGCTGCACTTAAGTCTAAGAATAAAGAGAATTGGATTGTTACCATGAATGAGAAGTTAATATCTCGGGAAAAGAACAAAACATGGACTCTAGTTGACAGACCAAAGGGTCAAAAGCTGATTGAAAGCAAGTGGATTTTTAAAAGAAAGCTGGAGGTTCATCAAACTGAGAAAATTAGATTCAAGGTAAGGTTGGTTGCAAGGGGTTTCACTCAATGGGAAGAGATAGATTTCAATGAGATATTCTCTCCCGTGGTAAAACACACATCCATCGGAATTCTCTTGGCACTGGTCATACATTTCAACATGGAGCTGTAACAAATAGATGTAAAGACAACCTTCTTACATGAAATCTAGAGGAGACATTATATATGCAGTAGCCCGAGGGATTTGTCAAGCCAGGTAATGAAGGTAAGGTTTGTTTGCTACAAAAATCCTTATATGGCTTGAAACAATCCCCTAGGCAGTTGTACAAGCATTTCAATAATTTCATGCTTAGCATTGGTTTGGTCAAATGTAAGTATGATAACTATGTTTAGCTACAAAATGAAGGAGATAATGTCTTTACATATCTGTTACTATATGTTGATGATATGTTAATTGCAAGCAAGTACAGAAATAGGATAGAAACTCTTAAGGATAAATTGAAACTTCAATATGAGATGAAGGATTTGGGTGAGGCAAGGAGAATCCTAGGGATAGAAATCAAGAGAGATAGAATCTCTAGGACGCTGTTACTTCACTAAACTGATTACTTGACTAAAGTCCTAACGAGGTACAATATGTATCAGTTAAAATCAGTGAAAACACCACTTGGGGCACAATTCAAATTGTCAGCAACACAGAAGCCACATACAGATGCTGAGAACATGGAAGGAGTTCCATATTCAAGTACAATGGGAAGTCTAATGTATACTATGGTCTGTAGCAAGCCTGACTTAGCTCACTCAATGAGCGTTGTGAGCAGATATATGGCTGATTCTGGGAGGTTACACTGGGAAGCACTCAAGTGGATACTTAGGTATATTAATGGATCAAATGAAATAGGCTTATTGTTCAGAAAATAAGAAGAGAATTCAGCCATCATTCAGGGTTATGTTGATTCAGATTTTGCTGGCAATGCTGATTCCAGAAAATCCTTGACAGGTTATATGTTTACTATGTATGGTACAACTATTAGTTGGAAGTCAATTCAGCAATCGGTTGTGGCTCTATCAACCATAGAGGCTGAATATATAGTCATGACAGAAGCAATGAAGGAGTCCATATGGTTAAGAGGAATACTTAGAGAAATGGGATTGTTCCAGTAAAGTATAAACATATTTTGTGACAACCAAAGTGCAGTACACTTGGTGAAACATCGGTATTCCATGAACGATCCAAGCACATTGATGTCAAGCTTCATTTTGTAAGGGATATGGTGGAAAAAGGTGTAGCAATAGCCATGAAGATTGGAACCGAAGATAATGCTACAGATATGTTCACCAAATCCTTACCTCATGGAAAGTTTAAACACTGTATGAACTTGCTAAGGGTTCAAACCTGGTGACAATTAAAGGTGTTAAAGTATCTTTTTATTGCATGTTTGTTTCTTAGTCATGAATGTGTTAGTGTTGTTTAGTGTTGTATTTTTCAAGCATTTTATGAGTCAAGGTGGAGATTTTGTGAATCGGGTTATGATTCAGAAAATCGAGAGGGTTCGGGAACGGAAATCGGATCTCCAAGAACCGGTCTGTAAGGTGGCGAACCGGAGCTAACAGACTCAGATTGATAGTTAGGTTTTGGTTAAGTCTGTTAGGGTTTGCGAAAACTATTTTCGATTTCTTGTTTGCTAGTGTTGTGTATTTCTAGAGTTTATTTTGTGAAATTGATTGAGGGCTTTCGTTATAAATAGCATTGCGCACATTCAGTTCTGATGACAAGTGATAATTCAGAGAGAATTGAAAGTTCCCAAATGCTAGGGTTTGAGAGAAATTAGGTTTTCTTGAATTAGTCTTTGATTCATGTAATTTCACTTTCAATTTGTGAGTAATAAGATTCAGCATTGTTTTCCCGTGGACGTAGGTCTGGTTGATTGACCGAACCACGTAATTCGGCGTCATCTTCTCCACAATTTTATTTCTTCTCGAAACTGTTGTCTTTCTCTGCAACCAGGTTAAACTGGTACTTGTCGTTGCATTAGGAGTCGTCGCACCGGGTGCTAAAGAGTGGGTATTTTGTATACATTGAGCGAAAATGGGTTGACTATTACATGGGAACGGGTTCATCTTTCAAGTATTTTTCCCTTCCATCAAGATTAATTCAAGGTTGCTGGGCTGAATTCTTGGGTTAGAATTCTTACAACAATCCCGATAGAAATCGATGATTAGGAAGAATGTTCAAGCAAATATGTAGATGCATGAATAACAATGATTAGAGCATCATCATCACACACTCTAGTATTAGATTTGAACATTAATCCAAATCATGAGTTTGAATCTCCATTACTCAAATTAGATGTTGATCACTTATACGGTAATCATTTTTCCATTTTCTTTTTTTATGTAAAAACAAAATATTTAACTCATTCGTATGAACATTCAAAAATTGAGATGATCTCCCAGTTGTAACCTCTCCTAAATGTTGAGTCTTGAGCAGCAGCATTAGCATTAGCATTGGGATAAGATCCATCAACACAAAATTGAACTCCATAAATTTCTTTAAGTCTTCTTTTATAATCAAGCAACATAGAATACATCTCCTCATGCTGACAATGGTCATGATCTCATCCTCATAAGGAGGTGTTGACCTGCAGCTCTTACAAGATCACAGAAGGATTTTTCTTTATTTACATAATCATTCATACTTAGATTTTTTTTATTCAAGGATTGTTGTTGATTGCATAGCACATGCTCTTAATTGGTTGTTAAAATTTACTACAATTTTGTGGTAAACAGATATAATGAGTCAAATGGTTATTTATAGTCGAAATTAGACTTAATAAACGATCAGGCTCCATAACCCAATTGTTGGAACCATCAGATCGCTAACCCTATGCAATTATCTGATTCGAGATCCATATAAGATATGATTAAGACGTAGCGGAAAACGAATCATACCTTTCATCGTAATAGGTGAAGACGAACCAGTTCTAAGGTCAGAATTGCCAAACAATCGATAGAGTCTGGACCTCTCGATCTTCTACCGTATTCCTCATCTTTTCTCGAATGTGTGTGGGCAACAATCCTTCGAGAATACCAGCCGCCTTCTACTAAAATTGTTTTTTTTGATTTTCTTGTGTTTAGAAGCGACTGACTTAAGGCTTATTTATAGGCTACAACAAGGAGCTAGAGGAGGATTAGGATTCGGTCTTCTGATGGGATTAGAAGTCTCAATTCGGCCTGAACACACTTCATATCCCATCAATAATAACTCGATCCACTAAAGAGTTATTATTGAACTACCATCCCAAATCCATATTAAATATGGGTTGTTGGTTCCAAGTGGTGTCCGAGGTTCAAAGGGAGGGGGTGAATGAACCTTGGTCGATTTTGCAAATGTATCGAAAAACCTTTCTGTTCTGCAAGTTACTTGAACTTGCAGCGCCAGACAGTTATTGCTTACAACACTAGGATGCAGTGCTGCACGCTGTAACTAGAGTTTATACACAGCGAAAAATTACGATTTATAACACAAGGCTGGTTTTCTCAAATATGCTTCTTTACAAAACGTTTTATGTTTATGATATAGATATGAACAAAACAGAAATAAGCACAGTTAAGAAAGTAATAACACTTATGGATTATAGTGGTTAGAAGGTGGTGTAATCCTTCTACGTCCACTCTACTGCTCCTCGAGCAGGAACTTTGTTAAGTAAGATTGAATTATAGGACCTTCCTAACAATCTATCAACTTTATAAAGTAACAACCTACTGAAGTCCAGCGTACACACAGCAACTGCAAACTCCAAAGGCTAACCTACACAGGGTTCTACACTCTCACACAGGGAAGCTGTCTAGCCCTTAGACAACTATACGAACAGCAAGGATCTCTCCTATCAACTGTTCGACACCTCTAAAACAACCTAAGCACACAACAACAAGGTTAAAAGTATATTGGTTTTGTTTCTTCAACTGGTGCAACGAAGTGAGCTTCTGAATCCTTCGAGGGATCTTTCAGCTTGAGCTTGCTTCACTTTTGAGAGGTTGAGTGACTGAAACTAATAGTAGACTTGAATGCTTGTATCTTGAAAGCTTGTGAGTTTTGCGCAAATGTTTCAGTAACCAGCTTCAGTGATTCTCATCCTCTATTTATACTTGTAGGAGAAGATATCCGTTGAAGGAGATGTCTTCTCTTTTGAATTTGAAGTAGTCTGACCAAAGGCATGGTTCGCATTTAATGCGACTTGACTTTCTCTTTCGGAGCAATTAATGCAGCAGTTACGGCTAGCAGCTTTCTGCAGCGCGTCAGTTCACATGGCAGCTTTGTATTGGCTCTGTGTCTGCAACTTTGATCTTGTCTCGAACGGCTCTATTTATTCTTACTTGGATCTTCGTTCCTCGTACTGCATTTATCCTTTCTCGGATTGCAGGATACTTCTTGTTTGTGATAGGCGCTGTATGGTTGTTTGAACAGTAGGCTCTGCACTGTATCCTAGGTCTGTTTGCAGCTGATGTCTTCTTACAGTGCTGCTGTAACTTGGACCTTCTTGCAGTATCTTCTGGCAATACTGTTGTATTCTTTTCTTTCAGTACTCCTGTATTCTTTTCTTGCAGCGATACTGCACGCCGTTCTTTCTTACTTTGCTGCGGTACTGTAACTGCCTTCTTGCAGTGATGCTGTATCTACTTCTTTACAGCAGCATCTTTCTGATAAGCTCGATGCAGCTAAGTAACTTATGAAAACCTCCATCTTTCAACACTTAAAACCAAACTCAAAACTAGTCTATGATTTCACTTAAACACTGTGAAAAATGAGGTACTCAAAACTTCCTATTACATATATGTTTTGTCTCACCAAAATCTAAACATCGAAATCCCAATATGGGCTCCTATTTATTATGTGCGTGTTTATCTCCCCGTGTTTAAGATTTCGAATGTCGTTAAATAAATGAATTACTGACAATTCAATTAATTAACATCTAATTCCAAAAGTAGTACCACACAACTTTATTATCATGTCGTAATAAATCCATCTGCAGGGTTTACATAATAATCCTTATGAGCTTTTTAAGGAGACATCATCATCCTTGAGTACGCTGACCCTTGGACCATAACATATCATTATCCTTGGGTACGTTCACCCTTGGACCATCGAGGAAAGTGGGATTGCTCACTCACTAAACCTCACATCGAAGACCAGACACTTTCACCTTTAAGGTCGACGCCCAGTAGGGAAGCTGCCTACCGGCTATAGCTACGGCGCTTCTATTGGTAGATTTTCATGCATAACTTACTAATTCAATTAACAACATGTAGCTAGAGAGTAGAAGTTACCAACTTTTGAGATTCGACTTGAAGCGGGGATAGCTACTGAAGTATTCGGTCGTCTCGTACTGCACTTGTCATATTCATTAACTTTTAGTTTTCCAATCACATCTCATTTATATCATAAACATACATATATATTCATCTTCACCGATTACTTATTTAACATGTTATTCGGTGTTTGATGATGTGCTTCAATTAATTAGATCACTAAATCATATCGTAATCATTTAACCTAATGTGCTTATCGTACATGTCACACATTGTATATCATAAACACAACTATAATTTAGGAGAATTTTTTTGAAAGCATACTTTAAAACAAGAATCAATTGTACCTTGAAGGGTATACAAACTGTATTTTACATCTTAACTCATAAAACTCTAATTCGTATGCTAAAGACTTAAATTACTTAACACTTCACACATAAACACACATTTAATCACATAATTCCAGTTTCAAAATATGGTCAAATTGTATTCTTAAATCCTAGATAAAATTTTAATCTTGAAGTTAGTAATATATAGAAAGAAAAGACACTCTTTACAAGAATAATTTTTCATAATTTAAATGATCATCCAAAATTCATGAAATTAAGTATACATTACATAAAAACCCTCAGTCATCCATGCTAAAATATTAGGGATAAATTCAAATCACAAAAGCTTTAATAAATCATTTACTATAATCAAAAATTGTTCGAAATTGCTCTAAACCCAGTTTGTGTTATAAAATTCAATGTAAATTTTATATTTACTGAAACCTTCCGAAATTAATAATTTGGACTTGTAACATCATGTACTCAAACATAGTAAAACAGTTTTGAAAAAGTATAATGGACCGATTTTATATAATTAATTTTATAAGGTCCAAAACTGCAGAATCCTAAATTCGAAACTGAACTTATTTTGAAAAATCATTATAATTCGTACACTACTTCAAAATTTACCAAATTTCAACCATAAACTCAAAACTTCATGTAGTATAACATGCCAAAACAGTTCTAAAAAATTATAATTGACTGAATTTATAAAATTATTTTTCTAAGGTGTGAAACTACATAATTCCAACTCAAACTGGACTATCTTTGAAAACTCATAATAATTCATAAATTACTTCCAAAATAACCAAAATTTTATCATAAGCTCAAAACTTCATGTAGTATAACATACCAAAACAGCTTTCAAAAATTTTAATTGAATGAATTTATAAAATTATTTTTCTAAGGTCTGAAACTGCATAATTCCAACTCAAACTGGACTATCTTTGAAAAATCATAATAATTCATAAATTACTGAAACAATTACCAAATTTTTATCATAAGCTCAAAACCTCATATGGTATAACATACTAAAACATTTTTGAAAAACTATAAGTATACGATTTTGTAAAAATCTACAAATTGGACTGCCATTACTAATATTTTTCACAACTTGATAAAACTCATTCACTTTTTTAATTAAAATGTAAATTCGACTGTAATAACTCTATTAATCTTCAATAAACCATCTTGACTCATGAGTTTAGACAAGATAATCAAACATGCAAAGACTAAATCAATATGCAATTGCACAATCAACTCCCAAAAGAGACATATTTTAAAGATCAACCACAAAAAACAAGACTTTGAACATTTTCTTCACACTAGTAGAAAATCACCCTTGGATCATACATGTAATGTGTTTAGGTAAGGAAATCAAACATGCAAAGCCTAATCCAACATCTATTTGCTCAATCAACACTCAAAATGACATACTTTTGAAGATTAACTACTTAAAACAAGGTATTCAACAAATTTATCACATTTGTAGGAAATATCACTTGGATCTTACATGCAACTCAAAATTAGAATTTAATCATACTCTTAAGGAAGAACAATGGTGAGGATTTACAAAAAATTACCTCTTGAATACACAAACTATGTGTTCTTGAAACTTGTTTGGAAGAAGGTCTTAATTTGAGCTTAATTTTCTATCTTGTCTTGAGAAAGGATCTTGATTCTTCACTTGATTCATAAAAATGGCAACTTGGTTGAAGATGAGGATGAAGGTTTTTGAGTGGAACAAAAGTGTAAAGAGAAGGAGGAGCAAAATATCTGGAGAGAGAGAGAGAGAGAATATTGTCAAATGAGAAATGAAAAGCTTAAAAGTGGAGTCTCTCCCTTTTATATATAGCATATAGAGTACAAATCAAAAATTAATACATGTAGTATACATGTAGATCACTTATATAATGATATAATTTAAGATGTAATATCATGATGTAGTGACATTGATATGTGTAGCTTAACTTATCTAGTGTGACATGAAAGAATTCATGATTATGATAATTAATTTGTTATTGGTGTAATTTATTGCACATCATATTAAATTCATATAAATTTAATCAAATTGGTGTCACACATAAATAAAATGGCATGACTTAAAATTAATTTGCACATCTTTAAATTAAAATCTTGATAATATTGCAATCATATAATTATGCATGAAAGTATGTTCAAATTAATATATCAAATAAGACATATAAGTATGTTTGAAAATATATTTAATTTAACACATCATAATAGCTACATACTTTATTGCACATAAATTATATAATAAAAATCTACCTAACTATAATTAAACACATAAGTCACATTTTGTTTTAAATATTAATTATTAAAATTATTTTATTTGCAACTTATCTTCCTTTTTTTTCGATCTATTGCTCGTACTTGTCGAGTGCATTACGATCGAACTCGATCTCCTCGGGTAGCTATTCTGCAAGACTTTTAAACTTAAAAAAACATTAGCTCATTTTTTCTTGATAAATTGTAAAGCTTGTCGTAAATATCATTAACCACGAATTATTTAAAAATAAAATTTGAATTTATTTATAAAAATATAGAAAGCACGTTTTTCTAAAAACGGGGTGTTACATATAATTTATAAAAAACTGATAACATGAGCTTTTATGTAACACCACACACCATGTTATCTACAATATAAATTAATTAAACAATTACAATAACATATATAACAAATATAAAATGCAAACATTTGATTATAAAAACTTCTCATATCAAAATAAATATTCATATAAAAGTTAGATTTATAGGATAAATTGTTAACACCAATGAGATACGTTGCACTTAAATTGATGTAAACAGAAAATATGTCAAAATGCAATGGCAAAGAACTGCTCAGCAAGAATGCAACATGACATCACATAATGAACAACTCATTCCTTCTCTTCATTAATTTGTCCTTATCTTTAACAATTTATTATATCAATATTTATTGTAAATATGTCCTTTATTTTAGTAGAATATATGCATTGAGATTATTATAATAGTAGAATATACGCATTGAGATTAGTTATAATAATCTGTAAAATATTTTTTCAATTTTTTTACAAAATTTTCATCATTTTTTTAAAATCTCATCATTAATATCAATATTTTTTTTAATATTATCGTAAAACTAAGATGCCAATATTTTCATCGAAAATTCAAATTTCGTTCTTAGTTCAACCTTAAAAATGGATCTACCGTTATCAAACAGTTATCGCTACGAGTTACTAATTTGAGAGGCAGACAAATTTTAGTGGTGATCATTTAGAGGCAGAAAATTTTATTCCTATAAAATATATTCGATTTTTATTTTTCTTGTATTACATGTTGCAACACAAATCCTCTATTATTTTGAATTTTCAGTCATTGTTTATAATCTGTGTTATTGTTCCACAGCACCTATTATATTATTCAAACTATATTACACGGTATGACAATTCCATCCAACTAAAGTCTACATTTGGATGGGGAATTCTTCTCTCTCTCAATTAACTATCTTTTGGTAGTCCAAATGTGTATGCATGAAACAGAGTGGAAGTTTCTCCAGAGTGTTTAAATGGATGATATCAATTATGGGTGGGACTAAACACACCCCAAGAATTTCTAAACACACTTTATTTATGTGTAAAATCATGTATAATTTTACACATGAATGAGGTGTGTTTAGAAATTCTTGGGTGTGTTTAGTCTATCCCATCAATTATTTTGTGGATAATTATAAACCCAAATAACAGCCTGACAACAATAATAAATGGCTGGCTGAAAGGTGACAACTTTATTATTAGTGTTCACATCACTGTTCATATATTCTAAAACAATAGTGCAGTATTACATGCCCAATCCAAATACTTTATTTCACTTGTATTGAGAAAATATTAAATCCACATTATTAAAACACTTTACTTGTTACGGCTAGTTGGGTTTGAAAAACAAATTATTTGATATTCAATTCGAAATTGCTGTTATAGTTTGTTGGAAATCAAGCAAAATGGAATATAAATTTATCACCAAAACTTTTATGGAATTGATTTTAGATTTTAGATTCATGCACTCGAACCAACCTGATCTATTATATGTGTTGGGATTTTAATATATAGATTTTGATGAAACAAACCACATATGTAATAGGAAGTTTGAGTACCCCCATTTTTCACAATGTTTAAGTGAAAACATAGATTAGAATTGAGTCTAGTCATAGGTGCTGAAAGATGGAGGAATTCTAAAGTATCGTGTTGCATCAAGAAAATGAAAGAATGAAGACGCTGCAAGAAGTAAATACAGCAATGCAGCAAGTAAGAAAGACCGGCAAGAAGTGGCTACAGAAATACTGCAAGAACAGATACAACAGTGCTATATGAAATAATGCTGCAAGAAAGTCAAGTTACAACAGCACTGTAAAGAACGAATAGCTGCAAGAAGGCCTAGAATACAACGCAAAGATCATAACTTGCTGTATAATCAACCAACCTCGTCAATGACAAATAGAATCAGCATCCTGCAATCCGAGGAAGGATAAATGTTGTACGAATAACGAAACAAGTATAATAAGAGCCGTTCGAGGGAAGATCAAAGTTGCAGACACGGAGCCAATGCAAAGACGACACATGGACTAACGGGCTGCAGAAAGCTGCGAGCCGCAACCACCACATTAAATGCTCTGAAACGAAAAGTCAATGCGCATTAAATGCAAGTCATACCTTTGATCAAGTACACATATTTCAAATGAGAGATATCTCTTTCAACGGATATCTTTCTACAAGTATAAATAGAGGACGAGCAACCCTGAAGCTGACTACTGAAACATTGATGCTAAAAAGTTCAAGCATTCAAAGTTATACTCTCTCAAGCATTACTTCAGTTTCAGTCACTCGGCCTCAGTGAAGTGAACAAGTTCAAGCTGAAAGATCCGTTAAAGGATTCAAAAGCTCACTTCACCACTGATAGCAAGAGATAACATCTTGCGTAATTATAAGGATTCTATTAGATTATTTCCTTGTGTTTCATATTTGTGAATATCTCCCCAGATTAGGTCTTCTTTGTATTTTGTATATAATACCCTATTGTACAAAAGTCTAATTCAATGAAATCATTATTTCATCATAATATGGTATCAGCCTGAGAATACCTAAACCCTTTTTCCCTTCTCACTCTATCACACGTCTTCTCCCCCTCTCTGTTTCCCTCCTCATCACGAACACGTTGTTTTTCAGATGGAGAGGCCCTTCTATTTCTCCGATGAAAATGTCAAACCCAACCGCCCTCCTTGAATCGTTGTTGGCTGCCATCGTTTCTCTTCCAATCGCCGTTCCGCGACGCACTCCTCCGGCAGCTGCTGTCCTCTCTCCAGCGACTTCTTCCCAAACAAGTCGGCCTCCTTCTGCTGTTTATCTTGCGGAGGCTTTCAACGCTGGAAGTCATCTTAGTTCATCTCCTGCTACCGAATGGTATTTGGATTCTGGGGCATCCGCGCATATGACGTCATCCACAGCTTTTTTGGATTTTTCAGCCCTATATACAGGTTCTGACTGTGTTCTTGTTGGTAATGGTACTCGTTTGTCAATTACACATGTTGGTTCCTGTAGGATTTTTGACTCGATTGTTTTGCGTAATGTTTTAGTTGTGCCGGATATTACAAAAAATCTATTATTTGTGAGTAAGTTATCTACCGATTCTGGGGTTGATGTTTTATTTTCTGATGACTCATTTGAAATTCGGAGTCAAATTTCCAAGGAACTTTTGGGCCGAGGAAGGCGTAGAAATGGTTTATATGTGCTTGATGGTGTCGTTATGGGATTTGTGGCCTCTAAATTTCCCTCTTCATTGACAGCTTCTTTTGAACTCTGGCATTCTCGATTAGGTCATGTTGCCTTTGATTGTATTTCTCTACTGCAGAAACTTGGACATGTTTCTGTTACTTCTTTATTGCCTAAACCTTCACTATGTTCGTCTTGTGAACTACCAAAGAGTAAACGTTTACCTTTTTCTTTAAATGATAAATGTTCATCACGTGTATTGGATATTGTGCACTGTGATTTATGGGGGCCTACTCCTGTTGCTTCTGTTTCTGGTTTTAAATATTATGTGGTATTTGTGGACAACTTCTCACGTTTTTCCTGGTTTTATGCGTTGAAGCAGAAATCTGATTTTTTTGATGTGCTTGTCCAATTCAGTACAGTTGTCTCTAATCAATTTGATAGTCAGATTAAAACCTTTCAAAGTGATGGAGGTACTGAGTTTACTAATGGGAGGGTTCAGAAATTCTTTCGGGACCATGGTATCCGTCATACGATGTCTTGCCCATATACGCCTGCTCAAAATGGGCGTGCAGAGAGCAAGCATCGTCATATTACAGAAACTGGTCTTGCTATGATGTTTCATGCAAATGTTCCTTCAAAATATTGGGTTGAAGCTTTCTGCAGTGCTGTTTATACCATTAATCGCTTACCGACTTCAGTTCTTCAAGGGAAATCACCATTTGAGCTATTATTCTCTGTCGCTCCTAACTATGGGATCTTTCATCCTTTCGGTTGTCGTGTCTTTTCCTGCCTTCGGGATTATGTGTCAAATAAATTTGAGCCACGTAGCATTTCTTGCATTTTTATTGGTTACAACAGCACTCACAAAGGGTTTAGGTGTCCCGTTTTCAGTGCACTCTAACAGGTCTTTCGTATCCTCTCCTGCTCTTGAGGAATTTGTTGAGCCTGTTTGTTTAAAGGCCTCTTCCTTGCCTACTGTACCTGCTATCGAGATAACTGTTGCATCTTCTCAGTTGCCTTGTTCTCTCTGTGATTCTTTTCCTGAATCACCATCTTCATCGACTCCACCTCTTACACATGCAGACCATGTAAGTTCTCCACATGATCTGAGTCATGAGTTATTACTGCCTCTTGCTCCTCAACCAACTCATTCGATGACAACTTGTTCAAAATCTGGTATTTTTAAGCCTAAACATCGCACTTATTATGCTCAAACTTCTTTATTCAATGCTCTTGTTGCAGTTCGTGAACCTAAAGGGTTCAAGTCCGCAACCAAACATCCAGAATGGCTTGCTGCTATGGATGAGGAACTTTCTGCTCTTCGATCAAATGATACCTAGGATCTTGTCCCTAGACCTCCTGATACTAATATTGTTGGGTCGAAATGGGTTTTCCGTACGAAATTTCTGGCAGATGGTTCTATTGATCGACATAAGGCTCGGCTTGTTGCTTAAGGGTTTACTAAATTACTAGGATTTGATTACTCTCACACTTTCAGTCCGGTAGTTAAGGCCTCCACTGTTCGTGTCGTTCTTTCTTTGGCTGTGATGCAGCATTGGCCTTTGCATACACTTGATGTGAAGAATGCATTCCTTCATGGTATTCTTCAAAAGCCTATCTTCATGGAGCAACCTCCGGGTTATGTTGACCCACGTTACCCGAATCATGTATGCCGCCTTAAGAAGGCTTTATATGGCTTAAAATAAGCTCCCCGGGCATGGTTTCAAAGGCTAAGTAATTTTTTACTCAGCATCGGTTTCTATGTAGTCGGTCGGATTCTTCCTTATTCATCTACATTTAGGGATCCTCTACTCTATATCTTCTTGTGTATGTTGATGATTTTATCTTTACAGGCAACTCTAAAGAACTCATTACATCGTTCATCTCTCGTTTGCATCAAGAGTTTGTTATTAAGAATATGGACCGTCTTGGTTATTTTCTAGGCTTGGAGGTCACTTATACATCACAAGGTCTTTTCTTGAATCAGGCTAAGTATGCTAGTGATATTTTAAAGCGGGCAGACCTTGAAGATGCTAAGCCTGTCTCTACTCCATTGGCTGTCGGTTTTCAACTTGCTTCTTCTGGTTCTTTATTTGATGATCCTATCTTATACAGATCTCTTGTAGGGGCTTTACAGTATCTTACTGTGACTCGACCCGATATTTACTTTGCTGTAAATCTGGTAAGTCAATTTTTACACCAACCGACTATCGAGCATTTTCAGGCTGTTAAGAGGATCCTTAGATATGTTAAAGGTACTCCTGATTACGGAATTATATTTTCTTCCGGCTCGACTCCTTCTTTGGTGGGCTACTCTGATGCTGATTGGGATAGGTGTCTGGAAACTCGTCATTCCACCTATGGGTACTCCATTTATCTTAGTGGTAATTTGGTGTCTTGGAGTGCTCAAAAATAGCCTACTGTCTCCCGTTCTAGTTGTGAGTCCGAGTATAGAGCCCTTGCTAATACTGTCTCAGAGATGGTCTCTCTTACTCATCTTCTCAACAAGCTTCGAGTTCCTTCTTCGGGGTCCCCTATCTTGTTTTGTGACAACAACAACGCTGTTTTTCTTAGCCAAAATCCAGCTGCACATAAACGAGCTAAACACATCGACATTGATTATCATTTTATTCGAGAGTTGGTGTCTTCAGGCAAGCTTGATACTCGATTTATCTCTTCTGAGTTACAGATTGCTGATATTTTTACCAAGAGTCTTCCTCACCCTTTATTTGAGTTCTTCAAACGCAAGCTTCGAGTGGAGTCTCACCCCACGTCTCGCTTGAGAGGGGATGATAGCAAGAGATAACGTCTTGCGTAATTATAGGGATTCTATTAGATTATTTCCTTGTATATTATATTTGTGAATATCTCCCTAGATTAGGTCTTCTTTGTATTTTGTATATAATACTCTATTGTACAATAGTCTAATTCAATGAAATCATTATTTCATCATAATAACCGCACTAGTTGAAGAAACAATATATATACTTTAACCTTGTTGCTGTGTGCTTAGGTTGTTTTAGGTATCGAACAGTTGATAGGATTTATCATTGCTGTTTGTATAAGTTGGCTAGGTGATAGGCAATTTCCCCATGTGGGAGTGTGAAATCATGTGTGGGTTTGCCTTTAGAACTTGCAGTTGATGTGTATACGCTGGGTTCTAGTAAGTGTTAACTTGTTGAGTTGATAGATTGTTAGGAGAGTCCTGAAATTCAATCTTGCTTAACAAAGTTCTTGCTCGAGGTAGCAGTAGAGTGGACGTAGAAGGATTACACCACCTTTGAACCACTATAAATCATAAGTGTTTTTATTGCTTTATATATCTGTGCTGCATTCTATATATCTATCTGTCATAAGCATAAAAACATCTTAAAGAAAAGAGCATATTTGAGAAAACCAGCCATGTGTTTAAAACATATTTTCCGCTGCGTATAAAACTCTAAATTACAGCGCACAGCACTGCACACTAGTGCTGTAACCAGTAACTGCTGGTGCTGCAAGTTCAAGTAACTTGCAGAACAGTAAGTTTGAAAAAAAAATTTTGAAAAACGATTAAGGTTCATTCACCCCCCCCAACTTCAAACACCACTTCGGACCAACAAGTGGTATCAGAGCTAGTTGGGTTAAAAGCCAACTTATCTGGTCACCTACCTAGATCCACCCAAGACTCGCTGTTTTTCTCTACATCCTTGAAAATCTCATTCTTACAGTATATCATGGATTCTTCTAATCATAAATTGTCCATGTTTTCCATAAAAGAATATGATGATTGATGCTGACGTCGGAATTTATAAGTCAAAGAATTCCTAGTCGAACACTCAAATTGTTTAAATTTGGATGAAATTAGTGATATCGGATCAAGAAATGAAGTTACAATGTATGAAGGAGTGTAGGAAACACTGTACTCGGAGCCTATTTGGGAGAATTTGGTCGGCTGATTTTGGATGGTTTTATGTGGTCGGCCAGAATCTTATGTAATTTATATGAGAGAAATCCGTTCTCCCGTGTTTTTATAAAGAAATTTTCAAATCTTTTATAAGTTTAAAATACTTCTATTTATATCCTAAGAAGAGCCCAAGTAGTGGGGATCATGCCAACTACTCCCTGAATTTCACCTATTTTTGCGAGAGTAGACGGTTTAATCACCCACAATCTCTTGACAGTCGGTAGCTCCCTGTGTGTCCTGCCCGGTGTGTCCTGCCTGGGCCGACCAGACCCATTCGAACCAGCTAGGGACATGGTCCTGGCCAGGTTACCGAGGAGACACCCAGGTGGAACTTCCTGACCGATCATACGGCTTCTGCTTCATGTGAACTATCTGGGCTAAACTCGTGAAGGCTTCCTCTTCGAAGCGTCTAGAATTGACGTGTACTCCAGCTCAGGTCGGGGGTTCAACAATTGGAAAATTAGGATGCAGGCACATCTTTTAGCAATGAATGATGAAATGTGGACGGTCATTACAGAAGAATCGATTATCCCCACAAAGATGAATCCCATGCTTGGAAGAGACATGGAGGACCACCTAACTTTCTGATCAAGTCAAGACAGGAATAGAATAATGAAGACAGGAAAAGAGCCAACTTGGACAATGTGGCCCAAGACGCTCTATTCATCACCTTGGATAAAAACACATTCAGCAAAGTCAGAACATGCAAAACATCCAAAAAGATATGGGAAAAGTTGGAACAAATATGTGAGGGCACAAAACTCACCAAGGATAATAAGATCTCCAATGCCACCCAACTATTCAAGCTCTTCGAGATGAAGAATGAAGAGACTCTTGAGCCACTAGATCTAAGATTCACTTCTATCGTGAATGAACTAGAAGCTCTAGGCAAGCACTATACATAGAAAGAGAAAAATATGAAAGTGCTGAGAGCCCTGCCAGTGAAATGGGACAGCAAGACCACCGCCATGAGAGTGTCTGTGGATTTGAAATCCATGAATACATTCGACCTCTTCTCCAACCTCAAAGCATTTGAATATGATATCAACAGAAGGAAAAAGAAGGCAGAAGAATCAAGTTCCAAGGTTACTGCGCTGACTGCTAGAAGCTCGAACGGTACAACAGCTGCCAGTTGCAACAAGCAGTCAGAGGTTGCAGCTGAGGATGCTGAAGAAGATATGGGTCGTCTTCTAAAGAAATTTAGAAGATTCATGAAAAACAACAACAATAACAGCAATAACAACAACAAGATGAATGACTTCAGAAGAAGTCATCCACCACCTCTGGTATCTTCCTCTCCATAATCAAACTCAAATAATCTTGACTTGTGTTATAACTGCAGGAAGCCTGGACACTATGTAAGAAGCTGTCCACATCCAATCGTACACAAGTACCCAGAAGGAGAGAGAAAATAAAGGAGAGAGAAAAGAAGACATGATAGGTACAAGTTTAGAGCTCTCATTGGAGAAATGGAAAAAGCCAAGGATACAACAGTCTCAAAGGAGATGCTGAAAGCTGCTGAATCTTCTGACAGCGATACTGAAACCTCATTCTCAGACGAAGAAGCACTGATTTGCCTGACGGCAAAAAACTGTGAGGACAGCGAAGAAGATAAGGTAACATACCAACCACTGTCCATACCTGACAAAGAAGAGCTGAACATGATCCACTCTTTAAAAAGGATCATGAGTGACTTTGAGCAGATTAACTCAACTCATGAGGAGTTAAAGGTTGAAAATGAAAACCTTAAATTTGAGAATGAGATCCTCAAAAGCAAAAACATCGACATTGTAAAAATGCTAGCAGCATGTGAGTCTGATAGCTCAAGATGTAGCAAGCTACAAAAAGAGGTCTCAAGACTCAATTTGCTAGTCACCAAGCTAGAAAATGAGAAGGAGAACTTGCAGTCCACAATTAGAATATTTAGCAAATCTGCTAAGGATGCAAGAGAGTGCCTGAACCAAGTCAGAAGTTCATTTGAGAAAATGGGCTTAGGATACAGTACTCACACCTCTCAGAATACAGTAAGTTCATCGAAGACTGTTGTATTTGTTCAAGCTGAAACTTCAATGGAGAATGAGTTACCCTGTAACTCAAAAAAGATCTTGAACAAAACAACTCTGATGGATAAGACAAAGAAGCTCCAATGCTCAACTACATGAAGTAAGCCTGTATTTAAGAGCTGGCTGCAGCAGAAGCCATCAGCTGTATGCAGCGACCCACCAAATTGCAGCATAAAAGACATTTCCCCACCAATACTAAGACTCTTATGTCTAAACCTAAAGGATGACATACTTCAAGGAAGTTTGGTGGAAAACCACACCACAAGAGTATTGGTAACACATATATAGTTTCTGCACACACATTTAACAAGCAGTTTAAAAACAAAACTGCCTACAGAAGTGGAACCAACAAATCTTACAGCAGAGTATTGACTGTTGATAAGTGCCATGTTTTATATATTTTTGCGTATGTTTATGTATTCATTTGAATATGTTAGATACATTTTTATGGTGATTTCTGAGATTATTCTTGTATAAGATGCATTTGACGAGTTTGTGCTTAGTTTCATGATTTTAATAAGAAAAAGTGTAAGTTTCAAGCGTAATGGATGATCAGAAGAAGAGGACCGTGCTGCATGACACGGCCAGACCGCCCGATAGAGAATTGAGGTTGGACAATGGGGCACGACCGTGCCCAGATAAATAGGAAATTCCAGAGGAGTTTGTTTTCTTGGCGTAATTTCATCTCTTACTTCATTGGGAAGACTCCCTAGGCGATATATATACTTTTCGGGAAAGAGAAGGACCAATAGGAGAAGAAGAAGAATTCAAGAAACCAAGGAAGCACGAGTTCATTGTTAACAAGAGTTTTTAATCTTTCCTCTCTTGTTAGTTTTTAGTAGATATGATATTCCCAATCTTGTCTATGAGTTTGTTGATAATCATGTCTAACTAATTTTTTAAGGTTTCTAGGGTTTGTTAGTAATTTAATTTGAATTTTGATGAATCTTTAATTTCAATTCAATGTTCATGATCATCTATCTTATTTGTGTGTTTATGAGTTGATTGTTTGTTTGATTATCTGGCCAGTAATTGAGCATGTTTTAGTAATTAAATCAAAATTCGGAAGATGAGATTTAATTATGGAAGAATAAACACATGACACATAAAAATACTTAGATCGGGAGATTAAGGAATTTATGTGATGAGAAATCAATCTTGGGTACTTTTGGGAGTTGTCATGTTTCAATCAGATTGAGTAGGGATACTTCTGATGGCATAATAATCAACCGATTAACTGACTCGGGAGAGCTGTTAATTCGATATATGTGATTGCTCATATAGGATGATTGATTAATGAACTTGAATTGGTTAAAGTGATATTTTGATGAGAATTAGATAAAAGCATGTCTTAGAACCTGTTTTAGATATCTGTGATTCTTGGGTGAATTTACCTGCATAATTACCCTTTTTGTTGAATTAATTTGCAATTGATGAGATTTGATTTTCCTAGATAAGATTGAGAACTGAATTTGAGTAGTTAGTTAGTGCCTAGATAGACAGTCTCTATGGGATCGACCTTGCTCACCATTTCTACACTCTACACCGTACACTTGTGGGAGTAGCTAAAAGAAATTAGTGAACAACTGTTAAGAAAGTTTGGGTTCCAAAAGAAACTAACCTAAAAGGACCCTTACAGAAATGAATACCTAAATTTGTTTGAATTTGTTATAGGTTTCAGTGTCAGGATGCAGCAGTGATATATAGTACATAGACAGTGGCTGCTCAAGACACATGACAGGCAATGTAGATGCCTTAAGACTTTCAAGAATGCAAAGGACTGAAGGTCATCTTTGGACACGATTCCAAAGGAAGCACAAAAGACAGTGGAAGTCTAATCAAATGGAGTATAAAGATCAATGATATATCCTATGTGAAAGGTCACAGATATAACTTGCTGAGCATCAGTCAATTTTGTGACAAATGATACATTGTGGAGTTCAACCTCAACAAGTGTCTAATCAAGGACAGCACATCAAGTGAAGTCAAGCTTACAGGAACAAGAAGCAAAAACATATATCTTGCAGATTGGAACTCTTCTATACAACCAACATGCTTTATTATAAAAAGTCCACCATAGCTGAGCTGGCTATGGTACAAGAGGCTGAGTCACTTGAACTTCAAGACAATAAACAAGCTAGTAAGAAAAGATCTTGTAAGAGGACTGCTAGATGTGGCATATAAGAAGGAAAATGTTTGTGGAGCTTGTTAGAAAGAGAAACAAGTGAAAAGCTCATTCAAGGACAAGTTACAAAAGTCATCTCACAGAATTCTAGATCTTCTATATATGGACCTCTTTGGATCAGTAGAACCCGTGAGCATAAATGGGAAGAAGTACTCACTTGTAGTAGTAGATGACTACTCCAGATACACATGGATCATATTTCTTGCTAAGAAATCAGAAACTCAGAACAAGCTGTCAGACCTCATGAATAAGATTCAAAATGAGAAAAGTTTGAGCATTGTAAAGATCAGATCAGACAGAGGAACTGAGTTCACAAATAAGTCTATTGAAAAATTTTGTTCTGACAATAATATTCGTCATGAATACTCTGCTGCAAGAACACATCAACAGAATGATGTAGTTGAAAGAAGAAATAGAACCCTCAAGGAAGCAGCAAGCACAATGATAGCAAAGACAGAAATACCCAAGAGATTTTGGGCTGAAGCTACCAACACTACATGCTACACACAGAACAGATGTCTGATTAATAAAAATCTAAACAAAACTCTATATGAAGTCTGGAATGGATATACACAAAATATTTCCTATTTGCATATCTTTAGATGCAGATGTTATATTCTCAACAATGGAAATGAGCATCTAAAGACCTTTGATGCAAAATCAGATGAAGGAGTATTTCTAGGATACATGTAAGCAAAGCATTGAGAGTCTTCAACAAAAGAACCTTAGTGGTTGAATAGTCAATTCATGTGGTGTTTGATAAACTACATTGTGACACCAAGAGGCTAGAAGAACCTGCTGAAGGAACAATACCAAGGAAAGAAAATGATGTTCCCTATATTAAAGGATTTCTACCCTCAGCTGAAGACAAAGAAGAAGAATTTGCATCTCTGGATGCATCAGATATTCTAACAGCAGCAAAACCCCCTACCTTACAGCATGCTGAGGAATAACCTAGAGCTGTATAACTTTGAGCCTGACAGAACATGGCTAAGAAATCATCCTAGGGGTCTTATAATTGGAGATCCATCCATAGGAGTAAGAATAAGAAGGTCAATTCCTCATAAAGCAATATTTGCATGTTTTATATCCCAAACGGAGCTAAAGAACATTGAAGAAACTCTAAAAGATAGCAATTTGGTCCAAGCCATGCAAGAAGAGCTAAATGGATTTGAAAGAAATCAAGTTTGACAAACAGTTGCAAGAGCAACTCATCAAGGAGTTATAGGAATAAAATAGGTGTTCAAGAACAAGCTAGATGAATCAGGACTTATTGTTAGAAACAAAACAAGATTAGTTGCTAAGGGATATTACCAGGAAGAAGGAATTGATTTTGATGAGACCTTTGCTCCTATAGCAAGGTTGGAAGCAATAAAGATTTTTCTGGCATATGCAACTCATATGAATTTCAATGTATATCGGATGGATGTGAAATGTACATTCCTCCATCTTTCAACACCTATATCTAGACTCAAATCTAGTCTATGCTTTCACTTAAACATCGTGAAAAAAATGGGGTATACAAAACTTCCTATTACATATATGTTTTGTCTCATCAAAATCTAAATACTGAAATCCCAACAATTTCCCCCTTTTAGATGATGACAAAACATTTACATTTTTCATTCATGAAGAGAGTTTTCATTTTTACATTATATCATATTTCATCCGGATTACATACTTGATATGCTTTGATAAAATAAAGTCTAATTCTAGATTCATCAGAGATGTATCATATTATTCCTCCATCACATATCTTCAGGAATACGCAAAAGCATGCAAGAGTTCATAATTCATAAACTTGATCAAAAACAGAAAATTAAGAATTTCTTCATTAACTGAAACAAATTTTACAAGAGAAATATATACAGCATAATATACAAAGAGCATGCATATAAAGCTACTGAAACAGGGACCTTCGTGATGATGGTTCTTCAAGTCTTCTTTCAGTATCCATCCTTTCCTGCTCAACTCTTTCTCTTGATCCCTTCCACCAATCTCGAATGGACTCCTGATAGGATTCTTCAAGTATTTGCTGCATCTTCGGAATCTAAATCCATCTCAGCCAGAAGTCCTCACAGAAAGGCACTATCCTGCCTTGATTCACTAGGTCGATGTAGAAATTTTAAAGTTCAAGCTCTCCCGTCCTAGTAAGCTCTTCATATCTCCTCAGTACTGATTGACAAGTTTGAAATCTGCTAAATTTGCCTTTTCTGCACAGAAGCCTGAAGTATCTGAGGTACTCAAATCTCCTATACAGTGTAATCATTTCAAACGATGGATTGCGATCAGTAGGCAGTTTGATTAACTTGAAGATGTTCAAGCTCCATGCAATGTTTTCTCCATTTGGCCTCTAATCCATCAGTACCGACACTTTGGCAGATTTGTTGTCTGTGTCAAGTCATGGAATTTCTTGAGGAGAGTACTGGTAGAGGTCTCTGTCATAGAACTTTCTTTCTCCAATCAGTCCAAGCCTCTGCATCCAGATATTTCTTCAGCTTCAGCTCTGGCTTTCTCCGCTCTCTGAGCAGCCATCTTCTCATTGTAATGTCTTTCTGCTTCGGCTTTGCTTACCCTTTTCCTCGAGTCCTGCTGCTAGCTCTCTCTCCCTCTCTTAAAATGATGAGAAGAGGAAAGTGCTGCATCATTGCTTAGTTGCTGCTGTATCCAGAGAATTTGAGCGCAACAACTTCCTACTGCAACATATTCTGCTTCTGCTGTAGAGTTTGCAATCGACGTTTGCTTCCTGCAGAACCATGAAACAAGTCTATTTCCCAGAAATTGACAAGTCCCACTGGTGCTTTTTCTATCAATCTTGCAGCCAGCATAATCTGAGTCAGGGTAGCCTTTGAGCTTGAATCCTCCTTCCTTGGCCTACTTCCTGAGCTCCTTTCAGATATTTGATAATTCTTTTGACAGCTGAAAGATGTGACTCTTTTGGTGCTGCTTGGAATCTTGCACAGACTCCTACTGCAAACATGATGTCTGGCCTGCTTGCTGTTAGATACAGCAAGGATCCAATTAGCCGTCTGTATTTTGTGATATCTACATCTTTACCATCTTCATCTTTGTCAAGGTTTATTGATGTAGACATAGGAACGGATGTTGTTGTACCATTCTCCATGCCAAATTTCTGGATAAGCTCTTTTGTATATTTGACTTGGCTGATGAAGGTTCCTGCAACCAACAACTTTACTTACAGCCCGAGAAAGAAACTAATTCTCTCATCATACTCATCTCAAATTTCGACTGCATCAGGTTGGAGAACTTCTTACACAACTCTTTGTTGGTGGGTCCGACGATGATATCATCCACATATATTTGTACCAAAAGTACACTATCTCCACCCTGTATCCTCAACAGAGTCTTGTCGATTGTTCCTTTCTTAAAGCCATTCTCCAGCAGATAGAGAGATAAGGTGTCATACCAAACTTTTGGTGCTTACTTAAGTCCATACAGGACCTTGTGTAACCTAAACACCTTCTCTTCTGCTTGATCTTCAAAACCTGGAGGTTGTTCAACATACACTTTCTCTGTAAGAAGATCATTCAGGAATGCACTCTTCACATTCATTTGATAGACATTGAAATTCATGTGAGCTGCATATGCCAGAAAAATCCTTATTGCTTCCAACCTTACTACTGGAGCAAAAGTCTCATCAAAATCAATTCCTTCTTCCCGACAATATTCTTTAGCAACTAATCTTGCTTTGTATTATATTAGTTATATATTTATATTATGTTGGTCATATCTTTAATAATGTTAGTTTTACCTTAACATTTATTTAGACAGATATTAATACATTTTAGTTATATTAGTCATACATTTAAGTTATATTAGTTGTACATTTATATATTACATAAATGTGTAATTATGTTGATATAAAAGTATAGTAATATCACATAAAGATATGAGTAATGTCACATAAAGGTATATATGTACAAATTGTGCCGAAATTGATTTTTTTAAGTTAAAGTATTATATAAAAGTTATGATATTTGTACATAAAGACATGACTGATATAACATACATGTATGATTAATATACTATAAAGGTAAGCATTGAAGTTAAAATATTTTATAACAGTTATAATATTTGTATATAAATATATAACTAATATAACAAAAAGATATGATTAATATATTATAGATGTAAGCGTAAAAAAAATATATGAATCAAGGTCGGATCCGTATCAACTCAATTGCATGGGGTGTATTAGATGCACAGGAGAGTCATTTTAAATTTATTTTAAAAAAATTCAAAGTTTGATGACTCGATACATTTAAACAAGATAAAATAAATGTAAAAATATTAAATTATATACTCTCGTTTAACTCATATTTGGCTTGATTGAAGTTTATTCAAGCTCAACTCAATTGATTATATCAAACAAGTCCAAATATAATTTTGAAATTCGAAAACACTTGAACAAACTTCAATAATAGTATGTTCAGCTTGACTAGATTTAATTAGTCTTCTAGTTAATGTATTTGACTTTCAGATATATATATATATATATATATATATATATATATATAACTATAACTATCGTTCCTTTTATAAAATATCAAATAGGGCTCAATAATTAATTAACGATTTAATTACTTGTGCGTTAGTGTTTTTCATTGAACTAAATTTACGATCTTTGGTTTTCTTAATGGAAATATATTGTTATGGAAAATGCTCAAATGTCTATCGTAGACAACTTTTAATATATCTACCGATAATATATAATGATCTCATCTTTTTTTTATATAAAAAATAAAATTAATAAATATTTTGGATTTTTGATATATCAGCTGTGAACATATTAATATGTGTTCACAGTAGATGGATGAGTAAAAATGATATAATTATATACAACAACAACGATATAACGTCAGTGGATAGATGAGTAGAGCTGATATAATTATATACAACAATAATGACATAACGGCAGTGAGCAGGGCTGATATAATTATATATAACAACAATGGCATAACCGCAGAAGTACCGTTCATTATCCTAAATCCAATTCAAATCCTGTATTGATAAGGAAGAAAATGAGATTAAATAGTAAATACAAAGAAAATTTACCTAACCAAAATATAATTTCATATAATATTTATAATGACAGGGATTAAAGGCATCCCACACATTTCTAAGGACACCTCATTTACTATATATATATATGCTACCCCATTTACCCATGAATGGAATGCTCTTAGAAGTGTGTGGGGTGTTTTTAGTCCCTCCCTTTACAACACTACAACATTATTATTTTCTACTTTTATATATATATATATATATATATGCTATAGACACGACACCACAACGGGGCGTCAGAAAGCGCATCATCTTGTAATTGATCGTTAGATACGAAACTATGAGTCGGCTTTACTGGCTTCTTTTTTATTTTTAATCTCAATTTTGATTTCTTGTATTTTGATGTAGGGACTGAAATTAGCAGTCTTGCCATGACCAACTTAACAGTGAGATTACTTCATGCTATCGTTGTAGTCTCTATGTGATTATTGTTCTTTGATTGTAACTAGCCCTTTTCTTGGAGCTTCTATCAATCTTCATTAATATTATACTTGGTTTCTCGCAACTTCAATCTTTATTACCTATATTGATTCAAGCTCACTTATATCTTACATTTTACAATTTTACAATATTCCTTGTCGCCTCATCAAATTTATACAATATTAATCTAATTATATATCTTTATTTTGGAGAAGTCTTGAATGCATATAGTCTATATCTATATATGTATATATAATAACAGAAGTCGATCAGACAAAATAGTAATTTTATTAAATATTTAAGGATAGATTCGTAAAATCATTATCAGAAAATCGTTTCCTTCTTTCACGTAAGTTTTAAAATTCACGATAAAAAAATTGATTCCTTTTCAAAATAAAATAATTCAATTTTTTTATTAATTTTAAGTAAAACATATTATTTTTTAATTTTTTATTTAATTTTTAATGGACATACACCTCCACTAAATATTATGCCCGTTGATCTCTCTCTTATATTTGATATTTTCTCTCTAAATTTCTCTCTCATATCTGATATTCTCTTTCTAAATTTAAGAAAAATGCGTTCACACATAATTTAAACCATTTCCTTTTCCAATACTGATTCTTTTTCAAATCTTTTAAATTAAATTTGTTAATATTCATTACCAAATATAAAAACCCCTTATTTCCAAAAACCTATTCCTTTTCAAATTCTTTTTAATTTCTAAACGCAAATTGCATACAACAAATATTTAATATTTAATTATATTTGCCTACATGCATTTTCAATAAATAATATTCGCATATTCATATTTAAAAATAATATTAAAAAAAAAATAATATATATGTTGATCTCTCTTTGAACCCTCTCTGATATTTTTTCTCTATTTTTTAAAAAACATATGAAATTTCTTTCAAATATATAATTATTGATATTATGTGGAATAACTGTTCATTTTTTTTCTTTCTTTCTTTTATATTCTCTCTTAAAAAACATTTAAAATAACAAGCAGAATATATAATATTTGATATTATGATTTGAAATTGACGTGGAATAATTGTTTCCATTGTCTTTTTTTCATGCGGTTTAATCTTATCAAATTTAAATATTTTTCCACTTATCAAATAGCAGTTTATATCTCATCTTTACACATTCACATACACGTTCACATATAATTTCTACAAAGTAAATCTCACGCAGTTTATACGTTCACATTTCTGCAAAGTAAATCTCACCCATATTTTGTCAGTTCTTCATCTACTTCTGCCAAATAAATTTCACACATAATTTCTATTCTAAGTTATTCATCTGATTGAGCAGATCTTCATAAAATATCCAAATGACTCCAACTTGAAATATGATTCGAGATATCAATATTATTAGAAGATTCTGGAGTCTTCGTGTGAGATGTGTTAGGGTTTATGATGTTCCTACATTCGGAAGTGGAATAGAACTATACAATTTTGATTGTGGTTTTAGAAATAAAATGATTATAATATCAATTTTTTATGTATATCATATTGAAATGTAATTTTTAATTCGATTTTTTTCACATTATTTTTAGGGAGATCCATGTAGTTGCTCGAAACTCTCACCTTGAAAAGATTCGTAACAAGTTTGTAAAAGGAAGATTATACGTATTTTCAAACTTTATTTGTTTTAAAATACGACTCCAACCTGAGAATATTTGAATCAAAACAGAAAATTCAATTTTATGGAAAAACCTCAAGACGATGACTTTCCTAATATTTTTTTCATTTTTAATTCATTTGATGAGATTATTACTATGAAAGTTAGTGATCAAATTTTTTTTATTTGGTAAAAAAATATATTATTTTATGAAATTAATATATTTTAAATTTATTATGGCTAATAATTATTATTTAATATTTTTTTACCAACATTAATGTAGATGTGGTGAGAAGAAATAGTTCCATTTAATGAAAGGATTATAATCGATAAAGCGGTAGCATCGTCTTCATTAAAAAAATTAATAAAAAATCACATCAACAAGAAGCCAATAAATATGAGAATGACAACCTTTTAAGTACGCGTACGGACATGAATTTTTATTTTTTTTAGGACTGGTGAAAAATATGAAAATGAAATTCAAAATCACATATTAACACGTCAACGTCACATGGATATGTTTTATCGCCGACGTTTAGGTTTGACTTAAGCAAAATTGATCTTTACTTCTTTTCTCCTAAATATTGATTTAAGGTCACGTTATGGATAACATTTCCCGTGAAATAAGAAAGCAAAATTATTATTTTAAGTCCACGAACCTAGCATTTCGAATTGAATGCCACGTTTAAGGGAATGGTTCTAATTTTATTACTTCGTTTACTTTTTAAGCTGATATGGTCATTAAGTCAATGAAAGAGCTATATTCCAAACATTAGCTTAAAAAATGATATAGTCAAGCTACTTGAGCGATGGAAAAAAAATGAAACAAAAAAATAGCAAAATTAGTCTCCTCGATCATTTTAAATTATCATATTTTTTGTCCCAAAATCTCTAACTTTGTTGAAATTTTGCATATTTCAATTAATTTCAATATCTCATCCAACCCAAGATGCTATATATAGATTCGATATTGGATCTTAATTGAATTTCACCTGAATTACCTCATCTATCTTTGTGATGAGAGGTTTGGTTTCAAACATGAGACGTGATAATTATCTAACAAGATTGTGTAAAAGTATCTTGAAGTGACCACAACAAGGAGAGAAAATTGTAACAAAAGGCAATTAAAAGACCTCTCCCTGTATATATTGCTAATTCTGGTTTTGAAATTCACACTTTTTTATTTTTTTTGAAAGTCTTAAGTTATATGCAGATGAGTACAGAATCTCACAGAAGACATGTTTGAATTTGAGGATGACCCACTATTTTTCAACATTTCTTACCCTTGAAGAGAGTTGAAATTGGAGATGAACGAAGAAGAAGCATAAAAACATGAGTTAAATGCAATAAAATTTCATGTATGAGAGTCAAAACTAAAAAATGGTGCTTTTGGCACGTATTTTCCAACCAAATTGGTCTGATTAGTTATGTTTCGCCCATTTGGATGGAATTTTAACCGCATTAGCCGACACCAATTAATTTCATTTATATGGAGGACTACTTATGATAACTCGACACATTCGAATACTAAATATGAAATAACCAATAATTTTGATGACCAAATTAATTTGTAATTAACCCTTTGGAAAATGAATAACAATAAGTTTACCCATAATGTGGGCAACACCGACAAGCATCCCTATAAGAAAAAAAATTGTTGCACGGATCCTAAATTTGTGCAACTAATCCAATTCAACTCACGCGTCACTCCACGTACTTTTCACGTGCTCGCACATGTCCACGTGCTTGGGTAGATGTGCTCAAACCCATCAAAATTCGCTCTCAGGTGAAGTTATGTTAAACATACATTTATGTTATGTAAGTCTTGGGGGGTTTTTAGCTATACCTTAACATATTTTTAGACATTTATTAATACCTTTCACACATTTTATTTATATCAGCCATACATTTTAGTTATGTTAGTCATACATTTTATGTATTACATAAAGGTATGACTAATATCACTTAAAAGTATGAATAATATCACATAAAGGCGTAAATATATAAATTGTGTTGAAATTAGAGTTTTTTTTTTCACAGAAATTAGGGTTTTTTTTAAGTTAAAGTATTACGTAAATGTATATTTAACATAACATAAAGATATTACTAAAACAACATAAAAATCAAGGTAAAAAAAATGTGCGGACTTAAGTTAGATTCAGCCCGACCCAACCCATGATATATGGATCTAAGATCCATACATCAATTACACACAAGTGTAACTCTCCCTATAAACAAAGTTGAACCAACTAAAATTCGAGAGAAGGGAGAGAGCTTTGGAAGAATTTGATACAAGAAATTGTTTATTTTCCCTTCGAATGAGTGGTGGTTCACTGGCTCTTCTTAGGAGACGTGCAATGTTTAATGATGAAAGTATCGCTATTGTAAGTAATCTCGCAATTTTAATTTTATAAATATATCAATATCGTAAAAATATTGAATAAATGATGAAAATATTATTAAAATTTGAAAATTTAACATGAAATTTTAGGATTATATGACATATTATTATGCACATATTTCATTCAAATCACAAAAATGATGTGTTTAAAGCAAACATATAAATAATAGATTGTATAAGTATTGTATGAAGTAAAACAAGTGATAATACAATACATAATACAATAGAAATGACTAAAATTAAGAAGAGTTGGTCTCTTGTACCCAAGCACAGATCCTAGGATCCGTATCCCCTACCCGTCCCGCTCATGCACCCAACTACTTTTCTTTTAGTCCTTTTTTCCATTTTCTTTAAAACCTAATTTTCGTTTTCCTTACTCACGTTGCTTCACGTCCTCCTCCTCCATCTCCTTCTTTTTCTTCTCACTCTTCTTTGAATGGTGGCATCTCTTATTTTTTACCTTCTCCTCCTTCTTCAACTAATAAGTCATGTTTGTAATTTCTTTTTTAACTTAAGATTTACATTTGTAATTTCTTCTTCTTCTTCTTCTTCATTTTATTTTTCATTTCGTAGATTATTTGTTCTATTGGGAGGTTATTGATTATTTCAACAGTCATGTCATTCATCTTTCATTCTTTCAATTTCGTGAAATTATTTGCAGAAATTTTGAGCAAGAAGATGATGAAAATTGTGTATTTGACATTTTAAGATTTTAAACTTACAACACACTGATATTTTTTTTAGTATATGAGTAATACCTTTAAGTTATACGAGTAATACCTTTTCATGTAACAAGTAATACCTTAAGTAATATCTTTCACTACAACAAAGTAATTAATATTTTAAGCGATATCTTGGAAAATGCTAAAATGTCCACCGTAGGCAATTCTTAATATATCCATCGATGACGTGTAATGATCGCATCCCTCATTATATGAAAAGTAAAATTAATAGGTTTATTAGATTTTTAACATATCAGACATGAGTACATATTAATATACCCATGGTGGGTAGGTAGCAAGGCTGATAATACCTCATGAATATGTAACTAATATCTTATGAATATACAAAGTAATACATTTTAGATACATAAGTAATACATTAAGACCTTTATGATAAACAAGTAATACATTTACATATAATAAATAATATCTTTAGGTAAAATAAGTCATATATTTCACTTATAAAACAAAGTTAAACAATGTAATCCATTTAGATAAAACAAGTAATACATTTTGAATATACAAACTAATATCTTTCACTGATTAAGTAAAATGTAAATATATATTTCAATTATGCAACTAATAAGTTATGAGTATGCAATTATTACCTATAGTATAAAGCCCGTGTAATACAAGGGTGGTTTTTTTTTAAATATAGTTAAAATTAATATCAACCTTAATATAATTTGATTAATATATTATTCGATTATCTATGTTCCATTCAAAAAAATATAAGTATTTTCTATTTATTATAAGTATTGTTATATCTATCATATTCAACTCTCCCACCAATATTCTAGCTTTTTTTATATGTAAATTTTTAATATTTTCTATTTATTATTTATATTTTTATTATTATTCTATCATAAGAGATCTTCAAATTTTCATTTCAATTATATTATAAATAAACCAATCAAAATTTTTTAATCGTTTCTATTATTTAATGCAAAACTATTTCAATTTTATTAATTAATAAGTTTAGAAATTCTACTAATTTTTTAAATCAGCATATTTTTATTTGAGTTATTTTTTCTCTAATTTTTTTAATTAAAATAATTAAAAGTATATAAATAATTTTGAGGAAGATTGTGTTTACATGTGATATATATATATATATATAACATGCATACTTTATAGTTAATTTCATATAGTATTATTAATAATAATATTTTAAGATTATTTGTAATTATTATTATAAATAATTTATTTTGGTTATAATTAATATTATTTTTGATATAATTAAAACCCGTGTTAATTGGATTGAGAAAGTTTTGAGCATGAGGTAATTATAATTATTTAAGTTTAAATAAAAAATTTAACCATTTTCCTTAATTAGTTTATATAATTATTAATAATATATTTTGAGCAGGAAAATTTTTAAAGAGATGAGTTGTTCTTTTATATAAATAAAAATATTAAAATATTTATTTTTACATATTTTGTTGATTTTTCATAAATTTAAGTTATTTTTTAGATTTAGGAATTTTGTACATATTTAACTTTATAAATTTTATTTGTTAATGTTAGTGTTTTTTATTTTCAAAAATAATAATATAATTATTTTAATAACAATAATAATATTTTATTTAAATAATTAATAATTAATTTAGGCTTGCTGATCTTGCTACACTTCTTACTGTGGGTTCTTGGAAAAATTATTGGTTCATTGCTTCTGATTGGGGGTTTTCTATGACTCTTCATCGGTCAAATTTACCTAAACCTACATGTCTTGTGGACATCTCCAAATGATGGTTGGGTGAAACTCAATTCTGATAGAGCCTCTAAAGGTAATCTTGGATTAGCTGGTGCAGGGGTGGTTAAAAATGCTCAAGGTAGATTTCTTTTTTATTTTTGTAAATTTCTGAATATTACTTACACTTACCTACTGAGTTTGTTGTTGTTTATGAAGGATTAAATTTGTGTTATAATAGTGGATTTCGAAAAGTATGATTGGAGACAGATTCTTTAAGGTATATTTCTTGATGCAACGTCGACATCTAGGGAGTTGGAAAATTCAATATATGCTAGCTTTTATCTTCCATCTTATGGTGAAAATTGATTTGTATATTTATCATTGTTGATTTTTGGCTTTCCCAATTTTAGGTTTAAATAGATGTTTTTGTTGTTTTGAAGGGGAAGATGTTTCCTAAAAATTTGATGTTTGTTTCTAGGTGGCATGTTTAACTCATGCTCTTCCTAGCTTGAGATTCCCTAAGTTGTTATTATGTTTGTGGTTTGATTTTGGTGGTAAACTCTTTATATTTGTGAGAAATATACAGGTTCAGTATCTGTTTTAGTCTTTCCATCTTGAATGGTTTTACAAAAAAAAAAAAACATAAATTTTAATTTTAAGAAGTTGATTTTTAATAACAATTTAACCTTTTATATAGATATATATTCTTTCCATATGAAGATTGTTTTGAAGATATATATTATTTTCATATATATTCATTTCATATTTTATTGCTTTTATAATAAAATTAATTAACATAATTATTAATAATAATTTTTGAGCTCCTGATGGTATGACAAGTGTCATCTTGGTTGTTATATATATATATATATATATATATATATATATATATATATATATATATATAAAGATGAGTATATAACTAATATTTTTCTCTGAATGATTTATACAAAATCAGGTGACGCATGGAGCACACCAACTAAGATGTGGGAGTGCGAACGCGCATGAGGGGGATCATGTATGGGGTCGAGTCGGGGCTATGGTTTTAGATGTGTATGCCAATTAAGAATATATGAGAGAATACATTTTGCAAAGTTGCAACTTTCAGCCACATTCACTGCAAACAAAAAATAAGAAAAAAAAAATTAAATATGTAAAATAATATGTTTAAAAATATGCAATTTTTTTATAAATATGATAACATGTGATTTATTTGTGATATTTTTTAATTTTCATCCAATTTTGTGTTATGACTGAATCAATAAAGGTTTGGATATCGATTTATGCAATCTTTCACTATATATCTATGATATTTAGTAAAAAAAAAAAAAAACATTACTCTCAATATCCATATCACAATTTCTAAATTCATAATATATCCACACTATTTCGCTATATTTTCATCATTGTGGATGTCTCCTTAAACTTATACAACAAACTTTTTGAACGAACTTTTTGTAATTTTTTAGAATTTCAAATGATATTCATGTGCTCTATATATCTATATCTATAATAAGATTACTACATCCGAGGTTGTTAGATATCGAAGATAAATTAAGCTTTAATGTTTTTATAAAAATGATATTGTCATTTTATGTATGAGGAAAAGGTTCATAATACCACAAAATATATAAGAGTATTTATTTTCTACCACAAAAAATATAAATTATCTTTTTTCTAATACAAAGTACAATTTTGAGTCAAAATCGGGCCTATTAACTAAAATTGATTTGATTTGTCACAGAAAGTGATTCCATTAATTTTGTCACATACACGGACTCCAAACACCTTTGTCCACACCCATGTGACTTAATTTGATATTTCATTAATTGCCCCGCACCTCCAATTTTCACCAATTAATGCCCCCCTCTCCAACCTCTAATTTTCGATATTTAATGCCCCCCTCCCACCCTATTTATTTTATTAAATTTTCTCACACCCCACCCTTTTTTTCGAGTATTTCTCCCACCTCTCACCCCATTTATTTTCGAAAATTTTCTCACACCCCCCCCCCACCTCTTTTTTTCGAAAATTTCTCCCACCTCCCACCACACCTTAGATAAAGAAATTATTGAGGAGTGCATAACTGAAAAGCCAATAACAACAGCAAGGGACGATGTAAATATGTCTCTAATTCTTGCTATAGAGGCTGTAAGGATTTGTAGTTCATCATATATATTATCGATAAACACTATAGATATATTGGCAACTACGAAGGTATTATGGTACACTCATAGCGATCACTTTGGGTTCTACACGTGATCTTTGGAATGTTACTTTTCTTGACTTTTAATTGACGATATCTAGGTTTTAAGGTCGAGATTGGAAAACGTACTTGCATTCTTCAATGATCAAACAAGCCTTCAATTTTAGGTAGCGGATATTTGTTCTAGATTGAGAACATACTATACTCTCGGTAATCTATGCATGTATTCTCATTGATTAGTCATTCTTCATGAGCATTGTAGGTGTTCCTTGTTGTAAGACACTAAATCAGATGAATTTCTTATCTTGCAGCTCCTTCAGTGCCATTCATTATGAAGTCTTCCAACATTGGTGCAACTAAAGGAATCAGATCGATAGTGAACTCCATAGGTTGGTCAGGTGAAATTCCTAAAAGGTCCTTTAGAAAGACGTAAGGAAATTCTTTTACAATTGGCGTTAGATGGCATCAACTTCTTTTCTTCAACCTTTACGATATGTACTAGTACACTTCGCATTCTCTTTTATTCCACAGTCTGATTGTCTTCATTGTGGATATCACTGGTCCACACTATTATGTTCTAGCTCCGTATAAGGTAAAATGATAATCATTAGACATTTCTGAATCTACTTCTCGTTCCACACCACGAATTACAACTTTGTTCTTATACAACTAGTTCATTCTTAGATAACGTCGAAACCCTTCATTCATATCACGTACAAGTCAACTGCAAACTTGTACCCATCCATGAATTGCTTAATGTTCTTAGCTAAATTCTATGATTTGATGTTTCCTCCTAAAGGTATCTTTTACACAATCTAATTTAAATTCTTTATAAATGTGTTTAAAATTAATGAGCTTTAATTAGGGCATATCGGTAATGGTCTTCGAGGAACTGCAGTTGTTGGTTGAACACCCTTGAACGCAGTGTTACCTCTTGATCATATATGTGTTGCTCTTTTCCCTTTAAGTTGGATTTGTCGTCGGCTTCTGATCATTCTCCAATCCTATTGATACTCGGAGGGCCTTAGCTTGCTGAAATAACTCTTGATTGCGTGCACTAAGCCTTTCATGCTCATCATAAGCCTCAACTAAGATCTCCTTGATAGTATGTATACGACTGTTCCAGTTCATTGTTCGTCTCATGTAACGATGTGCCTCTATCTCTAGCTCAACCGCTCACTCATATGTGCCTCGTATTGCTCTACCGCATTCTGTAGACTTAAGCAATATGCTCGAAATTTCATTTGTGCATTGATTTTGTAATCGTAAACCAGCAATCGCTTGAACACTGATTGGGCTATAATCATTTATGTCGGGTGCACTTTAGCTCTAAGATGTTCTGCTGCCTCGATATCAATGTCTTGCATCCCGTACAAACAAGCTCTCCTACGGATATCAATAATCCTAGCTATGAACTCTCGGATGTCCTCTCGCTCAAGCTAATAAGATTCCTTATGTTCCCTCTCTAAATGTTGCATACGTGTCTCATCATGGTCCATCTGTAGAAATCGCCGGATCGCCGACCCTATATGATTATCTGAATCAGGATCCATACAAATATGATTAACGCGCAGCGGAAAACGAATCATACCTTTTGCACCGAAATTAGTTCTAAGATCAGAGTTGTAGATCGAGGAATCGATGTAGCCTGGACCTCACGATCTTCTGCTGTATTCCTTGCCTTTATCTCGAACGTTGTGTGGGCAACGAACTATCGAGACTTTCAGCCGTCTTCTACTAATACGTATCTCAGATTTTTATGTCTGTGTATCTGTATATCTGTGTATAGAAATGGCTGACTTGAGGCTTATTTATAGGCTACAACAGGGACCTTGAGGAGGATTAGGAATCGGTCTCCTGATAGGCTTAAGAGTCCTAAATTCAATCTGAATATACTTCTTAAGCCTATCAATAATATCTCAATCCACTAAAAAGATATTATTGAACTACCGTCCCTTATCCATATTAGATATGGCTCATATTTATTATGTGCGCGTTTATCTCCCCGTGTTTAAGATATCGAATGTCCATTAATTAAATGAATTACTGACAATTCAATTAATTAATATTTAATTCCAAGAGTAGTACCACTCAACTTTATTATCATGCCAGAATAAATCCACCTGCAGGGTTTACATGATAATCCTTATGAGTTCCTCAAGGGGACATCATCATCCTAAATAATTAGGACACGGTTTCATTATATAATCAACAGCACACCATATAAACAACATTGTATCCCAATTTACCGAGCTTATTGATTTAATAAATAAATCTCACCCGTTGGTAAATTAAAGAAACATATATCGAGTATACATGCCCGTTATCATACAATGATTAAGAGGATGCACATCCATAATAACAGATGTCTTGTTTTATTTATGTAGTCAGTACAAATAAAACAACCTCAATTGGTCCTGCTCAATACATACAAAATGTACTAGTGTAATTTTATAATTAAGACAGATTAATACCAAATTACACTACAACCATTCCGATAATTTGTCCAAAATTATCTCGGTTGTGAGCTACCATTTATAATCTATAAGGAACTGATAACATGATCTTCTGTGTGGCACCACACACCATGTTATCTACAATATAAATTAATTGGACAATTGCAATAACATATATAACAAATATATAAAATGCAAACATTTGACCATAAAAGATTCTCATATCATAAATAAATGTTCATACAAAAGTTAGGCTTATAGTATACATCCTAACACCATCCTAGGTAACCTTATTGAACAAAGAATCTATTCTAAGTTAATTTCTAGTCTTACAATTTCGAGGGTACATTTGTAAAATAATGTATGCATTCATTAAAATATTATTCTCATTTAAAGCAAATAGATAAATTGAGATAAAAACGAGCATTTGCAAACATTTTAAATGTAAGGAGGATGATAACAATTTTAAAGCATAAAAGAACTCAATTTCATACTTCATTACATCATTCATCATTCATGTTTTCATTTTTTATCATTGACTTATGGTCACCATACGTATTCAACATAAAATTATTTACTCATATTGCATACATTGAACATCTTTTGGAAACATTCCCATAAAACCTCTTTCATAAAAAACCATTTTTAAACTTTTACTCATGTGCTTACCTCAAAACGATTCGGATGTTTAGCTTCGCTGCGGACTTCCTATTACTGAATTCTTTAATATGCTTATTTCAAAGAAATATAATTTTTCATCTTGTACAAATGTGAAAAGTTAATTATCATTTTAAAGGAAACGTTTGACTTACAGTCCGAGGAGGAAAAAACCCCAACCTCAACTCTGATACCACGTTATAGCACCCCAACCCATCTTTGTAGGATTGAGGCACCACCAAAACTTTATTTGCTTAAAATATTCGTAAAGGAAATAATAATTTTTCTTTTTAAATGAGTTTCATAAATAAACTCAGCGGAAGACTTTACTAAACACGAGTATTTTTTTTTTAAATCGAAAAGCTTAGAATGCAAGTAACTATCTTGTGTTCTACCCACATTTGTAAATCAAAAACTTGATATTTTTAAGACGTTTTGAATGCTCACTTAAACCAACATCGGAAGTGTCAAAAGGGGCATTAAGCATATTAACTTCATACATATTAACATATATTAAAAACATATAATATATATGCTTCTAGAGAGGGATTCGTACAGTTGGCTACACATCCGCTTCATCGTAAGGGGGTCCTGAAAATATTTAAATACAGCAACGTAGATTTGAGAAATCTTAGTGGATAACGTTTATGAACTATTACGTTAAAGAGAATAACCAATATACCGAAACATCATCTTCTAAGGTACGAAGACCTAGCATAAACATCCAAGATCCAAAGACCTGGTATAAACATCCAAGATCCGAAGACCTGACATCAAAGGGTCGTCAACCTAGTACTTCACCCAAAGGTGTCATTTCATTTCATCATACTCAACATAGGAGTTATTCTAATCAAAATAATTGTAAATAAATGTTACCCACTTTTGACGTTCATTCAAAAGTTGGGATAGCTCCAAAAGTATCCGGTCACTCGTCAGCACGTTCCTAAATTCTTTGTCTTTAAGTTGCATTTTCAATTGTATCATACTTAACTAACCTATCATGCTTATCGTACATATAACATGTTATATGTATATCACAAAAAATTTCATAATTTAAACGATCATCCAAAATTTATGAAAATAAGCATACATTTACATAACAACCCTTAGTTATCCATGCTAAAATATTAGGAATAAATTCGAATCACAAAAACTTTAATAAATCATTTACTATAATCAAAAATTGTTCTAAAATGCTCTATAACCAGTCTGTGTTATAAAATTCACCGTAAATTGTATATTTATTGAAATATTCTGAAATTAATAATTTAAAATTCTAACATCATGTACTTAAACATAGTAAAAAAATTTGAAAAATTATAATAGATCGATTTTATATAATTAATTTTCTAAGGTTCAAAACTGCAGAATCTCAAATTCGAAACTGGACTTATTTTGAAAAATCATTATAATTCGTACATTACTTCACAAATTACCAAATTTCAACCATAAACTCAAATATTCATGTAGTATAACATATCAAAACATTTTTGAAAAATTATAATTAACTGAATTTATAAAATTAGTTTTCTAAGGTCTAAAACTGCATAATTCCAACTCAAACTGGACTATCTTTGAAAAATCATAATAATTCATATATTACTCCAAATATTACCAAACTTTAACCATAAACTCAACACTTCATGTAGTATAACATACTAAAACAGTTTTGAAAAAATCTAAGTATTAAAGTTTATAAAAATCGATAAAGTGGATTGCCATTTCTAAAAAAATTCACAACTTGATTAAGCCCACCTATTTTCATAATTAAAATGTAAATTCAACTTTAATAACTCTATTAACCTTTAATAAACCATCTTGACTCAATTTATCACACATGCAATGAGCTTAGATAAGATAATCAACCATGCAAAGACTAAATCATCATGCAATTACACAATCAACTCCCAAAAGTGACATATTTTAAAGATCAATCACATAGAAAAGACTTTGGACAAATTTCTTCACATTAGTAGAAAATCACCCTTGGATCATACATGCAATATGTTTAGGTAAAGAAATCAAACATTCAAAAACTAAATCAACATGCAATTGCACAATCAACTCCCAAAATAGATATATTTTAAAGATCAACCACATAAAACAAGACTTTGAACATTTTCTTCACATTAGTAGAAAATCACCCTTAGATCAAACATGCAATGTGTTTGGGTAAGGAAATCAAACATATAAGGACTAAATCAATATGCAATTGTACAATCAACTCCCAAAAGAGACATTTTAAAGATCAACCACATAAAACAAGACTTTGAACATTTTCTTCACATTAGTAGAAAATCACCCTTGGATCATACATGAAATGTGTTTAGGTAAGGAAATCAAACATGCAAAGTCTAATCCAACATCTATTTGCCCAATCAATACTCAAAATGACATAATTTTGAAGATTAACTACTTAGAATAAGGTATTCAACAAATTTGTCACATTTATAGGAAATCTCACTTGGATCTTACATGCAACTTAAAATTAGAACTTAATCATGCTCCTAAGGAAGAAGAATTGTGAGGATTTGCAAAAATTACCTCTTGATTGCACAAACTATGTGTTCTTGAAACTTGCTTGGAAGAAGCTTTTAATTTGAGTTTGATTTTCTATCTTGACTTGGAAGGAGGATAAAGGTTTTTGAGAGGAACAAAAGTTTAGAGAGAAGGAGGAGCAAAATAGCTAGAGAGAGAGTATGCATCTTACCAAATGATAAATGAAAGATTCAAAAGTTGAGTCTCTCCCCTTTTATATATAGTATATGGTGTACAAATTATAATTTAATACATGTAGATCACTTGTATAATGATATAATTGAAGATGTAATATCATGATGTAGTGACATTGATATGTGTAGTTTAGCTTATCTAATGTGACATGAAAGAATTCATGATTATGATAATTAATTTGTTATTAGTGTAATTTATTGCACATCATATTAAATTCATATAAATTTAATCAAATTATGTCACACATAAATAAGATGACATGACTTGAAATTAATTTGCACATCTTTAAATTAGAGTTTTAATAATATTGTGATCACATAATTAAGTATGTAGGTATGGTCAACTTAATATATCATATAACTCATATAAGTATGTTTGAAAATATATTTAATTTAACATATTATAATAGTCACATACTTTATTGCATATAAACTATATAATAAAAATTTACTTAACTATAATTAAACACATAAGTCACATTTTTTTAATATTAATTATAAAATTATTTTATCTGTAACTTATCTTCCCTTTTTTTTGTCCATTGCTCGTGCATGTCGAGTGCATTACGATCGAACTCGATCTCCTCGGGTAGCTATCCTGCAAAATCTTTAAACTTAAAGAAACATTAGCTCATTTCTTCTTGATAAAACATAAAGTTTGTCATAAAGGTCATTAACAACGAATTATTTTAAAATAAAATTTGAATTTATTTATAAAAATATGCAATGCACGTTTTTTTTAAAAATGGGGTGTTACACTATTGCTCTCCTGGTTAGTAATTTTAGTAATCGATTGTTAACATTTAACCCTAATTTGTCTAGATCTGGGATTACGAGGTGATTCCTGTCGTTGGCACAATCTCTGGACGTCGATTGGATACCACAAATCACCTGCCTATATGTTTTAAGTGGTCGACAGAAAAGTCCACTGTAGATGTTACTCATGCATTGTCTGGTGAGGTATTTTGAATTTCCTCAACGATGCTAATTTACGAACATTCACATATTTTTTTTTGGATTGTTGTGACTTTATATTAATTGAAATTTATTCATTCTTATGTAGGTGTACTGTTTAGAGTCGCTAATTCTGACTTTTGAGAAGGTATGTCAACCATTTTGGCGTGGAGTCGATGCAGACTTGGCCGAAGGGGTTCAATTTATGACAAGAGGACGCGGTAGGAAACCTGTCCAGATGACTGAAATCCCACGTGGTTCGAGACCTTTACCTGATGAAGCGGGTCCATCATTCTTAGGTTCTAGTCCGGCAAAGAGGACCTCCATTGCTAGACGACGAGGTGTTGGGCAATCGATCCGATATGCCACTTATACGAGTGAGCTTCCTGATGTGGATCCGCATGGGTACCAGTATTATGATTCGGCGATGCAGCCCACTGAAGTATCACAGATTGAGTCATTTCAGGATGTCGAGTAGATTCGTGCCAAGTCCTTTCATCCCGTCTCCCACTTGCACATTTCCAGATCTTACTTCTATGCATGATAACCTCATACATCGCATGTCTAGGTTGTTCGATACTCGATTTGCCGAGATGAGGACTTAAGTTGGACAACAGTTTGATGACCTTCGAGGATATATTGGAGACTTGGTTCATGATGCAGTCTGGGATGAGACATAACGTTTGGAGCTAGCGATTCCGTCTATGATTCAAGATGAGCTGAGGTCATTCTATGACTCTCGTCTGTCATTCCATGAGTCTTATTATCCCATAGAATCCAAGTATTGGCCACGAGACTATGGAGCAACAGAGTGGTGTACTCCTGAAATACCTACAAATACCATGTATGGGCAGTTCGGACTTCTACAGTGCCTTTCGAGATGGGGACTGCTATACCTACTGGGCAGACAGGACCGAGATATACCTTTGAGGTTGGTCCACTTGAATCATCACCATCGATTGGAGGGTCACCAATAGACGATATCCCCGAGATGAGTGCCAGCATACGAGTCATTCGACAGAGGGCACCTTCTCATTATGTACGAAGTCCATTCCTTCGTGGTGAAGTGAAGAGACCAGGTCTTCAGATGGCTGATCTAGAGGCATTCATTCTGGAAGGGATAGCTGCATATGACCGTAAGGAAGAGCCTAAAATATAAGTTCATGAATTGACTTTGATATTATTTCAAACCATCTATACGTGCTTATCTGACTATTTGTTTCTCTTTTCAGGTGTAACGTTGGAGTAGGTTTCGATGTAGGATCAGAATTCTTCAGCACATTCTTGGATCCAAGGGAGGACATGCCTTTTGAGGTTAGAGATTACTTAATTTGATATTTCATGATCAATCTTTTCCTCCCCACATCCGATATTTTTAAAATTCATTTGGTTTGCATATAAAATGATTATCTAATGGAAATTGTCGACTACATCAGGCACTTGACTCGTACTTAGGTATTCTACAGAGCGACCCCACATTTGCTGGTATTCGGGAAGTCGATCCTAGGATATAAAAGAAGTTCCAAATATTAAATGCTCAGTTTTTTGTACAAATCCACGTCAAGTATTTGCTCTACCTGTCTTGTTTATCCTATCGTATTATCTCATTTCTTTGTTCATATTTACTGCAGACAACATGTGAGCAAATATGGAATGAGGCCCACCGCAATGATGACGATCTCTCCAAATACGTAGCCCCAAGTAAGGAGAGCTTTCCAGCGGCACAACTTGATTGTCTTGTTCCCTATATCATAGGAAAGAGACCGAAATGGCGACATGTGAAGCCATCGTGGAAAAATATTAACTATGTAAGTTTTACGATCATTTTCGTAAATCGTAAATGCGATCGCATGCACTCTTTCAATTTCGGTTCAACTCAGTTTGAATTTTTTTAATTTACATGTAGTGTTGACGGTCATGAACTTGGACGGACACTAGGTGGCCTGTGAAATTGAAATACGTCATATGCAGATCATTATTTTCGATAGCATGAGATGGTCCTGGAACAATGCGAAGTTCAATCGCCGACTGAAACAGACGATGTGTATCCGATGTATATTTTTGGCACTCTTAGAAAATACTGGATACTACGATCATGCGGTATAGGAGGGAATGCACATCGAAATTTGTCCAGATGAGCTGGAGATGTGTACGATAAAAGTGGCAAAATGTTACGCCCAGAAGAGTAATCATACGTGCGGTGTTTTTTTTTTGCTTGCAATCGAGAGTGTTTTGACTCGTAGTAGGCCTAGACCTCAGCTAGCTTTGGGTCTTATTGAAGTTAGGCGTAATATGGCTTTAACTGGTTATAGGTTCTCCAGTGATGCAGGCACTATAAAGCTTGATGATTCGAGATGCTGACATAGAACTTTACATTGTATTATGCCCGATTATTGATCCCTTCGTAATGTGCAATTCATGAGATTAGATTATTTATATCAACTTGTTCATTTTGTGAGGGTGTTTAAAAAAGGGCATCAACTATAACTCTCTCAACTATCACTAACATTCTTCGAAAGAAAACTTATGTGGCAATATTAAACCCAACATATGAGTAATTACGAAGCTGGTAATCATATATACATTATACACCATTTCATCAACACATAATTTTATAGTACAACTAACGAACAACATTTACAATAAGATTTTCATTCAAAATTTTCCTCAACTAGCATACAGCGGGCACTTTCTCTTCATGTGACTTTTTGAATCACAAACGGAGCATTTTTTTCTTTTTCCTCGTCTTAGCTTGAGGCTTAGGCGGGTACGGATCTTCATTGTCAAGGTCGTCATCAAAATTGGATCTCTCAATTGAGGCAACATGTTCAGTATATGTTGTTCTGTTGTGGCCAAATCCCCCACAAAGACTACATGTCCCAGACACTCGTTGGTTCCCATGAGACTCCCCATATCTAGGAATCCATTTTGATTTTGGTCGCCCTGTTTGCTTTGGTTTGTCAGGCACAAGGTAAATCGTATTTCGAGCCTCATCAGTCATGACCCAATCTTGCCGATCGGGTACAAACATGACCTCACCTGACCACATTTCCTCAATGAATCTGTGGTGTAGTAATGGGTAACGTATGAAATCACTGACTCCTTTGCCAAATTGTAGGATGTGGAAAATAAACATAATTAAGATTTCATACATCTCACACATAATGAGATCACTGAAATCATAGTACCAGTTAGAAACATATCTGATTGTTGTACATGCATGCGTGCACGGAATCAACTCACTTTGAAAAACCAAACAAGTGCACACTCTTTAATTGAGGTCGACTACAAAGATTTTACTCTCGTCCGTAACTTTGAATTTGTCACGTCCAAACTAATTTACATGCATTTATCGTCCATGCTTCACGGACTCCAATACTCGATCATATGCGGATTTTGTGAGTGTGTTCTCTCTTTCTTTAGCGCACATCCTTCTCTCATAAAACCATTTTTCTTGAATTCGTCGAGCACACTTCAAAAACGAACAAACAGGTAACTTTCTTGCCCAAAGGAGCCAAGAATTCCACATCTCGACAGCATTCGATGTCATGAAGTTAAATCTTCGAACGGGACATTTAATGTGAGACCACCTCGAAGAATTTGTTGTACTTAAGATATCCAATGCACCTTGAATTTTCGTTGACATAAGCAAGGCCATGTACATGAAATATATAATTCTGTATGTAGTTAACATTAATAATAAAGTTTGGAATTATATAAATTAAGGGCAGAAAATTACTTGGATTATTTGGAAGTTATACCTGTCGAAAACTTCAATCTCATAATAATAGGCAGCTTTGTGAAAAAGTCCAACGAATTGTGATCCATATTTCGTGAAATTTTGTTGAAGATGGAAACAACATAAACTATGATTTGCATCTGGGTAAACTTCTTTGATGGCATTTTGATGCTTTTATGTTGATCAGATACAATAAGAAGCTGGTCAGGGCATCCAAAGGCGTTTCGAATATGTTGCAAAAACCACGTCCAAGATTCATCGTTCTCCATATTTCCTATCTCAATGACCATTGAAAAGATTTGATCGTTTCCATCTTTTATCACAACGACAAATCCAATACCTTTGTACTGACCTTTCAAGTGATAACCATCAACCACTATAACCGATCGTGAATACATTTGAAATCCAGATATGGATGCAGCCAGTGCAAAAAATACATATTTGAATCTACCACTTATGTGTGTTTCCAAAGTAGTATACGTCCCTGAATTTGTTTTTTTCAGTACATCTAAGTAAAATGGAAGCATAGAAAATGAGTTTTTGGAATCGCCGTACGCGAGTTGCATGGCACGCCATTTTGTCTTTAATGTAAACTTATAAGTAAGTTGCAAACCATGTTGATTGTTCATTTCCTCGATGATGCCCCTAGGATTGAGATTTGAATTCTCTTTTTGTAGCTTATCAGCGTAGTACTCACTGATCAAAGTAGATGGAAGTCAACGAGGCCTACTAGTATAAAGATCATATGAACAACTATGCGGCACTACTATTTTTGAGATTTTCCAAATTTCATATTTCTCTAGAGCATGGAGCTTGAATGGACAGTTTTTTTGCTTGCATTTTACAAACCATCTGTGTTTGTCCGAATGGTACACTTTGTATTCAACTTGATTCTCCAGATGGTAAAACCCAACTGCATTCTTCAGTTCAACTATACTACCAATGTGGAGCATTTATGCAAACCACATTGCACTGTAGGGTTATGATCCAATTCTAACGAACAGGGTTGCTCGAATGATGGAATCTTGGGGATATTCCATTCAGATCTCAATATGTATATCAAAAAATGTTGATACGCATCTCGTTATTCCTCATCCAACACATTCTCGACATCTTCGTCTAACTCAAAGTCATTAACTCTCTTAGTAGGTTGTGCCATTTCATGATCTTCATCATCATACGGATCTAAAATAAGGTAGACTTTATTAATTACAGAAGACAAGTTCAATAAAGTATTCTAAAGATAAAAGAAAGTGCTGAAATTACCGCTTACGTCATTATATTGTGTCCATTCTTATCCTCGTTCATGTTCTGTCGACTCTGAAACTTCTTCATGAGCATCTTACTCATTTTCTCCGTAGACTGTTAGAGGTACATTTAAGTCAAGAAAGTTGAATCAACCATAGTTTACACGACCACTTCCCAATGCCCAAAATACCTAGGCCTCTTCTCTAGTTGTACTTTTTCATTGACAAGGTGCCCACTGCTCATCTGAAATTGATTCAACATAGGACTTTTCATTCTGATTCGGTATACCTCATTTGGCATAAAACTCCTCGTCATGTTGAAGTTCAAAGGGAACATTTGAATTTTCTGAAATATGTTTGGTAATAATGTTAGAGTTCACCATATTCGCATCATATGTAGGCGCACAAAAACTTTTACGACCCGAATCATATTCTTCATCTGTCAAGATATTATTTTACTCCAGATAAGGGAATCCAACATTAACGCACTTAGATGAAGTACCTCTAGGTCTGCTATTATTGATTCTAGTTGACACGACATGATCGGATACTCCAATATCCATCCTTTTTAGGGAGATGAAAACAACAAGAACCTCAGCAATCATGAATAATATTCGTTCCAAATCGTAATCATTTTTTATTTTGATCTTCTTCACTCTTTCTTTCGTCTCAACTAATGAGTGGATCACATATCCCCATGAATTTAGGTCTGCACGTACAACTCCATGAATTGAGTCGAGTAAATCATAATATGTGATTCTTTGAAGATAAATCACCTATCGATAACCGTTTATGTACTCTAAACCTTGTCAATAACCTCCAAACCAAACATTAACAAGTATCAAACTAATCTTTTTATTTACTGTCAAGTCGAGGAAAATAAAATTGTTAGTACACTCAGATAGAAAAAAATTTAAACAACGAAATCAAATACGAGACAAAAATTGCTTAATTATATTACGAGCATTTAGATTATAATATTATATTAGTAATGCTCGTTTACAAAATATTAGCATTATAATATTCTATTACTACACGACAATTTATTACTAATGTTCGAGAATTCGAAAATTACTAATATTATATAACTAATGTTCGTTTACACTATATTAATAACATCATATTAGCATTATAATGTTATATTACTACACGGTAATTTACTACACGACAATTTATAACTAATGTTCGAAAATTTGTAATGTTCGAAAATTACTAATATTTTATAACTAATGTTCGAAAATTAATACTATAATGTTCGAAAATTATTAATATTGAATAACTAATATTCAAAAATTAATACTATTTTATAACTAATATTCGAAAATTGCTAATATTTTATAACTAATGTTGGAAATTTAATACTATTTTATAACTAATGTTCGAAAATTACTAATTTTTTATAACTAATGTTCGAAAATCAATATTATTTTATAACTAATGTTCGAAAATTATTAATATTTTATATATAACTAATGATCAATTATACTATATTACTAACATTATATTAGCATTATAATATTATATTACTACACGACAATTTATTACGAAAATCTTAAATTACTAATATTATATAACTAATGTTCGTTTATACTATATTACTAATATTAGTAACTAATTTATTTTTAGCCCGTAACCATGATTTTCATAAAAGTTACTAAATAATCGTTAATAAAAAATATATTACCCGAATATTCTTCAAGGCAATGGCGTATAATATTTCTATGAAAATGAACAATTAAAACGTTTCAACTGTATAAGCTATTGGCGTATCATTCTCTTCGATTTTTTATGCAATTTCACCCAAAGAGGATGATACTAATATGTTGAGATGAAAAATGAAAATGAGGAAAAAGTAATAAATAAGTAATTGTTACCACAATATATAGACAAAAAAAACATATACTATTTAATTCAACTATTCAATCATTATGACACAAGTACAAATTATCAATCAAATATGATTACATCTACTATTTAAATCAAGACTAAAAAAAATGATAAAAAAGTACATATATTTAAATTTTATGGTAAAAAAAATCTTCTATATAAATATGATAAAAAAATATATCTTTTATATGATTTGTGGTATTTTGGACCGTTATCCCTTTTATGTATGTGTAAGACTAGCCCATAGTATGATGTGATGGATCGTGTATTTCCATCGCAAACATATTCAGAATCATCATTTTATGCAAAATAAGTTGAATCGATTCAACTAACACCTACCGATGGCTACTATATAATCTTTTTTTTTTTTCCTTGGGAAAGTGAATCCTAAATTTCCTTACTATATTTAGAAATGTTTTGAAAATGTTCACAAACAAAGAAAAGGTCACTAAAAAGTCCTTAACTATTCACAATATTTGAAATGGTCCATAAACTATTGACAATGTTTGAAAAGATCCATATACTACGGGCCAATAAATATAGCTAAATTGTGAGTGTGGTACCAAAAGTTCAGGGGGTCACACTTTTAATCCCACAATACTTGAATATGACAAATTAGCCCAATGTTTTAAAAAGTTAACCTATTTTAGGATAAAATAATCTTTTTTTAATATAATTTCTGGAAACTTGATGTTGGGAATTGGGCACCTCTCACCAGTTAAACTATGTGACCCAATTTCAGCTGATGTGGTGGAGCCTATTTTGTTACGGCACCAAGTATAACATTTTTAAATGATAAAAAAAAAATGAAGTACTTTTACAAATCATCAAAAATAACCTAAAAATATGAAAATAGTAATCTGAAAATGATTTAAAAAATTCAGAATTACATAAAACTCTGAACATTATTTAAATATTTAAAGTATCTGAATAATTATATAAATCTAAATAAAACCAATATAATAATTTAAATCTATATAAAAATAAATAATTAAATTTGAAAAATTACTAATCTGAAAATTATTCTGATGATTTAGGGACTTTTTAAAAAATTGTAGATATATAGTTTCGTGACCTCAAAATGCATTTTACCTTTAATTTTGTTTTTACTTTTTATATATATGCCAAAGGAGATGCTGCTGTTAATAACCTCGTTGGTGGCTACTTTAATTTTTTTTTTTAATGTAGTATTAGTATTTTTGACCAGACTAAATCACCTTATATGTGTCTTATTGTCTATTTAATATATACAATACACCCTTGACCCTACATATATATATATATATAGCATTATCATATATATAATGATATCAAATAAAATAAAAATAAATTAATATCTATAAGATTTCATGTAACATATGTGTGTGTATGAGCAGACATATAAAATGTCAAAGAGTTCTTAGTTTGTTGATTAGATCATGACGTGGTGTCCATTCAAGTCAAAGTTAGCTAAATATACAGCTCTATCAGATAATATAATTAATATTAATAATATACTAGTGTGCCTTGGAACAGTATATTTTGTGTTTCTATATTAGTTAATTATATAAAATAAATATTTACACAATTTCACCTTTGAATATTCAAATCAGTATAGAAAAATTAAAATGTCTAACCAGTGTGATACAATTGAATTTATATTTCGTGATCATTAAAACTAGATTCTATCTCGTGCCAGTAATACAATTGAATACATATTAATTTTTTCATGAACGTCTAAAATATAATTATTAGTAATATAACCAATTGAATATCTAAAGCCAGTGGCGGATCCAATGAGGAACTGGGGTACAGTTGTACCTCAATTTGAAAAATTCATTAAGAAATATTTATATATATTTAAAGAATTTAAGAAAAGTATCATTTTTTATTTGAATTTGCAGTTTTATCGATTAAATAATCAAGAAAAACATAATTATTTTGTTGGGCAAATGATAATTGTTATATGAGAATTGAATGAGTTTCGTAGGTAAATTTTTTTATTTTTAATTTTTTTGCACATCTTATCTATAAAAAATTTCATACTATTAATATTTATTGTTTGATTGATTATAGGTACTAATGAGTTAATTTGGTGTTTCTTGTTGATATATTATGGTTTATGTTTTCTATGTGCGTGAGTGTGTGAAATTAATTAGTTGATTTTGTGATAAATTTGTTAATTCTTTTTGAAATTATATTGTCGTTGTAACTGTCAATTTATTATAAGAGAGAAGTTATTTCTTATTATATCATTGTATTCTTATTATTTACTAACTAAGAAGTGACAATGTCATAATGAGAGAAAAAAATGATATAATATATATATATATATATATATATATATATAAATAAATATCAAAACAATGAGAGAAAAAAAATGATGAAGACTTGACAAACCTCAATCATAATTTGTAATTTTAATTTTTACTTGAATTTTATAGGTTATCTTATTTATTATTTATTTGTATATTTTCGTCCTACGTTTTAAACAGTAAACGATGATTAATTGTGAAAATTTTCTATTATATATAAATTATAGCCCATTTTCAAAATCATTTATCCGTCATTATCTAAAGCTTAAAGTTACCCTTTAGAATATATAATATAGAACGCAATAATATCACATTAAAGATCTAAAATTGAGAATAATCAACCAATTTTACCAAATTATAAATCATTAATATTTTTTCGAGATCACGAAGATGAAATTATACATAAGTTGTCAATACATATATAAAATGTGTATGTATTTGTATTATCAGATACAAAAATAGATTATTTCCAGTTGATAGTTTTTGAGTTGTCGGATTCTAGTTATAATATAAGAAACAATGGGAAGGATTTCATGTTGGCTCCCAAAAAAACCATCCAACGACTATTTTATAATTAAGGATAAATTATAATTTCCTAATTAATACGTGAAAATTAACCTATTATCTATTGAGTTTTAGATAAGATTCATACAATGTAATGGAGGATGCAATATGATTGATATATTCTTATTATTAATTTATTATAAGTGTAGGAAATTGATCCGTGAATATTTTATTGAACATGTGTCAAAATATATACAATATATTGTCAATACATTCTTAACAAACTATCTAGAAATCAGGAAATAGAAAGGAAAAAATATATTTACAAAATATCTATAATAATATCACTAGCTATAATTAGGGAGTCTAATACACCCCTGCAGTCAAAACGGGAGGCTTCCGTACGTTGAGATTGTCTCGAAAATCATTAAAGAGGACCCGCGGGAGGCCTTTGGTGAATAAATCTGCAATTTGGTGTCGAGACGGAACATGTAGCACTCGAACATGACCTTTAGCTACCTTCTCACGGACGAAATGGATATCCATCTCGACATGTTTAGTGCGCTGATGTTGAACAGGATTTCCGGCGAGATAGATAGCACTAATATTGTCGCAGTAGACAATAGTAGCCTTCTGAATCGAAAAATGCAACTCAAGGAGCAGGTTACGTAACCAGCAGGATTCAAATATAACATTGGCTACACCCCAATACTCTGCCTCAGCACTGGAACGGGAGAGGATCGGTTGCCACTTCGAGGACCAGGATAACAGATTGTCGCCAAGAAATACACAATACCCGGAAGTGGAACGCGAGTGTCCGGGCAACCGCCCCAATCGGCATCAATGTATGAAATAAGTTCAGTGACCGAGGACTTGAAAAGCTGCAAGCCAAGATCGATGGTTCCCTTTATGTAACGAAGCACACGCTTTAAGGCATTCATATGAGCAACTCTAGGATCATGCATGTGAAGACAAACTTGTTATACGGCATAAGATATATCAAGACGGGTAAACGTAAGATATTGTAATGCATCGGCCAAGCTTCGATAGTGAGTCGGGTCTTCAAAAGAAGGACCCAAATCATGGCTGAGTTTAGTATGTTGTATGAGAGGATTACAACCTGTCATTCCAGCTTTTTCAAGAATGTCCTCCGCATACTTAGTCTGATTAAGGAAAATGCCGGAGTCGGTGCAAGTAACAGTAATACCGAGAAAAAAATGAAGGGGTCCCAAGTCCTTCATAGCAAATTCAGAAGCGAGCATGGACATGATCGACTTTCGAAGATATGGTGATAACGTAGTGAGGATGATATCATCTACGTAAAGAAGAAGATATGTCATGTCGGGCCCTTGTTTGTAGACGAATAAAGAGTGGTCGGATTTGCTATGGGAGAAATCAATGGTGGCAACAAAATCGGCAAACCGTTTATACCACGCACGAGGTGCTTGCTTAAGACTGTATAAAGACTTCTTCAACAGACACATAATCAGGATGTTGAGCATCTCGAAAACCCATTGGTTGATGCATATAAACAGTATCTTTAAGATTGTTATGGAGGAACGCGTTCTTCACATCTAATTGATGAAGCGGCCAAGAATGAGAAAGAGCAATGCTAAGAACCGTCCGAATTGTAGCGGGCTTTACAACAAGACTAAATGTTTTGTCACAATCCACTCCAACTTGCTGAGACCTACCATCACCTACAAGACGAGCTTTGTATCACTCAAAAGAACCATCAGAATTCTTTTTATGACGAAATATCTACATAGAACGAATGACATTCACATTAGAAGGACGGGGGACTAAATCCCACGTATTATTACTAATTAGAGCATTATATTCATCGTTCATGGTGGATTTCCAATTCACATCAGACAAGGCGACTTTTGGGTTACGGGAAAGAGGAGATGGAGTGGTGGAAGAGGTGAGGTTGAATAGATGTTTAGGGCGGACAATGTCATGCATGCTACGGGTTTGCATGGATCGGACGGGAGGGGCTGGCGGGGCAGAAGGCCTGGGTTGTGGGAGCTGGGCAGTGGGTGAGCTGTGACCAGAAATTGGTTGCACAGGGGGGCTGGTCGTGGGCGTGGTAGAAGGAGTATTCCTGGAAAAAACAAACTGATTTTGAACAAGAGGATGTACGGGGTGGTCCAGAAACGAGTATAGGGATGGGTTTGGCGAGTGGATTTCAAAGAATGGAAAACAACTCTCGTCAAAAACAACATGTCGAGAGATGATAATCTTCTTAGAGGAAATATCATAACACTTGTAGCCTCGATGGTTAGGTGGGTAGCCCAAAAACAAACATGGTGTAGAACGAGCTTGGAGTTTGTGAATAGTTGGAGAAGGAAATAGAGGGAAACATAAACAACCAAAAACCCGTAAATACTCATAGGTAGGAAGTCGATGATATAAGACTTCGGTTGGCGAACGATTTTGTAGGGTTTTATGGGGAATAATGTTAAGGAGGTAGGTGGCCATTTGTAAGGCATAGTGCCAGAATTGGGGTGGCATAGAAGAGTGGACAAGAATGGTACGCATGACATTATTAATGGCACGGATTTTACGTTCGGCTTTTCCATTTTGGGAAGAAGTGTATGGGCAGGAAAAGCGAAAATCAATACCATGTTGTTGACAAAATAATTTAAAAGCAGTATTTGCAAATTCTTTTTCATTATCACATTGAAAAGATTTGATCGACATGTGGAATTGAGTTTGGATATAGGTGCTAAACGCCAAAAAAATTTGAGGAGTTTGCAACTTCTTACCAATTGGAAAAGTCCACAAAAAATCACTAAAATTATCGATGAAAAACACATAGTATCTATGCCCAGCGGAACTTAACACAAGAGAGGTCCACAAATCACTATGTATAATATCAAAAGGTAATATCGTGCAAGAAGACGAAGAATGAAAAGGTAATTTAACTTGTTTGCCAAAAACACAAGATGAACAAGTATCAAAGTTTGAAATAGGCTTATAATTAATAACCTTATTTTTCTTGAGAGAGCCTAAAACAGAATTGCCCGGATGTCCTAATCGAGAGTGACAAAGGCCCGGAGACAAAACAGCAAAGGTAGAAGAAGGAGAAACTTGACGGAGAGTGTTGGTGGTAATGGGATAGAGGTCTCCATTGCTATTACACCGCATTTTCAACATCCCAGTCTGAATATCCTTTACAGAAAAACCAAAAGGATCAAATTCAATGGTGACATTATTATCTTTAGTGAAACGTCGGACTGAAATGAGATTTTTGATCAATTTTGGGGCATGCAACACATTGGTAAGGTAGAAGGGGGGCATGGGTGAGGGTAGGAGTGTTTGTCCATAACCGTGAATAGGAATTTCCTGTCCACTACCGACAATAATATTATTATGTTTGCTCAAATTAAAATAAGACGTAAGATTACCTCCCTCGTTCGTCATATGCGAAGTGGCACCCATGTCCATGTATCAGTTGTTGTCCGGAGGATTAAGAGTCATTGTTTGGAAGGCTTGTGCCAACGCCGTCGGTTGATATTGGACAGCATGCACCTGCGGAGGACGACTTCCCAAGACACCCTGCTGACCAGACTGAGGTGGAGGTCGAACCCATGAACCAGTGGGATATGGACAAGGAGGATATTGCCACGCTTGACCCAACGGAGCCGCCTAAAGGGGAGGTGCGAACTGCTGCCAAGGTGGGGGCTGACTGTTGCCACCACCAAGACGTCCACCCCCTCGACCACAACTTTTTCCCTTGCCACGATTTGAAGACGAATTGCGGCTGTTAGGAGGTTTGGACTACTGATTTCGAGTCTGAGTAGGAGTAGAGTCCGTTCCTGAGTTAGGTCGAGACTGTTCACCGAACTGTTGCACAACCAGGGACTTAGCGGTTGCCTTGGCCGCGTCACTGGTTTGACAGGCCTTCTGTGATTCCTCCAATAGTAATCGAGAACGGGCAGAGAAGAAGTTCGGTAATGGATCCATTTGTGAGATGTGAGAGGCAACTGTATCATAATTATCATTCAAACCATTCACAAGACGAAGAACTAACTGATTATTCGCCACTGGAGCATCCACATTGGCTAGTTGATCGGCGAGATCCTTGAGTTCCTGGCAATATGATAAAACGTCACGGAAGTCATCGAGAAACACATTAGTGAATCTATTTTCCAAGATGGAGGCACGAGCATTTTTGTTATCAAGAAATATGCTTGCGAGACGATCCCACTGAGCCTGCGCTGTGGAGTTAGGATGCAAGATGGTGGTGAGAAGTTGAGGAGAAATTGTGCCGTAAATCCAAGTGAGGACAATAGCATCGAGCCGATTCCAGGTATCCCTATTGAAATCAGTTTGATGTTCCCTCTCAGTGAAAGGCATGGAGGGAATGATGTACTCGTACAAGTCGTAGGCACGTCAGTAAATTTTAAATAATTCTGCCAATTAGGCATAAGCCCCTTTTCTTGTTCAAGACGAATTGAGATGGAGTTTTTGATGTTTGATATGGCAAGTGCTGGATGGAATTTGGTGGAGGAGGAATCCGTTATGGCTGCCGGAGTATCAAACAAAAAAATTCAATGAGAGGGGCGACGGAAGCGTATAAAGAAAGAAGATATGGTCTTGATACCATGTAGGAAATTGATCCGTGAATATTTTATTAAACATATGCCAAAATATATACAATACATTGTCAATACATTCCTAACAAACTATCTAAAAATCAGGAAATAGAAAGGAAAGGAAAGAATATATTTACAAAATATCTATAATTATATCACTAGCTATAATTGGGGAGTAATAATAAGAGTACATATCTCTACTTTCAACAATAACCAATGAAAGTAATTAATTTGAAATAAAAATAGAAATATTATAAATAGCAAAAATAGTAAGTAATAAGGTCTCATGTGTTTGATCAGTGAGTATTCTATCCATCCAATATTATATTTCCCTTTTCTTGTGTATACTTTTAAAATTTAAATAAAAACAAAATATATAACTCATTTTCACTATAATTTTGAATAAATTTTACTGTAAAAGTAGCCAAGCTAAAAGGTGATCATCAAACTAGGTCCCCAACCGATACATTATCGAGTTTTCAGATATACATGTGAATAGTGATATGGCTGAAATTTGACCTTATTAATAAAAGGAAAAAAGAAAGACAAAATATATTATCTGAATTCTGACAAGAACCAAATTTGCAGATGTATATAAAATCATAAACCAGGGTTAAGCTAACCGGAGTTAGGATATATATTTCCAATTCAGCGACTATAAATACCAGACTCCAATGCCCATTGATTATACCATTTAATCACATTTCCCTCCACAGCAAAGCTTTGAGATACCACTTTTTGCATGATTTCAACTCTTCAATTTTCTTCTCTTTCCATTAATATCCTCCATTAATTCTCGGTTAGAATTTCATCCTTATTCATCTCTCTGTATGTTGTATATATATATTTGGTCAAAAATCGAAATTAATTAAACCAGTATTTTCAAATCAACAGGCAAAAATGGCGGCTGAAAACGGCGAATTCACCTTCAGAAGCAGCAGCATGAAAGGGCGAAACAATTTGCCGAAGATCCAAACGCAGAAGAAAGCTGAAGACGGTGATAACGACAACGAAATCTGCCACGACGACAGCGCTCGTCCGGTGAAGGCGCAGACGCTCGACGAACTGCACTCTCTTCAGAAGAAGAAATCGGCGCCGACTACTCCTATTCAGGCGGCGCAGGGCTTTTTTGCCGAGGAGCAGCGCCAGAAACAGCAGCTCCAGTCCATCAGGTCCGTTAATTGCTGCGATTTTGTTTTAATTTTTTGAAATTTCACGTCGATCGATGTTTGGGAGAATTTGGGGTTTTTGGATGTGCGATTTCGGAATTTGCGGATGAATTAATACTCAATGTAATTACAGTGCATCGTTGGCGTCGTTGACGCGGGAGACGGGGCCGAAGGTGGTGAAGGGGGACCCGGCGAGGGCGGAGACGCCGCGGGTGACGGCGGCGAGCCACCAGCAGCACGTCTTCGCTCCTACTCTTAATACCAGCGACAGTTCGCTAAAGTTCACTCACATCCTTTATAATCTCTCCCCTGCGGGTAAATTCAAACATTTTTATTTTTAGTTTTGTATGAGTTAAATTTTCTAACGTGTAATCATGTACTTGTTAATTTAATTGGTGGTGATTTCAATCTTAATATAATTGTAGAAATTTGAGAATTTGACCCAAAAGAATCAAATGCACGACTCATACGTTAATGTTTTGTATGAATTTAGGACCTGAAATAGTAAATTATTAATTTGGAGTTTGAAAAAATAAAAATAATTAAGTCATGACTTAAAAGACAAATCCGTCAATTAAAGATATAGAATTAAAAATTTGTATGATTCATGAACTTCACCTATATGAAGAAAAAAATTATATATAATAATAGCGGTAAATTTTTGGGTCGTCAAGTATGATCTTACTTTTGTGGATTTTAAAATTGATAATTTCATCTTCCAAATTTCTCGAGTCGATATCTTTTAACTTCTATTCTTTAGATTGATGATTAATTTATCTTTTGAGCATAATACATCTACATTTAATTAGTGATATTAGTTATACACATATCATATAATGATTATTTTGAAATATTAGATGAAACACATACTGAAATAGATTATCTTAGTTTGAAATTTACGACCTTATCTATTTCTTAGTTTGAAATTTACGACCTTTTATAAGTATATGGTTAAATTGTAAATTTTAATTCGGATAAGAAATGGCACCACCCTATTAAGTGATACACTTAATTTTGCAAATCACCCTTTCTACTCTTAAATAAAAAACACTAAAGTTGTAAAAATTCAATGTTGTAAAACCACAGAATTGTACGAACAAGCAATACACTACGAGAAGGGTTCTTTCATTACATCAAGTGGTGCATTGGCGACATTATCAGGAGCAAAAACAGGACGTTCCCCCAGAGACAAACGTGTTGTCAAAGACGAAACTACTGAGGATCTTTGGTGGGGAAAGTGAGTCTCCTTTTTTTAATTTAATATCTTAGAAATACAAAATCCTTCAACTTTATCCGTTGCATAAAATTAATCTCTAAATAAAGTAATATTATTATTATATTTAATGGTCTCACGTATTTGGGATGATGTGACAGAGGTTCACCCAATATTGAGATGGATGAACACACGTTCTTGGTCAACAGAGAAAGAGCGGTGGATTACTTGTGCTCTTTGGAAAAGGTATTTTTCACTTTCTATTTACATCCTAGGATTTTTCCTTTACTTTTTTTTAAATAATACTATAAACATGTGAGTTTTTATATGCATTGAACATCTCATTTTTGTCAATGTTAATGAATAGAATTGATGGTCGGATCGGTTTAGAGATCCATCTCAATTAATCAGTCCAGTTTAATCGGTGGCTTTATCGATTAATAAAAAAATCTTGTATACTTTATTTTGTAGCTCACCTTTACAAATTGTGTGGTGATTAAGATTTGAATTTGGATCACATAAGTTTTCTAATTTTTATTATTACCCCTTTTACTTTCTAAACTCATTTAAAAAAAAAAATTGATGATATAATTTAGAAAAGAGATCTTTGCTTTCAAACTTTCGGTTTTATGATGAAATATATGTTTCTTGTGCTTCATTATTATATAATTTAAGGTATCAAAATCTTTTGGGCATTTTTGTTCTTTTAGGTAGCTCATCGTAGAAAAAAAAAATGTTTAACCGCAACTTAAATAATGTTGTATTACTTCACCATTTACATGAAGTCTTACCTACTTTAACTCATATACCACAAAATCAAGAAGGGTCTAATTGACACGAAAAGGAAAGGCAAAAAAAAAAAAAAAAAAAAAATTCAACATTTGTGTAAAAAACAAAAATTTCCACAAGTCGTAAGATGCAGAAGTTTTCACAAATCTTCTGTGTTTCCAATTTATAATCCAAGGCCTAAAGTTGAGCTGTTAAATCTCTTCTTTCACCAAATATTTTAAAAAATAAATTGTATTAATATTGAGTAAGATTATACACGCACCCAAAATATTAAACACACCTCATTTTTTTAAAACTGTAAAAATTCTTTTTTTTTTTTTTTTTTTGTTTAGTATTTTTAGAGTGTGGTGGATAACCCCACCATCAATATTTTTTTTCACTAGAGTTAGCACATTATGCAAAGTCAACTGTTGCATATTTTATTTAAATAAGAAAGTTATGTCCACTTTTATTGTGGCGATGTGTCACAAAAGGTTAGATGAGGTTATAGCCATAAAAGTCTTTGAATCTGAAACCAACATTTAATGCGAAAAGAAAATATATATTTTAATCATACAATGAAAGGTGGAGCTTCCAACTTCCCGTTGTAATGTTTGCTGATGGCAAATATCATATTTAAAATCCAACTATTCATGAACAGTATATGTATATAAGTCAGAAATAATGGAAATATTAGCTAGCAAATTTATGATGAATTTCACTTTCAATCGGTCACTATACATAACTTGGTCAGATATGTGATTGTGATGGGGATAAATTTTCTCTTTGATTGCCAAATAAGTAATTAGCTACAAGATTTTTTTTTTCATTGCGGACTTGTGTGGGAAATTACAAATTTAGGACATCGTCTTTCGATCATTCTCTAATAAAAGACATTAATTTTCGGGTCTTAATATTGGAACACTTACATTTCAATTTGAACGATTTTAAGACCAAAATCCCAAAAGTACGAATTTCAATTCCAATCACATGAGATTTGAGTTTTTTGCCGATGTGATTTGGTTGAAAATTTTAATTTCAGGTTTTATATACTAAAATCGTCCAAGTCGGGAAAATTTCCAAATGTTGGACCCGAATGAATAAACTAAAGATAGAGTCCTAAATTGTAATTTTTCCGACTTGTAATTTTGGTAGACAATATTTCACCGCCACATTATGTAGAAGGGAATTTTCCTATCCAGCAAGGATGTTTATTTTGCTCTTTGATTTCATCAACATTTGAAATTTAAGTTGCAAAATTCACAATTGGTACCAATGTTTGCTCTATAGAAAAAGAACATTGCTTAATAAATTCCACGTATGATCAGGTTTTTGTGAACGATCAGTTTCTTAACTGGGATCCAGAGCATCGCATCAAAGTTAGGATCGTCTCAGCAAGAGCTTATCACTCTCTCTTTATGCACAACATGTAAGTATATTATGTAAGACTTAACTTGCAAAACATGTCTTCTCCATTGTTTGTTTACATTTAAACGGATGTACGTAATAACTACATATAGATCGAGGTTAGAATGTGCAATAATCGGGTGTGTGGCAGGTGTATCCGACCCACTCCTGAAGAGCTCGAGAACTTTGGTACCCCGGACTTCACAATATACAACGCGGGGCAGTTTCCATGTAATCGTTATACGCACTATATGACTTCGTCTACTAGCATAGACCTGAATCTTGCTAGGAGGGAAATGGTGATCCTTGGGACCCAATATGCTGGTGAGATGAAGAAAGGTCTTTTTGGTGTTATGCATTATCTCATGCCTAAGCGCCAAATACTCTCCTTACACTCGGGTTGCAATATGGGAAAAGATGGAGATGTGGCCCTCTTCTTCGGCTTATCAGGTATATATATATGTCTCTTCTTTCTACCCATTATACATAAGAGAAAATGAAAAAATATACACTTGATGAAAAGACATTTTTTCTATTCAAATTAGAGGTCAAATGCATAAATGCCCTTAAAGGTCAAAATTAAATTAAAAATCGATCAAGATAGAATAGAGATATAATCAACATGTGAAAGGAGATAGATAGGGTAGTAATCGAGATGCGGGACGGCGAAGATGTGAGGTAAAATCATTTTATGCAATTTTCAAATAGAAACGATAGAAATGGTGGGTGAGATAACTAAAATGGGAAAAAATGTGGCTAAAAAACTTGTTTTGCTATAAAATGAGTAAAAAAAATATTTTATTATGGTATTGGGTAGAACACACATTTCCACAGCTAATGAACCGGTGGTTGTATTTTTTTCGCAAACTTTTAATGTTTTTGATGGTCTTATGGGTTTATCATTTCAGGAACTGGAAAAACAACGCTGTCTACGGACCATAACCGGTACTTGATTGGAGACGATGAGCATTGCTGGAGTGATAACGGTGTGTCCAACATCGAAGGTGGTTGCTATGCAAAATGCATCGACCTGTCACGTGAGAAGGAGCCTGATATTTGGAATGCAATCAAGTTTGGAGCTGGTATATATATATATATACTCAAATTACGGCTATCTTTGTAGTTCCATGCATGCTTATGGTTTAGCATATTGAATAACAACACAACTTCTCCTTGTCATTGCAGTTGTTGAAAATGTGGTGTTTGATGAACACACAAGAGAGGTGGATTACTCGGACAAATCTGTGACAGGTAAAAACACTCATAAATCAATCATGTGTTATACTTGGTTAGTGAGGAAGCTGCATGGAAGAGATGTTAATATATATTGTATTTTTGTTTCAGAAAACACAAGGGCTGCATATCCCATAGAATTCATCCCAAATGCAAAGATACCATGTGTGGGTCCTCATCCTAAGAATGTGATTCTTTTGGCATGTGATGCATTTGGTGTGCTTCCACCTGTCAGCAAACTTAGCTTGGCTCAAACCATGTACCACTTCATCAGTGGCTATACTGCTCTGGTATGTATCAAACACTTGATGGGTAGATAGGGCTATAAAAACTAGTCGTTTTTAGTCTCTTTCATTTTAATTATCACCTTTTTTTTTGTTATAAAATCCTTAATTTAATTAGAATTCTACATATTACGGTTATTTGGTGTGAATTTCATCCCAAAATGATATGAATATATCGTCACAAAAGCGACAATTCACGATGATATATTGGGATGGTTGGCGTTTATGCCCATTATACATATTAGAAAATAAAAAATACTTCAATAGTAAAAACCACATGTTTTCCACTCAAATGTGAGATCAAATTAAATAACTACACTTAAGTTAGTCTTTTTGGTTCATACCTTCGCATAGATTATGAAGCTCAGATAGATACGATGGTTAGATTAGAAGCTCAAACACATCATGAAATAGATAATCTATGTTTGATCATGAAGCTAAAAGGGCATATAAGACATTTGAAAAAGTTGTGGATACAAATCTTGCTTTTTATAAAGTAGGTAAAATACTTGTTTTGTTATGGCTATTGGTCAGAAAGACACATTTCCACATAATATACTTATATCAATTTGTAAGTTATTTATCTTATGAGGGACGTTGTCAAGTTCATATCATTTTTGGTCGACCACACCATCTAAAATACCTGTAGTTTGTAAAATTCTGACTAATCTTGGAACAAAAAATGCGACATCTAAAATAAAAGAAACTAGTTTTGCCACACTTTCCTATAATTATAAGACCAATTTTGCATTTTCCGCAAGTTCGGAGCATAAACCATGTCTTTTTTTTTTTTTTTGGAAAAACAGGTAGCTGGAACAGAGGACGGTATAAAAGAACCAACAGCGACTTTTTCTGCATGCTTTGGTGCAGCATTTATCATGTTTCACCCCACCAGATATGCAGCTATGCTGGCCGAAAAAATGCAAAAACACGGGGCAACCGGATGGCTCGTTAACACTGGCTGGTCCGGTGGAAGGTATGGACCAATGCAGCTAAGTCACTATACAATGCTAAATATAACAGAGAACTAAACATTGTTCTATATATCTGTAGCTATGGTTCAGGAAGTCGAATCAAGTTAGCATACACTAGGAAAATAATCGATGCCATACACTCAGGGGCTCTGCTTGAAGCAAACTACACAAAGACTGAAGTCTTTGGGCTGGAAATTCCCACTGAAGTTGAGAGTGTTCCTTCAGAGATACTTGATCCTGTTAATAGTGTAAGTTGGTTATTTCATCTTTGTCTTTTTGAATGTTTTGTAATTGTCTGATAATAATGTAACATGTTTGTTGGGATATAGTGGTCTGATAAGAAGGCACACAAGGACACTCTTCTCAAGTTGGGAGGCCTTTTCAAGAAGAATTTTGAAGGATTTCTTAACTATAAGATTGGAGTTGACAACACTTTGACTGAGGAAATCCTAGCAGCTGGACCTAATTTCTAAATTACAAAGTATATACTGTGGAGAGAGAGAGAGTTATAAGGCTTTTGGTTGAGTTTGATCCTTAGTTTTTTATGTAAGCGAATAAGAAGAATATGTGAGTTATTATTACTTACCAGAATGTTGTTTTCTTCTATCGGTTGTTTATATAATATTCATTCAGTTTCTATCTTTTGGTTTACTTGTAGTTGAATGCCTATGCCGATTTATTACCATGAAGAAGTTACCAGTGTTGTTTCTTTGGACAAATTGGCCTAGTTTTTTTCATTTCATTTCATTTATGAGTAAATATATTTTTATAATGTTATAGGATATATTTTAGTAGTTAGCACGTTTTATTTAACTTAGTTAAGTTACTTAAGTTGTGGTGGAATTGCATTATTCATGGTAGATTGGGTTAGATATTTGATATGTTTGATTTAAATGTTTAATGTTAGGTTTGACTTAATTTTGTGTTTGAATGTTGTGGTATTTCTTAATATTAAAATTTTGTTTGGTGTAAGTGTGTTGTGGGTTTAAAAATTAGGATAAAAAATGCTAAAAAGGAGATTTAGAAAAAAAAAAATTAAAAAAAAAATTAAAGAGATAAACAAAAATTCAAATCAAACAAAAGTAAAGCTAATTGGGTAAAATTCCGTAATGGGTGTAATGAGGCATCCAATGGGTTTAATCGTGGTTTATTTAATCCATCATCCTAAACCCAAATTTCACCTTTTTTACCCAAGGACAAAATAAATATGAGCTTAAAATCACACAAAGCAAACATAGGTCAACTTTAGTTTAAATCTCCTTAGCCTACCAAACACATGAAGCAAAGGTGCCCTAAGAATTAGTTAAAGAATGACTATTTCAATTTTCTTTTCCCTTTTCAAATAAAATCGTAGACAAGAGTGCTGATAATATACTACTGATTACAGGACAAACTTCAACTTGAGAATTAACCACAAATCACTAGGAAATTCCCACTGAAATATCTTGCATTCCCTGTCCCATTTTTTGTAATATCCAGCCAATTAAATACAAGACGAAGTTTCTATGTGTGGTCCCTTGTATTAATTCAGAGGCTACATAAAATTGACTTTTATAGTTATTAGTCATTTGCTCATACACCACATTCCTTTATTGATCATTCATTCAACAATCTCTGAAGCAAGACGTGTGATGGCTGAAATAGTTATCTCACCCCTTTTACAAGTAATATTTGAGAAATTAGCTTCACCAATTCTGGCAAAATTCGAACATGGCAGAGAGTGCAGGAAAGGCTTGGAAAAGCTAAGGAAGACTCTGCCCATGATTCAAGCTGTCATTGAAGATGCAGAAGAGAAACAATGGAAGGATAAAAAGGTCAAGTTATGGTTGGAAGAGCTCAAGTGTTTGGCCTACTATGTTGATGATGTGTTGGATGAGCTCACCACTAGACTTGTCCGAAGAAAGACGAAAACCAAGGTGAGAAATGCTTGTCTTTCTCTTAGGCCATTGTCCAAGTACTACTACTTGCCCCATAATAAACTTAAAAGCATTCAAGAAAGACTGAATGAATTGGTGGACAAGATGTGTAGCTTTCAGTTCAAAGAAATAGTCTTGCTTGATAGGTCTCAAACTTTAGAGAGACGACAAACAGGTCCGTTTTTAGACGAATCACAAGTCTATGGTAGAACACACGACTTAGAGGCACTGGTTAGTTTTGTGATATCTTCTTCAAGTGTGTGTGGTATGCAGGTATCTACATTGCCTGTTGTTGGGATTGGAGGGATTGGTAAAACTACACTTGCTCAAATGGTGTATAATGATGAGAGGGTGGAAAGAAGCTTTGATCTACGAATATGGATATCAGTTTGTCAAGAATTCAATGTGAAGAAGGTCATGAATGAAATCTTGGACTACACAGCTAAACAGAGAAGTGAGTCCAAACAACTAGGAGTAGTTCAGACTCAATTGCACGAATCCTTAAACGGGAAAAGATACATTCTGGTGTTGGACGATATGTGGAATGAAGATCAAGACGAATGGGAGAAGTTACAGTTTCCTCTTCAAAGCGGAGCACAAGGGAGCAAGATTATCATAACCACGCGTAGTGTCAAAGTGGCGACTATAGTTAGCTCAATCTCTCCATACACTCTAGAAGCTTTGGGAGAGGATGATTGCTTGACTTTGTTCAACAAAAGAGCATTTTTGGTTGGAGAGCAAGACAAGTATCCAAAGTTGGTTGAAATCGGAAAACAGATTGTAAGAAAATGCAAAGGTGTGCCATTAGCAGCAAAGATACTAGGGAGTTGTGTGAGATTCCAAAGAGAGGAAAGTGAGTGGTCTTATGTGTTGGAGAATGAGCTATGGAATTTAGAGAAAGATGGTGAGAATGGATTAATGTCTGCTTTGAGATTGAGTTATAGTCGTCTACCAACTCAACTAAAGCGATGTTTTGCATATTGTGCTGTGTTTCCAAAGAACTTCGAGATGACAAGGGAAAAGCTTGTACAGTTGTGGATTGCAGAAGGCTTGATTGAAGCTTCGAGTGACACGTATTCAACCAAGAAAATGGAGGACACTGGGAATGAATACTTCAACAAGTTCTTGTTGATGTCTTTGTTTCAACTTGTTGGTATGAATCAGTTCCAGATGCATGAACTCCTTCACGGCCTTGCTAAGTATGTAGCTGGAAGTGAGTTCGTCACTCAATTTGAGCTTTCGGATGATCAAGATTTCTCTCAAGTGAGGCATGCTGCAGTTCTGTGCAGTTCCAAGTCTTCAGTTCTTGAGGCATTATGTGGAGCAAGACAGTTGAGAAGCCTCAGATTATTTAGTCCTGGTGATGACTCTAACACAGCTCTAATGACAATAGTCAGAGTGTTCAAACGTCTGAGAGTCCTCGATTTAAGTGATAGTGGCATCAAGAAGTTGAACAAATCCATTGGAAGATTGATACACTTGAGGTACTTTGATCTCTCTCGTACGTTCGTGGAGAAGTTGCCAAAAGCTATCTGCAGACTCAGTAACTTGCAAACTCTGAACCTCACAGATTGCTACAATCTAAAGAATCTACCAAAACGTATGAAGCATTTGATTAATTTAAGGCATCTAATTATTCAAAACTGTACAAGACTTACTCAAATGCCACCTTCCATTAAAAACTTGCTGAATCTTCAGACACTGTCCTTCTACATTGTGGGTCCCTCTTTCGAGGAGAGCCTTTTTCAACTACTGCATCTGGACATTCGTGGTGAGATCAAAATCCGACATTTGGAGAATGCTATCAACATTGTTCCTGATCTGTGCTTAGAGCAAAAGCAGCTTGTTTCATTGGGCTTATCCTGGGGAGACGACGAGGAGGCAAAGTCTAATGACTCTTTGGAGCACCATATGGATGATGAGCACCATGGTTGTGATGACGAGGTTCTGCTCACTGGATTGCAACCAAACTCAGGACTCAGAAAACTGCATCTAAGTGGATATTCTGGTGCCAACTTTCCACAATGGCTAAGCTTCACCACAACTCCGAATCTCAAAGAAATAGTGCTGAAAAATTGCAGAAGATGTGAATATCTTCCACCCCTTGGACAGCTACAATTTCTTGAGATTCTGCACATTCAAGGCCTCGATGCAGTAAAGAGCATAGGCAACGAATTCTATGGTGAAGAATGCAACAAGACATGGTTCCCTTCTTTGAAACAACTTACATTCCAAAACTGTCCAAGTTTAGAAGCATGGGAGTGCCCAAACCCATCAACAAACACTTTCACTTGTCTTAACAGACTAAGCATCATTCAGTGTCCTCGTTTGGACACCATGCCAAGGCTTCCACGAGTTCACCATTTACAACTTCGTAACTGCAATGCCAGAATAATAAGGAGAGTAGCTGTGCTAACTACTCTCGTAACCCTGATCATTGATGTCTTTCCAGATCTTTCATATCTCCCAGAGGGGTTGTTGCAGAACAATTCTTCTCTAGAAAGCTTGACCATAAACTCTTGCCCTCAGCTCACTTCGCTGCCCTGGGACCTGAGAAGTCTTAAGGCCTTAAAATCTTTGACCATACGTTGGTGCGAGGAGTTATCAGCTTTGCCACGAGAAATCAGAAACTTTACTAGCCTAGAGACATTGGAAATCACAGAGTGTCCAAGTTTGAGCTCACTAACAGAAGAGGGCATCAAGGGGCTGCATTCACTTCGATCATTGTCTATAGAGAACTGTTGTAGCTTGACTTCTTTACCAAGGAGCATTATGCATCTAACCGCCCTGGAGCACTTGACAATCATGTACTGCCCGAGCTTAAGCAATCTGCCTGATGGAATGCGACACTTATCATCTCTACGGAGTTTGAGCATAATAAGCTGTGAGGAGTTGGGATGTTTACCTGATTCGCTTCAACATGTAAAGACTCTTCATAATCTGGAAATTTGCAGGTGTCCAAAGCTGATGCAATTGCCAGAGTGGGTGGAAAATCTGGTCTTTCTTCGTTCCCTGAAAATATATGAATGCCATGGAATAAAATCTTTGCCAGTGGGCATAAAGAACTTGAATGCTCTCCAGCATCTCTCTATAAGAGATTGCCCCCATTTGGAAGAAAAATGTGTTGAGGGAAAAGGCGAGAATTGGTCATTGATATCACAAGTACCTTATCTGTATATTGGATCTTCAGCACCAAAGCTGCAACTCAAGCTTGTTTCCAAATAAACCAAATGCATAATGTTTGTCTTAGTTGCCCGGAGCGGATCTGTACAAGATATCAACATTTATTCTTAAATCTGCAATACATAATATATTGTCAGCTACTATAAATGACTTATTACATTTCATTTTACTAGCTATATAACAAATTCAAGATTATTGATGTCGTCATGCTTGCACATTAGTACAGTGTTTAAATCAATGAAGCCAAAAACAAGTAGATTGAGATACTTATTTCCACAATAAGAACAAGAAGTTCTGCTCCAAGCTAAGTACATTGTATGTCTACGCTTAAACTACATTCGAAGATAACAAATTACTCAACAGAGCATGAGTAACATGCAAGAATGCTTCCACACATATTCATTCATTAAGGAGCTAATATATAAGGATATCAATCGCAATCCTAGCTATACTATACAAGGCCATAACCAACAAACTCCTAATTGCAATTCTTTAACAATCAGAAAGAGAAATTGTAAAATATGTAATATTCTAAATCAATACATACGATGACATATCTTACATATTCAAAACATACTGAAATGTCAAGTAAATAATCATCAACCAATCAATATGAGGGAGAACTATGAAGTTGAGCCTCTGTTTACCTCGAGTTCAATTAAAGTGGAATTATAACATAAATCTCTTGAACAGTGAATATGGATCTAAATCAAAACCAAGAATCCAACCAAAAAAAGGGGGGAACATTTGGAAAATAAGAATTAAACAAAAGATTCGTACCTCTTCTCTCTTCAATACATAGTCTCTCTTCTTTTCTCTTCTCCAAGCTCGATTCAAGACCTCTGTTAAAAACCAGTCTAAAAATCCTTCATCATTGCTTCTGACAGTGATGAATCTTAGTTTTCATGTTTTCGTAATTCATCAAGCTTTAAGTTCAAGCAATTAAAGACACCCACCTAACTCTAAATCTACTCTATTATAAAAAAATACAAAATTAAATAGATACTAAAAGATTAAAATGCATTTTCTAAAAATAACTTATATTTCGTTCAATTAAGACTATCGAACACATTCTCACTCATTCGGTTGAGACGGCTGAACACCTATCTACCTATTCGACCGAGGCAGTCGAACAATCTCAAACGTTGTCGGCCAACTAGGGCCGCCCGTAATATTTGTTTTTCTCGAATTTTCTCCTAACAACTTATAATTTTTCATAAAATTTCATCAAAATCAACTTCTATTTCACTAACTCATTAACTTACTCGTAAAATAAGTTTTGTATGCATCTTCTTTCATTTTACTTCTTCCTTCACTTGAATCCTAACTTCATAAATTCGTATATTCGGCCAAGCCGACTGAACGTCATCCTATCCGTTCGGCCGAGACAGCCAAACAGCCTCAAACGATATCGACCAACCAAGACCGCCTATTCTGTTTATTTTTCTCGAATTTTCTCCCAATAACATACAATTGTTCTTAAAATTTCATCGAAATCAACTACTATTTCACTAACTCATTACTAATCCTAAATGTAACTAAAGAAGTTTGCACAAAAATAGAGTAATACATTACAGATCGAATCAAAAACTTTGAAATGTTATGGAAGGATAAAGGAAGGAGAATAGAGATTTTTTTTTTTTTGACAAAAGGATATTGTTGGAATATTATGAGGTGTGCTTAAAAAATATTCAAAATATGTTTTTTATTTTTCAAGTGTACTAAGTAAATGAGATGAGTTTAGAATTAGATGGATTGCCTTTAACTCTTCCCTTAAAATTTTAGAATAAAATGTAGTTTTCATGTTTTCGTAATTCATAGAGCTTGAAGTTTTAAGGATTTAAAAATTAAGAATAAAATGTAGGTAAAATCTATTAGAGTAATAATTACCAAACAATTCATTAATAATAGAATTTTATTAAGGAGAAATCAAAAGAATTATTAAATTACTAAAATTGTTAAAATAAGTGAGACTATTATTTTGGACATAATAGATTTATTGCACGTAAATCCTTTAATAAATTTTATTAAAATTTACCTTAATTGATAGAAATTATATTATGATTTAATATAGGTCAATATACCCTCGTTGCCTAAACACTTTTATAACACGACTAGTATAGTGTACGTGTAATACATGAGATTAAAAAATTTAAATCAAATTTATGAAAATTAGAAAAATGTAATTATTACTCATATATCACAATCTAATTAATATATTATTTAGTTATTGAAATATATGTTGCATTTGTAAAAAAATATAAATATTTTTTTATTTATTATTCAATGAAAGTATATCAACTGGGCACGCGGGTCGGGTCGGGTCCGGTTTAACCCGGATCCGCGCCCTTTTTTTTTTTTTTTATAATTTATGTCATAACATTTATGTTGTAATAATATAACCTTTATGTTGTAATAGTGTAACTTTTATGTACAAATTTCATAACTTTTTCACTGAATGACTTATACTTTTTTCACTATAAAAATTCATGCAATATAACCCAAACATTTATATTGTAATAATATAACTTTTATGTTGTAATAGTATAACCTTTATGTATAGATTTCATAACCTTTTCAATAAATAACTTATAGTTTTTTCACTATAAAAATTCAATATAGCCGAAACATTTATGTTGTAATGATATAACCTTTATACTGTAATACTATAACCTTTATGTACAAATTTCATAACATTTTCAGTGAATAACTTATACTTTTTTCACTACTCAGCACTACAAAAGGTTATGTGCATATAGGGATGTAGACGAGCAGAATCGAGCCGAACAGTACTGGGCTCGAGTTCGGCTCGTTCGAGTTCGGTTCGGGCTCAAGTTCGGTTCGAGCCTTAGGAATGAAGCTCGAGCTCGGCTCGTTTGAAAAATATTGGGCTCGGTATTCTTTCGAGTTCGGCTCGGATAAGGCTCGTTAAAAGGACAAATGAGCCCAGTTCGAGTTTGGCTCGATAAAAGCTCGAAAGAGTTCGGTTACAAGCTCGAATTCGAGCTTGAAGAATCTAAACTCTAATTAATATCTCTATTTTTTATTATTTTAAAATCTTAAATTTAAAATTTTAAAAATGCTAATTGTGCAGATATTGATAATTAATACATATTTTATTTTAAAAATTGCTAATTGTGCATTATATCTTTTATATAAAGATAATATATACTCACTAAATTGTATCATTAATAATTTAATATCAAAATTTTAAAGATATTCAAATGACAATACAATTAATATATTAGAAATAAGTAGATTGTATTGAATTTTATTAGTTAGTATGTTTATAAAATGAATATGTTTAATTTAATCATGTAATATTTGTGTTAAGAATTTTTTAATTTATATACATATTTATTTAAATTTTAAACTCTAATACTATTATAAAATATATAAATAAACTAGCCCACAAACACTAAACGAATATGTTAAAGAATTCTTCACGAACCTAACGAACATGTTCACGAACCTGCTTAACGAACCTGTTTGCGAACTTATTCGCGAGCCTGCTTAACGAACCTGTTCGCGAGCTTTCCAATCAAACATGCCCAGGCTTGAGTTCGGCTCGTTAAGTATTCGAGCTCGAAATTCGGGCTCGAGTTCGGCTCGTTAAGCTTCACAAACGAACTCGAACGAATATTTATCGAGCCGAGCCGCGAATAGTTCACGAACGGCTTGGTTCATTTACATCCCTATGTGCATATAACTAAAAGGTTGAGTTCGCTAAACTAAAATGTTAAGTTTGCTAAACTAAAAGGTTATGCCAATATACAGTAGAACTAGAATTTGAGTTAGGGTTTGGGCTAGGGTTTGGGAGCGTGGGGGTGCGTGAGGTGCGCGTGGGGGCGCGTGAAAGGCATTTTTGGACGGGTTGACCCGATTGCACGGATCTAGGATCCGTGCACCTGGTGTATAGAAACAATTTTGATATATATATTGTCGTGTTTATTATATTATTTCACACACCCATCATTTTTTTACTTTTATGTATTTTATTAAAGTTTAGAATAAACCTCAAAATTTCTTTTCAATTAAAGGATAAAAAATCAAAATCAAATTACTCAAATAAATTTCATAAACTATTTTAAAACAAATATTCGCAAAAAAAAATTCAATTTGATTAATTAATGAGTTTGAAAGTTTAAATAATCCTTTTTTATTCGTTCACCTTTAACTTTTTTTTTCTTTTTTTTTAATTTATATTTTCTCTAAATTTTCAAATTAAACAAATTTCAAATGTATAAAATACTTTTACCATTGAAATCTGGCATGTATAATTTCATCAAATTTAGTTAAAATTCATAAATATTATTTACTAATATTTATTATAATAAAAAATGAAATTTGATATCATTAAATAATCATATTAATTATCTTTAAATTTCAATTTATTATAGATTTAACTTGTAAAAAAAATGAAATTAATATGAAAATTTATAAGTTTGTCACGTGGCATTTATGGTCATACTTTTATATATATAAAGATAAAGATTATTTCTGTACACCAGGTGTATTCGGAGGATGACTTTTATGTGCCCCACACACTCCCATGCGGTTCCTACATTCTATTCCGCGTATTATACATTTTAGTTATGTTAGCGTAACATTTATGTTATGTTAGCATAATTTTTATGTTACGTTAACATAACTTTTATGTTATAATAATATTTTACACCAACAAGTATGTAATACCTTTTAAACTGTTATGTTATAATAATACTCCCTCATATTTAAAATAAGTGTCGTTTTAGAACTTTGTGATTTATTCTTTTTAAATGTCGTTTTGAGGGTTATTTCTAAAATTGCCCCTATACTTAATTAATTATTTATTTACTTATTAAATACACATTCCCATGTTTTGAAAAAAATGCATGCACTTTGAGTAATTGAACAATAATTGAACAGTCAAGAACTAATTAAATTCTCATGCATGAACTCTTTGCCATAGTATTTAATTGTAGTTGAATGAGAAATATATTTTACATTGGTTATTTAATTATAGTTGAATGAGAAATAAATTATACATTGGTTAATATTTAATTATAGTTGAATGAAAATGAAATGGTTAAAATACAAAAATAATAAATGAAGGGTATAACAGGAAAATAAAGTCATTCTTAGGGGTGTATTGGTTGTGGAGTCTGTAGGATTTTTTTAGACTTTCAAAGGGGTATTCAATTCGAATTTTCAAAAGTCTTTAAAAATCTTGAGGTATTCAATACGGATTTTAAAAAGTCTTAAAAATTCTTTAGGTATTCAACAGTCTATGGATTTTAATACTCTATAGATTTTCTTTGATTTTCTTCCAAAAATATAAATAGATTTCACTCTCCAAAATCTCTTCTAACAACCAGAGATTTCTACGTATTCTCTTAGAGAAAGAAAACTCTAAAGACCAAAGGTTAGAAGAAAAAAACCTTCGTTGTTCTTTTAACAAAGGTACTTCACTGCTCTTTGTTTTGGATTTTGTGTATGGATTGATTGAAACTATTTGCTATTACTTTGTTGGATTATGTATATGGATAGTTTGCTTTGAGGTTGTGTATGAATAGTTTGCTTTGAGGTTTTTGTGTGTCACCACCGCCATCGACGTACACACCTCTGCAACCGCATACCAGCCGCCTCACCGCCGTCGATCTCTCCACCCAACCACGATCGATTAATATAGTAATATTATCATGGGGATCCACAACAGAATACAAAAAGGAAGACATCCTATGAACATGTATTAGATATTGATTATTTAAGTCATGTATTAGATATTATACATATTTGAAATTAATGAATTCCGTATTTTTATTATTATTTGAGTCATATATTGCTTTAAGTTGTATTCATTTGAATATATGAATCCTTGAATTTAGGATTGTCTTCCCAACCAGCCGCTCGATTATGAAATTGGAATTCCAACTACATGGTCGATCCAACATGTTCAATATTGATATATAGATATTACAACGAATGTAGCCAGCCACCCGATTAATCCTTTTGTTGGAATTGGAATTCCCAACTGCATGGTCGATCTAACATGTTCAATATTGATATATAGATATTGCAACGAATTTTATAGATGTAGATACTATTGGTAAGTTTTAGAGAAGTTAAATATTGATTTATAAATGTTTCAAATAATATGGTTGATGTCGATAATATCGACAAGTTCTTTATAAATTCATACTGATATAAATATTGATAGATGTTGTATATCAACGGTGATGGAAATGAAGATGATGAGAATGAAGATGAGAATAATAATGATGAATAATAATATATTTTTGGTATTTTTTCTAAATAATTTGGATAAGTTTTTTTATATACAAGTGTGTTCCATATATATTTACATCAATAGTTCGAGCGCCAGAGTCTATGGAAATCCATGTAAATCAATAAAAAAAAATGTATTCCATACTCATGTCAAATTTATGAAAATCCATGTAAATCAATAAAAAAGTCAGTCAAACTATGCAGGGAGTCTATGGATTTTCTAAATCCACAAACTTTTTAAAGTCCAAAAAAATCCAATACAATCAGAATCCCCGGTTTGGAAACTCAAACTATCTAAATTTGAAGTTTGGGTACCCAAGCTGGTCCACACGCACTAAGAAAAGCAAAAGATGGGGGGCAGTATGCGAATGGAGGACCTGAAGATCGTGGGATCGTCTGCCCGCGAGAGCAAGGAAGTCAGCAGGGCGATTGCCCTCACGGAAGATGTGGGAGATCTGAGTCTGCATCTATGATAGGAGGTCTCGAATTTGGATGAGAGAGTGTTGAACCTGTCAAGGATCAAGGCGGCCGGAACGGAGAAGAGAAACGACAACCTCGGCATCCAACTCAACACAAAGAGGGGTCTCGAACTAAAGAGCCAGCCTAAGACCATGAAGAAGAGCTTGAATCTCGACATCGAAGCTAGAAGATGCCTGAAAGGGAGTCTGAAATGTGAGGAGGAAATCACCATGAAGATCTCGAAAGATGCCACCTCCACCTACAGTACCGGATACACGATCAAAGGAAAGTATAAGTAATTACATAGATATATGAGTAATATTATATAAAAGTATGATCAAATTGTGTCGAAATTATTTTTTTAAGTTAAAATATTACATAACGATTATGATATTTGTACATAAAGATTATACTAATATAACATAAATGTATGACAATGCTGATATAAAAGTATAACTATGTTATATGAATTTTTAAAGGTATAACTATGCTAATAGAAAAGTATAAATAATATAAGGTTAATTAGAAATAATAGTCCAAATTATACCCATTTTTGCACTTAAGTAACTAAATTTTTCCGATTGCATCTAACCATCTCACCTTTACGCAAGTTGTAATTTACCATTTGAGACCATCAAATCTTCATTTTTCGGTCAATTTTAGTCACGTGTCTTGCACACCTTTACTATTAAAGATATATTTGTCTTTTCTATTTTTTCAAGTTACAACTAATCATTTCAACTTTGCATAAGTTGTAATTTACCATCTCAATTTTGCGCGAGTTGTAATTTACCATCTGGGACCTTCAAGTGTTCATTGTCTGACTAATTTTAATCACGTCTTGCACGCGAGCCCTTTACAATTCGAGATCACTGAATTTTTATTTTTTCCGATCAATTTTAAACATGTGTCTCGCACACCCTTTATTATTGTGGTTGTGCATTATTTAATTGGAGGTGAATAAAAATTCATATGGGATTAATTAAGTGTTCCCTAATTTAACAACTGCTAAAATCATTCAAAATAATATAATAATTTTTTTTTCTTTCTAAGAAAATCTTTTTTCAATAATTGAGCATTTAAATTCATAGTTGTGAACCCAATATTCAATGTAAGCAATCACAAATCATTCCCCTAAATTAACTTAATAAAATCAAGTTTAATTGGTTCAAATAATCTAAAGAAAAAAAAATGTAACAAAAATGTTCACCTTGATTTCAAGTTCCTCTCAATGGAATTTCTGAAACTTAACTTATAAGTAAAAAATTTGTTGCTTGACATTCTCGTACACTTGAAAAATCCGTGGGCCTGCATTTGGCTTCTTGTCAAACAAGAAAATGAATCATAATCGACTTGTCCCAAATATTGAAATGCGAGTTCCAATTCAATCCACCACTCAAAATCCTTTCTTTTTAAATCACGAGATTGTCCATATTTTGGAACATACTCTTTCGATCCAATTGTACCACAACACAAATGAGAAGTTTTCTTAGATTAAAAAATCCACAACTATGATTTTTATTTTTCCCTAAAATTAAAATTTAAAAGACAGATATACCCTCAATAATAAAAGACTTGCAAGATGTGTGCATGATTAAAATTGATCGAAAAATGAACATTTTGGGTTCTTAGATAGTAAATTGAACTCATGCAGAGTTGAGATGGTTAGTTGCAATTTGAAAATTTTGAAAAGACAAAAATATCTTTAATATTAAAGACGTGTGAACCACGTGACTAAAATTGATCGAAAAATGAAGATCCAGTGGTCTCAGATGGTAAATTGCAATTCCTACAAAAATTAGATAGTTAGTTGCAATCGAAAAAAGTTTAGTTACTTGATTGAAAAAAGAGGTATAATTTGGATGATTATTTGTAATTAACCCAATAATATCACATATATAAAAGTTTTGTTATTTATATATAAAGATTATACTAATATAATATAAATATTATATTAATATTTTATTATTCACAAAGGTTATACTAATTAATATATATATATATATATATAACTGTTGGTCCCAGTGGTATAAGGTTAAGAGGGGGGGTAAATTAACCTTATCAAATTTTTCAACTTTTACTCCAAAGGTTGTTAAGTCCCTGATGGGCAGGTAGCTAGTAAGCTTACTGCTCGATAGGTTCCTGCTTAGGCAGTGACCTCAGGACTTAGTCAGAGAATGTAATGCACAACGGAAATACTTATGTTTTTCGAAACGAGCTTTTTAATGCAGTATGCTTAGATGCAGATAGATAGATATAAAAGGCACAAGCAAGCTTATAGAGGTTCAAGGGTGGAGTAATCCCTCTACGTCCTCTCTACTCCTTCACAAGGAGGAACTTTGTTAAAGCTAGTTTGATTTACAATAGACTCAGCTAACACAAACTAAACTCTAAACAAAACTGTCAGCTCTATCCACATAGGTAGCTGCACAGTGACCAACTATCGACCCACATAGGATCTCCACACAGGTTAATCGACCCACACAGGATCCTTTCTCTTCTTTAGAGAGATTACAACTTAGCAGTTTCAACACCTGACTAAGTGACTCCTATCAGACTTAATGAATAAAAGGTTTAAGGCACAATCAAATGCAGCAGGCTCCTTGAACTTCAGAAGAACATAAAGGTAGCTGGCTTGCTGCTTGCTTAGTCTGATTAACTTGAGAGTATAAGCTTGTGCGTCTATTTGCTTCTCAGTTCTCTTGATTGTGTATGATCGTTGTATGTTTCCTCTTTGAAAATCAGACTTCTATTTATAGGCATCAGGTGGTTTTCTGCCCGTTGGAAATGCAGTCCTTTGTATGATGAGGTGTCTCTTTTTGATTAGTTCTGCCGATCTTCTGACACCTGTTCTGAAATGCCTTCATTCTGTTCTGCAACTGCTTGTCCTTTGTCTGCGTAACTTCATTCTGCAGACTGTTTTGTACTGTGTCCTTGCTGCTTTATCACACATGGCAGATTCTGATTTGTTGGAACTGGAGTGACTCTACTGGCTAGTCAGGTTGCATTGACTCTGATGTATCTGGTAGTATCCTCTTTGAGTCAGTCAGCTTCCTTGATTATCTCCAGGTTCCTTGTAGCATCCTTCTAGAGTTTTGCTTGCTGGTTGCTCGATACAGTATGCAGGTAGCAGGGACTTCGGCTTCCTGGCTACTTGGCAGAATCTTCAAGTCCTTCCAGCATCCTTACCTTAGCAAATTTACATTAAAGACTTATCCAGATAGCTAAGGTTCTAATCTATTACACGTTTTGTCTCATCAAAATCTATTACATTTCATCCTATCAATTTCCCCCTTTTTGATGATGACAAAACTCCTTAACAGGATCAAAGAACCATATATTATTAACTTGGAACAAAGATGCAGATAAATCAAAATTTTCAAGAGCATGCATCAAGTTCACAAGATGTGAGCTTTAATCAGAAGGGTCAAATTCTCATTGATCAAAGTTAAGTACAGGACATATATGTGCACGAGCAGATAGCAGAATCACACAGAAATTTAAACAAACCAACAGAATAAACATAAAAGCAAGATAAAAACATCAAGTCTTTAACCAACTGGCCTTCTTCTTTCTTTCAAACTTTGTGCCTTTCCACCAGTTGGCTATCGAATCTTGATAGCTAGGCTCCATCCTTTTCACCATATCCTCGGTCTCTTCAAACCTGAGCCAGAAGTCTTCACTGTATGGTATGGGCTCATTTCCAAGTTTCTGTTTTAGCTTCACTTGAATTGGAAGTCCACCTTTCTTTGTTAGCTCCAGGAACCTCTGCAAAGCTTCCTTGTTTGTCTTGAATCCTCTGAAGAGAGCAGATTCTTTGCAGAGGGTGGTGAAGTACTTCATTAGCTCCTTCCTTTTGAAGGCTTCTATCTGGAAAAAGGACGGGTTGACCTCAGTAGGAAGAGTGACCTCCGGGACTTTTGGGGCTAGGAATCTGTCACTCCTGGGATCCGGGCTTGCTTCCAGGAATCTTCTGAGAGTGGCACTTGCTGCGACATCTGGATTCTACAAATTTTTCTCCATTTCCACCATGTCAGGCAGCTTGTGCGGAGGGAAGATCTTGTCGAGGACAACCCTAGGATCTGTTGCAAAGACAGCATCCAGGTTGCTTTTCAGCTCAGCTTCAGTCCTCCTCCTTTTCTCTTCTCTCATATCAGCCCCCTTCCTGAAGCCTGGATGAACAGACCCAGAAACAGCATCTGATTTTCTTTTTGCACTGCTGTCTGAAGAGCCCCTAGATCTAGCTCCCTTATGTCCGCCATCTCCAGAGTCATCTCTTCTCCTACTGCTCACTATCATCTGTCTGCAGGCAGCAGGGTCCTGTCCAGCCTTCTGTCTGCCTTCAATCCTTCCTTCCCCCTTTTTGTCATCATCAGCACGCCCAACCGCAAAACTGACCATGGAGTGAATGTCAGACAAGGTGCCTGAGTGATCCCGCAGGGTCTGAGATTGGTTGAACTACTCCCTATCCATCCGGTCTACTGCAGTGACTAGAGCTTTCTGACTGGCCTCTAGAGAAATCATCTTCTCCTCTTGCCTGTTTAACTTTTCCATCACGCTCTTGACGACTTCTACAGCAGCATCCTCTTTAGGGGGTCGGTAGGCGGCTATCATCTGATTGAGCTTTGACAATGTCACGTTGAGGGAGTCCATGAAAGAGTAGGTCTTCACAGAGTGGGAGCGGGTATCCTTGCGGATTTTCCTGCTCGCTTTTACCAAGGACTTCCCCATTTGTTCAATTGCTGTCAGCACCTCTTCATTTGACCTGGCAGGTTCCTGGTGTTCACCTGCTGGTGCCTGTTCATCAGAGACATATGTTAGTTCTTTGGATTTTTCGGCTCCGGTATCACCCTGTTCACTGGGTGACCCTTCATCGCTGCTGGTAGAGCTACTGGATCCTCCACCTCCTGATCCAGTATTCTTAGAGTGAGTTTCCTCCTCAGCATTCTCCTCACAATCCTCCTCTGGATCTCCCAGCTTCTTGTCTTGTTCAGCTACCTTACCCTTGCTGAACACTGTTTCAGCCTCCTTCTCCTTCTCTAACTCCTCTACTACTTCCTCCACTGCATCCTCCTGCACTTCAGGCTCATTTTCACCCGCAGGCTCCTTTTCTCCACTTTTGTCTCCTTCTTCCTCCTGCGCTTCCATCATCTTTTCACCCGCAGCTACTTCCCCCTCAGCGACCGTCTCTCCCTGGTCCACCGATTTGGCAGGTGTTGTCTCTTCCACCTCCATTGGAATAGCTGCATCAGGTTGCTCCTTCTCCATGGGGGCAGGTTCCTCCATTGCATCAGCTTGAACAGGTGCCTCCTGCTGCACATGTTCCCCATCAGCCTCTACCTCCATTGGTGTAGGAATGGTGATCTCCGTGGTGTCATCGGCGGCTGCTACTGTGGTTGGAACTATCAGCTCGAGAGATGTCACAGCAGCGAGAGTTTCCAACTCTTTAGCCTTGGGAAAGTCAGTTGGCGTCGAGCTCCTCTCCTTCATCGGCGTCTGTACAGGTACTTCAGGAAGAATGATCAGGTCAGTAAGGTATGAGAATTCCTCACCGTTTTTCTCCGTTGGTGAATGTGACCTCCTCCTGATAGGTTCCACCATTAATGCTGAGCAGGATGATCCTTCACCTATCTGGGGTTCTCTTACTGGCCTTCTCATTCTGATATCTGTTAAGCTGATGTCTGCAGCCTGCTTCAGCATCCTCTCCATTGCTTCCTGCTCCCCATACTTTGCTATCTGGGCCTCAGCAAAGCCCACATCGTCGCCTGCTCTGACTTGGTCAGCAGCAGCATCCAGTATCTCCTCTTCCCTATAGAAGTCTGGCTGGATGACAGCTTCCTTTCCCTTCAGGCTCCTGGGGCCAGGCAGCTGTGCGGCAGCTTCCTTCTGCTTCCTAGCCTCCAACTCAGCGGTTATCTCCGCGTTTTCTAGAAATTCCGGCCATTTCATTTTCTTGAGATCCTTCAAAAATTTCTTTTGAAGGACCTCCTCCAGATCATCCATGGCTACCCAGTTCAGTGCCCATTCCTCCTCAGACTTCCAATCTGCCCACTGGATGAGTTCCTCCCTGGGCAGGTGCCTGAACTGCCACCAGGTGGTGAATCTTTCCACCAATTTACCGAACTCCGCCTCCAGCTTCGGTATGCTGATGACGAACTCAGCTACCTCATCTTCATCATCATCATCATCAACGGCTGTATTCCCTTCAAGTTCCTCCCTTGGAGAATCAATCTCCACTTCCACTGCAGGCTTCTTAACAGCCCGAGTGGTGACGATCTCTGGTTCATCATCAGAGATGACCAGTCTCCTCTGCACATCTTTCTTGTGCTTGATCTTCTTTGGTACAACAGGAGCTGGTGAGGGCTCTGCAGGCTCCTCCATCCTCGAGCTGCTTTCAGACGAAGGAGAGGCAGTGTCGCGGAATGCCTTCCTTGTCCTTGGAGCCCCCTTGAGGTCCTCAGAGACCTCTCTGGTTACTGGGGATGACCGAGCAGTGGTCTTCTTGGCAAAGACCCTACCCGCACCAATGAATTTCCCTTTCTGGATGGGCTTCCCCTGGGACAGGTCCACCTTCAAGTGACCCAGGAGAGTGTTGATGATAAGCCCATAGGTAGGCTTTTCTACCTTCTTCTCCACTTCCTCCACCAGCCTGGAAAGCAGGTAGCTGGCTCAGTCCACCTTCTCCTTCTTCACAATGGCCATCATCATCCTGTATCGGAAGTTGGTACACTTATCAAAGGAACCAGAGCGGTTCTCTATGATATGGCAGCAGATATCATGCAGCAACTCGAACTCCAGAAGGAAGGCCTTCTTGCTGCAACTCCTGGACATCCCTGCCGTGTCCTCCTTCTCGGTGAACGTCATCCAGAACTCCTTCAGCTGGTCTTCTCCGTAGGTGGAGAGGTCACTGGCGTTCATCCCTGCAGAAGGCAGAGCGAACACCTCTTCCAGAAGACCGGTGTCCACCACCACAGTCACTCCACCAACCTTTGATGTGATCTCTGACCCATCAGCAGAGACCTTCGTCCTCCGGTAGAATTTCTCCACCTGCTCCTCCGCGTACGGGGCCTTGTGATAGGAGCAGAGTCTGAGAAGTCCGGTCTCATAGAGGCATTGAAGGATGCTCTTCATAACCTCCTTCGAGTTCCCTTCTTCCTCCACAATCTTCAGGAGGATCTTGCGGTCCACCAGCCTTCCATCAACAACTTGGGATGTTTTTGGTGCCATTTCAAAAAGAGAGAGAGATCTGAAAACTGGAAAGCTTGAGAGAGAGAGAGCACGAGAGGTTAGGGTTTGCAAGAGAATGGAAATGTTTAAGTGTAAGAGATGAGTGAGAAGAAAGACTTCCTTATATTTGAATTTTGGTGAGAAAAGATCTGACGGTTCTGATTGATCTAGAATTCGAAAAGACCCTTAATCCAATGGTTGAGATTTTTGGCGCGGTGTACGTGTGCATAAGGGCTTGATGTGATATTTTGTGGATATCGAGGAGTTTCCTGCAAAAATGGCTGCTAATCGCGGGGTAACTGTTCCTCTTTTCACGCGCTTCAGTTACTGGATCCTGCAGGTAGCTTAGAGCAGTAACATTGTATCCAGTAACTGTTCAGGGACCTTGAGCAGTAACCTTTAGGTTGCTCTTTCTCCTTCGTCCTGCCTATGGTTCCCCCTGTATATTATAGCCATTTCAACAGGAAAATATAGAGTTATGTTAAAGAGATATCATAAAGTGATTATTCCCAACTCGTTTCTTAGAAACGAAAATCTTGATTCGCATAGAGGCTTTGTGAATATGTCAGCTAGCTGTAGATCAGTATGCACTTTTTGCAAAGTTATATCTTTCTTTTCAACGTGATCTCTGATGAAATGGTGTCTGATATCGATGTGTTTGGTTCTAGAATGTAGAACTGGGTTGTGGGTGATGGCTATTGCGCTTGAGTTGTCACATAGGATATGTGTTTCCTTCTCTTCAATTCCGTAGTCCTTTAGTTGCTGTTAAATCCATAGAATTTGTGCACAGCAGCTTCCTACAGCAACGTACTCGGCCTCGGCTGTTGAGGTTGCTATAGAGGTTTGCTTTCTGCAGAACCATGATACCAGTTTGTTTCCAAGTAGCTGGCAGGTACCACTGGTGCTTTTCCTGTCAATTTTGCAGCCTGCAAAATCAGAGTCAGTATAACCAATAAGTTTGAGTCCTCCTTCTCTTGGGTACCATAGACCAGCTTCCTGGGTTCCTTTGAGATATCTTATAATTCGTTTGGCTGCGATCATATGTGATTCTTTTGGAGCTGCTTGATATCTTGCACACATTCCTACTGAGAACATGATATCTGGTCTGTTTGTTGTTAGGTAGAGCAGTGACCCAATTAGTCTTCTGTACTTTGTAACGTCTACTGCTTTGCCATCAGTGTCCTTGTCTAAGCTTCCTGATGTTATCATCGGTATACTTACTGTACTTGCACTTTCCAATCCAAATCTCTTTATCAATTCCTTAGTGTATTTTGCTTGATTGATGAAGGTTCCATTGCATAGCTGTTTGACTTGTAGACCGAGAAAGAAGCTTAGTTCTCCCATCATGCTCATTTCGAATTTGGATTGCATGAGACTTGAGAATTTTTGACACAATTCTTTGTTTGTTGAACCGAAGATAATGTCATCGACATAAATCTGAACGAGCAGTATGCTATCTCCATCTTGGATTCTGAAGAGTGTCTTATCCACCTTGCCCTTTTTGAATCCATTATCGAGTAGATACTTCGAGAGAGTATCATACCAGGCTCTAGGTGCCTGCTTTAGCCCATAGAGAGCTTTCTTCAACCTGAAGACCATGGTTTCTGGATTTTCTTCAAATCCTGGAGGTTGCTCCACATACACTTCTTCAGCGAGCAGTCCATTGAGAAAAGCACTTTTGACATCCATCTGGTAGACTGTCAGATTGTTGTGAGCGGCATAGGCTAGGAAGATCCTGATTGCTTCTAATCTTGCTACAGGTGCAAAAGTTTCTTCAAAATCTATTCCTTCCTCCTGGCAGTAACCTTTTGCTACTAGTCTTGCCTTGTTTCTGACTACTTGTCCTTCTTCATCGAGTTTGTTTTTAAATACCCATTTTGTGCCGATTACTCCTTGGTGAGTAGGTCTGGGAACTAAATACCATACTTGATTTCTTTCAAATCCATTAAGCTCTTCTTGCATTGCCTGTATCCAGTTGGTGTCCTCTAGAGCATCTTCTATGCAGCTTGGTTCTGTTTGTGAAATAAAGCAAGCAAACATTGCTTCATGGGGGTTGCTTCTTCTTGTCTTTACTCCAGAGGTGGAATCTCCTATGATCTGATTCCTTGGATGATTCCTTAGCCATTTCCTTCTAATTTCTTCAACCTGTTGTTCATTTTGATGTTCAGCAGGTTGCTCGTGATCGTTTTGTTCAGCTTGCTGATTTGGATCGTGCGGTATTTCTAACTGTACTTCCAGTTGAATTCCTTCAGGGTGGTATATATCTTCTTGTATTACAGGTGGCTGCTGATTTGGAGTAGGTTCCTGTTCTCCATGTTGCTGTGTAGGTGCAGGTTGCTGATTCTGAGTTCATTCAATATTTTGGAGATTTGGTAACTCAGCATCAATATATTCAACACGAGTGTTGGTGATGTGAGTTTTTCCAAAATCTTCATTAAGTTCATCTATTTCAGCCTTAGAACAGTGTGGTTCATCAAAATCCACATGTACTGTTTCTTCTACAACAAGTGTTCTCTTGTTGAAGATTCTGAAGGCTTTGCTTACCGAGGAGTATCCTAAAAATACTCCTTCATCTGACTTTGAGTCGAATGCTTTCAGGTAGTCTTTTCCGTTGTTGAGTACATAGCACCTGCATCCAAAAATATGGAAATGTTCAATATTTGGAGTATAGCCGAACCATAGCTCATAAGGAGTTTTATTTAGATCTTTGTTGATAATGCATCTATTCTGGGTATAGCATGCTGTGTTGATTGCTTCTGCCCAAAATCTTTTGGGTAGCAATGCTTCAGCTAGCATGGTCCTCGCAGCTTCCTTCAGGGTTCTATTTTTCCTCTCTGCAACACCATTTTGTTGCGGCGTCCTAGCTGCTGAGTATTCATGCTTGATTCCATTGTTAGAGCAGTATTCTTCAATAAATTTGTTTGTGAATTCAGTGCCTCTGTCTGTTCGAATTTTGATGATGCTCAGGCTCCTTTCGGTCTGCAGCTTCTTCAATAGCTCCGGTAACCTTCGCTGAGTGTCCGACTTCTTTGTCAAAAATAGTGTCCATGAGAATCTTGAATAGTCGTCCACCACTACAAGTGTGTACTTTCTTCCACTCATGCTTACTGGTTCTACCGGTCCGAACAGATCCATGTGTAGTAGATCTAGCACTCTTTCAGTTGACCTTTGTATCTTGTTTTTGAAGGATCTTTTAGTTTGCTTTCCCTTTTGGCATGCTTCACATAGACTCTCTTTCTTGTATACCATGTCGGGTAGCCCTCTGACCAGTCCTTTCCTGGCTAATTTGTTGATCGTTTTGAAGTTCAGATGGCTCATCCGTTTATGCTATAGCCAGCTAGCTTCTGATGATCCTTTTGCTATGAAGCAGGTAGCTGTGGTTACTGAGTTCCAGTCAGCTACATAGATGTTTCCTTTTCTAATTCCTGATAGCTTTACTTCCTTGGATTGGCTGTCCCTTATCAGACATTTGTTGTGACTGAACTCCACTGAGTAACCTTTGTCACAAAATTGGCTTATGCTTAGCAGGTTGTATTTTAGGCATTTGACATACGACACTTCTTTAATGTGAGTGTTTCCTTTGATGAGAGTTCCAACTCCTCTAGTGCTTCCCTTGGAGTTGTCTCCGAAGATTACTTTGGGTCCTTTGCACTGTTGAAAGTTCTTGAGGATTTCTTTGTCTCCAGTCATGTGTCTCGAACACCCGCTATCAATGTACCATACTTCCTTGCTGGTTCCTGCTGTAGGTACTTGGAAAAAAAAGATTACTGGTTCTTAGGTACCCATACAAGTATGGGTCCTTCTTTGTTAGTACCTTTAGGAATCTAAACTTGTCTCACAGCAATTGTTTTGTTGTAGACTTTGTGGTTTCGTTTATAAGAGGTATCCTTCAGATACTGAGGTGTGTGTGCAATCTGTGTATACCCGTCACTTTTGAAGTGAGGTCCTCCACTATACTTCTCTTGAGCATGAGCTCGTTTAGGTTTAGACATTCTGGTCTTAGCATTAGTGGGATAGAGGTTTCTGTTCAGCATCCTTGTAGGTTGCTGTTTTCTTTTGTTTCTATCAGCAGATTTATTCTGCTGCAGCCAGCTTTTGAAAACAGGCTTATCCCCTAAGGATGTGCGCATGGGTCTCTTGCCCTTGTCTATTGCGTTCTCCAAGCTTGCTGTTGAGTTATTAGATAACTCCTTTTCTTTTGGGGTTCCAGCTCGAATGAAAACAATAGTTTTAGATGATCTTGCTGTTCCTTGAGAGGTTTCTGTACAGTATCCTAGGCCTGTCCTGTCAAATGGACTTTTGCCCGAATTCATGCATTCCTTGGCTTCTTTAGCTGACTTGCTAAAGGATCCTATAATTGCTTGAAGATCACTCTTCTCATTCTCAAGTTTGGCAATTCTCAAATTGAGCTTAGATGCTTGCTCTAAGAGGTCACTGTACTTTGAGCTATTAAGCTCATATGCAGATAGCTTTCCAGCTAGCTGTTTGTTTTCCTTCCTGAGCATCTCATTTTCGAGTTTTAGCTCCTCATGAATTGAGTTTATCTGTTCGAATTCGCTCATGATTTGTTTAAGGGAGAGGTTTGTTTTAGACTTTTCCTCTACCATTATGAACTGGTTAGGATATGTTACCTCATCATCTTCGCTATCCTCAGCTTCCTGTGCCATCAGGCAGATAAGTGCTTCATCTTCCGAGGATGAGGAGTCACTGTCATCATCAGAGGAGTCCGCATCTTGCTGAGCCTCCTTGGAAGGTTCCTTGCCCTTTTCCATCTCACTTAGGAAGGCTTTAATTCTCCTCCGTTCCTCTCTTCGTTTCTCCCTTTTCTGGGATGACTTTCCATTGGGGTACCTGTTGACTTTGGGGTGAGGACACTCTTTGGCATAGTGTCCTGGCTTTCGGCAATTGTAGCAGAGATCGGACATATCCTGGTTTGATTGCTGAACAATGGGTTGTTGGGGAGGTGCCTGAAACTTCTTAAAGTCTCCTTTCCTGTTGTATCTGATGAATTTCTTGAAATTTCTTAGTAGAAGGGTCATTTCTTCATCAGTACCCTCGACAGGTGGCTCACCCTGCTTACTGCAGTTAGTTCCAGAGTCTTTTACATTTCTGGCAGTCAGGGCAGTTACCTTTGTGCTAGATTCTTCAGCTTCTTTCTTCCTTCTGTTGATATCATATTCGAAGGCTTTTAAGTCAGAAAAGAGGTCAAATGTACTCATTGACTTTAGATCCATTGACACCCTCATTGCAGTAGTTTTGCTGTCCCATTCTGCAGGTAGTGCTCTTAGCACTTTCATATTTTTCTCCTTCTGAGTGTAGAACTTGTCCAGGGATTCAAGCTCATTCACAATGTTTGTAAACCTCAGATCCATCTGCTCTAAGGTTTCTTCAGGGAGCATCTCGAACAGCTCGAATTTCTGGGTTGCTGTAAACACCTTGTTCTCCTTAGTCAGCTCTGTTCCTTCGCAGATTTATTCAAGCTTGTTCCATATATCCATGGCAGTCTTGCATGTCTTGACCTTGCTAAAGGTTCCTTTATCCAGAGTAACAAACAAGGCGTTTTTGGCTATATTGTCCAGGTTAGCTCGTCTTTTATCATCAGCCGACCATTCTTCCCTTGGTTTGTCAATCACAGCTTGATGGGGAATGGCTCCTGCATCGTCAACTTCGGCAGCTCTCGCGAATATTGGATTAGGTTTGGTGATCCTTGGAGGTCCATCCGTGATAACCATCCACATTTCGTCATGCATAGCTGAGAGATGTGTCTGCATTCTAATCTTCCAATCGTCATACTCTTCAATAGAGAACATAGGAAGCTTGTGTGTGTCCATGATATGATGAAAATAATGTATGCAAATTTTTGAAAAACAGGGATCAGGGATTTGACCAGACAGATTGGGTTTCTAATCCAACCTGCTCTGATACCACTTGTTGGTCCCAGTGGTATAAGGTTAAGAGGGGGTGAATTAACCTTATCAAATTTTTCAACTTTTACTCCAAAGGTTGTTAAGTCCCTGATGGGCAGGTAGCTAGTAAGCTTACTGCTCGATAGGTTCCTGCTTAGGCAGTGACCTCAGGACTTAGTTATAGAATGTAATGCACAGCGGAAATACTTATGTTTTTCGAAACGTGCTTTTTAATGCAGTATGCTTAGATGCAGATAGATATATATAAAAGGCACAAGCAAGCTTATAGAGGTTCAAGGGTGGAGTAATCCCTCTACGTCCTCTCTACTCCTTCACAAGGAGGAACTTTGTTAAAGCTAGTTTGATTTACAATAGACTCAGCTAACACAAACTAAACTCTAAACAAAACTGTCAGCTCTATCCACACAGGTAGCTGCACAGTGACCAACTATCGACCCACACAGGATCTCCACACAGGTTAACCGACCCACACAGGATCCTTTTTCTTCTTCAGAGAGATTACAACTTAGCAGTTTCAACACCTGACTAAGTGACTCCTATCAGACTTAATGAATAAAAGGTTTAAGGCACAATCAAATGTAGCAAGCTCCTTGAACTTCAGAAGAACATAAAGGTAGTTGGCTTGCTGCTTGCTTAGTCTGATTAACTTGAGAGTATAAGCTTGTGCGTCTATTTGCTTCTCAGTTCTCTTGATTGTGTATGATCGTTGTATGTTTCCTCTTTGAAAATCAAACTTCTATTTATAGGCATCAGGTGGTTTTCTGCCCGTTGGAAATGCAGTCCTTTGTATGATGAGGTGTCTCTTTTTGATTAGTTCTGCCGATCTTCTGACACCTGTTCTGAAATGCCTTCATTCTGTTCTGCAACTGCTTGTCCTTTGTCTGCGTAACTTCATTCTGCAGACTGTTTTGTACTGTGTCCTTGCTGCTTTATCACACATGGCAGATTCTGATTTGTTGGAACTGGAGTGACTCTATTGGCTAGTCAGGTTGCATTGACTCTGATGTATCTGGTAGTATCCTCTTTGAGTCAGTCATCTTCCTTGATTATCTCCAGGTTCCTTGTAGCATCCTTCTAGAGCTTTGCTTGCTGGTTGCTCGATACAGTATACAGGTAGCAGGGACTTCGGCTTCCTGGCTACTTGGCAGAATCTTCAAGTCCTTCCAGCATCCTTGCCTTAGCAAATTTACATTAAAGACTTATCCAGATAGCTAAGGTTCTAATCTATTACACGTTTTGTCTCATCAAAATCTATTACATTTCATCCTATCAATAACATAAAAATCGCGACATGAAAATATTAAAATATAATTCCCAAACGTGTACTTGGATCAGATCCAAGTCGTGCCTAGTTAGTGTCTAGCACTCATTTTGGGATCATTTTCACCAACATGCATGTTTAACCATAATTATCTATTACCAATTTTTTATGATCTAATGATTGATGATTAGCAATGATTGATAATTTTTTAAGAATAATTTAAACTAATGAGAGATATTTTCCTAACAGTTAATAAATGAGTAATAATAATTCATTAAGGAGTAATAGTGAGATTGATTACCTAATGATTAATTAAAGTTTAATTAAGAATAAATATTATTTATTAATTCTGTAAGAATAATATGCTAGTTACTTATTAAATAATTCTTTAATCATTAATTGAATTTAATTAGTTATGATTAGCCAAGGTTAAAGAATGATAAAGATTAATTAGTACTAATTAATCAAAAATTAATTTTTATTTATAAATATTAAGCCTCAATTTCTTACGAATCATTTTTCGAATAAAATTTATCAAGCTTAATTATGTTACTTAGAAGCTTTTAATTATTGATTAAAAGTTAATTTAGATTATTAAAGAAAAAGAAAGGCAACCAAACCAATGTGGCCGAATAAAAGAAAGACTTGTCTGATCAAGATTTTGTATGCTGGTGTTTGAAATCAACATGGTGGATAACCTTAGAGAATGGTTCGTGGATATTGGAGCCACTTATCATGTGTGTTCGGATGAGAGATTTTTTCCTCCTACAAGGTTGTGAGTGGATGAAAGCATTACATGGACAATCAAGATTCATCCGAGGTGGTTGGAATTGGTAATATAGTGCTCAAGTTAATTTCGACCAAAGAGCTCACGTTGAAAGATGTTTTATATGTCCCAGACATTCGAAAGAACCTTGTCTTTGATTCGTTGCTCGTAAACCATGGTCAATGGTCATTTTAAGATCAATATAATGACCAAACGTCATGTTTTACCTAAAGTGAATAATGAAAATGCTGCAACTTCTTCTTATATCATTGAGTGTTGTGATTTATGACATAATAGATAGAGACATGTTAATCTAAATGCAATAAAAATAGTAAATTTGGACTTACTAAAAGTCGATGAAATAAACATACAAAAGAAATGTAAAGTGTATGTTGAAACCAAAATAGCTAAGCTACGTTTTCATAATGTTGAAAGGAGCACAAAACCTCTAGAGTTAATTCACACCAATGTATGTGAGTTGAAATTTGTGCAAACTATAAACTAGAATTATTATTTTGTTTTTCAAAATTTCGAAACTTATTATTTTCTTTAGATTATTTGAAAAAAAATTATTTGATTTCTTGATTTTGTTTTTTTAGAAATAAAATTAGAGGGGTCTTTTTGTCCTTTTTTTGTTAGTGATTTAAAATAGAACAAGTATTCAAATGTAAGAGGATTGATGATCGCACAAAGTATTGCTAAGTATACCTCTTGAAAAGTAAAGATGAAGTTATAGAATCTTTCAAAACTTACAAGAATGAGGTGAAAAATCAATTAAATAATAATACCAACGCTATATGAAATGATAGAGATGGTGAGTATGTGGCACCGTTTAAAGAGTTGTATTCACAAAGTAACATAATTCACTAAACAACACTCCTTACTCGCCTCAATCGAATGGCGTCACTGAATGTAAAAATTATACTCCAAAAGAGATGATGAATCACATGCTTATAAGTTGGGGTTACTACAGAACTTGTGTGGGGAGGTCGTCCTAACGGCGACATACTTAATAAAGTTCATTTGAAAGGAAAGAATGAAACCACCTATGAATTGTGGAAATGACGTAAATCATCCTATAAGTACTTCAAAGTGTGGGGGTGTTTGGCTACAGTGAAGGTACCACCTCCTAAGCAAGTTAAAATCAGTCCTAAGACGATCAATTGTATCTTTGTGGGATATGTTTTCAAACCCGACATGATGGAGGGAACGAGTATAGAATCAATGAATGATATATTTTTTGAGGACGTATATCCTTGTAAAGAAATGATAGAAACAAGTTCGTTAAATAAGAGAACTCTATATCAAACTGCAAGTAGTTCTAGTGCTATAAAAGATGAACCTCGACATAGCAAAATAACTAAAATTGTAAAAGTTTCGATCTTGATTTCATCATTTATATGTTGGAAAATGAACCGAGGTCAATTAAAAAAGCTTTGTCAAGTCTTGACGGTCCATTTTGGAGAGAAGCGATTAATAGTGAGATCGATTCTATTATACAAAAATAAAAGGTGTTATATAAGTTAAATGTATTAGTGTTAGTGATTCATCATCTTCTTCATCAATTTTTCAATTTCATCTTCTCAGTCATCAATTTTTCTGAAAATCATTATTAATAAGTTCAAAAATTGATTAAATTATATAGTCAATTTGAAAGGTCAATATGCTTTGTGATTAAACATAATAATCATCAATTTCATGAAATTATGATTTTGAGATTTAAAATCAACGATACTATCTTAAGAAAAAGAATAAGAAATTGATTAAATTAAAACACATGAGTTGCGATCTAACATATTAAATCATGACGAAGAGAGGAAGGAGAAGAAAAAAAAAAGTACATCAATGGTAAAAAAGAGGAGAATAACAATGGAAAGGAGAAGGAGTAGGAGGTGACCAAGCGAAGAAACGTCACAATGAATATGAAGAAGAAGAAGAGAACCAAGAGAAGAACAACAATGATGAAAAGGAATAAGAGAACTGGCAGAGGAAGAGAGAAAAAAAAAAGAATAGGACAGTGTTGGAAGAGAGAAAAAAAAAAATAAATAAAAAATATATATAAAAAGATAGATAATGGGCCGAGTTGGATTGGAGGCATAGATCCTAGATCCATCTTTCCATGACACAAAAGTTTTTGCCAGGAAAATGAATGTGAAAAACAAAAAAAAATTTGGGTGCAATGGAGAAAAAGAAATAGGTTGGAAAGTGTAAAAAGTAGTCCTAATAACTATTTTATTTATTTGTTCGTTTAGGGATTTTTTTTTTTTAAGTTCTAACAACTTATATTTATTTATAATCTAGTGACATCATATGCATTTTGGCTTTATTACTGTGAAGATGGCCTGTGTGTGTCTCAGCTGGCCCCAATTGACTACTTGAGTTGATGAGTTCTGTTTCACCAATTAACCATGGTTGGATCTTGAAATATATCCCATAGTTTTCTAAGATGATTGATCAATAAATGGCTATCATATTTGATCAGCATTATTAAATGATTATTAAATTAAGAACTGTTTAATGAGAAGGTTGGAGCCTGCAAACTTATAATCATGAATTTTTTTTTCTTAAGGAAAATAGGTAAAATAGGATAATGTCAATTTTACTCTATACTTTTAGGGAATTGTAAATATCCCCTATGTTTTTTGTGTTTTCTCAAGCACATCCTTTTATACATAGGATATCGGTAAGATGCTAATATGATCGGCTTTTTTCATATGAGGCATTGTTTTATACAGATATTTGGATAAATTTTATAATAATATCCAATTTTTAGATTAGTTCTCAATTTTAGATTTAAATTTTAAAGTTTCTTAATAAGAACGTCAATTTTTCATTTTCTTTCTCAATTTAAGGCTTAATTCAAGATAAATATCATTTTCTTTTTTTTTCTTTTTATTTATATATATAATTTATTTATATTTTAATATGTATATATAGTTTAGATAAATTAGGACAAGTTTGTGCAATTTTGGAACGATCTTCATCTGACTTGTATTAATTTATATATATATATATAATAAATGCAATTCAAAAAACTAAGATTCCTTTATTTTCTTAATTTTATAAATAAAAGTATAGAAAATCGATTTTTACATTAGTCAGTTTACTATAAATTATATTTTATGAATTGAATTAATTTTTTTTTCTTTTTTTTTCATATAAATTAAGATAAGTCGAATGAAAATTATTTTTAAAGAACACTAACTTGTCTTAATTTATCCAAAATATGAATACATATTGAAATATAAATAAATCTATAAATATTAAAAAAATATATGAAATTTTGTCTTGAATTGAGAACTCAATCTAAATTTCAAGTTTTAAATTGAGAAAAAATGTTAATTTGAGTCCCTTATTGAGAAACTTTAAAATTTGGGTCCAAAATTGAGAACTAATCTATGAATTGGGTCTTGTTATGAAATTTATCCACATATATTTAGACAAAAAATTCCGTCTTGTGCTAATGAACTTATATGATGAGAAATCAATTTTAGGTATTTTTGGGAGTTAATTGCTTTATCGGATCCAATAGAGATACATTCAATAGCCTTTAATTCAACGGTTAACTAACTCGAGAGAGTGGTTAATTATTCAATATTTGTGATTGCTTATATATGGGGAATAATTAATAAACTTAGTTGGTCAAAGTGGTATTTTGATGAGAATTTGATGAAAGCATATTTGTTATATTAAAACGTATTCATTTGTTGTTTTATTTTATAATAATAATTATTTATTTAAAACTTTCTTATTTGGTTGTCTAGATAAAATTAGGTGTTGAATTTTGGTAATTAATCAAATTCTAATTCGATAGTCTTTGTGGGATCGACCTTGTTCGCCACTTTTACAATTTACATCATATGCTTGTGTGGTAGCTAAAAACATTTAGTGAACAAGTTTTTGCAAAAAAATCAATATCTCAAGTAGGAATGGAATGACGGGGCGGGGGACAATCCCCATCCTCGTCCCTATGGGGATCCCCATTTCCCACACGGCTACACTGAGTTTTTGATTTAAATTTTACGTTACTATTAACCTAATAAATACTTGAAGAATTATATAACATTACATAAAAAATATGGCATATAAGATATCTTCAAAATACATAAAAAAGACTACATTCCGGTTAAATGATAAAAGTGTAATTTATATAACTAAATAAACCAATATAATTAGGATATAAGACAATATTCAATTATATTTTCATGAAGTTTCACCATTCCTCTATGAAAAATATTAATTTTACATAAATATTTAATTTATTAAGTTATTTAATATATTATAAGGTATATATATTTATAAATCCCCATAGAGAACGGGGCAAGGATTATGATCTCTGTCATGCTCGAGGCGGGATATCTGCTAGAACGGGATATTCCCCCATTGTCAAGCCTAATCTCGTGTTCTTTCAGGCTTTTGGTTTTCAAGTGGACAATGAAATATCAATTGAAAGATGGTTTGACGATTGTTTTGATACAAAATTATTGTTGTCGCTTCCCTTTTTAGAAGAATTAGGTGGAGTTCAAGACATAAGAGACACCTGATAGTGCAGAAATACTATCTTTGGGAGAAAATATAATCACGAAGGAGTCATGTTTGAAAGATTCATGCATTCTGTTGGGATTTCAATGTTTAGATTTTGATGAGACAAACCAAATATGTAATAGGAAGTTTTGAGTACCCCATTTTCACATTGTTTAAGTGAATAAATAGACTAGAATTGAGTCTTGGGCCAAGTATTGAAATGGAGGTTAAAAGAGGATAAAGCTGCATCTAAGCTTTAAAGGAAGACATCGCTGCAAGAAAAGGATACAGGAGTACTGCTAGAACGAAGTTACAGCAGCACTGCCAAATGATACTATAATTAGGTCTAAAATACAGCAGCAATGAAAGAAAACATCGGCTGCACAAGGACCTAGGATACAGCGCAGACTTACAAGTCTGTTAAGTAATACAGCGCCAACTAAAAGACGAAGTATCCTGCAAGTCCTAGGAATGATAAATGCAGTACGAGGAACGGAGATTCAAGCAAGAATAATAGAGCCGTTCAAGAAAAAGTCAAAGTAGCAGACACAGAGCCAATAAGAAGATGCCACATGGACTGACGCGCTGCAGAAAGCTGCAAGCCGCAACTGCCGCATTAAATGCTCCGAAAGGAAAAGTCAAGTCGCATTAAATGCGAACCATACTTTGGCCAGGCTACTTCAAATTCAAAAGAGGGATGTTTCCTTCAACGGACATCTTCTCCTACAAGTATAAATAGAGGTCGAGGAGCACTGAAGCTGGTTACTGTTACTGAAAAACTGAAGCATTTACGCTAAATTCACAAAGCTTACAAGATCCAAGTATTCAAGTCTACAATCAGTTTCAGTCACTCAACCTATCGAAGTGAAGCAAGTTCAAAGCTAAAGGATTCTTTACGGATTTAGAAGCTCACTTCGAAGCACAAGTTGAAGAAAACCTTTTTATCCTTTTAACCTTGTTGCTGTGTGCTTAGGTTGTTTTAGTGGTGTCAAGCAGTTGATAGGAGAAATCCTTGCTGTTTGTTTAGTTGTCTAAGTGTTAGGCAGCTTCCCTGTGTGGGAGTGTAGAACTCTGTGTGGGTTAGCCTTTGAAGTTTGCAGTTGCTGTGTGTACGCTGGACTTCAGTAGGTGGTTTGCTTTGTAAAGTTGATAGATTGTTAGGAAAGTCCTGTAAATCAATCTTGCTTAACAAAGTTCCTGCTCGAGGAGCAGTAGAGTGGACGTAGAAGGATTACACCACCTTCGAACCACTATAAGCCATAAGTGTTTTTAATCGCTTTATTTATCTGCGCTTATTTTCTGCATATCTATCTATCTCTCATCATAAAACGTTTTGAAAGAAGCATTCTTGAGAAAAACAGCCTTATGTTTAAAAGTTTATTTCCACTGCGTACAAAACTCCAGGTTACAGCGTGCAGCACTGCATTCTAGCGCTGCAAGCAGTAACCATCTACCGCTGCAAGCTCAAGTAACTTACAGTGCAGAACGGTTGTTTTAAAGATTCTGAAAAATCGACCAAGGTTCATTTCCCCCCCCCCCTCTGAACCTCGGACACCACTTGGGACCAACAAGTGATATCACAGCAGTTGGGTTAAAAGCCAACTTATCTGGTCACCTACCCAGATCCACCTTTGTCTCGCTGTTTTCTTTGCATTAAAATCATTTTTAAAAGCATATCATGGATTCCTCCAATCATAAGCTACCTATGTTTTCCATAGAGGAATATAATGACTGGAAGATAAGAATGCAGGCACACCTTTCTGCCATGAATGATAAGATGTGGACGGTCATAACTGAAGGACCGATAATCCCCATGAAGGTAAATCCAATGTATGGAAGAGACCATGCAGAAGGAGAGCAGCCACCACCAAACTTCCTGACCAAACCACGTCAAGAGTGGGGTAACGAAGACAGGAAGAGAGCCAACCTGGATAATGTGGCAAAGAACGCCCTATTTATTACTTTGGATAAAGGCACCTTTAGCAAAGTTAAAACTTGCTCAACATCCAAAGAAATATGGGAAAAGCTGGAGTAAATTTGTGAAGGAACTGAGCTCACCAAGGATAATAAAATCTCCAACACTACCCAATTATTCGAGCTCTTCGAAATGAAGAATGAAGAGACTCTTGAGCAACTAGATTTGAGATTCACATCCATAGTGAATGAACTAGAAGCTCTGGGCAAACACTACACACAGAAAGAAAAGAACATGAAGGTGTTGAGAGCCCTACCAGCGGAGTGGGATAGCAAGACCACTGCCATGAGAGTGTCTATGGACCTGAAGTCTATGAGCACATTTGACCTATTCTCTGACTTGAAAGCATTCGAGTATGACATCAATAGAAGGAGAAAGGAGTCAGAGGAGTCGATCTCCAAAGTTACAGCGCTAACCGCCAGAGGAATCAAGGATATAGCAACCGCCAGTTGCAGTAAACAGAGTGAGGATACAGCAGAAGTTGTTGAAGAGGATATGGCGCTCCTCCTAAAGAAATTCAGGAGATTCATTAAGAGCAACAACAATAGCAGCAACACCAACCTCAACAAAAAGAATGACTTCAGAAGAAGTCATCCAACCCCTCAAGTATCTTCTTCTCCACAGTCAAATATAGGGAATGTTGACTTGTGCTATAATTGCAGGAAGCCTGGACACTACGCAAGGAACTGTCCTTATCCAACCGTACACAAGTATCCTGAAGGAGAAAGAGAACAGAGGAGAGATAAACGAAGAGAGGAAAGGCACAAGCTTCGAGCTCTCATAGGAGAGATGGAGAAAGCCAAGGATGTAGTAGTTCCGAAGGAAGTACTGAAAGCTGCAGAATCCTCAGACAGCGATGCTGAAACCTCATCCTCTGACGAAGAAGCACTCATATGCCTGATGGCTAAAGATGGCGAGGACAGCGAAGAAGATGAGGTAATCTACCAACCGCTGTCCATACAAGTTGATGAGGAGCTGAACATGATCCACTCCTTGAAAAGGATCATCAGTGATTTCAAGCAGATCAACTCAATTCATGAGGAGCTTAAGGTTGAGAATGAGAACCTTAGAATCGATAATGAGATCCTCAAGAGCAAAAACATTTACATTGCCAAAATGCTCGCTGCACGAGAGTTTGATAACTCAAAGTGTAGTAAGCTGCAACAAGAGGTCTCTAGATTGAATCTGCTGATCACTGAGCTAAAATCTGAGAAGGAAATCTTGCAGTCCAAGATGAGTACGTTCACCAAATCTTTAAAGGACGCAAGAGATTGCATAAATCGTGTCAGAGATCCTTTTGAGATTTCAGGCATAGGTTACAGCAATCAAGGCACTCAGAATACAGCAAGTACATCCAAAGCTGTAAATTTTGTTCAAGCTAAAACTCCAATGGAGAAAGAGTTACTCTGTGACTCTGAAAAGATCATGAACAAAACAGCAATGACGGATAAGGGGAAGAAACCCCAATGCTCAACTGCAGGGAGTAAGCCTGCATCTAAGAATTGGCTGCAGCAGAAGCCATCTGCTGCATGCAGCAAAAGGATGCAGCAACCAACAAAGTTGCAGCATAGAAGAAACATTCCCACCTATACTAAGACCTACATGTCTAAACCTCAAGGAGGATATACTCCAGGGAAGTATGGTGGAAGACCACACTACAAGGGTGTTGGTAATACACATGATGGTTATGCACACACTTTTAACAAGCAGTCTGTCAAAACAACTGCATACAGCATGAGAACCAACAAATCTTACAGTAAAGTAGTTACTGTTAAGAAAGTTTGGGTTCCCAAAGTAACTAACCCCAAAGGACCCGTATGGATATGGGTACCTAAATCTGTTTGAATTTGTTACAGGTTACAGTGCCAGGATGCAGCAGTGATGTATGGTATATCGACAGCGACTGCTCAAGGCACATGACAGGCAGTAAAGAAACGTTGAAAGACTTCCAAGAATGCAAATGACCTAAGGTCATATTTGGAGATGATTTCAAAGGAAGCACAAAAGGAAGCGGATGCCTAGTCAATGGGAACATAAAGATTAAGGATGTATCCTACGTAAAGGGGTTTAGATACAATCTTCTAAGTATCAGTCAATTTTGTGACAAAGGATATACAGTGGAATTCAACCTCAACAAATGCTTAATCAAGGACAGCACCACAAATGAAGTAAAGCTTACAGGAACAAGAAGAGGAAATATCTACCTAGCAGATTGGAATTCCTCCACTCAATCAACATGTTTCATAGTGAAAAGTCCATCGGAGCTGAGCTGGCTATGGCACAAACGATTAAGCCACCTGAACTTCAAGACTATCAACAAGCTAGCAAGAAAAGGCCTCGTGAGAGGATTATCAGATGTAGCTTACAAAAGGGAGAATGTCTGTGGAGCGTGTCAAAAATGAAAGCAAGTTAAGAGCTCTTTCAAGGATAAAATTCAGAAATCGTCTCACAGGATTCTAGATCTTCTACACATGGACCTTTTTGGACCAGTAGAACCAGTAAGCTTGAGCGGGAAGAAGTACTCCCTAGTAGTAGTGGATGACTACTCTAGATACACATGGACGATCTTTCTAGCAAAGAAGTCAGAAACTCAAGAAAAGCTACCTGGCCTCATGAAGAAAATTCTGAATGAAAAGAGCTTGAGTATAATGAAGATAAGATCAGACAGAGGAACCGAGTTCACAAATAAGTTTATAGAGAAATTCTGTTCTGACAATGGTATTCGTTATGAATACTCTGCTGCAAGAACACCACAACAAAACGGGGTTGCTGAAAGAAGGAATAGAACCCTCAAGGAAGCAGCAAGAACAATGATAGCAGAAGCAGAGATACCCAAGAGGTTTTGGGCTGAGGCAACCAACACTGCATGCTACACGCAAAACAGATGTCTAATCATCAAGGATCTTGACAAGACGCCTTATGAAATATGGAATGGCCATACACCGAATATCTCTTATCTACACATCTTTGGATGCAGGTGTTATGTTCTCAACAATGGAAAGGAACATTTGAAAACTTTTGATGCTAAATCAGACGAAGGAGTATTTCTAGGATACTCTGCTGTAAGTAGAGCTTTCAGAGTGTTTAATAAGAGAACCCTGGTGGTAGAAGAATCTGTACATGTGGTGTTTGATGAACCACATTGTGACACGAAAAAGCTGGAAAAACCACCTGAAGAGACCACTCCTAGAAAAGAGAATATTGTACCATACATAGAAGGAGTTCTGCCTACAGAAGAAGATAAAGATGAAGAAGCTGCAACCTTGGATGCAGCAGACATTTTTACAGCAGTAGAACCTCCTGCATTACAGCAACATGATGAGCAAAACACACTAACTCATGTCTTTGAGCCTGATAGGACATGGCTTAGAAATCATCCAAGAGATCTCATAATAGGAGATCCATCCATCGGTGTAAGAACAAGAAGATCCATACCACATGAAGCAATGTTTGCATGCTTCATATCACAATCAGAGCCTAAAAATGTTGAAGAGGCACTGCAAGATAGCAACTGGGTGCAGGCCATGCAAGAAGAATTGAATGGATTTGAAAGAAATCAAGTATGGCAAACAGTCGCAAGACCAACCCATCAAGGTGTAATTGGAACAAAATGGGTGTTGAAGAACAAGCTAGATGAATCAGGAGTCGTTGTAAGAAACAAAGCAAGATTAGTTGCTAAAGGATACTGTCAGGAAGAAGGAATTGATTTTGATGAGACCTTTGCACCAGTGGCAAGGCTAGAAGTAATAAGAATTTTCCTAGCCTATGCAGCACATATGAACTTCAACGTCTATCAAATGGATGTTAAAAGCGCATTCCTGAATGGTCTCCTTATAGAGGAAGTATATGTTGAACAACCTCCTGGTTTCGAGGATCAAGCAGAAGAAAAGGTGTTTTGGTTACAAAAAGCCCTATATGGACTAAAGCAAGCACCAAGAGCTTGGTATGACACCTTATCTCTCTATTTTCTGGAAAATGGTTTTCAGAAAGGAACAATCGACAAAACGCTGTTTAGGATACAGGACGGAGAAAGTGTACTTCTTATACAAATTTATGTGGATGATATTATCTTTAGATCCACAAACAAAGAGCTATGTGAGAAATTCTCCAACCTGATGCAGTCAAAGTTCGAGATGAGTATGATGGGAGAATTAAGTTTCTTTCTCGGACTGCAAGTAAAACAGCTACCAACAAGAACCTTCATCAGCCAAGTCAAGTATACGAAGGAGCTTATCAAGAAATTTGGCATGGAGAATGGAGCAGCAACGTCCGTTCCCATGTCCACATCCATAAGTCTTGACAAAGATGAAGATGGTAAAGATGTAGACATTACCAAGTACAGACGTCTCATTGGATCGTTGCTGTATCTCACAGCAAGCAGGCCAGACATTATGTTTGCAGTAGGAGTCTGTGCTAGATTCCAAGCAGCACCGAAGGAATCACATCTTTTAGCAGTAAAAAGGATAATTAAGTATCTGAAAGGAACTCAGGAAGTCGGCCTATGGTATCCTAAGGAAGGAGGATTCAAGCTTAAAGGCTATTCCTACTCAGATTATGCAGGCTGCAAGATTGATAGAAAGAGTACAAGTGGGACGTGTCAATTTCTAGGAAATAGACTTGTCTCGTGGTTCTGCAGGAAGCAGACCTCAATTACAACCTCTACAGCAGAAACAGAGTATGTTGCAGCAGGAAGTTGCTATACGCAGATTCTCTGGATACAGCAGCAACTTAGAGATTATGGGATAGAAGAAAAAGAGACTCCAATTCTCTGTGACAATACGAGCGCTATTGCGATTACCCATAATCCTGTCTTTCACTCAAGAACAAAGCACATTGACATTCGTCATCACTTTATAAGAGATCATGTTGAGAAGAATGACATTGTGCTAGAAAAAGTTCACACGGATCTACAGCTTGCAGATATCCTTACAAAATCTTTGAGTGAATCAAGGTTTTCCATGCTTCGAAACGAGCTGGGAATCCTTAAGTTGTGAAGAAAAAGATGATGCAAGATCGCAAGGGGAACCTCTGCATGCTTGCAGGAAGCAGTAAAGATGGTACTGTAAGCTACGCGTTAATACAGCACTGGGTTCAGACAGCGCTGCATCTTTATTCTTACAGTACAGCAGTTATCGAAAAATTCAAGCAGCACAAGGTTACAGCATTTATTTCAAAAGAGTATTGATTGCTCTGCAACCTCGTACTTGATTTGCTGCAACCTTAAAAAGGCATTTATTTAGGCGGCAAAGGGCATGTCTTTCAGCATTAAATGAATGACTGCGGGTGTCAAGAAGTGGAAAGGGCGCTGACAGAGCCCACACGCCAAGTAATTATTAGCGTCGATTTGACATCTCCGCTTTTTCCTGAGCCACTAGATCATTTCCCTGATTTATCTCAATCGTCGATCTCGCACGTCTCTTGAGAACCGCCATAAAGACCAAAACGTGCCATTTGAAATTCACTTTTCACCATCTTCAGAGAGAGAAACACTTTGATCGCAAAAAAATTTCTAAGTGCAAAACCCTTGTTCTTTCTCTTTCTCTCTCACAAGATTTCATCAATGGCTGCCAAAAGGACCATCGTTCTTGATGGAAGGATGATCAATCAGGAACACATCCTTGAGTCAGGGATGTATGACAATATCCTGATCAAGAGGATTTTTGATGCTCTTCAACAGACCCAAGTCTTAGGGCTGTTGACCACCGTGTACGCTGGCTTCTCCACGGAGTCAGTACAAAGATTCTACGCCTATGCTAGGTAGACGGAGGAAAGAAACTGCATCCTGTTCCGGATGGATGCAGATGGAGAAGAACGGTCGCTGACCGTTAGGGACATCTCCACCACCTTCAGCATCTCGGCTGCAGGTTTGACCCCCAGCCAGTTGGCGACGTATGGGGAAGCATCGGCTCAAGAGATGTGGGATCTCTTTCGAGCAAGGGATGCAGGGGCTGAAATCAAGAGAAGCACCCCCAAGAAGCTCTTCAAACCGGAGTTTGAACTTCTCCACGACATCTGTGCATACTCCATCGAAAGGAGGACAGGGAGTTATGACAAATGCACGGATCTTCGGTTCTGGATCATGTCGGCAATCATGGCCGGAAAGAAGGTGAACTGGTCATGGTTCATCATGAAGAGGCTGTGGGAGGAAGCAGAGAAGATAACGGAGCGTCGGAGCTACGGTATCACCATCTGTTCTCTGCTCTGCAAGCTTGGCCTTCAACTTGCAGCACCTGTCCCCATTCATCCTGGAAAGTATCTCGGGGAGAAGAAGAAGGGCAAGACCCAGCCGAAGGCTGCAGGAGTTGCGAGGAAGAAAACCAAAGACAAAAAGAATGCAACTCTTGCTCTGCAAGATGAAGCTGCAGGCAGCGGGGAAGATGCTGAAGAAGAGGATCCTTCGAGTCCTCTTCCTGTTATCAAGAGGAGTTCGGGGAAGGCTGTACCTGAACTTGAATCCTCTTCCCCAGATGATGACGCACCCTTGGTGAAAAGGGCTCCACGCAGCAAGAGAGCTGCTGCTGCTGTTGGGGATGTGTCACATCAACCCAGGGAGAAAGGTGACTCTCTTGATTCCCAACTCTCTACACCTAATATGGTTGTAGTTGACCTTGGGGATGAGTCACATCAGCTTCAGGAGCCACATCAGCACCGGGTCGAGCCCACTGAAGAAGAAGCTCGTCTACAAACAGAAGCTTCAGTGCTCGATCCTACCTTTTCGGCTGCTAGAAATATGGCGGCGGAATACTCTCTTTGGAGAGAGATGCGGCTGTCTAAGGGGGAAATCCTGTTGAAGTGGAAGGATTTCCTGACAGTCGAGCAAGCTGTCCTGGAGTGGGCCAAATCAGAAGACATTCTGGCAGTCCTGCAACCTGACTTTGCAGCAAGAGTTCAAGAGCTCGATGGCTGCAGTGCTGCACAGGGAGCACAGGACAAAGGAAAGGGCAAAGCTCTTGCAGAATCCGACTCTGCAGAGCTGCCGATGAGAGCAGTAGTGGAAGATGTGCAGGTCTTCCTCGTCCCGGCTGCGGAGGCTGTAAGAAGGGGCGATGATGTCGCATTTGCTCAAGAGAAAATCGACACCTTGGGAGTGGAGCAGGCTGAAGAAGCTATGCTGCATCTAGCGCTGCAACAGAGCCTGAAGGAAACCAGGATGCAGCACACTCCAAGGAGGATGCGGGGAGAAGGCAGTTCAAGTTCACATCAGATGAACTCCCCTGCATACGAGCAAGTGGTTGAGGGCCTCTCCAACATTGTCACGCTGGATTGCTTGGAGGAGGAGGAAGCCCAACTACTGGATTATAGTGATTCCCCGGTTCGCGAAGATGAAGATGCTGCTGCTGCAGATTTTGAGAGGGAACCATCAGCCATAATCAGGGATGTCATCTCAGACATCTCCAAAATTGCCGATGAAGCATCTACGGAGGAAGTTGCAGAGGCGGTACTCCCTGCACTGGACGCGACAGCAGTGCAACCGGCAACCACCCTTCAACAAGAAGAAGGAGCTGCAGAGAAAAGCAGGGTGGAAGCTGAGATTCTTGCAGCAGTGGAGGATACAGTGCTGAAAGCTGTGACCGCTGCAGGAAGCCATGCAGAGCTGCAAGAACCCATTTTTGCAGCAGAGGCTATCGAAGTTGTATCAGGACTGGCCGAGGAGACGGGGTCCGTTGAGAAGACCTTAGTGGAGGATGTTGTTTAGACAACACTTCTTGAGGGAGAGAAGACCTCAGGTGGGGAGGCTGTTCAGACAGTACCCACTGAGGATGCTAGAGCTGAAGCCGAGGTAACCCCAGTGCAACTAGAGACACCTCGAGAGAAAGTTGATGCTGTAGCTGCTGCTCGCTCTCAAGAACCTTTCAAGGTTACAGCAGTAGAGGTTACTGTGGACGCGAACATGTCTTATGCCGAATTCGCAAGGATAATCAAGACACGGAACATAGCTGTTCATGGGCCAAAATCTGGCGGAGCAGTTCCTGTTCAAGTCTTATCCGGCAAAGAGGAGGCAGATGAGGAAGAAGAAGAAGAAGAAGGAGAAGAGCACCCATCCTCCAGCTCGACAAGCTCTTAAACCAGCAATCATGAGAATGAGGTTGCTTCTGAAGTTCCGAGGCAGGATGCAGTACCAGTATGTCAAGATGTTATTCCATTTGCTGCATCCGCTGCTGCCTCGACGAGAAGGAATTCAGGGCTGACTCCTGATGAATCTATCAACAGAGTCGAGACCGCTGTTAGACATCTGCTGCATGCTCTCCAGGAGCATGAGTCTATCATGCGCAACAGTCTCAGGGTCAGTGCCCAATTCCATGCTGAAACCATGACAGGTTTCAAGAAGGACCTCGAAGTGCTGCCTGACATGATCAAGTCAACTCTCAATGATCATTCAAACAGGCTGTACTACGATCGGGTTAGGATGGAGAAGGAGTTGAAGGTCGAAACTGCTCTGACGCGCCAAGAGGTCAGGCAATGCAAGCAATATGCTGAGAATGCCTTTACCAGACTCAACTCTCACTTCAAAGTCCTGGAAACACTTCTGGATCCTGTCTTCGATCAATCCCAGAGAACCAGAAGTGTGGACGACCGGTTGGGGAATTTGGAGCTGATTGTAGGAGAATTGAGGGATATCATGCTTCGAGCCTTCCCTCAGCATGTTGATGTCCGGAACCCACCCCTGAACCGACCCGACGCCCGCGATCAAGGGCGGTCCCAGCTGCCCCTGCTCAGCCCCCGGCTTTTGATGATGCCAAAAAGGGGGAAAGGTTTGAAGGTTTTGAAGATAGATACAGGAGCAAAGGGGCTGCTGAATCTGAAGAGGAAGAAGATGATGACCAGCAACCTCTCAGCAGGAGGAGAAGAAGGTCTGGGTCATCTGCTGCTGCTGATATCCCTTCTCCGAAGAGATGGAGAAGAGATGATGATGGAGCTGGTGGAGCCGGTGCAGCTGCTGGAAGAAGATCTGTTGCAGGTTCTGCACACAGCAGAGCTGTAAGCAAGGATGCAGCACCGTCCAGCTATCATCATAAGAGAAGGGATGATAGTTAGCAGCAAGGCTCAAGGAAGAGGATGAGCGGGGACGAGTCTGAGAATCAAAGGCGCCAGAACGAAGAAACTACAGATCTTAATGCCTGGATTCAAAGACTCGGAGTAATTGGTGATAGAAAAAAATTTCCGAATAACCTCTACCAATTTCCTCCTCAAGAAATTCCTCGTCTTGACACTGAAAACATCTCTGCTGAAGTGTCCGTGTTGATGGATCAAAGGCCCAAAGGAGAGAACATGGCTTGGAGATTTGACATCTTCAAAGAAGTCAGACTGCCTTTTGATCGGAATCCAACATTTGAGGCGATCACCATTTTCAAACGATCAGAGTACCTCAGACACTTCAGAGAACTATGCAGGAAAGGCAAATTCAGCAGATATCATACTTGCAAGACTGCATTGAGAAGGTATGAACAGCTCGTTCGGGAAGGAAGCCTTGATATTCAACAGCTATATATTGACCGAGTGAAGGAAGGGCTGATTGTACCATTCTGCGAGGACTTCTGGCTGAGATGGATTCAAGTTCCCGTGATCAGACACAAGTTGGAAGAGTCCTACCAAGAGTCCATCAGGGACTGGTGGAAAGGATCAAGAGGAAGGGAAGACCTTGAAAGATTTGCAGGAAGAAGATCAGACGAACCAGCAAGCAAAAGGTCTTTGTTTTACTAAGCTGTATTCATATACCCTCTTGAGATCCATATTGTATTTTTGCTAAGTTGTAAAAATTTATATCTCTTAAATGAAGAAATTTTTCCTTCTGTTTTATCCAAGTTCAACTCTTATGAACTCATGCATGCTGTTTATGTTTTCATGTTGCTTATGATAAAAGAAATAGTATGATGCATCACTGATGAATCCAGGATTAGATTTTATTGTTCAAAGCTGTGCAATCATGTAATCTGGATAAGCCATATGAGTTAATGTAAATGAAACTTCTTCATGAACGAAATATTGTAAAGGTTTTGTCATCATCAAAAAGGGGGAAATTGTTGGGATTTCAGTGTTTAGATTTTGATGAGACAAACCAAATATGTAATAGAAAGTTTTGAGTACCTCATTTTCACATTGTTTAAGTGAATAAATAGACTAGAATTGAGTCTTGGGTCAAGTATTGAAATGGAGGTTAAAAGAGGATAAAGCTGCATCTAAGCTTTAAAGGAAGACATCGCTGCAAGAAAAGGATACAGGAGTACTGCTAGAACGAAGTTACAGCAGCACTGCCAGATGATACTGCAATCAGGTCTAAAATACAGCAGCACTGAAAGAAAGCATCAGCTGCACAAGGACCTAGGATACAGCGCAGACTTACAAGTCTGTTAAGTAATACAACGCCAACTAAAAGACGAAGTATCCTGCAAGTCCTAGGAAGGATAAATACAGTACAAGGAACGGAGATTCAAGCAAGAATAATAGAGCCGTTCAAGAAAAAGTCAAAGTAGCAGACACGGAGCCAATAAGAAGATGCCACATGGACTGACGTGCTGCAGAAAGCTGCAAGCCGCAACTGCCGCATTAAATGCTCCGAAAGGAAAAGTCAAGTCGCATTAAATGCGAACCATAATTTGGCCAGGCTACTTCAAATTCAAAAGAGGGATGTCTCCTTCAACAGACATCTTCTCCTACAAGTATAAATAGAGGTCGAGGAGCACTGAAGCTGGTTACTGTTACTGAAAAACTGAAGCATTTACGCTAAATTCACAAAGCTTACAAGATCCAAGTATTCAAGTCTACAATCAGTTTCAGTCACTCAACCTATCGAAGTGGAGCAAGTTCAAAGCTAAAGGATTCCTTACGGATTCAGAAGCTTACTTCGAAGCACAAGTTGAAGAAAACCTTTTTATCCTTTTAACCTTGTTGCTGTGTGCTTAGGTTGTTTTAGTGGTGTCAAGCAGTTGATAGGAGAAATCCTTGCTGTTTGTTTAGTTGTCTAAGTGTTAGGCAGCTTCCCTGTGTGGGAGTGTAGAACCCTGTGTGGGTTAGCCTTTGAAGTTTGCAGTTGCTGTGTGTACGCTGGACTTCAGTAGGTGGTTTGCTTTGTAAAGTTGATAGATTGTTAGGAAAGTCCTGTAAATCAATCTTGCTTAACAAAGTTCCTGCTCGAGGAGCAGTAGAGTGGACGTAGAAGGATTACACCACCTTCGAACCACTATAAGCCATAAGTGTTTTTAATCGCTTTATTTATATGCGCTTATTTTCTGCATATCTATCTATCTCTCATCATAAAACGTTTTGAAAGAAGCATTCTTGAGAAAAACAGCCTTGTGTTTAAAAGTTTATTTCTGCTGCGTACAAAACTTCAGGTTACAGCGTGCAGCACTACATTCTAGCGCTGCAAGCAGTAACCATCTACCGCTGCAAGCTCAAGTAACTTGCAGTGTAGAACAGTTGTTTTAAAGATTCTGAAAAATCGACCAAGGTTCATTTCCCCCCCCCCCCTCTGAACCTCGGACACCACTTGGGACCAACACATTCATCATGTGGTGGTTTAAATCATTTTTATAGGGAAAAATTCTCTTCGATTTAACAAAATTGAGACACTTACTCTTATTTTGTTAATTTAATTTATCTTAACTTCATGTCACTTGAATTTATTAGTGATGATTTGGAGATCAAAGAAAATGTTCGTTTACAAAATACTATCATATGCTTGATTGGTAGAAAAAACTTGTTGGACTCATGAGCAGAGCTCGGCTCGGTACGACAAGGCCAAATCGAGGCTCGAGCCAACCTGAGCTAGAGATGGTCTGGCGAAAAATCAGCCTCAATAGCATGTTAAGGTGAGGTGAGATGAGCCGAGATCAAAGATGTTGGAATAACCTAGACGACCAAGCCAGCTAAGGCAAAGACGAGAACGAAGTACGTTGAACCAACTTGGGATAGCCGAGCTAGCCTTACAACGACAAGAAGAAGACCAAGGATCACAACTTCTTGGATGGGAATCAGTGACGGACCCAAGATTTTGGTTCAGGGGGCCAAGTCAATTAATAAAAAATATAGATACACAAATTCTAAATCAATAATATAAATATATTATACAATAAAATTAATGTATTACAACATTTTTCTTCTATTTTTCATATTCTAAAACCGATGCATAATTGTTTCATTGCTAAAATTTTTAAATACATCATTTTCAATGTATGCAACAAGACAATCATTCAATAGTATATCATTCATTCGATTGCGAAGAGAACTCTTGATTATCTTCATTGCCGAAAAAGATCTTTCTACTGTGATAATTGCAACCGATAATATCAATGACAATTTAATCAACAAATAAACCAATGAAAAAACAATGTGTTTTCTTGTAGAGACCATCTTCTGTGCAAGTCCTCCTACTCCATTTAGTTTTAAGAAGTTTTTATCAAAACGCACATCAAAAATAAAGTTCTCAAGTTGACTCTTAAGTTCATATAGAACAATTGCAGAAATTCGAATGGATAAAATTTTGTAAGGTGAAACAACTTGTTTTTGTCAAATACTGCAAATGAGTCTTTAGGATCAAAACATGTCATACATAGAAGCAACTCAACATTTTCTTCATCAAAACGGTGATTAAGCTCCTAAAAAAAGAAGTATTGGAAAATAAATTAAATGTGCAAGAACTTCCTAAATTGAAATGGAATTAATAAAATAAGTTTTCTCATCTCCTACAACAATGAAAATTTTCCATAATTTCAAGCATAGGAGAATTTTAAACGAAATTCAAAAGAAAAAAATTATCCTTTTTGATTAATCAATAAATCACATATACAATTTAAAGCACTATAAATTAACAATTATGATAAAATATAATGCAAATAAGAGTAAATAATAATAAAATGTTATCTTGAAATTAGATGGAAAATCAATTGAGAGAATGAGAAATTAGGGTTCAAGTGGGAGATGGAGAAGATGGTGAAAATATCATCTTTTATTGTAAATGTATAATTTTTTTTATTTTTTTTATTAAAATAATAAAAAGATTAAAATATCCCTATTTTTTTTTAAAATTCAGGGGGGCCCAGTGCCCCCCTTGGCCCCAACATGGGTCCGTCTCTGATGGGAATAGCTCAACAAACTTGGGAAGAAATCTTATATATATGGCCTCAATTATCATTCAAAAGGATCACGATTTGGGGTTCAAATATTATTATATTCAAGCATTAGAGAACTTTTTTCACTATATTCATATAATACACATTCTGGCCGGTTGGATTTGATCGACCAGGATAGCCTAGCTAATTTTTCCAAGTAGGCACCAAGCATGATCTTGTGTACTTTATTCGATTCTTTGCTATTATTATTTGGTTTAGCTCTTCCAAGCCAGATCGACTTATTTTGGATGTTTGACTGGAATTTTGTGTTCTACAAAATCTGACGTTAACAAAACTCACATATGTGCATTAATTATACACAAGAACTTATACGAGACGTTCTCACGTATAGTTATCATGAGAATGATCTTATTACCCTCAAATAAAACTCATTTTCATAAATTTATATGTAAATTGTGGATAGCGGGTTGATCTATCTCATATAAGAGACATTTTCAAATAAAGTTCACTCTTAAATATATATGTTAGCTGTACTTTTATGAAAATTCTCTTTCTTTCCAAAGAGTGGATTTCACCAATATTCTATATCACCAACATTACATAGCTAAAATGTCATATTTTTCTCGTTTTCACACGTACTAATTGATATGAATGTTCTCTTGTTTTAGAAAATTTTTATTGGAATTATTTGGTTCAGATGGACATAATCGCCAACCATAGTGATGGAATTAAAGTGATTAGTAGGGATGGCAGTGAGGTGGGGATTTCCCGTTTTCTGCGTGGATCCACCCCGAATCGAGTGGGGATTCCCCGATGTTGGACCCCCGATCCGAGTTCGAACCAAGTACATAACCTGGCCGGATTACAAAATTGTGGTCATTAAGAGTCTAAACAAGATAGCTCATTGAGTAGATGTCCAAGTGATCCGGCCAAAATAGTCCACCTGGACGGCAACCAGTGACTCGGCTAGAGCCGATTTCATAACAGGTTCGATAAGACATGTGCCGACCAGGCCAGGATGTCATGTAGCTAAGATGATTGAGTAGGATATTCCTATTTAATAGGGGATAGTGGGAGAAAATAACCTCCCACTTCCTAGAGAGTAGGCGAAAATCAAGGGAGGAGTAGACATGATCCCCACTACTTGTGCTCTCACTTAGGCTATAAATAGTAGAAGTTTTAACTTGTAAGGGTTCGAACATTTTTGTATTCAAACACTAGAGAGCTCATTTCTTTAACATATATTAGATACAATTCTGACCAGCCATAATAAACCGACCAGGATTAGCCGAACTAATTTGCTCGAGTAGGCTCCGGGCGCAGTATTTTCTACACTTTTCATCAATTTCTTCATCCGAATTAGTTCATTTTAACCGGATTCTATTAATTTGAGTGTTTGACTAGGAATTGATACTTAAACAAATTCCAACGTCAATATTTTAGCTTTAGAAGAAGGGGACTCTTACATTAAACGAATGAAAAACTCCAAATTTCACAATGAGCAATGAAGAACATGCTGTAATACCAGACTCACAAGTCAGCATGTCTTAGTCGGGTGAGTCCGGCCAACCAAACATGGCTATACCCGTGGGGGTCGCCCAGACTGTACCTATTACTTTAGAGACCCCAGGACACCTATGTCAACCAGTGAAATTCGGGCTATCATGGCTTAGTTAAACGAGTGGTTGAAAAAGACCAAACAGAGGGAGAAAGTTTAGGCAGCGAATGGGATAATGAAAGACTTAGAATCTTTGGATGAGCTCAGACGGAGATGAAATCTGGGAAAAAGAGTTGCAAATGACCAAGGATAAATAAGGAGCCTGTCCCTAGTTCGAGCTCTGGTAGACAATAGAGTGCGCCCAAACCGAGCAGAAAATCATGTGGAGACCAGATATGGCCTAATTCAGATGGGATCAGCCTCAGTATTGGAGGCTAGGAGGCCTGTTAGGACTCAGGATGAGAGGGACGGAGCCCCGCAGCCTCACGAAGAGAGTACCGTCCACAATCTCCAATATTTTGAGTTGGCCGAAGAGCAGGAATTGGGGAAGAGGCTGGCCAACATTCAGGCTAGAAAGAACAGGGCTGATATGGGGGGTTAGAAGAGAGTTACCCCCTTTACAGAACACATCTCTACAATGGCCACACCGGTCAAGTTTAAGATGCCGCTAATCGGTCTGTACAATGGTGAAACCGACCCGAGCACTCATCTAGACAAGTATTCGTCATGGATGGAGCTTCAGGGGATCGGAGAGGAATTAATGTGCAAGGCTTTTCCGCTCACTTTGGGAGATTGAGCATAAAGATGGTTCAGGTCACTCTCGAATTTTTCGATCGGAGGATGGGATGAATTGGCAGAACTGTTTGTAATGGAGTTCATGAGGTCGAAGATAAGATCGATCCCAAAGGAAAGGTTGGTCAATGTGAGGTTGGAGAAGATGGAATCTCTAAAATCATACCTAGATAGGTTCAACAAGCTTGTCTTATAGATGGAATAGGTGTCAGACGACGCCGTACTGATGGCCATTATGGCTAGGCTGAGGCCTAGAACAAGGTTCTGGTGGTCGGTTCATGAGGAGAGACTGAAAACTTATCATGAGTTTCTGACCTGAGCAGAAAGGTAAATCAGAGCACAAGAGGCAATCCTGGATGAGAACCCCTCTGGAGGAATAGAGAGGTGGCCTAAAAGGAGAGAAGAGAGAAGAGAGAAGAGAGAAGAAAGCCAATAAGGCCATACAGGCTCGTAGGAGATTTCAGGGCCTTTCAACTAGGAGAACCCGGCCAGGTAACGAAAATCTTAACAGTAACTCCTACGCAGGTTTTCACAGAAATAAAGGACAAGGATTTGCTGCCAAAACCGAGGCCATTAAGAGCAGACCTGGCTCGCCTCAACCAGAATAAGTATTGCAAATACTACAAGGCGAAGAATCACGATACGGACAAATGCTGGGCACTTTTGACCAAACTAATGAAGTTGATAAACCAGGGTCACTTGAAGAAGTATGTGAAAGGTCAGGGACAGTAAGATCAAGGGCAACAGCCTACGCTACCCCCGTCTCCACCTAACGGGGCTGCTTGGGAAATCCTGACCCTGATTAATAACAGTTTCGGTGAATAGAGAGGCTCCAAGAGAGGTCGGAAGAAACGAGTCAGGAAGGTGAGGAATGCATATCAAAGTTGTTTTCTACCTAGGACGGAGCCTTGATACGTACTTATCTTTTTCACCGAGTTGAATAGTGAAGGGATAGTTTATCCCCATAGCAATACCTTAGTGGTATTGCTAAACATCTGCAGAACCATGGTGCATAGGGTCATAATCGATACAGAAAGTTATGCCAAGGTGCTCTACCTAAGCACGTTCAAGCGAATGGGGTTCCACGGATCCCAACTTGAGCTATCCCAACATGATTCAGGGCTTCGGAAGAATGAGAACCAAGGTGTTGGGTACCTGCGAGTTGAAGGTCCTGTTTGGGATGAATGACCACACCTCTTCACAACAACAGAGTTCAAGGTGGTGAATGTTAACTCCCAGTATAATGCCATCTGGGGCAGGTCACTCCTGGCAAAACTAAAGATGGTAGTCTCTATCTATCACCTCGTCGTTAAGTTCCCAGTCGATGATTGAGTGTATGTTGTGAAAGGGAACCAACAAGCAGTCCGGGAGACTGATATAGGCCTGCACCCAAGAGAGCTCAATATGCTAGAGCTCGTGGAGGCCGGATCAAATGATGAACACATGAAAGATGCATTCGAGAATATAGTCCTCGAAATAGCCGAGCTCGGCTAGGAAGAGCTTATAGAGGTAGATGAGGAGCCACCACGACCAGAAACCCAACCCGAATAGTCGATTATCCCAACTTTCAAGGTTGGATCCTCCTCGGACATATTCAACCAAAGTGGTGACGAACGAACAGAGGAAGAAATGTAACCGCTGTCCGAGGAGTGGGGATCCTTAGATCCTAGAAAAGATAGGCCCAAAAAAAGGACAACACCAGTAGAAGAGTTAGACCTGATAAAGTTGGATCCGACCCGATCAGACCTGGAACTTTGGATTGAAAATGAGTTGAAGGAACCATTTCGAGGTGAGTTGGTTTTCTTTTTGCAAGCAAATACTGATGTCTTCGCTTGGGCGCACGAAGACATGGAAGAAATCCAACCAGAAAATATCTGTCACTATTTGAACATAGACCCAACGGCTCAGCCAATGGCCTAAAAGAGGCGAAGATTAAGCACGGACATGTATGAAGGGCTGGAGTTGGAAGTGCAAAGGCTGCTAGGGCATCGCTTCATCAGGGAGACCAAGTATGCAACCTAGGTGTCCAACTCAATCCTGGTTAGGAAATCGAACGGGTCATGGAGGCTATGTGTAGACTTCACCAACCTGAATAAGGTTTGCTCAAAGGACTATTTTTCTTTGCCCAATATCAATTAGCTCGTCGATATAATTATCGGGCACGAGCTGATGAGCTTCATGGATGTGTATTCTGAATACCACCACATACTAATGGCCGAGCAAGGTCAGGTATATATTACATTCATAACCAACCGAGCCCAATACTGCTACACCATGATGTCATTAGGATTGAAGAATGCGAGGGCAACCTACAAAAGGTTGGTAAACAAGATGTTTGCCGCACAGATTGGGAAGACAATGAAAGTCTACGTAGATGACATGCTTGTTAAGTCCAGGAAAATAACCGACCACGTGAGCAACATGGTTGAAATGTTTGACATCCTGAGGTGGTATAGGATGAAGCTAAAACCCAAGAAATGCTCATTTGGGGTCGGCTTGGGAAAGTTCTTAGGGAACATGGTGAGCCAAAGAGGAATTGAGGCCAACCCTGAGAAAAATCAAAGCAAAGAGGAATGGAAGTGATTGATACGGGAGCTCTTCTAAGTGTTTCGGTCGATGGAACGACTCTAGGATGAATTTTCAACGTGCTTGGAGAGCCTGTTGATAATTTAGGTTCTGTAGATGCTCGTACAACATTTCCTATTCAACGATCTGCGCCTGCCTTTATACAGTTAGATACAAAATTATCTATTTTTAAAACGAGAATTAAAGTAGTAGATCTTTTAGCACCTTATCATCGTGGGGGAAAAATCGGATTATTTGAGGGAGCTGGGGTTGGTAAAACGGTACTCATTATGGAATTGATTAACAATATTACCAAAGCTCATGGGGCCATATCCATATTTGGCGGAATGGGTGAGCGTACTCGTAAATGAAACGATCTTTACATGGAAATGAAAGAATCTGGAGTGATTAATGAAGAAAATGTTGCAGAATCAAAAGTGGTTCTAGTTTATGGTCAGATGAATAAACCACCGGGAGCTCGCATGAGGGTTGGTTTCTCACCAACCAATCTGGACTTTTTTTTATTATTCCTTCAAAGCCCCTCTCCTCTCTAGTTGAGGTAGGCAAACCTGAGTTTAGAGCCACCTCGATTTGGGATGTCGGAACACCAACCAGATCGAAAACCAAATCTTAAACTAACTTCGAAACAACTTCGAGAGCTTCGATCGAAACCTTTTCCTATCTAGTGTAAAACTGCTTTGACAAAAACATAAGGTGGAGCACGTCCCGTGTTGGAATAAATTCCAACATTCCTTAAGGGCCTTAGTTGTCATGCTTAGGCGTTTACCTTTTTTGGCTGAGCCGTATCTTGCTGGGTAGGATCGATAGAAAGAAAGGACGGATCATGAACTTAACCTCCCAAGACGGATTAAAGATGTCCAGAGCCTGATAGGTAAAGTCGCAGCACTTAACCATTTCATATTTAGGTCCACTGATAAGTTCCGACCATTCTTCAACCTCATCAAAAAGAATGTCCAATTTGAGTGGAGTAGTGAGTGACAATCGGTATTGGAAGAGCTGAAATGAGCACTAATGATGGCATCGGTACTAGCAAAACCCAAGCCTAGAAAAAATTGCAACTGTACTTGGTAGTATCCGAGTATGCTGTAAGCACGGTGCTCGTCCGAGCAGAGCAGATGGTCTAGCAACCTGTCTACTATGTAAGCCAATCACTACACAACATCGAGCTCAAATACCCGACCATAGAAAAACTGGCCTACGTCCTGATCATTTCAGCTCAGAAGTTACGTCCTTACTTTCAAGTGCACCAGGTAGAAGTGCTGACAAATTTTTCTTTGAAACAAGTACTCGGTCGTCCAGATGTTTTGGGACGACTATGAAATAGGCAGTCGAGCTAGGGCAGTATGATATTTATTACGTCCCTAGAACAACTATCAAGGGGTAGGCTCTAGCAGAGTTCACACCAATTCTGATTATTCGAGAAGAGCAGATCAAAAAGCCTTGGAGAATGTTTGTGGACGGATCGTTGACCGCCTAGTGAGCTAGGGCTGGAATAGTTTTGGTCAGCCCCACAGACAAATACTTCTACTCGGCCCTATGTTTCAAGTTTGCAACGATAAATAACAAAGCTGAGTATAAAGCACTCCTAGTGATGAATCAAATATCCGGTAAGTATATTGCTAGGGAAGAGTAGATGGTCAGGTATTTGAGGTCGGTTGAGCTGACCTTAGCGGGGTTTAAGAGAATCTATGCCGAGCAAATCTCATGAAGTAAAAATGCACAGGCTAATGAGTTAGCTCGATTGGCCATAAGTGAATGAGAAGAGGACATCGGCTCGGTTAACATTGGGTCAGTAAATAGTTCAGCACTCAACCAGAAAGAAGTCTACGCCACTAACCAAAAAGTAACTTGGATGACCGCGATCATCCAATACTTGGAAGGGGAGAGGTTGTCCGTCAACCAGATAAGGTTAGGAAGTTATGAATCTAAGTTGCAAGATACATGATGCAGGACGGAGTTTTGTACAAAAGGCTTTCATTTTTCATCTCATCTCCACATACAAGTGAAATTCTTTAGGGTTTGTAAAAAGAAATTTCCGTGAACAAACACAGATTTGAGATAATATTTTTTCCCTCACAATTATTTAGTAAATTATATGTTTACAGTTGTGCATATTGTTGGTAGAAAATATCGCTTACTTAATCAATTTATAAGACAATTATGCTGAAATTGCCCTTTAGCCCTAGAATGTGGAAAAATATGTTGGAAAATGAAATTTAGAGATAAACGGCAATTTTAAAAAGAAATAATGGGGTACACGGCAATTTTACAATAATTGCCGTGTACCCCCAATTTTTCCTAAAAATTGCCATTTTGTACTATTTGGGAGCAAAGTAGGTTTGTAATTAAATTTGAGGGTCAAACGGTAATTTTAAAAAAGATTTAAGGGCCAAACGGCAATTTTGAAAAAAATTAGGGGGTACACAGCAATTTTACAATAATTGCCGTGTACCACTCATTTTTTTAAAATTGTCGTTTAACACTATTTGGGAGCAAAGTAGGTTTGTAATTAAATTTGAGGGCCAAATCGTAATTTTGAAAAAAGTTTTGGATGCCAAACGGCAATTTTGAAAAAAAGTAGGTATAATTGCCGTGTATCCCTCATTTGTTTTTAAATTGTCGTTTAACATTATTTGGGAGCAAAGTAGGTTTATAATTAAATTTGAGGGCCAAATGGTAATTTTGAAAAATGTTTTGGATGCCAAACGGCAATTTGAAAAAAAAGTAGGAGGTACACGGCAATTTTACAATAATTAATTGTCGTGTACCCCTCATTTTTTTTTTAAATTGCCATTTAGCTGACACATATTTAAAGTTATATATTATAATGATGTCATGGAAATTATAGGAAAAGAGAAAGAAAACGTGTCCATTGTATGTTACATATGATTTCCATCTCCCAACCCATCTTTTTTATATTTACATCAATTAAAAACCAATAGTGGGTGGTGCACCGATTATTACTTTTTGGCTCGGTGGTGCACGCGTATAATAATTATTTTAACTAAAATAAGATTTAGTTTTGGATATAAATAAACTTTGAATTGTTTAATTATTAACGGCAATTTTGTATGTATATATACAATTTTCTTTTATTTATTATATATAATTTGTTATTTATTATATATATATACAAATAAAATTTTGTTATTTATTATATATACATATTTATATATTTCAAGAAACAAATAAAAAAATTTTAACTCACTTTTAATTTTTTGAACAATTAATAATACCCTTTAATTTGACTTTAAATTGGTAACTTGTTTTTAGTAATTTTCTACGGGTCTTTAGACTTTTAGATGAGGTGACATCTTGTTGATATTAAAAATATTCTTATGTGAATAATTGCAATTTGAAAAATTGCCGTTTTGCCCTAATTAGTAGAAAAAATGTTTGAAAGTCATATGTAGGGCTAAACGGTAATTTCAGAAAAAAAAAATAGGGGATAAACGGCAATTATTGTAAAATTGCCGTGTACCCCTAATTTTTGTGGTTGAAATTGCCGTTTAGCCCTAATTAGTGAAAAATGCTAAAAATTCAAATGTATCCCAAAACGACAATTTTTATATTTAATGTAAAATAAAGCAATAGAATAATTGGCGTTTAGATTAATTAAGCAATAGACAACACTCAAACAACCACAGTTGCACTGAATATGTTGTTAAACATTTTTTTAAGAGTTGCAAAATATATAATTAAACAATTTTTTCCTCCTATTGCATGTCCGCATTTAAAACTAATTTTGCACTGAATACTGACAATTTTATTTTCCTAGACTCGAACTGTGAAGAAGATGATGAGTTTGAGAGTTGTTAATGTTTGGTTTGGAGGTTATTGGCAAGGCGTAGAGTACGTAAACGGTTATCGAGATGTGATTTATCTTCAAAGAATCACATATTGTGATTTACTGGACTCAGTTCATGGAGTTGTATGTGCAGACATGAATTTATAGGGATATGTGATCCACTTATTGGTCGAAATAAAGGAAAGAGTGAGAAAGATCAAAATAAGGAATGACTTCGATTTGGAACGACTATTGCGCATATTTGCAGACGATCTTGTTGTTTTTGTCTCCCTTCGAATGATGGATGTTGGCTTAAACGATCCTGTGGTGTCAAGTACAACTGATAATAACAGGCCTGGTGTTTTTTCGACCGAGCGCCGTAATGTAGGATCCTCTTATTCGGAGTAAAATAATATCGTTGATAAAGTATTTGAATCGGGTCATCAAAATTTTTGTTGGGACACATATGATACGTTAAATGTGCCGACATCGGGTGCACATACCACATTCAACTTGGAGAATTCAAATGTTCCCATTGGACTTCAAAATGACGAGGCATTTTATGCAAAATGGGGTATACCAAATCAGAACAAGGAGACCTATGATAAATCTAAGTTTGATGAGGATTGGATGGGCGGACCGTCAAAAGGCAAACTTCAGCTGAAACGTGGTCACCTTGGCCATCGGAAAGTGGTCAGGTAAACTATGGTGGATTCAACTTTCTAAACTTAAACGTGCCTCCGACATCCTATCCTGAAAACACTGAAGGTAGGCACGAAAAAGATGCATACACGTATGATCATGAGTGAGGACAAGAATGGCCCGAGGATCGGCACCAATGGGGTATATAATTTGAAATATAAATATTGTTGATACGTATGCATTTATTATACGTATGAAATTATTGAATAATTGTTTAATTTTACCTTCTTGTAGGCTCGAATACCGAAGACGAACATGAGACGGCAGAACCGGATGAGATAATCAGTAACTTCGAGATGGACGAAGAAGATGAGGCTGTTTTGGATCAGAAGCAATGAGAAGCCTACAGGATTTTCTAACATACATATTGAGATCTGAATGGAATATCCCCGAGATTCCACCATTCGAGCCGCCCTGTTCTTCAGATTTGGACAATAACAACCCAGCGCCAAGCGGTTTGCAAAAAGGTTCCACTTTTTCTTTAAAAACTGAACTGCAGAATGCAGTTGGGTTTTACCACTTGGAAAATCGAGTTGAATATAGTGTGGGAAAATCGGATAAGTAGAGATGGTATGTCAAATGCAAGCAAAAGGAGTTCGGCTCAATGTACATGTGTGCACGTGTGCTGGCTTGACAGGCGTGTCATCAACAGGAGGCTCGATCATAGTAGTGGTCTGGCGTCTAGGACGTGAGGTCCTACTGCTCCGTCTTCCCGGATTTGCCGACGTGGAGCCGCTGCAGCTGTCGAAGGTGGATGACCTCATCTTCTTGGAGCATTTTGCACACCGTCGTCCAAGTCAGCGTTAATATACTGCCAAAATAGCTGACAAGTCTCCTCAAGAGTCGGAACGAGAGACTCCACGCACTCAACCTACAGTACAAGACTCGAATATCATCTAATAACAAAAAAAATTAACAAGCAATTATGTTGACGAAACACGAATAAAATTAAAAATACCTCACCATCCAACGCATGTGTGACATCATAATCGGACTTCTCCATCGACCACTTCAAACATTTGGGCATGTGATGACCCGTATCCAATTGCCGGCCAGCCAACGTAGCAGCTACAGGGATGACCTCGTACACCCATATCTTGACAGTGAACAGATCGGACAAATGTGTGAGAAAATAACTCTTATAACATAACAAAAAATATTAAATAGATTAGTTTTGGTAGATAAACTAATTATACTTACCAGTAGCGTGGCTGAAAACCCGTAGAAGTGGTACACGGGGCCTCTAACACACTCATTCTGGGGCGCAATAGCAGTTGGCACTATATCCATGTACTTCAGCAACGTTAGAAAACATATCTTGCCCCATGAAAAAGGCTTCCCAAACTCGTAACATACGGCTAAAAACAAGACAAGAAAAGGGTCAGTAGTCTCTGCCGTTGCAGGTCATCGCTCTTCCTACTCGACTAACGTCCATACCCAGTTATCCACCGTTGTCCTTCTAGATTCGACTCCGAGCAAGATGAAGTACAGAATGAGGATCTTCAAAATCTTGACAACATTATCTATGCTCAGTCGGTAGTCCCCTCATTGAAATCGACGTAAGAGAGTTTGAAGAGTCACGTGAGTACTATCACGATGGACTCTGTAGTACACTCCACCTTCCGAAGGATGGTGACCCCAGTCGGGCTGAAATCAGAATCACCAAATCTCAAACCAGTGATAAGAGCGAACTCTATCCTCGAATCGCGAAAGATGACGCGATCACCGATATCAAACCATCTCTCGTGTACGGGCTTGTCCCTACCACACAACTCACGCAACATAAGAACATGCAGAAACGACTTGCATGTCTTAGCCGAGATCTCCCATAATAGAAAGTGGCCAAAACATGTCTTGCAGAAATCGATAATGCAGTCTTTCATGTGCTCTCACAAAGCTGCCTTAATGTTCTCTAGTATACTCAAACGAGTATACCCGTTAATATACGCTAAACGACCCTGTAACAACCCAAATTAAAATTTGACAAAATTTGTAACGAATTTTTTTCAAATTAAGTAAATCATGAAATTAAGTATGTTTATCATTTTTACTCCTTTCCAATCAAGATATAAACATAAACCATTAATAAAATAAAAGAAAGGACATGAAAATCCAACTCATAAGATGATACACTATTCTCTTATCCAATATAACATATATTTACTTTCTTTATTAGGATAAGATAAAATTTGAGAAATATTTGACTGAGTTAAGAGATAAGAAATAAAGGTTGGAATTTCTCTCTCCCCCTGCTCATTCTCTCTTTCTCGCCTCTCTCTGCTCTCTCTCTATACTTTCTTTCTCCCTCTTTGCTAATAATGGCTACTGTGTTTTCGTTTGGAGCCACGAGAATGGTAGATGGAGAAGCCGGCGCCGGAGTTGCGCCGGCGGGCTGGCTATGAGCTGCCGCGAGAAGCGGCGACATCTCAGTAATTTTAGGCAGGTATATATATATATATATATATATATATATATATGTGTGTGTGTGTGTGTGTGTGTGTGTGTATATATGTTTGTAGGTGTGTGTGTTGGGAAGGAGGTGGCTGGCGCTTTCTGCGCCGGTGTGGAGGAGGAAAGCCGCCGCTGAAAGCGGCGGCGGCTGTGTATGTTTGCTATGTATGTTGCTATGTATATTAGCATGTATATATATAGGTAAGTCTGTGGGTAATATATATATGGGTGTGTAAGGGGTGGTGGAGGGAGGAAGGTGGAGGAAGGGGGCAGGGGGCTGGGAAGGGTTAAATTGGGGGGCTGATTTAGGGAAATTTGAATTAGTATAGGGGTTATTTTGCAAACCTCGAAATTATGGAAAATCCATACTTGACCTTAATAATTATAAGTACTAACTTTTATGCTTTTAAGTTTATAAAAATATGTTTTAAGTCCCCTAAATTAATGAATAATAATAACAAACCCTAAATTATGTTAAAATTACATTATGCACCTTAAAAATTGATGATATTAAATATTGCCTATTAGAATTGTTTATTATTGCTAAAACGATCCTTAGAATTTTACTGAAATTACAAGAATACCCCTAGAGTTATTGAAATTGTATTTATTACCCATAATTGATTGAGATTATAAAACGAACCCTAGATATTACAGATATTGCTTTCGAGAATTCATATATATATATAAATATATATATGAAATAATGAATTAAACCCAAACTAATAAATTAGGTTACAAATTAACCTTAGAGATATTATAATAATTAAAGTATGTATAATTTAGTAGTTATCTTAAATCTAGGTTTTAAAACTCTAGATTCATGTCTCGTTAACCCCATAACTCTTGGAAAATTATAAATATGAACCTAAATAAAATTATGGACCTTATGTTTTGATCTTCATAATTCAATAAATAAACCAAAGGCCTAATTATAAATATTAAACATTCAAATAAATCCCCTATATTGTTAAAAAAATGATCTCAAATTAATTATGAACTTTACAATTTAATTTTTCCAAAGTGAAGTGCCAACATAAATATCAAATTAAATATCAATTTTAATCCTCTTAAATAATAATTAACTAAACATGTTATGCAATTAAATATATTTTCTAAATTAACCTATAATTTTAGTTAATTGAATTCAATTTAGCAATTAAATTATATAGTCAATCTAAATACGCCATAATTATAAATATATTCAAATTTCTTAATATCTAAGTTAAATCGTAAATTACATAATTAAATTTTCTAAGATTATTTTAAAAAGGGCTTCAAGAATTAATTGAAGCCAAAAACTTTATAATTTACTTGTTTAAAATTATTATCAAATCTTCAAGATCTAACTAAATCATAAATTTATAATTAATTTTTCTAAATCTAAGATAAGTATTTCAAGATCTAAATAAAGTCTAATTAAGCTTTCTAATTAAAGTTTAATTAAGTTTTCTAATATTTTAATAAACACATTTTCATTATAATTTCATTTAAACCCTATATAACATTAAAAATCATTTATTTTACTTTTAAACCACAACATCGTAAAAAACCGAGCTTTAATTAAATGACAAAGAGAAATTATATTAATTAAGTTATTTTATTTAGACCTCTTTATATGTCGATTAAGGTATAAAACCCTAGATCCTTATCGAAATAATTAAGAAAACTTAGTTTCAGGTCGGGTTTTGGGTTGAGTGTTATCACCCTAGCATATTACATTAATACTTAATTTTATTTCAGGTTAACCCTGTTAGATGGTCAGTTAACAGAAAATGTTCTAAATTAAGAATGTATTTTAATTAATAATAGTTCGATTAAATTCTAAAGCGAGCACTTACGCTTTGTAGGAAGTACGAGGAAAGAACTAAGCTCATATAAAAGTAGACATTTTGCAAGCATCATCCGTGAAAGGTGGGGAAAATTGTTTAATACGGTATTTATATTCCTTTCAAAGTATTTAAAATATAAAATCTTATACTTGATTGACGGGAGGTTGATATAAGTGTTATGTGAATAAAGTGCTATGAGATGAGAATGTGATTGATGAATGATTCAAAACATTTGATGGATTATGATTGTTGGTCCCAAGTGGTGTCCGAGGTTCAGAGGGGGAGTGAATGAACCTTGGTCAATTTTGTAAATCTATGAAAAACTTTTATGCTCTGCAAGTTACTTGAACTTGCAACGTCAGATCGTTACTGCATACAGCACTAGAATACAGTGTTGCACGCTGTAACTTAGAGTTTTATACGCAGCGGAAAAATAACGTTTATAACACAAGGCTGATTTTCTCAATATGCTTCTTTCAGAAACGTTTAATGCTTATGATATATGCAAGAACAGAAGATAAAGGCACAAATAAGTAAAGCAATTAAACACGTATGGCTTATAGTGGTTCGAAGGTGGTGTAATCCTTCTACGTTCACTCTACTACTCCTCGAGTAGGAACTTTGTTAAGCAAGATTGAATTACATGACTCTCCTAACAATCTATCAACTTTACAAAGTAACCACCTACTAAAGTCCAGCGTACACACAGCAACTGCAAACTTCAAAGGCTAACCCACACAGGGTTCTACACTCTCACACAGGGAAATTGCCTAACTCTAGACAACTTATACGAACAGCAAGGATCTCTCCTATCAACTGTTCGATACCACTAAAACAACCTAAGTACACAGCAACAAGGTTAAAAGAATATAAAAAGGATCTTCAACTGGTGCGGTGAAGTAAGCTTTTGAATCTGTTGATGGATCTTTCAGCATTGGGCTTGCTTCACTTCACAGAGGTTGAGTGACTGAAACTGATAGTAGACTTGAATATTTGTATCTTGAAAGCTTGTGAGTTTTTGCTTGAATGTTTTAGTATCAGTAGTTTCGGTAACCAGCTTCAATGTATCTCTTCCTCTATTTATACTTGTAGGAGAAGATGTTCGTTGAAGGAGATATCTCTCTTTTGAATTTGAAGTAGTCTGATCAAAGGCATGTCTTGCATTTAATGCGACTTGACTTTTTCTTTTGGAGCAATTAATGCGGCAGTTGCGGCTCGCAGCTTTCTGCAGTGCGTCAGTCCACGTGGCGTCTTCGTATTGGCTCCGTGTCTACTTCTTTGATCTTGTCTCGAACGGCTCTATTTACAAATGCGTTTTGTCTCATCAAAATCTAAACATTGAAATCCCAACAGTGATTGTTTTTGGAATATGAACGTTTTACTATGAATGCAAAAGTGAAGAATGATGTGAAGTTAATATTTGCATATATGCAAATAAGATGTGTTTTTATGGCAGTTGAGAAATGCAACTAGGTGCTATGTTAAAATAATGTGCTTGTATGTGTATGTTGATATGTGCATGTGCATGCGTATGAATGACGGCTGATCACTGTAAAAGGTGGTTAAGACCCGTCTAAAAAGGTGGTTAAGACCTGTATAAAAAGAGGGTTAAGACCCATCTAAAAAGGCGGTTAAGACCCGTATAAAAAGGCGGCTAAGACCCGTAAAAATGTTTTTATAGCGGCTAAGAACCGTAAAATGCTTTCATGGCGGCTAAGCACCATAAATTATGTGGAAAGGGATGTTTGAAAGTGAATGATGATTGATTGTATGTTTGCAAGATGGCTAAAAACCATAAATGTGATTATGAAAGTGATATGTTTGAATGTGAATGATGATTAATTTGAGATGGATGTTTACATTTTAAAATGATTTAAGTCACGTGACTGAAGTGATCTATTTTCTACCGTTTTTATCAAAAGACAAACATTTTTACGAAATTCAGTTTTATCCGATAAAATCGTGGTTTTGTAAGTGCGTTTAAATCTATAAAATTTTATTATACTAAGTTGTTGAAAGTCGTGTAAAATCTTTTAAAAGTTATTTTATGTCATCCCGAGTTTCTCCCCCCCACTGAGTGTACTTTTGTCACTCATCTCTTTTTTTAAAATGTTTTCAGTTTAGGGATTTTATGGCGTGGGGTGCGAGCGGTGGATGCTGGTAACCGATAATCAAAGGTTTCAGAAGTTTTCTTTTATTTAAAGTGACTAATTTCATCAATTTTACAAATGAATATTTTATAATAAAAAGGTTGTAAATATTTTTATAAGTAATGTCTCGGTTAAGGTTTATTTACAAAAAGAATCGGAACGTTACAGGCCCTGACAATTCGAACGAACCCAACGCAAATCCATCTACATTATGAACACAAAAAATCTTATTACTTATTACTCACAAAATGTCTTACGCAACAAATATACAAACATTTAGATAAATAGTAAAATTAAAAAATAAAAAATTTAGTCCAAACCCTAAACCATATACCCTAAACGCTAAACCATTAACCCTAAATCCTTGTCCGTGAACCCGTTTAAAACCAAAATTATAGGGGTAAACCGCAATTTTGGTTTACCCCTATAATACAACACATACAATATGACACAAATAACTAATATAGAATGAATAGCTATTTATTTTTTTAACGTAGAATGAATCAACCATTCAAAATTTAAAATTATTTAATATGAAAATATTTATCACTTAATCTCGGAGTTGTAATTTCAATTATTGTACTATCTTAGAAGTAATTTTTGTTATAAAAATAATAGTTATAAGATAATATCTTTTAGATCATGCAAACACGTGAAATCTTCATAAGATAATAAAATCTATAGAAATCCTGCAAATGCATGTTTTCTAACACAAAATGACAAGAATTTAAGTCCCAAAATGTCTACAAAATTACAAATTATTAATAATTAGTAGATAAATATATAATTAATAAATAATGAGTGAATAATAATGGTATCATAACAAATCTTTAATAAACATGTTATGAACATAAATGAATAATAGATATAAGCACTAAGATAAACAAACACCAATGAGCTTGATTATTAGTTGGTCATCTAACATTTACTGCCCTAAATACAACTAATTAATAAAACAAAACCCCCAAACTCACAAACAAAAAAAAAAGGATAAAGAACATCCACATAAATACAAATTGGATAAAATTTTCAAGATTGCAACTGAGTTTCTCGTTAAAATCAACCTCAATTATTATTTAAATATACAACTCTGACCCTCCTCACGCATTATTTAAATTTTATGTAAATAGCATTTAAAAAAATTTTGGAGGTACACAGCAATTTTACAATAATTGCCGTTTACCCTCTAAATTTTTTTAAAAATGTCGTTTAGCCCTAAAAATAGATTTTCAATCTTTTTTCTACTAATTATAAGAAAATGGCAATTTTTTTTCAAAATTTCCGTTTAGCCCTCAAATCTTTGTTAAAATTGCCGTTTGTCCATTAAATTTAATTACAAACCTACTTTGCTCCCAAATAGTGCTAAACAGCAATTTTAGGAAAAAAAGGGTTTCAACATAATTATTCCACATTCAACATATTATTCAACATATGAATTTCATCTTCCAACATAATTTAACATATTGTGCTAAACGACAATTTTAGGAAAAAAAATGGGGGATACACGGCAATTATACAATAAACGACATTTATAAATTATTTTCAACACATTTTCATTCATAAACTTGCAGCAAAAATTGTAGAAAAATAAAACACAATTGCATCCCTAATTTAATGAATAAATTGCAAAACTTTGGAAAAAAAAAATAGATAGAAATAATTGCCGTTTACTAACCCGTAAAATGTATGCTAATCTTCACGAAATTTGGGCAATTTTTGAACTCAAAACCTCTCCAAGCTTCTTCAAGAAAATGGCCGTTTATATTGAGGGAGGAAGAAATGGAAAAAAAATTCTGAAGGCTTGTACACGGCAATAGAGAATTAGGGTAGGGAAAAAAAATTGAATGCTACACAGCAATAATAGAGAAGGGTAGGAAAAGTTAATATATATCACACACAAAATGCCAAACAACTTTATCAATTGTGTCATGCATGTGAATACTTTATCAATTGTGTCATGCATGTCAATCTGACTTTGTACTTGTAATGTCAATTCAATGTGGGTCAATTGTATTTTATGGTAGAAAACATACAACTTATATGTATTAGGGTAGAAAAGTGTATTTATTATATGAATTGTGATATTTTGAACACTTATCACTATTTTTTTTTCTTTTACTAAAATGTTAAAATGTCCACTGTGGGTAACTCTTAGTATTTCATAAATGTAGTTCTTCATTCTTAAATTTGTATTACATAAATGTGTCACTAGTATTATTTAAAATATCATTATTATTATATAAAGATATTATTTCATATGCATAAATGTATCAACTCATTTTACTAAAATATGACGTAAATGTATTACTTACATCACATAAATATATGAATCAATATAAATGTATTACTCTGTTTTATTATCTTACTCAAATATATTAATTATATTACATAAACATATTAATTGTATTATATAAATGTATTATATATATCATACAAAGATCTTACTATATTTACATAAATGTATTATTACCTCATTTAATTTTAAGAGTATTGTTTGTATCAGTATTGTTTGTATCATGTAAATTTATTAATAATATAATGTAAATGTATCAATACATCTATTTAAATGTATCACTTGATTTTACTTAATAACAATTTCATTATTTTACTGAAATATTTTAGTATATTACGTAACGTTATTAGATGTATCATTACATAAATGTATTAGTTGTATCACATAAAAAAGTATTACTTACCTCATTTTATTTAATATAATGTAAGAGCGCTACTCTCATAACATAAATGCATCATTAGTATAAACTAAAATGTATCACTAATATGACTAAAATGTACTACATGTTGTCCAAACACCAACACATGAACAATTGTAAGGATACTATTGACACTAACATACTAAAATGCATAACATGTTTGTCGGAACATGAACATGCATGAGAGAAAATTTGAATACAAATAATTTGGGCGTACGTCATCACATGTAAGCGTGTAAAAATAGATCCGAGTCGGGACACTCAGACTATTTCCATGCAGCAAATAAAAATATTTGTGTTTAAAAGATATGAAAATGATTTGAATACAAATATGTTGTTTTAAATTGTATCAATCTATTCCTTAAAAATAAAAAATGTCATATTAAAAATCGGAATGCATTGCTTAGATAAAAATAAAAAGGTTTGGGTGGGAAAGTTTTCTTTTGGTAATTATTTTGTTATTATATGTACATTTATTCTACTTAACACATTGTCACCAACTTGCTCCCTTAACAAGCTCAGCACTCAGCTTCTTTCAACCTCGCTCCTAACTGAGTGTATTTGTATCTAGAATTCTTTACCAAGTGACTAATTTTAGAAGATTATATATACTTTCTATACATTCTAAAATTCTGAAAATTCTACATACAAGTCCCACAACTTTTTACAGAACCTATTTAGAAGTGAGTTAAGTACTTGAACAACTAAACGTGAGCTTGAGCTTGAATATGGGTGAACTTCCTAGCCCAACTAACTTATGCAATATTTGGCCCAAATATTTCCAAGTGCATGACAACATGCCTACAAAATAATTGTTGAAAAAATATGGAAAATTTGTGCATAATTTGGTGCTACTGAAATTCAACAGTGAAGCAATTCAATGGTTTCGGTTCAATTGTTATTTAATTTAGAACTGATTAGATTTCCATTCGGTTTACTAATTCATAAATTTAAATTTTTGGTTTAGTTCGATAATCGAATATACTGATACTCGTTTAACGGACCCAACAAGAGATGAAGGTGGAAGAATTGAATTGTGAGATGACAAGTAAGAAATTAGTGCATTTTATCGAGGGCATATTTGTGATTTTATAATCTTTTAGATGATTAAATGCACCGGTTCTGTACATATATATGTTTTGTGTCTCCAAATACTTCATGAATTATTTTCTTAATTATTTTAGGATGTTTTGAAGTATTTTGGAGTCGAGAAAGATGAGCATGGAACGAGGAGAAGTCAATTGGGCCCGATTTAATTTCTAAAGCCCAAGAGAATTAAAGAAGATAAAAGAGAAAATAGGAGAAAACCCAAATTAAAGAGAAGAAATGGGCTGAGGCCCATGACTTGAGTAAAAATTAGTGGCCCAAAGTGTTCCAATTCCAATTCCATCAACCGCATTTGTTGACCTAATACCCAAAAGATTTTCCATCCTGGGAGAAGATATAAAATCTACATTGTTCACGTGAAAGAGGGGGAGTCAGAGAGAGAAAGTCTTAGGGATTGAAATGAATAGTTTTAGAGAGAGACACTAGATTAGAGAGATAAACATATTTTAATCGCCAAAACTTGTATGCCAGACCCGTTAAAAAAAGGGGTCAGCATATATATATATATTATTAATTTTTTTGTGAAAAGAAGGTGAGTAAGAAAAAAGAGGCTCAGAAAACACAGAAAATGTGTACTGTGGAAAAGAATAGGTAATTTTGTATATGTATTTTTCATTTATTGGATTGGCCTTCTATATTGTTTATATATTTTGATACTTATATAATGAAGGTTAGGATTTTATATTTTTTGTTATTTTTTTTGAAGTGAAAAGCAAATTATTGCTGCGGAGAAATCAAGTAAAAGAGGTTCAGTGGCTGTTTCTAGGTAGATAAATTGATAAGTTTTTAATCTTTTGAGTTTTGTGTTATTTTGTTCTTATTTAGTTATGTACTTCAATGAAGTATATGCTTATAATTCTGATGTATGTGTATGTGTTAAATTAATTGTACTCTTATATCTTAAAAGTTTCATGCTTTTTGTATGATGTTTATTTTTAGTTGAGGTATTACATGTATTCTATTAAAGTATCATATTAACATCCACGAGGTATCACATGCATATATATATATATATGTGTGTGTGTGTTTAAGGTATCAGTATCAGATAAAGACTTTTAAGGTATCACATGTATTCACTTAAGGTATCATATATTTTTTAATTTATCAGATGAATATGTAGAATGTGTAATTTGTATGTATAAGGATATTACTTATATGTTTTGGAAATTATTTGTTATGATTTTGTTTTTTTATTTCCTTATTTATTTTTTATTTATTTTTTAACCACAAGAAAGTGAGTAAGAATAAAGTTGTGAAGGCTAAGAAAGCAAAGAAAAAGGGTACTGAGGAAATGAACAGGTAATATTGTAATAGAATAAACCGGTAATACCCACAAAAGTTTGTCTGTTATAAACATGTATAATCTTAAATTAATACATTCTTGTCTATCATGTATTATTTACATTACTTATGTACAATCAGTTGAATATCTTATATGTTTGATATTAGCATTTTATATTTTTTCCTAACTCTTTTTTGGCAGCACTTTTGTCAGTCAATGTAGACCAAATGGTCTTGCTGAACTTGTACAATCTCTGACTGATAAACAAAAGGATGATATTAGGAGTATGGGGTTTGGGGATCTCTTATATCTGAAGTTGACCAAGTCCAATATGAAGATGCTAAGCTGGCTAGTGAATAATTTTAATAGTTCTAATAGGATGGTTAGTATTGACAATTATCGTCGTTTCACTATTACACCAGACGACATTTTTGATGTCTTTATGATACCTAGAAATGAAGGTCACTGTGTTCAAACATATACTAGGAGTGATGAAACATCCCCTTTGTGTGATAGGTTTAGTGAGATGTATGAAATTTCTTCTAGAGTTCCTTTAAGAATTCTGGTGGATGTAATGAAAGGATTGGTTGATGGCGGAGATGATTTTAAAAGGATGTTTTTCTTGTATGTTGTGTGTTCCTTTCTAGTACCTTCTTCCAATAAACTGATAAGTATGACTGTAGTGAAGTCTATTGTTGATGTGAATAGAATTCCAAAATTAGATTAGTGCTCATATGTTTTAGACAAGTTATGTGAGTCTGTTAGGGCTTTTAAGAGTGACAATTTAAGATATGTAAGTGGTTGTGTCATTTTGTTGCAAATTCTATATTTGCAAAGGATAAAATGGCAAGGAGTTGCAGAACCTAGGTCGTTGCCTCTCATTCAGCATTGGGTTGATGAAAAGATTTCTAAGAGATGTTCTGAAGAAGCTGCTGCTGGAAAATATAGGGAAGGTGAACTTTTGTTGAATGTTTACCTAGTGTCATCAAGGGGTAAAGTTTGTGGTGTAAATGTGGTTGTTGAAGAAGATGAGGAAAGTCGTGGTGGGGTTAATAAAAGTTCAAAGTACATAAAATTTGATCTAGCATATGGAGAGATGGATGACGATAAAATTAAAAAACTTGCAAAAGATGTAAGTATTTTTAATTTATGTTATGAGTTGTTAATACTTATAGGTATTACATGTTTATATTTGAGGTAGCATATTTATACTATTAAAGTATTATATGTATTTGATTTTTAAAGTATGATGTGATAGTAGAGGTATCTGCTGAATACCTTTCAGGTATTAGTTGAATATCTTTGAGGTATCACATATATAGTACATACCTTTCAGGTATCAACTATCTACATTCGATACATTGTGGTGGTATTATGACTGATAGACATGTTTCTATTTTATTTTTGTAGGAAGTACATGAAGCATTTTTATGTTATAAAAGAGACATTTCAATTGTTTCTAATTATCACATGATGAAGCTGTTGAAGATGAAGAATAAAATTAAGAAGAAACAAGCTTGCGGCTCCTCAAGCCTAGAAATGTCTGAGTCGTCACAAAAGTTCTTTTCTGATGAGAAGCTTCACAAATATATTGATGAAGTTGTTGAAAAAAATTTGACTATGAAGAAATTAGCTTCGGAGATGCCATCCTTTGATCTTCTGACACCAGACCCACCTCAATACAAGGAATCTCCTCCTACAAATGAAAATGACAATGAAGATTTATCTGATAAAGAAATCCCTTCAGTTAAAGAATTGAATGATGCTATGTTATCAGTTGGTTCAAAGAGCAAGAATGATTTGGAGGAGGACAATGATAGGTTTTGGAGAATTACAGAAGATGTTGGTTACTTGTCTGATTTTTTGGTTCATTCAAAGCAATATTTAGGTTCTATGGATCAGAAACACAAAGAGATTATAGATTATTGTTTTTATGATGATGGATCAGATGACATTGATGGGTAAGTTTAAGTTATACGAATTTAAGTTCCATGCATGATATGTATATAATAAGGTATTATATGTATGAAATATATAATATTTTTTAAATATGACATGCATTAATTCTATATATGATATGATACCTATAAATACATTTATAGGTATCACATATATACATTCAAGGTAACTGCTGGATACCTTTCAGGTATCAGTTGTTCACCTTTCAGGTCTCACTCGTATACATTTAAAGTATCTATTGAATACCTTTTAGATATTAGTTGTTTATCTTTCATGTCATATAGTTAAATTACTACTTAAGCAATATTAGGATATAACTTATTAATTGTCATTGTGTATTTTTTGTTTCAGGGAATATTTATTTATAAATGGATACTTCAATTTTGTGACAAGACAGGATATGGCTTCCTTATTTCCCAAGACTAGAGTTATTCAATCTGTTATTACTGCTTGGTGTTTGATTGTTAATGGTTGTGAAAATGAACATAAAAGAAAGTCGGTTTGTGTTCAACTTGGAACACAGTGTAAGTTGTAAATAAATTTCATTTAGTACAGTATATTTGTTTTTTATAAGTTATTAATTGTGTTTTTATTAAAGATGTTTTGGCTAAGATCATTTATAATAAGTATGATGTTGAAGAGAATGCAAGTTTGATAAGAGGTAGTTTGAAAATGTGGATGGATATGCATAAAAGCTCTCTTGATTATGTTGAAATGGTAAATTTTTATAGCAATTCATATATTTATTATGAATATTTATAGATTTTAATGTAAATTTATGTTTATTGAAATTGCAGATATTTATTCCATTTTGTCTTGATGATCACTATACTGTTATTGTTTTTAATATTCCTGACAAGAAGTTTCAGTATTTAGACAACAGAAAGTACGGAGATAATGAAAACAATATATTTTTTCAAGCTGCTGAAATATTGTAAGTTATTTGATATATTATTTTGAATAAATAATAATTTTTAATGAGTCTGATTATAACATGTGTTTATTTTTCATTTGAATGATGTTCAGAGAGTTGAAACATTGAAAATCTTGACTGATCAAAAATATGATAAAGTAGAAGAGATGATGAACTATACTTTTGAAAATGTGGATTTTAAATGGCAAAGAACAACTGCAGATTTAGATTGTGGTGTATACATGATGCATCACATTAAGCATTTCGATGGAGTCATATATTCTACTCCAGATATGACAAAGGTATTTTTTTTCTGTATTTTAATTAATTTTTGAACATCATGTTGTGGTATTTTTTTGTCTTTGTACTGATTAGGTGTCATATTAATAGTCTTAAAGTATTACATGAATAAGGTTGAGGTGTCACATTAATAGTCTTAAGGTATTACATGAATAAACATTAGGTATCACATTAATAGTCTTAAGGTATTATATGAATATGCCTGAGGTATCACATATAATCATTTAAGGTATCACATGTTTTCACTTAAGGTGTCAAATGTTTTTTGAAATTTTTGTTATGATTTTGTTATATGTTTTTGGTATTTTTTTATACAACTTTTTACTTTTTTCAGGCTGCAATACGACGAGTGCTCTGAGCTGAAATATGTGCAACAATTGTGTTGTCACAGTTGAATGACGTAAGGGAAATTATGCTGCGAAAGGTATTCAACTTTTATCAAAGGAAACCAGATATTAAAGTGATGATAGCAGAAACAAAGAAAAATGAAGCAGCAGATAAGGCTGCAAATTTGAAAAAGAAAAGAATGTTAATTCAAAAGACATACAGGCCACGAACAAAAAGAGCGGGGAAGTGATGATATTCAAAAATAAATTTTTTATGTATCTAATGCTCTTAATGTTTGGTAGTTGAGTTGAAAACAAGATGAAGTTGTTTGTTTTACAGGTATTATTCATTAACGTAAAATTTTAGGGGAAATTATGATGAAAAACAGTATGAAATTGTTTATTTTATATAAACCAAATATTTTTTTGGACACAGGTTATTATTTGAAGTTTTTTTGAATGCAAGCATACATATGTAATTGTGGATATAATATAAGGTATCACTCATATACATTTTGAGGTATTGCTTATTATTAAGGTATTATATATATATATATATATTTGAGGTATTATATAGATATGCTTAAGGTATTACATTTGTAAGAACATGATGATATTATATTGTTAAAGACTAAAACATAAGTATATAATTACATATTAAAGTTGTTTTTGTTACAGGATGATACACTCGGATACTACTTGATTGTACTCAAAGGTATTAATATTAATAGCAAAGGTATTATATATACACACTTAAGAAATTACACTAATGCTATTAAGGTATCACACATATTTACTTATATGAATACTTAAATTTTAAGGTAACGTTAAATGTATTACGTGGATACCTTTAAGGTATCCCGTATTTAACAATTGTTATTTTACCTTACATAATGATTTGATATTGAAAAACAGTCAAAAACTGTAAAACATATATGTTTCAGGTATTATTTAAGAACCTTATAGGTAACATGCATTTTCCTTTCAAGTATTACATAAGTACCTTATCAGTATTATGTATATTCCTTTCAGGTATTACATAAGTAACTAAATTCATATAGGATTAGGAATTTTATACTACACAATTTACTTTCAACTATTACATAAGTACCTAATAGGTATTACGCATGTTTATTTCAGGTATTATATAAGTACCTTATAGGTATTATATAAGAACATTATGGGTATTACGAATTTTCATTCAGGTAAATTCATATAGGATTTGGACTTTTATATTACACAATTTCCTTTCTGGTATTACATAAGTACCTTATAGGTAGTGTGTAGATACCTTTAAGGTATCCCGTTTTACATTACATAATAATTGATGTTGAAAACAGTCAGAAAATATAAAACATAATGATATAGGTATCCCACATGTTCCTTTCAGGTACTATGTAAGAACCTTATAGGTATTTCGTAGATACCTTTTAGGTATTACATAAGAACCTTATAAGTATTACTCATATTAATTTTGTAAACCATTTACGTAGTATACATATACATGATGAGAATTTGTAAACCATAATAACTTCAATCGTAATGTTGGAATACAATGTTAGAATTAAACTAAAATAATCTAACATTAGGTGTTTTCGAACCAAACTCCTTTGTTGTTGAATTTGAACTACTTTCTTTGGTCTTCTTCTTCTTTTCAAAATGACCTTTAATCCTCTGTTGTTGTCCTTTTGTAATTGAACGTGCTGGATCAAAGACAATATTTGATTGAGTTGATGTTTCAGATTGATGTGTAGATTCTGTTGGAGATATCAAGTTCTTAATTGCAAGAACATCTCTTTTATAGCTTTCTTCAATAACTCTTCTTACTTCCTGATTGTCTTGACACTTTAACACAAGATTGTAATATTTTCGTGCCATATCATGTCACCAAGGAATACTATCACCTAGTTTTTCAATTGCCACAGTCAAACTTTTAAATCTATCATAAACTTCTGATTTAGCAAGTTTTGTCCATCTTTTTTGTACATAAGTATCAGGTATACTCTGTTGAGAGTTGATATGTAGTACCCTCAAACAATGGTAGCATAACATACCATATTCCTCGTATTTCTTACAAGTACATGTTATCAGCTTCATCTGAACATCATATATGACTCGATGCATAGAACCATTGCCATTATCGGATGAAACATGATAAACCATTGTGTTATTTTCAAGTATTAAAAGTGTAGAAGTACTTGAAATGCACTTGATGAATTCATCTTCGAAATCTTTGAAAACAGACAATGTGTAGACACTTGAAGTATGTTTTAGCATACCCGTCATTGGTAGGGTAGATTCAGAGTTTGATCTTGATGACTGGAATTCATCATATTGCTCTTTGTGTCTCCATGTTTTAATTGTCTCCTTGAAAATTTTGCAAAAAATAGTCAAACTTGTTGTTTTGTTAACATGGAAGCCAATGGCATTGTTTGTGCTTTCACTTGATCACTTTTTTGAGATGACAATGTTCCAGCTGAGAAGAAATCTTTGTTTAATGTCGTACACCATTTGTCTTTCAAGCCATACAATCTTGTAAACCAAGAATGATTCTCCAAGCCATATTGTGATATCATGGTTTTCCAACAAATTTCAAACTCATTCTCATCAACATATCATGATAAACATTTGTTGAATAATGCTTTAAATGAGTTATCTGACTTGAATTCTGCAAATCTACTTACAACATTCTATTGTAGATGCCATAGACAAAGCCTATGCCTTGTTTGAGGGAAGACCTGCATAGTCATACATAAGGTATCAGTCATTCTCATTTAAGGTATTTCACATATTTGGTTACGATATCAAATTATCAGAAAAATACCTTTTCTATTGCATTTGCAATAGCTAGATCTTGGTCTGTGAATAAAGTTACAGGACATTTCCATGTCATTGACTTCTTCAATACTTCGAAAAGCCATTGAAATGTCTTTGTCTTTTCATCAGTCAAGAATGCACAACCAAACATGACGTTTCTTCGATGGTTGTTAATACCAACAAAAGGACCACAAATTAAGTTGTATTTGTTCGTTCTATGAGTTGTATCAAAAATCATTACATCTCCATAGATTTGATAATCTTCTTTCATCATAGAGTCCCTCCAGAAAATGTTACTCAATCTGCCTTCATCATCCAATTGAACTCTGTAGAAAAAGTCATCTTCATTGGCTTGTTCTTCTTGTATCATATCAATGATGGTTTGTGCATCTCCCCCTTCTATTGCTTTCATTTTCGACCAGTTCACAAAATTCATGTGATCTTTCTTTGTATGCCCAAGATATTCCTCACCACCAGCATCGTTTACCATGTATCGATAAGAATTTGCTGCAATTAAACCTGAAGTCACCATGTGCTCAATTGCCTTGCCTTTTTCCTTATCAATTTTTCTTTCTGAACGATGAAGATGATTATATTATGTTCTTGTTAGTGGATGATTATGTAACACTACATGGTTTACAACTTCAAACAAGCCTTCATCATTCATTTTTACCGTCATCAAAGCATTACAATTTGTCCTAGTGATTGCCATTTTTCTTCTGTTATTTGTTAAATCATTTCCCTGCTTCTTTAGTCCAGCACAAGAGCATACAAACTTTTTCCCTATCTCTATAGGTTTATCACCTGTGGAATATCTAGTAGTTGATTTACGAACAGAGAATCCCAATAAACGAGCATGTTTGCAATAGAGCTCATACATCTCATCAGTTGTATGTCTTGTTAATCCAAGTAGAGAGTCACTAACATCAGTTGAATAAGGCATGTCATCTACATAACAAATATTTTCATACCTTTAGAACATATGTCAAATACTTATAGAATACATTAGTAATACCCCAAAAATATTTTCATAATAAATTGAAAGACATATCATTCAAGCCTGTTATATTTGTAATACCTGTAGAACATATAGGTAATAACTTGAAGGTTTTACTTATATATAATTCAATCATGTAAGTTTATAATACCTGAAGAGTATATATCTAGTACTTATAGATCATATAGGTAATACCTGAAAAGTATAACTGATGTCATAAACTAATATATTAATATTTTTAGGTATTCCTGATTTATATCAGTATAAACAGTCAAAATTTTCATAACACTCGTAGAACATATCGAATAAACCAATAATACCTCAAAGCATTTTTCATTGTAATTTCAAAAGTAAACATGCACAAAGATGAAATAAAATCAGTGTCTAATACCTTCATTTATTGTCGCAATAATGTGATTAAGAAAAGCTGACGTTACAACATTGTCCTCATCTTCTTCACTTGACAATATATGAATTGTATTTGATTCTTGACCTAAAAATTAGAATACTTATATCAACTTTTTGTATTATTTTCATTGTATAAATGTTCATCAAATATATGAAAAGACATAAACCTTTACCTTGGTCATTGTTCAAATCTCCATCCATTGTTGTTTGGGTAATTTTGATAGCAAGAAGAAACGAACCCTAGATTTTAGAAAGACAAGAATAAAAAATTTCCAGTATAGTTTATCATGTGAAGAAATTGAAGAAGAAATTAAGAGTAAAAATTAAGCAGCAAAACGAGATGACTCATATCAGCTATTGCTACCTCTCAGCTATGACACCGCCATCTTCAACGCAGAATAAAAAAAACTATATATAGATAGGTTAGAGCAGGTTGGGATCATGGAGCAGGTTGGGATTATGGGGCGGAGCGGGTTGGGGGGCACATAAGTCCTTCTCTATTTTAATTCCTTAGATTAATTTGATGATGGATTATTCAATTACTATTGTGGATTTGATTTCAAGGATGATCGGCTAATCTTTCAATTCCGGTTAGCAGGGAGGTTTAAACCCATATTTCTTTTATGTTTTAATTAATTTTGTTTCCCCTTCTCGATGTTTGATTGGAATTGATTATGCTATCTGTGAATATTGTTTTCAATTGTTGATGCTTAATTTGGATTGACCACCTAGGTTAAGTAATTGATAATTGATTGCTAGAATTTTAAATCATGAATCCTAATTGTTGTGATTTAATTTTCATAAGTGGTAAACTAGAGGTCGTGCATCTCTAGGGTAGCATAATCCTAAATTATCAAATCGAGCTTGTGTATTCGGAACCTAGTTCACCATATCGTCTTGATAATTAATGCATTTAATGAATTAAATTTGGAGAGTTTGTTCTGGGTTATTCAATTAAATAGGGTTAATTAGTGATCTTATCCTAATTTAACTAATCTTAAGAAACCATTCGATTTAATAAAGCTTGTTTTTAGATTAGGGGTGATAATTCCATGATAATCTGAGAGAGGGGTGTTACATTGATCAAGACATAATTGAGATTGGGGGATAACTGAATTGTTAACCGGGATGTTTTTTATATTGATTTCTTACTTAATTCATTTTTTGGCTTCATAGTTAGTAGTGATTCTCAATCAACCCCCTTTTCAGTTTCTGAATAGAGCATAGGTGACACAGTTTATTCTGCATTCTCCTCGGGATCGATATCTGACTTGTCCTAGCTACTAGTGGTTAGGTTAGAAAAGAGATTAAATAATTTTATCGCGTTGCAACGCGTGAGACCAAACATGGGCGAAATTTTGTGCAATCTATGAAAAAGAAAGAAAAAAAGGAAATTGTTTATATAGTAGGTTCAATTCTACGTACCTGGTTGGATCAGATTTGTGATATATGTTTATTAATTCTATTTTTGTAATATTAAATGAAGTTGAATTTGCCTTAGGATTTCAAAATTTATAAAATACTGAAAATATGTTCATTTTTATTTCTCATGTTGAATTAATATCTACTTAACACAAACCTTCTTCATTTCAACATGTCATATCAAATTTATCATGATTTTTAATTTATTATTTACATTGTATATATATAAGCAAAGTATTAAAACTAATTTTTTATTTTTAAAGATTTTGCGCATTTGATTTTTTTAATTAATTTACAATAGTTTTGACTATAGTAGTAACCTAAAATATTGGAGTTAAAACATAAGTATTCTAAGTTAAAAATATATATTTTAATATAATGATTAAAATCTAAGTATAAATATAGCAAACTGGTGCAAAGCATAAGAGAAATACTAATAGAATTTAAAGTGATTTCAATCATTGATCTTGAGTTAAGTATTCAATACACCAGCTTGCTATTATTTTAGTTAGAGTAGTGTTCTTGTTAACCAGTTACATGTATAACTAAATGCACAATTATCTTTTTTTTTTTTAAAATTTTTACGTTAACCTTTATGTTATACGAATATAATCTTTATGTTATATTAATATAACATTTATATACAAATATCAAAACCTTTAAATGAATAACTTAATTTTTTTTAATATAAAAATTCATGTAGTATAGCTGAACCTTTACGTTATAATAATCTTACCTTTATGTTAGTATATCCTTGATGTATTTAAAGAATAATATAAATGTTATATAACACAAAAGTTATATTAGTATAACATAAAAGTTTAAAAGATATTATATGTCTGTAATACATTGTAAAATATTAAACTAACAAAAATATAAAGGTTATGCGAACATAACTAAAAAGGTTAGACGAACATAATTAAAATGTTTTGCCAACACAACTAAAAGATTAGATGAACATAACTAAAAGTTAGACGTGCGGGACTATAGTTTGAGAGTAGACCTAGGGTGCATGGACGTGTGAAGCGTGCGTGAGGCGCGTCGTGAAAAGTACGATTGAATCGAATCGACTCAGTTGCAAGATTTCCGATCCATGTAATTGGTTCACAGGAATAATTATTTTTTAATTTTCCTAAGATCAAAACGTGAGAGATGTAAATATAGATGTATCTATATATCCACATTTATGCTAAGTGACTCATATTTTTAAATTTTTAAATTTTATATGTTTATCACACACGCTTATATATAATAATAATAATAATAATAATAATAATAATAATAATAATATAAAGTTTCAAAAATTGATATATTATCAACAAACTTGGCACCCTAAAGTCTGCTACCCTTTCCTCACTTACATAATCGTCGCTATCATGTTCCCATCCTCCACAATCCCAACAAATTCCTCATTTTTTCTCCCCAATTTTAAACCCTAGGAACCCTAATCAAGTATCTTACAAGTCGCCTATTTTTCCAAATTGAAAAATCGAATCCGTCCCCCTAAATTGTCATATGGCGAGAGAGCAAGCGCTCTCACTTCTAGCAGCGGCGAACAACCATGGAGATTTGGCCGTGAAATTATCGTCATTGAAGCAGGCCAAAGACATCTTGTTGTCTGTTGAACAGTCTCAAGCGGCAGAGCTTTTCCCTTACTTGGTTGAGCTTCAGTCTTCCCCCGAAACCCTCGTCAGAAAGTACCTCCTTGAGTGAGTAATTCTTAAAAAGTGACTTTTCCCCTTTAATTTCCATTCTCTGTTATTGAGTTTTCATGGAAGTTTTAAAATTTATGAGTTTTTGGTTTTCGTTTTAATGTTTCGTTATAGAGTTACTAGTTGCGTCATGTATTTTGTGCCGGGTTCTTTGTACTTAATGCAGTTGCAATATTTTGTATTTGAACTCACATTGGGTTTTGACTGATCTTATTCTCAAGTAAAAAAAAATCTATGTTTTACATATTATATGTTGGTAAACTTTCTGAATATTTTCCAGCCCTGGCTTCCTTGTCTAACTCGATTTTTTTGAATGAATGACTGCATTGACCTTTTTCAGTGGTGTGGATTATTGACTTAGCTTCCTTGTAAATTATATTTATGTTTGGTACGAATGCAAGGAACTGTTCTCAAATGCACCAAAGATTAATGTGAAGTAACTAAGGTGACTGCAGGATTATACATATTTGAGTGACTTAAGGCTTTACCTTTTAGGAATTTTAGCATTTGAATGGTTTAATATTATTGACACTTTTCCTGTTTTATACTTCAGCATAAAAATAATTTTGTTTTGGTTGGTTTTGTTTCTCTAAAGTCTTACCCAATGAAAGGTTGAATCTGCTCTCTCAGTCAAAGCACTGTTTTACATTGAAGCTTGCATTTTTTTTATTGCTTTGGTTTTGACACTTTTACTTATTTTCATTATAATTATTTTTCTAGCGCCAAACAATGGTAAACAGTTCTCAAAGAGCTTATATGACAGTTAGTGGTTTGTCAACATAAGCCTGGTCTTGAAGATGTAGAGCAGTTTCTCCTTGTGAAAAGTATTCCAAATGATCTTCTCAATTATTTCTAAACTTGATTATGTACTGATACATGTTTACTCAAGATAAGCTCTATTAAGAGTTGAACAAGCCTTTTAATTATTTTTATTCTATGGGTGAAACTGTAGTGTCTGTTTTCCTTCCATTCTGAGATCATATTTGATATATGTCTCCTAGCAATAAAGTTGTTGGCTTTTCTTTGTTTGCATATGACAGGTAGTTCTTCATTGTTGGATAATTGTCACCTATGTGTTTCATCATTCAAATTTACTTTGGTTGACAGGGTAATTGATGAGATTGGAGCCAAAACAAGGGAACATCTCTTCATATTATTTCCTGTGTTGTTGACATTTCTGAAAGATAATAATCTTGTGGTTGCAAAGCAATCCATTATCACTGGTACAAAAATTTTCTGTATTGTGCTGGAGGAGTTAGCATTGCAGGTTCTCTCTCTCTCTCTATATATATGTGTGTGTGTGTGCGTGTGTGCTCGTGCTTGATTTGCAGATATGCATGCATGTCTGTATATGCTGTGCATTTGTTTTCCTCTTCTTGTGGTGCTTATGCATGTGGGACATTTCATTGTACTCTGTCCATGATTTCTCTCTGTCTGCTTTGGTTGCTTTGTAGTTTCTGTACAAGCGATAGCTGTTTTATATGCCATGTCAAGAAAAGACACGCTTTTGAAACAAGAAAGCTTCTGATAGTGATAACATTGTTTTATTGCATATCATATTCTATAATTTTTTCGGTCCACGAAGTTTACACGAGTATATGTGTAAGAGTATTCAATATCTCAATATATACATGACTACAGTTCTTAGTTTTTATGTCATGCAGTATGACCTATTATGTGATGTTTGTCCTTTTTCTTCCCTACTTAATTACTTTGGTTCATCTCACACTGTTATAAGCTATGTTCTAAGTTTTAGCATCATGTATATCTATGAAACTTTAAAGCTGTATTTGAAAAATTATAGTTTCAACGGCGTGGTATAGTTGAGAGATGGCTTGAAGAGCTGTGGACATGGCTAATCAAATTTAGAGATACCGTTTTGGGCGTTATCTTTGAGGTATGTATTGAGTTGGTGGTTCAGTGTAGCATTTGTTGAATAATGTCAATCACTACAAAACTTCATTTTTAGATGTCTCAACTTTTTTTATTGTTGTATTCGAGCTTTTCACATTATCTCTCCCTAAAGTATGTGTGACAACAAAACGAAGTTATTTTCAGTGACTTTTTTCCCCCAATGATAGCCTTGTGGTCTTCGATGATATCGGTATACTTGGTTTGGTCTTCCTAAGTTGTTTTCCGTCATCTAAATCACATAATGGCTATTCCATTGGACTTGCTTTATAGAACAATATGGTAATTATATGGGGCATCAAATAAAATTTGGCTGGCAATACAGCAATTTTTAGCAAAAAATCACTTGCACTTATGAAGCTGTCTTGAACTAGGAAGAGTGTATCATCAAGAAATATAATTTATTTAAAAAATTTATTATGTATATCTCAATTGAAATTTTGTACTTTAGTAGAGCCTTTGTTTTCCTTTTGGGCACCTCATTCCTTTGTAGCCAAGCTGTCTTTGTCAATATAACATTTTGTTCTCATCCAAAAATAATATATGCTTGTGTTTGCATATTTTAATTCTATAAAATTTCTGTTCATGAAAGAGGATAAGTTATAAAGGACCCATGTTAATTTAACTTATAATTAGTTGTATCCTTGGCTGTGACCATTGGGAGTCTTTAATTTATTTTTTATTAGTTAAACGTCTTTAATTTATTTTTTATTAGTTAAACTATGGAAACTGTAGATATGAGATGAAAGCGAATTATTCTCTGGCACCCTCCATCCACATAATGTAATGCGAAATGCTCTATTATATGAGGATACTCAATTAAATTAATGATGGCAAAGAAATCACATGATTGATGTGGAAAAATATAATTGATTGATATACCTTAAGGTAAAAATAACAGTGAAAGGAAAACTGTTGAACTTAATTTTTTTTTGTAGCTGTATGTGACTTCTGTAATCTGGCATATCCTAATTCAATCATAATTTCCTCCTCATCTGTGTTAGCTCTGTAGAGATTTACCTGCTTCTGTATTTTCCTGTTGCAACTGCGGAAATATGTCCTGGTAAAGTAACCTGATACAAACTACAGTATTGAACTTGACTGAGCAAAGGTCAAGGGGTAGAGAGCATCCTTTGTATTCACATGCAAACTAGGCCTCAAAACAAGATAATTAATTTACTTTGGCTCGGGCAGAAAAAAAAAGATTGTTCAAAGATTTGGAAGTTTTGATGCTCTTACTTCCAGAATATGATAATAGAGATGTATTATTGTTATATTGCAACTAAATGTTTAATTCTGAAGGCTTATTCTCAATCTGATGGCTTATGTATCTGGATTAACAGTCAACTAGTGTTCCGATCGATTATTATACTACAATGAAATATATATGATTAGGAATTTATGAACTGTTGTTTTTCAAAAGTGAGGAGGCTCCATCTTTTTTTTTTTAAAGTAAAATCTTACAATCAAAAACTCATTTTAATTAAATTTTTAGTAAAATAACATAGCACAATTATTAGGTATTAGACTATACATTTTTTTTTGCACATTTTTCAGATAATATAATACATTGTATTTTTGAATACAACATATAATTCAAAAATAGAATATTTACATTGAGTTTTGTTTTTGCACATTTTTCATATCTAAGGTTTTTTCTTATATAGAATATAATTAATTTCTTAAAGAATTTATAAAAAATCTTATTTTGTTGAAAAATATTAGATTTAAAATAAATCTTATATTTTTATTTTTTAAAACATTAATTGAAAAAAATTATTATTCCAATTTTGGAAAGTATATTTTTTTAATAATATATTTCTAATTGTATTTTTAATATATGCAATTTAGTCTAAGTTTACCACAAATTGCTGAAAACACTCACCAAATTTAATGCAAATATTCAAATGAATTAAGAATCATTCAAACCCACCAGAAAATACATTTCAGATTATATATATGTATAATATGGGTATCAAACTAAAGATCATGAAAAGTTGATTAACATGATATATTGTGTGTTAAAACAAATTTAAAATAAAATAATTATTGTATTTTGAAATTTTGATAGGAAAATAAATAAATTAGAAACAAAAACAATGAGATTGGGAGCTTTTTTTTTTCATGAAAAGCCTGTGTCACTTTTTTCCCACCATGTTGGTGCCTATCTTCATAACTATTCAGTTTTTTTTTTTTTTTGCTTATTTCTTCTGTTTCTTCTGCTTTTTTTTCTTTTTTTTTTTTTGTAAATTTCTATCCTTGAAAACATTTTTTGGGGCAGGAAGTTAATATGTTTCTTTATGTGTTTGTGATTCTCTTTATATAAATATGAAAACCCTATGTTTCGTACACAGGACCTGAAAAACCTTACAAAGCATGCCTGTCCCAGTGGACACTGTGATGTGATTATTATTATTATTATTTTTTTCCATTTATAAAGTTGAATCATTCTGGTAACTATCAATGATTCCTGGATTGTGTTGCAGGCAGGTCCTGTTGGTCCGAAGTTGTTAGCTATAAAGTTTCTCGAAATATATGTTTTACGCTTCACATTGGATTCAACTGATTTCGAAGCATGCAGCCCTGAAGGTAATATCATCTTAATTATTAAAAATAATACGAGTTGATTAGATTTTGGAAGCTTTTATGATATGTCACCTCTTATTAGGGTTCTGTTTCTCTATTATTTCTTTGCATTTGTGATTCTGACATTTCTCCAATGCACTTCATTTTCTGCTTTGTCTGTAGTAATGATAAGGCAAGGAAGGGTATTTAACATCTCATGGATAGTGGATGGTCATCCTGTTCTGGATCCACCAGCTCTTGTATCAGATGCAAACAGATATCTAGGCTTCTTATTGGATATGTTGCTGTCAGCTAGTAATTTCCCTGGTTCCTTGACAATTGCTTGTATCAATAGGTGAGCTTTTCCTAAGCTATCTTTAATAACTCCTTGTTTAACATGAGAAAAATTGAATGCTGAAATTACACATTGTATATCTATCTATTTTAAGAAATTCATAAACAATAACCGATTTCAATAATTCTGTTGGATTGTTGAAAGAATGATCTCTTTTCTGCTTATATTGTGCTAATCATGTTGTATGTTTGATCCAATTGAGAAAAAAAGGAAGCTTTATTAATATATTTAGAATTATGGCCATCATGCTGAAATCTAACTATACAGGACAAGATAAAAACTTGTGCATTGTTTTTTTTTCCCCTAAGAGTCACATACACATTTTCCAACGGATCCCCTCCAATCAAAACACTCCTTTTAATACATTATTCTAAAGTTTATTTCCCCAAACCACTTCATCCAACCACTTAAAAATAGCTTCAATCATATTTTGCATATTTGGGTTTTGATTTCATTTGAAGTTTTCAACTATATGGTCAGGATGTCAATCTCATTGGCTATGCATGAAAACATTTAATTCACTACCAGAAGTTGACTTCAACTTTTATGTGGAGATGAAGGGTACACCTGTGAATCATTTTAGAATAGTAGGTTATGTGTCTGTTTTATGTAGTGTATTACTTATAAGATAGCTTTGGTGGCAGGTGTTGTGTTGTGTGCTATTAGGACTAATACTGTGAAAAATAATACCTTTGTTCTAATATGAGTGAAATACGAGGGTTTGGTATTTGGAAATGTGATGTAAGTGCATAACTACATGGGTTTTGAAAGCATTCTCAAGACCTGTAAATGGTTTCAAATCCTTAAAACAGATGTATATGTATTTGTTCCAAGATATATGTCTGTGTTTAAGATCCATAAGAAGTAATTCCTATTTTGAGTTGGATTTGACCTTTTCTCCTGGAAAGCTGGGTTGATAGAGATAATTTACTGGTCCAGGGAATGTAGAGTTGGACAAGAAAGGTTTGACCACCAATACCTGTGTGGACATTGTAGCAGAGATGGTTTGAATTAAATGCTTCCTTAATTAGATGGTGTACTTAGATCTTCTATGCACCATTGTTGTCCTTATGTATAGGCAGGTTTTCGAAAGTTTCATACACTTATTTTAAATTTAATTTCACCTTTTTGTGTTTAGCAATCAAATCCATAATGTGTGCACTTCTTAATATCTATAACTCATTCATAGTTGTTTAGCAATCAAATCCAATCTATAATTATTTATACTCATTCATAGTTGTTTATGCTTTAAAAGACATGTCCCAATCCTTTTCAAGCTGTCTAGATAATTTTATGAACTCTTTAACGGTTTTACCCTGTGTACACACTATTTTCATCTCTAATTTGCCTGCTTTCATTGTGTCACCACTTTATTGTGTTATGCTATCAATTATTTATCTCCGATTATGTTGTGTGGTTATGACATGCTTTTTATTGCAATGATGTTGAACACTAGATCCCTGTGTATATCAATGATAGGCTTGACCATATTGTCATATTAGAGCAATTTTGCCTTATGCAAATTGTTTCCATGAATCAATTAAAACTCTTTATTATTTTGTTTGTACCTGTCTGAGACACTTCTTTGCAACTACACCGTTCTGCAAAATTCTACAACCTTGCTATCACCACAATCTTTTCTTAAACTGATAATCTCATCTGTAACACGATCACAAATTTTCAGCCTGAGTTGTTTCGAGGCTTTTCTAGCTTAATCAAGCAAACAAGCAAAGTGCTAAAATATTTTGTTCACGTAAGGTACTCTGCATCATAGTGCATTTGCATAATGACCAGCTCTTTCTTTGGAGGGATCACTGAAGTTGGCATTTTGTTTTAGTATAAGTTCAACTGCCTTTTTGTGCTATTGCAGCATGCTGTTCAGCTTTTTAACGTGGAGTTAAATGGCAGTTTGCCTGGGACTGCTGAATTGGTGGTTCAGATAGGAGAAGTAGGAGTTAGCTGATGCCAACAACATTGGTGTTTGATAGGACTGATTAAGCTATGGATAAATTTCATCTATTTGTCTAAAAATCATTTGGACAAGCAACTTACTGCATTGTAAAAGTGTTTAGTGAGATACCTAACCATTTTAGCACATCTTTGTATGAACATATGGTTGCAACATGTGCAGCCTGTAAATAATGTTCTATTAATGTATCGTAAATGTTTGTGTTTTTTCTCATACTATCCGGTACCAGTTTTTTTGGGCATGCTTAATTTTCCTATGGAGGCAGGCTTATGGAATTATGGTGCAGTCTTTACCTTGATTTCTGAAAGTAGGTCTAGTTAAAGCGGCCAGCAGCATCGCATTGCACAACTGTTCTATATATCATTTGAAATGTATCTAGCTACCTTTTTCTACTAAGTCCTTAATAACTAACAGCTAACATTTGCATTTGGATAATGTTGTGAAAATGATCTCTGAGAGCTACGCTGATCAAATTTGTATCTGATACTGAGAAACTGAAAAAGGAGGAAACCTTCTATGAATTACTTTATTGCTCTATCTTATGTAAATGTGGTCCATTTCAATTATTCAAAAGCCACTTGAAAAATGGGAAAAGCTGTAACTCTTTATGCTAAAGATTGTGAGACAAATGATATAGATGGGTTTTCCTTGCATGGATTTGATAGTTGAGCTCTCATTGGAATGGTCAAAAACATGATGACATCATATATTTTTATTAGCAAGAGTGATGTTGCTTATCCAGAAGAAGTCAGGTGGTGGGATGGAGTCTAAAAGCCTGTATGCTATATGGGGTAATTTTGTGCATGATGTTGTGGAACTAGTTGGGATCTGAAGCCACTGGCAGTTTCAAAGGATTGCACAAAAACTTCTTAATCAGAAGAGGGAAGGGTCTTGCACCTATTGCCAAATTACATCTCTTGAAACATAGTACTATATACACGCTGCAAAAATTAACAGTATCTCAATAAGGATGTGGGGATTTGAATTCAATTTTCTTGATTTATACCCAAATGGGACTTACGAAATTTGCTTGAATGAATTGAAAAAAAATTCTTAAGGTTCTCGAATTTTTCTCTGAACACAAATTGTTGTGAGCAATATATTGATAACTGTAATTTGTGCAGTACAAACATTTGTATTATAACAGGCACAATTTTCTGATGTTCTAGTTTGGTACAGTTGTGTCATATGTTGTTGTACACCTCATTTGCTGATAAAATGCTATAAACTTGGCCCATATTTGTGCTTCTGGTGGAATTTCAGTGTCCAACTTAAGGACTTGTACATCTGCCCACATTTTGTTGATGATAAAGTGACTTTTTTGTGATGCCTTATCCACTGGCCTTAAAATTTTCTATATCTTAATAACTAGCAATTTCTTTTGTTTCTTGCAGAAATGGCTGTTATTCAATTATATGTGAAATTATATGTCATAGGTTGGAATCTTGTCTTTTGGTGTTCAGTTGCATAAATGTGATGTGAGATTTGTTTATGTACTAAGATAATATTTTCAGAATAACATGCGCTCAGAATACAGAAGGAGCAAAACTTATAGCGTGGTTAAGTGAAACTGATGTTCTATAGATATGAACCAGCTGAAACCTTGGGTGATATATTTATGTGGTTGAATTCTGTCTCATGCAATTACAAATGACAGTGGAAGTTGGTTCAGGGACTGTGTTTCGTGTAAAATTCAAATCTCCTGGTTCTTTCACTCTTTCACAATCACTAGTAATTGTGTAATTCTGAATTCATATTGGGTGGGTGGTCTCTTAGTCTTCTACTTGGCCTAGTGCATTATTTTGGTCCATCACTAATAAAAATCTGCGCTGTCAGTCAGTTGCAACCTCCATTCTATTTTTTTTGATGATGCTTTTGAAAATAAACTTCATTAATTGTATGTATCAAATTTTCCTGGATTGTATGTATTTTACTGGTCATGTTGGAATTATTGTGTTATTACGCGGATGATGTCATGAGGACATTGAGAGGTGTCTGATCCACTCACTAAGGTCAATTTTTTTTCTTTAAAGTAGTTTTCTTCATGTTGCAATGTGTATGAGTTTATCTCTGTCCATTTACAACCTCATTTTCGTTTGAAGAGCTTATAGCCAATGTTGACAGGCCATTTGTACCTTTTCCTTAACTTGTGATGGTAGGGGAAGGTGGTGAACCATTGAGCTTACCATATGACCTTTATCTGAGTGGCCTTAAACATTACTATCTTTGTGTCAGGTTTAGCTAGAGATTGGAGTTACATTATATAGTTTTATCTTGTTATTTTGTTTTGGACACCTTATTCCTTTTCTTCTGATCTCTTATTAGTAAAATTTTCATTTCTTGTGAAAAATATGTTCTCCAATTTTGTAATCTAGGATGGCAGGTTCTTATAAAATGGTTTTTTTTTTAGTTACTCGGTACATTTCAAATGAAAAGCAATAGTAAGACGGTTTTTACTAAGGTCCTTGGTTCCATGCTCTATTGACTACTCTACTTCATGAAGCAACTGATTTTTTGGTTCTTTTATATTGTTGGGGTGGGGGGGGGGGGATAGCGTGGTAAAGAATGTTTCTGCAGGGAATGTTCATGCAATGACTTTCAGAGCTTGGTTGATGGTATTGGGTATGTTGCTCACTCATGATGAGTTACAAAGACATTTCCCATGTACCTCTTTGTCCCCAAATTGATGTGATAAGTTCGAAGATCTGGATCATGTTCTTCCTGTATGTACTTTTCCATAATTCCATCAGACTAGCATAAAATGTTGAGGGAGTTGGGTTTACAGATAATTTTTCCATCATCAACCACGGAACTGGTTCTACTTAATCTTGTAGATTTTATTAGCAAAAAGTGTCCAGTTTTATGGGCAGTGATAGTTCCGGTCTTCTGTTGGTCCCTATGTCTTGGAAGGAACAGAAACATCGTGAGGATTGACAGGACTCTTTGGGGAAGGTGTTGGATAGTTAAAATTTAGGGTTGCTTGGTGGGGTTCTAACCATAAAGGATTAAGACCTTTTTGTTTCAGATTTAGTAAGAGATTGGATTACTGTATTGTAGCTTGCTGTGTGTGTAAGTGGCAGGCGTCTTGTCCCTTTGCATCCACCTTATAGCTATTAATAAAATTTTCTTGTTTCTTATAGGAAATAAAGCTTTTAAGTATGGACTGGGTTCCACATCAATCCTAGTGTTGTATTGTTTAATTTAAAGGTTAATGAATCGTTACGTTCTAGGATTGTGTCTTAGCAAGAAGTTATTACTGACAATGGCAAGGCAGCATTAAGTCCATGAACAGTTAAAGTTATTGGAGCTTTGAGAAGTGAAGAGGAGGCATTACTTCACAGAGTGATCATTATCATTATTCAACTTAGTTGGGATACTGGGATTTGAAATCTACTAAATTTGTGCCATAGCATGGGTTGTCATTTAAGCTCTTTTGGCACCTAATTTACATAAGACGTGGAGACTGCATGAACGCATGCTGAATTAGTTTCTTGTAAATATAAAGTAATAATGTTATAAAATATAAATTGTCTTGGCTTTGGGAATGATATTTATCCTTTCAAGGATATTGGCTAATGAGATGATAGTATGCCAGTCCTTTTCCAGGTTTAAGACAAATGTTCGTATTGTTACCTGGTCAGAATTTGATGATTTATTGGGTGATATTTGATAAGCTGCCAGCAAGTGCTTGCTGGTTCTATACATCTCAGAAGATCAGCTTCTTTAGTAAATATTGTTGCTTTGAGAAAATTCCCTGTGGCTTATTTATGTAAACCTTTTTCCAAGAGATGAGATGATGTGTGGCTTTTCTTTGCTTGTTTAGTGAATATGGTAATTTTTGTTCCAAAAAAGGCATTTGCCTTTCCATGCCACTGTGATTGATGACTTGTTTATTTTAGATTTTTGTAGATTGATCTTTATGTGAATCTGTGATCAGTCATTGTATGTTATTTAACATAGTTACTTCTGATTGTTTGTTTACAGTCTCTATCCGTGATATGCTGTTCTTGAGTTGAGATCTGTCTGTTTGGGCTTACATATTGCTTGCCTATCATATATTTTATGCTGGCTAAAAAAATTCTATTGGCTTGTTCTTATTTGTTACTTATAAATCTTCTAGCAGAGAGAAGGCTTTATGTTGATACCTTTCTCCATCTCTGGATGAACAATTTTGATGATGAGAAAAGGTCAATGGCAAATAAGCAATAATATATCGTTTCCTTCTCACATATTTTTGTTCCTTTTACTAATTCTCACATTTTTGCTGTTTAAATCCATTTAGCTGACATTAAATGTAAATATTAATTGAATTTTTTGTTTGATCCTTTTGGGGTGTCCCTATTTCGTTTTGAGATCCACTGATGTCATTAGTTGGTTTTCACTTTCACCCTCTCTAATGGTCCCCTTTTGCTTCTGAATGATTTGTTCACATAGGTTTTGGATAAAATTTGAGCTTTTGATGTATGTCTTTATCCTTTAAAGTTTTTTCTTTTGATTTTCAGGTTTTTAATGAAATAATGTTTTGCTTTTGAAGTTGAGATCTATTATTTTATGCCCGTCGGTTGGTCAAACTATGACTGAAGAAGATAAATTGGGTGGAGTTAGGTGTTGTGCACATCATGAGACCTAAATTGTGAAAATGTTTCTTAATTGTGTTAAAACATCATATAGTTTTGTTTTAGGCATCTACTTGCTAACATGGATTCCTGTCAACTTAAATTATCTTTCTGCTGTTGGTTTATTTTTACCAGACCATGGATGTATCTTCCTTGGCATTACTTGCATATTGAGATGTGGATTGTACTCTTATTTCATTGTCACTGATGCTGTTTGTGTCTAATATGTGCTTCTTCTTGTCATTTCTCTGAACCTAAATTAGACATTTAACGTACATTTGTAGCTTTAATCTTGGGGTTCCCTTCTTTTTCTTCATCTAAAATAAGTGTTTTAATTTCTAATTTGCTTGAGTTAGTGGAACATTGTAACCTCGCACTGAATGGACATTTCAGCTGTTGACATCATCTAACATCTGTCTTTTCAGTCTTGCAGCTATCGCAAGGAAGAGGCCTGTCTACTATAAATCTGTCCTCACTGCACTGCTTGATTTTAGTCCAAGTTTTGAGACAGCAAAAGGTTGCCACACAGTCAGCATTCAGTATTCTTTGAGAACTGCATTTTTAGGGTTCCTTCGGTGTACTCATCCTGTTGCTGCAGAGGTGAAGTTCATGCTAGTTAATATTTTTGTTGCTATCATTCTTTTCAAGATATCAGATCATTCACGTGTACTTAAAGAACTACCTCTGGCCCACAAATATAGACTTGTATACTATTTTCGTCCGTCCCACAGAGATAGACTTGTTACTATATTAATATGGTTTTTAATTTGTAAGTCCATATATGCCTTTCATTAAATATATATTAAATTAGCACACTTCAACTTTTTGAAACAAGAAAATGTTACATTCAATGTTAGAATTAATGAAAAATAAAGGTATAATTGAAACTTCAAATAGTTTCTTAATTTGTGTGAAACCTGAATGCTTATAGCTCCCTTGGCAGCAAACTGTAATGATGTTTTAGACTCAAAATATTATTTAATTAATAGTATTTTTAAGCTCAAAACAAATTACAGTATTGTTACTTTACCATGAATTTTTTTAAACATGCAGTTATGGTTCCAACTTTGTGGTATGCATAATGCTTTATTGATGCTTTTGTTTTATACCAAGCTAACTAGCGCTTGTTGCATCCTGTATTCTATTTTCTGAATGACATCCAATAAAAAGTATGCACCTATAAACCTCTCCCCTTACAATTTTTAGGTCATGATACATTTTTTATTAATGCACCAAAACAATTTTATAATAGTATGAAATTTATCTATCTTCTTGTGATATATGCAATCCATGTTTTGACTCACTGATATCTTTGTGCAAAAAGGTTAAGTCCAAAAGGTTTTTCACTTAATGCCACGACCCGTACAAATTAGTATGAAAATAGATTTTTAATAGCTGTGAAATATTCTCTTTTTTGGAATGTTTTTCCCCAGTCAAGAGAGAGATTGCTTAAAGAGTTACGAGTAATGAATGCTGGTGATGCTGCTGATCAAGTTATCCGACAAATGGATAAATTGATGAAAAACAATGAGCGTGCTTCACGGGATATGCAGTTGACTAAGGTATATGCGAAGAAGAGGAAAATCATGTGATTAGTCTCATTCCTTGCTGATTTCAGATATAACTCATATTGTTGTAATTTTACCTTCTATTCTTAGGATGATCAGCTGCCGAGTCAGTTGCATATTTCAGGGGATTTGACAAAGAAAAGACCTGTGCCTTTGGACAATGATGATCAGAATAATAGTTTTGATATCTCTTCTAAGAGATTTCGTTATGGTCCTCATAAGAATTCAACTGGCTCTATTAATATTAATGATGCTGGACAGGATCATGCCAATGGGATATCACCTAAGCTCCCTGTATTGGATGGGGATTTGACTCCAGTTGAACAGATGATTGCCATGATTGGTGCTTTAATTGCAGAAGGGGAAAGAGGAGTTGAGTCTCTGGAAATTCTTATATCCAATATTCATGCCGATTTACTTGCTGATATTGTCATAACGAATATGAGGCACTTGCCAAAGAATCCACCTCCTTTGACAAGATATGGTAATTTGTCTCTGAGTCATCCTAGTGATTCTAATGATCCTGCTCAGATAGTCGCATCAAATGGTTTTGGAACCACTTCGCAGACTTTGGACCTTTCGGCTCAATTAGCTGCATCTTCATCAAACATGGCCCCTTTGCCATTTTCAGATACGTCTGTTTCTGCTAATCTTTCTATAGACTCCAAACGTGATCCACGAAGGGTAAGGTTTTCCAATTGGCAACAGTATGAGGCATATCATTCTTCCATGTCATCATTGATTCTCCAGCTGTTCTTAATATTTGATTGATGCTGCAGGATCCTCGTCGCCTTGATCCGAGACGCAATGCAGTTCCTATTGATGTGCTACCAACATCTGTTGTGGAACATAACGTTAGTTCTGCCCAATATCTAGCTGTACAATCTGATTATGATGCCGCTAGCACCTCTGGTGCTCATATATTACCTCCATCCCTGTCTGAAAGTACATCTCAGTTTCTGATGCCCACAATTCAATCTGACTTAAGTCTATCAGAATCTCCTCTAATGCCAGAAGTTGAAGAGTCTATTCAGAGAGATGAAGTCCAGGATGTGGAACCTTGCGTACTCACTCCAGATAGGGAAGCAAATAATTCTTTGCATCTTTCGCCATCCCTTATTAGCAAAGTTGAGGATACAGTTGCGGATGCATCAATGGATGTTGCCATGCTCAATGAAGCCTATTCGTCTTCATCAGAAGAAGCTGACCAACTTTCACCAGATATTTTAAATGTAGGAGGATCTGAGATTGCATCTACAGAGTTGCCAGTGCTTCCCCCATACATTGAGCTATCTGATGACCATCAAAGACATGCGATAAGATTGGCACTTGAACGGATAATTAATAAGTACCAGAATTCACAGATAACAGATTTTAAGGAAACACAAATTGCACTGGTCTCCCGATTGTTTGCACAGGCAGGTCCCAAGATCCCTTTGTTCAATTTGTTGTTGGCTGAAATTAATACTTCTATTTCAATCTCTAGTTGTGTTGGTTTCCAAGTTTCCTGAGCAGGGACTTCATCCCCTGCTTGATTAAGTTTTGTGTTTGAAACAGGAATTTACCAAGTTGTATTCACTTATAACCTGATCAATGACAATTTCTGATGTAAATGTCATTGTTTATGATTGAGCTTTTGAAATTACATATGTGTTTGTCCTTTGATATACATCTATTTCATGTTCACATTTCTTGCTGCAGACACTGGAAATAATAGTGGCATATTCTATTTGTTTATAAAATATGGATTATTGCTTTTTAACTCTTTAAAGGTACTTACTTTCCAGGCGTTTGTGGTGAATATGTTATAATGTTGAGTTTGTATTGTGGGCAAAATCAGATGTAGTGTTTTGAGTTTTCCAGGGTAAACATATAGTTAGCAAGCTTTCCATCACAAGCATATAGAAAATAATCTGTTACAGATGTGTCCACTACCTAAAAAGAAGTCCATTTTGTTCAACCTGAGTTGTGAGTTGAAAGGTGAAACGAAGTTTGATTTTGTAATTTTATGTTTGCATTATAAATGTGTGGAAGGAAGGGATTTTTACAAAGCCCATATATGCTATGTTAGCAGTTGAAGGAAGAGTCTCTGATCATGTGAACTTGGAGGTGGATTGCTGAAAAGGAAAGCTGTTGTGGTTTGTAAATGAACTGGTGGGGATTACTGGGACCAAAACTTCATGACCACAAAGATATCATAAGGTGTTTTGGTTGCAGTGATTTATTCTACACTTCTTTCAATAAAGACAGCTCCAGCTGTTAAAGTTAGATTAATCCAAACTTAGCAAAATTACAAGATATCTTATCCTGGCAAAGCAGTTTGTGTTCGTAGAATCTAGTGAAAGATAATGTACTTACATAGAGTTGGGTTGTTGAGGAATTGAGCTCAGAGGATTGGTTTTGTTAGGATATGCTGTTCTGAATGCAATGAGAATTGCTTGGTCCTAAGGAATTTGGTATGTATGTGTTACTTCACTCACCTGCTGTGCATCTCTTCTTTCAACAAGCAGAGAATAGAAGCAAGCAAGGGTTGAACCTTTTAATGGATAGTTGATCAGCTGAATTTATTAATTTACTTGACTGAAATAAAAGGCTCATTTAAATGACAAACTATAATCCACATTTTCCATTTTGTTGACAAACAATTGGTTTTCTAACTCCCATGTATTTTGTGTTACCTCCTGAAGCAGTTATAATTTAACCCTTCTGGAATATGCAAAAAGAATGATTGTATGAATCCCTACAGGCGATATGTGTTGTAGCTATGCAGCTAGTGTTTATCTCTTACAAATATTCTGCAAATTCTGGTACTCACAATCTGTTTTTATTGGTGATCCTGAATTAATTCTTCTGTTTCTCTGTAGATTGATGTCAGTGATGTGATGGGAATGGTGCAAAAACTTATCGTATCAGATTATGAACAGCAAAAGGTCTCTCTCTCTCTCTCTCTCTCTCTCTCTCTCTCTCTCCCCCCCTCTGTCATCCCCCTCCACTTTCGTTTTAGCTTAACCCCAATTTTAACAAATCTTACATGCATTCCACTTGTGTTTGCTTGTTTGTCTTAACCCTGTCAAAGTTGTCCTCTGAAATTAAATTTATGCCTGGATATTTATGTGCTGTCCTTAGAATTGGGTGAACTTTTTCTATAAGTATATTCTGCTAAATATTTCTAATAACAATGTTGTAGGGGTCCAATGTAAAATACATTTAATAATTCTTTTTAGGATAAGAACTAACTACTGGTTTGAACATGCTTACTTTGATTGTGCTCGGGCATCATATCAAAAATGGATTTCTGATTGCAATCTTGTTCACCTACTAGATTTTCAACGACAGAAGTATCTATAGGTCACTGAAATTCATTTGCTTAATAGATAAAATTGTAACTGGATAAGTTAGTTACTTATGTAATGAATTTAATTAGTCAAACTATTACAATAAATCAACCTCTCTTTAGTGTGTTTGGATGTAATAAAAGTAAGATTACTTCATACCAACATCGCATATAAACTCTTTTTTTGGTGCTTTATTAATCTCTCCGATCATTATCCTATGGGGTTATGGTTCAGATTGGATATTTCAGGTCCTGGCTGGATCCAATCTGGCGCTGGTTGAGTTATTATCATTATTATTATTATTATTATTATCAGTTTTGGATTTTCCGATACCAATTCTAAATTTATGGTTAAATCATGTAGTACCATGCTGCCTGAATTACCTAGGCTGTGGAGTAAATTATAGACAATGAAACAACTGGTCAATCTTAAGAATAAGAAAAGAAGATGAATATTAAAGATGATGGGGAAGGGATAGGAGGAAGAGGACGATGGGGGTTAGAAGAAGATCATGAGAGAACTTGAGAGGAAGAGGAGGAATTTGAAAGAGAATGATGAAAAGATAGAGAAGAAATGGACTTTTTGGCAGAGGCATAATAGTCAAGATTCAACCAATATATAGATTGCTACCTCAAAAAGCTCATCAATACTAGTTTCTGAGACTCATCATACCAAAGAGTAGAATCTTGATTTTTTGCAGAGTGTTTTTTTGGTGGTGTTTAGGTCACACTCTGAGCAATTCCACCTTTCATTATACACATATTGTGTGATAAAGATTCAAAATACCTCTGCACTTTAAAATGGTGTAGCCACTGCAAAATGAATAAATGGTGTCATTCTTTATAGTTTTGCTCGTATGTTTAAAAGCCTTATTGGTTTAGCTTTTATTTTTTTCTGCTGTGATTCTCAGGGACATGAACTCGTTCTGCATATCCTGTACCATCTGCATAGTCTCGTGATCTCAGATTCTGCATCATCTGCTGCTGCTGTATATGACAAATTCCTTCTGGGAGTGGTAGGAGATTTTTTTAACTGCCCTGTGTTACCGTTGCGCTAAAATTATTAATATTTGAAATTCAAACGCAGGCAAAATCCTTACTAGTTGACTTACCAGCATCTAACAAGTCTTTTAGTCGACTTCTTGGTGAAGTTCCTTTTGTACCTGATTCTGTATTGGGGCTACTGGATGACATATGTACCAAGAGTCATTCTGGAACTGATGGTCGTGATGGCGATCGTGTAACTCAGGGCCTTGGTGCGGTGTGGAGCTTGATTTTGGGGCGGCCTCTCATTCGTCAAGCATGTTTAGATATAGCCTTGAAGGTAAACTTCTGCATGAGGTTACACTGGAAAGTGATTTTATGGTATATGTCTTCTCTTCTTCTCCTCCTCCTAACTAAATGTTACAGAGGTTAAAGTGTAAAGATAGTATCGGTGTTGGGTCAGTGCAACAATATTGCTGTCTAAATTTGATCATATTGAGGTTTCACTGTTAAGCTAATGCGAGCATGAGGTGTATTGATGAAGTTACTGTCTGATTGACAGGTTCACTTAAGTGTACCTTTGGTTTCTACTTGATTTTAGTAGCTTCTTCAAATCATTTTATTTTGGAAGAGTGATATGCAGACAAAAATAGATTTCCTTCAAAATTCTTATAATTGTAAAGAATGCTGGTCAAGGTAATGTTGTATGGCCAGAGAGAGAATCTAGTATGGATAATTGCTTGGTCTGTTGTATGGCCAGAGAGAAATTTAGTATAGATGATTGTTTGAGTAGTATATGGTCTCTTGATACTTTTTTCTTAGTTGCATTGGGTAATTGAAATGAATCCTCACATATTTGAAGCCTCATTGCTTTTAACAGAAAATTGCTTGCTATTACAGTTTGTTAAATAGGATTAATTTCCCACACTATAGCCTCTCGTTAACAGATAATAAACTGCATATGCCTTTTGTTTCAGAGGTGATAGGCATCTTGGTTCAAATTTATTGTTCCACACTGGCAGAATTTGACCTGAGTTCACTCCAAGATGAAGATTATAAACTATCCATGTTTTTTATTTATAATTCCTATCAATCATTACACAACAACACCAAACAAATCATTTACAACTGATACATTTCTTTGACATAATGATAAATTGTTTGTCAAATAGAGTTGCACCCTGCATGTCATTTGTTTGGCCCATCAGCCTTCATGATGGGATTAGGAGCCTCATACAAGATCCAAAACAGGGTTGATTGATAATCATAAACATTACAAGAAAGAATTTCAAAGAGAAACCCATCTTTAATCCAGATCTTGGAAGTTATGATAATTAACTTCTACAACAGAAGCAGATACGACTAAGATCAAATTGGAGGAGAATGTTTGAAGGACATGAGTTTTAAGATCTGGTCATGCATTGAGTGATGTATTCAGCATGTGAAATTGTGAATACATCATTAATTTAGAAATGTTATATTTGAAATAACAACTATCCTAATGTCTTAGTTTATCTTGAGCTCTTGTCTGTTTCTATCTAAAACATTCCCTATGTAGCATTTCAGATGATATGAACTTTGACAGATAATAATCCATTTTTATGCTAATGCTAACTAGTATGGCCTTGATACATTTTCCTTCGCAATTTTTGATTTATTGCTGATTGTGCCAAAGTGACCTCTTACTTTTTTAATTCCACATGACAGTGTACTGTTCACCCAAAGGATGATATTCAGGCAAAAGCTATACGCCTGGTGAGAGAACCTGCTAATCTATGTTTTTTCAGCATATTTTAAGAGTATGTCTAATTTGTTGGAAACTATGGCAAAACATGTCTTTCTGTGCCTTTGTCAGGTGTCGAAAAAACTATATGCAGTTAGCTACATTTCTGAGAACATTGAGCAATTTGCAACAAGTGTGTTCTTGTCTGCTGTAGATCAGCATTATTCAGATTCATTATCACAGTCTGCCGAGTCTGAAAGAAGAATTGGAGAACAGGTGTGTTGGATGTTATCTTGCTGTTCTCTATTACTTTATTACACTGGGAGTTATGTGCTGATATGGAAGTTTCCTTTTTCTCTTCTTTTTATCCTTTTTTTTTTTTAAATAAAATTTGTATACTGTGAAATTTTCACACATATTTTCTACATTGTTTTCATGTCACTCTACAGGAAGGTGGATTTCCTTGTTTGGAATGACTTATTTGTTGTGGGCAATTTCACTGTAGAACTGATATCTTATATATGTCTATTTGATTCACTCTATTAGAGCAATCAGTAAATTATGCTATGAAATCTTAACTCCAATATAATAGTTGTAAGTTTCCAACTTATTTATAATTTTTTCTCTTACTGACCACTGAATTATGGAATTAGAGTTCTCAGATGTGATAGACCCAGGTGAATTGGATATGTTTGTCTGTCTATACATGAGTGCATAATGCAAAACCCGTTTTTCCTTTAGAGGATACGAGTCAATATAGGTGCTTCCATTATTCTGTTTTGATCTGTCATCTCTCTCTCAAATATACCAGTTCTACAAATACATGTTTGCACAACTGTACTAGTTGCAGGCTTAATCATATAGATGCATTGTATTATTCTAGTTTTCATAGTTTCTGTCCACTGAGTTTACACATTGGTGATTCATCATTGTGTGTATTGAATGAAGTGACATTCTACCTATAGAATGGACACTTTCTAAATTATTACTATCATATTTTTAGTGCATGCTTTTGTTTGATTCTTTCCTTCATCTGAAGTTAATGGAGCAGAAAGAAACTACCCATGTTTACCTAATATGTTTTGCTTTAGTGTTCCAGTCTTTCATGGTGTATATGGTTGGTAACCTATCAGCAAATACTCCTTAAACGTAAAACTCTTTAACAACATTAGATCATATTGCCACCACGCATTTGACTACCACATTCACTCTGTTGCCAATTGTCCAAGTAAAAGTTCATCTTTTAACAGAACTCCCATGTATTCTGTGGCCTGGTATTTGAAGTGAAATCATCAATATGCTATGTTCTTGATCTTTTAAACCACTGATTAATGCTCAGTTTGAAGCCTTGTTAAAAGTTTGTATGCTTCTTGTATACATGCATCACTACTTGGTACTGAACCGTCTAATGTTGGAAATGATATTTAACGCCTGACATTGTTATGAGTTCCCATTGACTTAATTTCGAAAGAGAGGATTTGAAAAACAACCTTTGGGGAACTATTCAAAGTCTTTCTTTTCCTCTACTTAGCATAAATTGAGTGATCTTGGAAAGGGAAAGACACCTTTTTAATATTCTGTTATTACAAAGCAAGATCATAGAATTTTCAATGAGTATGTAAAATAGGCCATCTGTTGGAGTTGAATACAAAAGACTAAGTCCATGGACTTTTTTAGTGCATGTTGCTTATTTGGACTGTCCCTTTATTTCATCCTGTCTATTCAAATATTCAGGTAGAAAGTGCGGAAACATCCATAAGTGGTTCTCAAGTTTCTGAGCCTGGAATTTTTCAAAATGACTCTATAAAAGGAATCCAGGATGCATCACTGGATGATTCATCGAGTATATTTTCTCAAGCCCACAGGCTCATGTCCTTGTTTTTTGCACTATGTGCTAAGGTTGGTGGGGTATTCTCCTTTGATAAGTGGAGATGATGTATTTATGTTTTTGGTTATTTAAAATCATTGTTGATGTTTCTTCTGTTTACTGTAGAAACCAAGTCTTCTGAAACTGGTTTTTGACAACTATGCTCGCGCCACAAAGTCTGTTAAGCAGGTCTCTTTCTGTTATGTAAACAGTTTCAGATTCTAAAAATCTATCCATTGAAGCATCTTAAGTTTATATATATATATATATATATATATATATATATGTATATATGCGCATGACTGTGTATGTCCTTTGTTGAATGTAATGTAAAAGTGAAAGTTAAGAACCAACAACTTGGTAGAAATACAAGTAACATATGTTGCAGTTTTATTTACCATTTTCTGGTATCTTCTGATTTTGTCCATGTTTAGAATCCAAAGATATGCTTTCTTAAATAAAAAATTGTTTGGGAATTATTTACAGCTGAATTGTTAGTTGGTGTTTACTCCTAGATGTTATCTTTTATATGCTACAAATCACATATACAGATATTTATTGATTTGTCATTTGATATCTTGGACTCCTGAATTTAATGGCCCTCCATTTGCATATGTTATTTCGTTTTCTGGCGTATTGCTTTTTTGTTAATGTAAATAGTAGTAATGAGATTTGCATTAAAGAAAAATCCATGTACCGTGGAGTTTGTCTACAGATTTGTGTTGTTCTGGACTTCTGGTAATGAACATTTACTGCACTTTTTTCTCATAGATTTAGGTCATGTCTTAACCAACATATGGAATGAGGTCGTGCAACTAGCTCAAGCTGCTACCTTTTGTCAGCATGATGCCGATCTTTAGTTTTTCTTAATCTTTCATTTGGTATTGGTCTGTGAATATTGTGGGCAATTCCAACCAAGTGCCAGTCTGTCGACGCTGTCCAAATTGACCACTGACTATATTGGTTTTTGTTTGTGTGAGGGAGTTTGTTTATTTTTAGATATCCAGATGTTCAAAAATAAAGCATTCAGATATAAAAGACTTTTATTTCTTTTGATTACAAGGAGTGGTGTCGTTCATTATGGTGCACCTGTTTATCATAGCTTTTAAATAGTTAACCTGTCACAATAAGTTCTCTATATTTTATTGGTGTAGGCTGTGCATCGTCATATAAATGTTCTTATTAGGACCCTGAAGTCGTCATATTCTGAATTGCTTCACATAATATCCAATCCACCACAAGGAAGTGAAGAATTATTGATACAGGTTGCTTATCATAATCCCCTCAAATTTGTCCAAATTTTTGCAGTCATTCCTCTTTGATGCTCTCTTCCTATATTGCTGACTATTCTTTGGTTTTACCTGAAGGTTCTTCATTTATTGTCTGAAGGGCGAGCGCCACCTCCGGATTTAGTGGTGACCGTCAAACAGTTATATGAGACCAGACTAAAGGTTCTCGGTGGTGCTTATTGTGCCCTCTCTTCTTTTTACTCATGGCAATATAACATTGAGATTTTTCTCTTGCAGGATGCTGCTATTCTTATACCAATTATTTCAGCTTTTTCTAGAGATGAGGTGCTCACTTCTACCCTGTTTTTTATGTGTAAATGATGATGTTAGTTTGATTCAATATTCTGTTGCTTGGATGCAGAACTTATTAAGTTTCTTGACAAAACAAATAGTGCTTAAAATTGTTTTTTGTGGCACAAAATTATGTCCTGCGTAAAAGAAATAATGGCCTGATAGAATGTTTACTAATATGGACCATTCATAATATTTTCAAAATCTGGCTTCTTAGAAATTTTCATGCACATGAAAGGTGCAGTAATGGTTTTATCTTCAAATCTGCAGGATCTTAATTTTAATGACGAGACATTATCTCATGTGAGCATGCTTTTAGGATTTGTAAGCACACAAGTTGGATGTGTGTGGAGACAAGATTTTGATCTAATGCACAACTAGTAATTATATCATTATTTAACATATAAAGCTTTTGTTTCTTATCAAAGAAATAAGGAAAAAATACAAAAAGGTAATTAATCTGCAAGAACCTACTTTATTAGTTGAAGATTGTTAACATCTGAAGATCTGATACTTCTAGTGTTCCTTGAAGCCTAGAGGGATGCACATTTGGAATCACTAAAGAAAAGATTCCTGATCTGTACCTTGTGTCATTATATCTAGCACGAAAATCTTGTTACACTTTCTTTTTGAGCATTGGGTACCAGAAAATACTGATGTCTTGATGTAAATTCAATATAATTACGTTACCTGTTGCAGAGAAATAGTCTGCAAGAATGTTTTCACTTATGGACTTTCACTGAATAATATGTTATCATCAATAGACCTGATAGCTGTCTTCATCCTCAAACTTTGAATCTTAGCAAACACTATTACTTTTACCCTTATATTCAGTTTTCAGAATAAATAAGAAGACAGCATTTTACTATTGGCAAGTTATCAAATGCTCTCGGAAATCTATTAAACTTGTTCTTTTTGTTAGCTTCTCTTTGTTTTCAATAAAAGCAAACACCGTTTCGCGATTTTGAAATGTAGTTGTTTGTTATTTATCTGATGCCAGGTTTTACCTATCTTCCCTCGGCTTGTCCAGCTTCCATTGCCTAAGTTTCAGATGGCTATGGCTCATATTTTACAGGTACACATGCAATTGCTTTAATGGATAAGTATTTGTTGTTTGGTTCTTTCATCTTTGGTTGCTTTTGCTGTGGCATTTGAAGAAATAGGTGGACTACAAATCTGTTTTGCCGATCCCATTTAGTAAATTAGTTGAGTTTGGTTTAGTTGGTTTTCTTAAAATTTAGATTCCCAATTTCTTGGTTCTTAAGAAAAATAAAGATCTTTGTGTCAATTAAATAGTGATGAAACATATGGAAGCAGAAATTCATTTTCCACGGTGCAACTTCACGCACTGTTGAAGTTATTTGATGAAATTGATGAATGTAATGAGGTGGAGGGAATAGGTGGACTAATGAACTCTTGAGATAGAGAGGCACCTACATCTCTCAGCACCAACACCGCCAATGATAGAGATAGAGTTTTTGGGAGAAACTTTTTACTTGATAATGACTTCTCAGGGTAATAGTTTTTGTGGACTGATCAACTCTTGTAGAAAGGGAGAAGAGAAGCGCCATCATGGACGGTCATATGTATATAGCCTGGGGAAAGATTTTGTGTTTGATAATGATTTGTCTGACTAACAGTTTGGTGATCATCTATGTGTTTTCTCCTATTTGTGCACTGTTTGATTTATATATATATCCTTGTTTGTAGGGATTTTGTATCCATACCTGTTATGTAAATGTTAATATGAAAGTGTAAGATATTGATTACAGGATTTTGAACTTTTAATCAGATTAAAAGTGGTGTCTCATGTTTCTAAGATTTCAATGCCTGCTTTTTTCTGCAGGGTTCTGCTAATGCAGGTCCTGCATTAACACCTGTTGAAGTGTTGGTAGCAATCCATGACATTTCTCCCGAGAGAGATGGTCTTCCACTGAAAAAGGTGTTTGTTTGAGCCTCCTTGAAATTATTTTTTTAGCGAACTAATAAGTTGTTCAGTTTCCTGTATACAAAAAGTGTATATACTCTTGACATCCTTAAGGAAAAAACATATGGGCTCTGGTCATTAGCTTTTCTAGATGCACCAGTGAGTCTTAAGCAGCTGACCTAGATTCTCTATATGATTTGTGTGGTTAGCGACAGTTTGATACATTTAGTTTAGTTTTCTAGGTCACCTATTTTTCTTGTAAAAGTTGCTCATGTTGTCAATACTTCTCCGACATAAAAGTGTACTTCCTTGATTTCTGACTAGTTTTCGGATGCCTGGATAATATATATATATATATTTTTTTGGGTGTTCTGACGTATGAAATTGTTTTCAGATCACAGATGCTTGCTCAGCTTGTTTTGAGCAGCGCACAGTTTTCACACAACAAGTCTTGGCGAAGGCCTTAAACCAGATGGTATGTAAAGGTTTTGTAGCATGAATGCAAGGATTTCTAGTGGCACTGTATCAAGTTTGCTCTTTTCCATTTTTAGGTTGACCAAACTCCACTTCCACTGCTCTACATGAGAACTGTGATCCAGGCAATTGATGCTTTCCCGACGCTGGTAAATTGAGTTGCCTCTCATGAACTTTCTGCTAAAACATGTCTTTCAGGGCTTTACTTAATTGGCATACATCATACTGATATTATTGGGATGTAATAAATCATAGATGTGCAAGTGATCATTGATCCTGAGCTATGTTCTGGAACTCTATCTAGTTGTTCTCTCACCTCATTGCCAGATATAATATTTTGTCATGAGATGAGTTGTACTGCAGTAATAGTAATGACAATTAGACTCGCAACTAGATTATTTTTGTAGGAGTGGCGATTTGTATCTTCATGTCATGCTATCCTGTATTTCTGGTAATGATTTTGTTTTCTTAAACATAAAAAATAAGTATAATTTTAACTATATTTGAGAATTTGTGTCGTGTTCATGTTGAACATTCTGTGTAGTGTCTTGTCGTGGTATTTATCTTTGTCAGTCATGTCATCGTTGTGTAGAGAGTGGTTCTGCACTAGCTTTTAATAGATGATTATTTACTTATTTGTCTGGCTTCCCTGATGCTAAACTTTAGTATTGGAAAGCTGGATGTAGTCTTGAATTTGAGATGTGACTTCAGAAGATTTCCTCTAACCATATAAGAGCTTCTTCTATCCTTGAAAGTAAGAAATCAATTGTGAAGAAGGGCAATGAATACCTATTTCAAGATACAGAGATCAGAGAAAGACATATCGTAGCAAATCATGTTCTCTCTTTGACCTGCGTAATAGCAAACTGAATATAAATTTCTTTTAAAGATGGCATATGCTGTTAACTTTCTTGTTTATATTTAAATGTCTTGACTATGTTATTTTCAAATTCCCGGCTCACTGAAACTTAACTGATGATACCTGGATTATGACATGGCCTCCTTTAGTTATTGATAGCAATTTGTTATCTCTTATCACTTATCAGTCATTTAATTCTGCATTGACCTATTTACATTTGTTATTTATTCCAGGTGGACTTTGTCATGGAAATTCTGTCCAAGCTCGTCAACAGGCAGGTATGTCTGGTGAAGTTTGTCTTTTCTGTTGAACGTGTGGCTGTTGTTGTGATAATTGATCATATTGGTGGCCAGTAGAGTGAAGAGACACTCATATTTTGTTAATATGAGACAGGTCTGGAGAATGCCAAAACTATGGGTAGGCGTCTTGAAATGCATCTCCCAGACACAGCCACATTCCTTCAATGTATTGTTACAGGTAGTTTTTCTTTGCATCGTTTTGTTTTTCATGGTCCTTCATCATTCTGGGTATACATTTCAATACTCTTATCTCTGCCTGCAGCTGCCATCTCCTCAGCTTGAAAGTGCTCTGAACAAATATCCAAGTCTTCGTGGTCCACTTACTGCTTTTGTGAACCAATCAAATGTGAAAACCTCTGTGCCTAGGTATGTGAACTTGTACTTGAATATCCTTCAAATCTTCTTAGGAAAAATGTCATTGGAAGCCGGAATAAGATTTTTACTGCAATTATCATTAGTTTCAAAGCTCAAAATACTTATGGCTTTATGATCCGTAGAAGTTGTTAGAGAAAAAAAAATCAAATGGAATTGTGGAGAATCCGGAGATAGTTGATTGCTGTTCTCATTCTTTCACTGGTTAAATAGTGTCAAGTAATAATGAATTTAAATGGCCATACGTCAACGGCATAGACAATCCACTTGTTATCTAACAAATGCTGCTTTTAGTTTCTACTTCTCTTTTAGTTAATCGATACTCAAAACAATGAATTAAGTCATCTGATTGTTTTAGAAGTTTTTGAGATCATATATGATCCCTAAATTAGATGTAAAGCCCTTTTACTTCTCCTAGACAGTCGGTGACTGATAGCTAGACTTGTTAAAATGGTTTTGATGATTATTCCATTGCATCTAGGTTGTCACACTTGTTTCTGGGTAACGAAAGTGATGGGACTTTTAGAGATCATGCTGCTGCTGTTTGTAATTGTAGTGCTTCCAGTAGTTGTCAGTGATGAATAATGGTGTCTCCAGATTGTGTCACTTGAAGTTTATGAATACAAATTAGTGATTTGTAAGCACTATTATCATCCATGTTAAAACTTAAATTGTTTTTTTACATTGGTCGTGGTATAGATGGGTAGGACGAGGTTCACAATGAGTGCTTCTGGATGGGATTTCGTATGCTTTATTAGTCATTTTCTTTCGATTGATTTATGCAATAAATTGAGGTGTTTTTCCGCTTTACCTGCACTATGGTGAAGAGTTGTAATCTGCTAAAGTTTATAATTCTTGCAACTGTGGCAGGTCAACATTGGTGCTTCTTGGCCTTGCATCTGAAACACAGACACATGATACTTTATCTTTGCATGATGCCTCAGACCCTCGTTCTTCTTCGCTTCATGGGCCAACATCTACGTAGCACATCTGGATATGAAATAGGAAACCCATAAACGGCATCATTACACACAAATCATATTCGGAGGGAGGAATCATCTGTCTCACATCCCGCTCTTTTGGCTGCTAAAGTGAAACATTTTGATACTCTGCCAGGGCTTGGCAGCTGTTTCCGGAATCCAGAATATTTTGGTGGGTTTTTTCTATCCGGCCATGGTCGAGGGGTTTTCCGGTGGGGTGGGTTGGTTGGATCTTATGTTTTCTGTTTTCAGTTATTATACTTTTGTTCTTCCCAGGCATTCTCTGTAATCACTATAATTCATTTTTATAGTACTAGTAACCGATGCAGGTGATTCATAAATTTAGTTTAGCTAATCAGTACTCCCCCAGTCCAAAAAAAAAAAAAAAAAGAATTAGTTCTTTAATAAAGTCAGTTTGGTAGTCCATGGATATAAAGGGTAGATTGCAAAGTCATCTTACCATCTCAGTTGTTGATATTTTTGGTAAATAATTTTAGCGGCCCAGAATAGAAGTAAAGCCCGCCTCAAAATACTGTTTCTAAGGTAGAAGACATCTCCCTATTTTGGTCAGATTTGTTATACACATGCTAACAGTAACCAGGATAAAATATAAAATAACAAAAAAGCCCTTTAATGTTAATATTTCAAGGACATATTAAAGGGTAAATATAGGTTTTTCATTATATTAAGCAATGTTTTCATAACCGAACCGGTGGCCAAATCGACCTGGCCATCGGTTTACGGTTCAATCGGTCGGATCGGTTGAATCGGTGGTTCGATCGGTAAAATGATTTTTGTTTATTTTTTTTCAATATTATATATATTACATTAAAAAAGTTATACATTTATATGATTCATATTAAAATAAATACAATAAAGTCATAAAATGTCAAACTATATACCTCATAATCCATAAAGTTTCAAACTAAAAATTAAAATATTAAATACTAAAATTTAAGATAGATAAAATGACAAAAAGTAAAATATTTTGAATCTTGATGATCATATTAGAAAGGATCGTCGTTTTCTTTATTTCTTTTAGTTTCTTTTTTAACTTTTGAAGCCTAATTTGAAAGCCGAAAGATGAAAGATCATTATTTCATAGCCCAAAACAAGAAGTGGATGTAATTAATTTTTTTTTGATTTTTCAGATTTTTCGGTTTCCGGTTATAATCGGTTCAATTGGTTTTTGATCGATTTTTTTTGGTTTAACCGAAAAAACGGTTAATTGAGTGTATTTAGATTGGTTTTCATGCCGGTTTTCGGTTGAACCGGTTGAACCGACCGGTCCGATCCGGTTATGAAAACACTGATATTAAGAATAGTTTTGTGTATTCAAAATCTATAATGAAAATTATCTTGGTTACGAAACACTTCAGATACCTACCAACTTAATGTTGACTGGCAAACATATAATATGATACTCTTTTTTTTTTTTTTTTGGGTGTACATAAATCACATCTCAAACTTAATCAATCTCATCATTTCTCATCTTTGCTACCAAACTAGCCCTTATATTGGTCAACTTTACCATCAATCTTGTGTCAAACCTCGACTTTTATCATACATGTGCATTTATCCATTATCCTAAAGAATCTTTTTAATTAATAAAAGCAATGTAGAACCTCAGAAGAACTTTTAACCATTTTTGGGATAAAAATAATTTTAGAAACATGGTTTGATTTTTGATAGAAATAGTGTACAAATGTTGAGACACACTCGTGTGCTGATGGGGCGTACCACTCCTTTTTTTTTTTTTTGGTTTTTTTAATTTTTATTTTTTTTTTTCTTTGCTAACTCTTTTTTTTTTTTTTCCTTCTCAATTTTTTTATATGATTGCTATAAATTTAGAGTTCTTATTTTTTTAATACTTCAACAAATTCTTTTCTTCCTAATGTGTATAAAAATTTAGGGTTTTTTTTTTTCCTATAACTTGAAATTCTTTTTATCTTGATCCAATTCAAAGCAATATATGATAAAATTGATGCAACAAACACCATAGTTGGTTATTGATATTGAGTAATATGATTTTGAATAAATTTTGTGGAAGAAGATGATGAAAATCGTATATTTGAAATTCTAATTTATTCAATAGGTATTATATATATGGTCTGTAGGTGTTATTAAAATTCGGACTCTTCATGATGTTATAATTCAAAATTACCCCAAAACATTGATATATGATCAATAATATTTTTCAAGTATTATTGATATGATCTATAAGTACTATATATATACTCTTTAAGTATTATAAAATTACATGGTTGAATTATATGTAAGTAAAACCTTCAAGATATTTTGAAAAAAAGTTTGAGGTATTATTGGTTTATTCTATAGGTATTACATATATGTTATACAGACATTATAAAAATTCTGACTGTTCATGTTGTTATAAATCAAAATTACCCCAAAACATTGATATATGATCAGTGATATTTTTCAAGTATTATTGATATGATCAATAAGTACTACATATATACTCTTCAGGTATTATAAAATTATATTGTTAAATTATATGTAGTAAAACCTTCAAAATATTATGGAAAAAAAAGTTTGAGGTATTATTGGTTTATTCTATATGTATTATAAAAATTATGACTGTTCATGATATTATAAGTCAAAATTACCCAAAAACATTGATATATGATTGTTCATGACATTAGTGATACTTTTAAGATATTACTGATATAATCTATAAGTACTAAATATATACTCTTCAGGTATTATAAAATTACATGGTTGAATTATATGCAAGTAAAACCTTCAAGATATTATGAAAAAAAAAATTGGGGTATTACTGGTTTATTCTATAGGTGTTACATATATGTTCTACATGTATTACAAAAATTCTGACTGTTCATGATTTTATAAATCAAAATTACCCTAAAACATTAATATATGATTATTCATGACTAGTGATACTTTTAAGATATTATTGATATGATCTATAAGTATTAGATATATACTCTCCAAATATTATAAAATTATATGTGTAATACTTGTAAGGTAAGTGTAATATTTGAAAGGAATATGTGTAATACATGTAGGATATTTATGTAATACCTGAAATGAACATGTGTAGTAGCTGTTAGGTACTTATGTAATACCTTAAGAGCATACAATTAATATCTTCATTGAAAAATTTTAAAATTTCAAATGTTTCATCTTCGTCCTCAAAATTAACAAATCATGATTTCATATTATTTGAAATAATTAATTTTCAATATTTTAAAATTATTGTAATAAATTGTGATTTAAAATCAATTATCTAAATCTATAAAAATGAGTAAAAGAGAAGAGGAAGAAGAAAAAACCCCCATAAATGACTTCCTGGAGATTTGCAGAAGAATAAGAATAAGAAGATAGAGAAGAAGAAGAATGTACAAAATAAATAAGAAAAATAACAAATTGATAAGAAAAGAGATTAAGAAGAAGAATAAGAGAGGAAAAAAAAAAGAGGAAGAAGAAGAAAGCAACTCTGTTTTTACACTAATACTTGAACGATAACAATGTGATATCTTAAGAGTAAATGAGTGATACCTTAAAATAAAAAATTCAGGTGGTGCACGACGCACACCATTTATGGCGTGACCGCAAATGGGGGTGTGTGGACGCGCGTGAAAGTGATCCACATGTCGGGTTGGGTTGGGGGCACGGATCTAGAATCTGTGCCCCTGGTGCATATAAGTTTTGGTGATAAATGTTTGGGTTAATTTCAATTTGCTTCTTGAACTATTGTACTTTTTTTTTTTTTTTTTTTTTTTTTTTCTGTGGGTGTCTAAACTCAAATTTTTTTTCGATCACTAGCCAATCTCCTTAAAATTTTTCGATTGCTACCCCAAAGCACATATTTGGCCAAAAATCGTTGGAAAACTTGAAAATGCAATTCACTTCCAAATATCAGTTAAAAATGCATGATTCATGCACCAAAATGACCCTTATTCGAAGTCAAATTATAACCTCATATCAACTTCATGATTCTCATTCGATTTGATCACGAATCGAACAAAAATCATTTTAGGATTTTGAACATTTTTTTTATTCAAGTTTAAATCAAATAAGAATCGTTAAATTAATTAAGGGTTATAATATAACTTCGAAAGAGGATCATTTTGGCATATGAATCTTGAAGTTTTTAGTTTCTTAATGAATTTTGGCCGAAAAAAATATGTATTTGGGGTAGCAACTGAATTTTTTTTAAAAAATTGACTAGTGATCAAATTTTTTTTAGTTTATACAATTTTATGTTTATACACATCCCTTTAGTTAAGATGGAAAATACCCAAGTGAAAACTTCATTTACAAGTGTTGAAATCTTGTGCAAGTAAAATGTTTGTTAGGATGTCTGCAAGCTAGACTTCTGATGGAGTGTATCTCCCTTCTAACTCTTTGGTAAGAACCTTTTCTCTAATGAAGTCAATAACAAGTTCAATGTGCTTGGTTCTAACATGAAAAACTAGATTTGAAGCAGGTGACACAACGCTTGTATTATCATATCAAATCAATGAAGTATTTAACTAGGGAAAATGAGTTTTATTGGCAACATTTTTGGTCACTTTATGTACTCATGTCGTCACTATAAGTTGTTAGGTACAAAAATATGCATCATCAAAAGATTGTGACTATAACATGTGACACTAAAATTTTTAGTCATGAATTATGTATAATAATCACAATAACTTCAATTTTTGGTTGCATACAATTGTTGTCACTAATGCTATATGAAATAGTCACATACAATAGTCATCACTAGAATGTAATGATATAACATGTAAGTTTCGTCACTAAAACCATTTACTTTAAGTCATATGCAAGTTTCGTCACTAAAATAATAGACTTTAGTGACATAATAATACTCGTCACTAAAATTTAAGTATAGTCACATAGTAATTTCATCACTGAAATAACAGACTTTGTAGTGACATAATAATACTCATTATGAAAATTTAAATATACACATAATTTTTGTCGCTAAAATACTGAATTTTAGTTACATAATATACTCGTCACATAAATTTAAGTAGAGTCACATCCAAGTTTGTCACTAAAATAATAAACTTTAGTCACAATAATATGTATCACTAAAATCTAAATATAGTCACATATAGTGTTTGACACTGAACATTGTCTTTAGTTACATATAATTTATCGCTAAATTTGAATCATAGTCACAAGAACTTATTGCCTCAAAATAATTAATTACGTAGTAATGTTAAAGTACTTGCGACTAAAATATATCACATTTCACAAGTTAACAAATATTAATTAAGATTTTTACCATCTCTAATTAAATTGTAAAACTCAGTGACAATATATATAATTATATAAAATATCAAATAAATATTAATTATGTTTTTGTGTATTGTAATACTAGTTATATTAATGACTACTTCCAACCAATTGACAAATTTGTTAATGAGCAAAATGTTCAACAACATAATTACCTAAAATAAAAGTGTAAGGTCATCTCCAACCATCACCCTAAAATGCTATATTTCAAAAAATATAGCATTTGGGAGAACATTGGGTGCTCCAATAGAAGAATGCTAAATTTATAAAAATTGTAAATCTACTTTTGAAATGTTATTTTAACATTTTCACTGTCCATCAAATGCTAAAAATTTATAATAATTTAATACAAAAAAGTAAATTTCAGAATTGACAATCAACCACCAACGGTAATATTTATGTTGGTGATTGATGATTTCCTCTATTAAACTTGAAGAATAGAACAAAAATAGAGAAAATAAATTTAGCAAAAACAGATCAATTCGTGAGGGAAGAGAGACTACGATGTACGGCGGCTTCATCATGTCGAAATGTTGAGTGCCGAAAAGAAAATAGGAACGGTGGCGGCGACAGCGGCTTCATCTTCTTCACGCACCATCAGTGGTAGGCTTCATCTTCTTCATGCGGTTTTTCCTTTGTGAGCAGTTTTCTTCTCTGTCTCTCTCTCTCTTCTCAAATGTGCCCTAATGAAATGAGACCAATTCTTCCATTTATTTAGTTTAATGTTGAGCCAATCTTTTCAAATGTGACTGCAAAACGGGCTGTTTAATGATTTAATGTTTTGTATTTTGAGTTGTTGGCCCATCTTCCATTTTATTTAGGATAAATGTTTCATGTTTGTGGCCCATCAGGTCAAATAATATGTTTTAATATGTTTAGCCCACCAAATTAAAATTAACATAGTTTACTGCAATTTTTGTTTGGTAAAATATTAACATAGTCAGAATTGATCAAATTGGGCCAAATCAAATAATATGTTTTAATATGTTTAGCCCACCAAAATTAACATAAATTATTGCAATTTTTTGTTTGGTAAAATATTAACATAGTCAGAATTGATCAAATAATGCAATTTATTCTCATTTCAAAATTAATATGCTTGGAATAATGAATATTTTTGTTTACTGTAAACACTAATTGATCAACATTCACAAATATCCAATTGAAAACTCAAACAAATTCAGAATTATTAGTTACCAATGTAATTTTTGTGTAGATGACTTCTGGAAATAGTAGATTTTATACAAGTATGCTCTTTGACGAAACTGAAGATTCGGAAGCACATTATACGAATGATTTTGTATCTGGTACGTTTAATGAATCTCAAGTGTTGGAGGAAAATAATGTCGCATCAAAAGCACCCAAACAAGGACGTGTCAAAGTCTTTTCAAATGACGAGGACATGTTGCTCATATCTACTTACCTCAATACATCAATGGATGCCGATACTGGAACAGGGCAAACATCGGTTACATTTTGAAATAGAGCACATGCTACTTTTGTAGAAGATAATAGATATGAACGTACTTGGAGTTCGCTTTCAAGTCGTTGGAACTCAATAAATAAGGATGTTAGCAAGTTTTTTGGTATTTATGCAGAAGTTCAACAAATGCGGGAGAGCGGCAAGACTGAACAAGATAGGGTATAATACTTAACTTTTACATTTTTCGTCATTACTTAGTTTTTTTTAATGAATAATAATTATAATTTTTTCTTTTTACAGATTCTTGAAGCAATGGATCTATACAAAAAAAGATACTAAAAGAAATTTTCAATTCCTTCATTGTTGGAATGTATTGAAGAATCAAGTCAGATGGACGAATCATCCTCCAACTCGTCGTTACAATAAATCATCAAAAAAGAATGACGTTGCAAGCCCTGGTAGCTCCTCTCCTGCAACTCCTAATAGTGTCAATCTTGGAGATGATAACTTTGAGAACACTGAATTTCTAAGGCCAATGGGTAGAAAAGCTACCAAGGAGAAAAAAAAGAACAAAGAAAAAGTTTCAAACTCGGTTAGTTCTACTGCTATCTTAGAGTCATGGAAGAATGAGTATACGGTGGCAGAACGTGAAAAGAAGAAAAAGTCTTAAAACTAATGTTTTATCAACAACAATACCTTGAACTTGAGAACAAAAAGAGGGATGACAAGATAATGATGATGGATACTACCAACATGAATGAAGCTGATGCACGTTACTTTGAACAACAAAAAGAAGTCATTCGTAACAAATGGATGCATAGGGGTGATTTTTAGTAACGTATTTTTAATTAACGGATAGTATAATAGTAAACAAGAATTTTGGTATATGTATAATTAATGGATATATATGATAATCTTTCTCTTATATTATCTCTTGATCTTTTCTCTTGATTTCTCTTGATCTTTTCAAAATATTATCAAATATTTATGCTCAACAAAATGACGTTGCTTTTACAAATTAAAACACACAAATACTATTCAAACTAATTTAAACTAATCTAATCTCCTCCATACTTCTGCCATAAATGCTCAACAAGATCTACTTGGAGTTGAGAATGAGTTTCTCTACTCCTGATATTACTACACATTTGAGCAAATGGTGCAAATACTGGTGTATGCTCACGTGATACCATAATTTCTGAACAATCATCAATTGTATCATACTCTACATTTTCAATATCTCTCTCATCTTCAATGATCATGTTATGCAATATGACACACGCATCCATAATATTTGCAAGGGTTTCCTTATCCCAAAAACGGGCTGGCCCACGAATTATTGCCCAACGTGACTGCAAAACTCCAAAAGCTCGCTCCACGTCTTTTCTAGCTGACTCTTGAGCGGCAGCAAAATTCTTCTGCTTATTTCCTCATGGACATGGAATTGTTTTCACAAAAGTTGCCCATTTTGGATATATTCCATCGGCTAAGTAATAGCCCATTGTGTAATCGTGTCCATTAATAGAATAGTTAGCTGGAGGAACACGTCCTGCAAGTAATTCACAAAATACAGGAGAACGATCAAGAACATTGATGTCATTAAGTGCTCCTGGCAACCCAAAGAATGAATGCCATATCCAAAGATCATATGAAGCTATTGCTTCAAGAATAATTGTCGGCTTATGGATGTGCCCGGTAAACATCCCTTGCCAAGCAGTCGGATAATTCTTCCATTTCCAATGCATACAATCAATACTTCCTAACATCCCATGAAAGCCATGACTTTCACCAATCGTTAACAATCGGCTAATATCCTCGTTGGTTGGTGACCTTTTATACTCGGCATCGTAAACTTCGATAACAGCAGTTACAAACCTTTTTAAACTCTCTATAGCGGTACTTTCTCCAATACGCACATAGTCATCTACAGAATCGGCTGATGCTCCATAAGCTAGCATCCTTATTGCAGCAATTATTTTTTGAAGGGATGACAACCCAAGAATTCCACAAGCATCTTTTCTCTGCACAAAATAGCTATCATGTGCTTCAACAGTGGATAGGATTCGGAGAAATAAATTGCGGCTCATTCGAAACCTTCTACGAAATAAATGTTCAGGATATATACCGGATCCGCAGCGAAGTAGTCATTCCATAGTCTTTGGTGACCTCATTCCCTATCATGATGAATGACTGAATGTCCAGGAATAGACCCGCGATGCCGTCGTCGTTGTTGCTGGAAGTTTTCTTCTTCTTCCATAATCACACCTGCTATCACCCCGAAGTTTATATCGGTATCATCAAAATATTCGGGAGGATGCGTAAAAGGGTTAAAGAAATGAGCCATTAGAGTGTTTGAAGTGTATTTGTTAAGTGAATGTAAATGAGTTGCTTGAATAGTATAATAAATGAGTCAATTTTATACTAAGTATAACAGTATATGCCAAGAGTATATTCTAATAATGGTATATTCTTAATATATTCTTATTGTAATAGTATATCACAAAGTATATGCCAAGAGCATATTCTAATGATGGTATATTCTTAGTATATTCTTATTTTAATAGTATATCACAATGGTATATGCTTAAGTATTTTATGCCAATAACGTATATTCTTAGTGTATATTTTTTCTAACATTATATTATGAAATGTGATGAATGATAACATTGAGAGTATATTATGAATGAGAAAATTTCAATGATATATTCTACTAAAATTATTTCAAATAGGTATGGTTTCAAGTCTAACATATAATTTAATATATGAAGTGATAATTTATTAATTTAAATTTAGTAATATATTACCTAATAATAAATATATTATAAATAATTAAATATATTTTTAAGTATTTACTTGTAATAATTATAATTTATATTGTAATAAAATATCAATTACAAATGACAATTATAATAAAAAAGTAAGAAAAACAATAAAATATCATTTAATTTAGCATTATAGCATTTATGGTTGGAACACATAGCCCATTTTCAAATGCTATAACACTATTTGAAATGTTAAAAATACATTTAACATTTCATTATAGCATTTATGGTTAGAGGTGCTCTAACACTCAAATTAAAACTTAACTATATAAAATGGAATGAGAATTTTCTATAAGGTTTAAATATTAACAATGCAAATTATTTGATATAACGAGTTGAAAAATATTTTATACATAAATACATATAGGTGGATGTGCTAGATCATTGCCACGTCTTAGAACAATGTTAGTAATATAATAATAATTATAATGAATGTAAGTATCCTTGTCTCTCTGCCCATCTCTTTTAATACTGATCCTTCGCACCATCTTCCTCTTCTTTTGGGTTTTCTTTTCACTTCACCCATGAATTCATAGTTTTTCAATGTCTAATGCCACTTTTATTCTTGCTAATAAATCCTTCTCACTCTTTTATTTCCTAACAATCCATTTATCTTTCCAAAGGGTAATTTTTTTTATGAGAGTAGGCTACAGATTGCTATAAAAGATTTGGTTTTATTGGAATTCTGCAAATCTTCTTTAGCCTATTTTACTGTGGTCGGGTATGATAGTGACGGTGACAGAAAAGATGGACGAAGTCTCAACAACTCTATTATAGTTCCTTCCATTTCACCTTTCAGTTTTTCTAAGGTGGAGGAAAATTGCTATGTCGATATTTATATTTTTTTTGAAATATTTAAAATATGAAGTATTATATTATATAAAATGAGCTATGTATACATGTTTAAACGAATAACGTGCTATGTGCAAAGATGTTATAATATGATGAATGTCATATAGCGTGGGGGGTAAAAACTTATTTATATTTTAAATCGTACTGTTTTACAAAAAACAATATGACAATGTGATTTAAATTCTGTCATTATGTGAAGTCGATTTCAAGTGGAACGTCTTTATTATATGATTAATATTCGAGTAAATTATATGATTTTAAAAGTTATTGATTTTAGGTGACATAAATGTTATTGGTTTTATATGATGAAAAGTCGGGGTAATTCCCGCATCAAAGGGGTTTTCTTTAGAAGCTAAGATATGTCAAAGGATTTCTTTACCTGTGTGTTGTCGTGAATTATGTGGTCAATGTGAACGTGACCAATGTGTACTATATATTATGTGAGGACTATTTTGTGATAATTTAACTGCGCATGCGTCTGCACGCCAAGTGGGGTATTCCTCGTCGGAAACCCAACAAGAGTGTTGAGATTTCGATGTTTAGATTTTGATGAGACAAAATATATATGTAAGAGAAAGTTTTGAGTACCCCATTTTTCACAATGTTTAAGTAAAAGCATATACTAGTTTTGAGTCTAGATATAGGTGCTGAAAAATGGAGGTTTCATAAGTTGCATAGTTGCATCAAGTGTATCGGAAAAAAGCAGCTGCAAGAAAGCAGATACAGCATCACTGCAAGGAAGCAGTTACTGCACTGTAGCAAAGTAAGAAAGAACGGCGTACAACATCGCTGCAAGTATAGGATACAAGAGTACTGCAAGAAAAGGATACAGCAGTACTGCCCCGAAGATACTGCAAGCAGGTCTTAGTTACAGCAGCATTGCAAGGAAGTATCAGCTGTAAGAAGACCTAGGATACAGCGCAGAGCTTACTGTCCAAACAGTTAACAACGCCAATAATAAACAAGATAAGTATCCTGCAATCCGAGGAAGGATAAATGAAGTACGAGGAACAAAGACCCAAGCAAGAATAAATAGAGCCGTTCGAGACAAGATAAAAGTTGCAGAAACGGAGCCAATACAAAGATGCCACGTGGACTGACGCGCTGTAGAAAGCTACTAGCCACAATTGCTGCATTAAATGCTCCGAAAGAGAAAGTCAAGTAAATGCGAGACATACCTTTGATCAAATACTTCAAATTCAAAAGAGAGTTGTCTCCTTCAACAGACATCTTCTCCTACAAGTATAAATAGAGGATGAGAAACACTGAAGTTGGTTACTGAAACATTTGCGCAAAAACTCTAAAGCTTTCAAGTTACAAACATTCAAGTCTACCATCAGTTTCAGTCACTCAACCTCTGTGAAGTGAAGCATGCTCAAAGCTGAAAGATCCTTCGAAGGATTCAGAAGCTCACTTCACCGCACCAATTGAAGAACAAAACATATATACTTTTAACCTTGTTACTGTGTGCTTAGATTGTTTTAGAGGTGTCGAACAGTTGATAGGAGAGATCCTTGCTGTTTGTATAAGTTGTCTAGAGTTAGACAGCTTTCCTGTGTGGGAGTTTAGAACCCTGTGTGGGTTAACCTTTAGAGTTTGCAGTTGTTGTGTGTACGCTGGACTCTAGTAGGTGGTTGCTTTGTAAGTTGATAGATTGTTAGGAGTGTCCTGTAATTCAATCTTGCTTAACGAAGTTCCTGCTCGAGGTAGCAGTAGAGTGGACGTAGAAGGATTACACCACTTTCTAACCACTATAAACCATAAGTGTTTTATTGTTTTCTTATCTGTGCTTATTTCATATTCATACATATCTATCTCATAAGCATAAAACGTTTCGAAAATGATCATATTTGAGAAAACTAGCCTTGTGTTATAAATCGTAATTTTTCGCTGCGTATAAACTCTAGTTACAGCGTGCAGCACTGCATCCTAGTGCTGTAAGCAGTAACTGTCTGGCGCTACAAGTTCAAGTAACTTGTAGAATATAAAGGTTTTTAGAAAGATTTGAAAAATTGACCAAGGTTCATTCACCCCCCTCTGAACCTCGGACACCACTTGGGATCAACAAGTGGTATCAGAGCAAGTTGGGTTAAAAGCCAACTAATCTAGTCACCTACCTAGATCCGCCTTAGACTCGCTATTTTCTCTGCATCCAAAATCTCATTCTTACAGTATATCATGGATTCCTCTAATCACAAGTTACCCATGTTTTCCATAGAGTAATATGACGATTGGAAGATAAGAATGCAAGCACATCTGTCAGCAATGAACGACGAAATGTGGACGGTCATAACCGAAGGACCAATAATCCCCACAAAGGTGAATCCAGTGCTCGGTAGAGACTTAGAAGAAGGAGTACAACCGCCACCAAACTTCTTGGTCAAGCCAAAACAAGAATGGAACAATGAAGACAGGAAGAGAGCTGACCTAGACAATATGGCCAAAAATGCTCTATTCATCACCTTGGACAAAAGCACATTTAGCAAGGTGAAAACTTGCAGAACGTCCAAAGAGATATGGGAAAAACTGGAGCAAATATATGAGGGGACTGTTAGGATGTATACTATAAGCCTAGCTTTTGTATGAACATCTATTTATGATATGAGAATCTTTTATGGTCAAATGTTTGCATTTTATATATTTGTTATATATGTTATTGCAATTGTCCAATTAATTTATATTGTAGATAACATGGTGTGTGGTGCCACACAGAAGATCATGTTATCAGTTCCTTATAGATTATAAATGGTAGCTCACAACCGAGATAATTTTGGACAAATTATCGGAATGGTTGTAGTGTAATTTGGTATTAATCTGTCTTGATTATAAAATTACACTAGTACATTTTGTATGTATTGAGGAGGACCAATTGAGGTTGTTTTATTTGTACTGACTACATAAATAAAACAAGACCTCTGTTATTATGGATGTGCGTCCTCTTAATCATTGTATGATAACGGGCATGTATACTCGATATATGTTTCTTTAATTTACCAATTGGTGAGATTTATTTATTAAATCAATAAGCTCGGTAAATTGAGATACAGTGTTGTTTATATGGTGTGCTGTTGATTATATAATGAAACCGTGTCCTAATTATTTAGGATGATGATGTCCCCTTGAGGAACTCATAAGGATTATCATGTAAACCCTGCAGGTGGATTTATTCCGGCATGATAATAAAGTTGAGTGGTACTACTCTTGGATTAAATATTAATTAATTGAATTGTCAGTAATTCATTTAATTAATGGACATTCGATATCTTAAACACGGGGAGATAAACGTGCACATAATAAATAAGAGCCATATCTAATATGGATAAGGGACGGTAGTTCAATAATATCTTTTTAGTGGATTAAGATATTATTTGATAGGCTTAAGAAGTATATTCAGATCGAATTAAGGACTCCTAAGCCTATCAGGAGACCGATTCATAATCCTCCTCAAGGTCCCTGTTGTAGCCTATAAATAAGCCTCAAGTCAGCCGTTTTCGATACACAGAAATACAGATACACAGACATAAAAATCTGAGATATGTATTAGTAGAAGACGGCTGAAAGTCTCGATAGCTCGTTGCCCATACAACGTTCGAGATAAAGGCGAGGAATACAACAGAAGATCGTGAGGTCTAGGCTTCATCGATTCCTCCATCTACGGTTCTGATCTTAGAACTAATTTCGGTGCAAAAGGTATGATTCGTTTTCCGCTGCGCGTTAATCAATTTTGCATGGACCCCGATTCGGATAACCGTATAGGGTCGGCGATCCGGCTGTTCCTACAGGGACAGAGCTCACCAAAGATAACAAGATCTCCAATGCTATCCAACTATTCGAGCTCTTCGAAATGAAGAATGAAGAGACTCTTGAGTAACTAGACTTGAGATTCACATCTATTGTGAATGAACTAGAAGTTTTGGGCAAATACTACACTCAAAAAGAAAAGAACATGAAAGTTCTTAAAGCCCTGCCCGCGAAGTGGGATAGCAAGACCACTGCCATGAGGGTATCCATGGATTTGAAATCCATGAGCACATTCGACCTATTCTCTGACCTCAAAGCATTTAAGTATGATATCAACAGATGGAGAAAGGAGTCCGAAGAATCGAGCTCCAAAGTTACAGCGCTAATTGCAAGAGGATCCAAGGATACAGCAACCACTAGTTGCAGTAAGCAGACAGAGGCTACAACAAAAGATGCTGAAGAGGATATGACTCTGCTTCTAAAGAAATTTAGAAGATTCATGAAGAGCAACAACAACAACAGCAACAACACCAACCTCAACAAGAGGAATGACTTCAGAAGAAGTCATCCACCTCCTCAAGTATCACTACAAGAATTTTTGCCTTTAACAACCCTTTTAATGAATTTGTGTTGTCTTTTGGGTTTTTACAACCCTTTTTCCGAAAAGCGTTGTCTTTTTTTCAAAAAATCACCATACGACAACGGTCGAAAATGAAACGACAACGCTTTTTAAGTAGGGTTGTTAAATGACGTTTTTTTCGCTATACGACAACCCTTTTTGGCAACGCTTTTGAGCGTTGTCTTTTCTTAGAACATTTTTTTTTACAACCCATTATGCAACCCTTTTTAAGTAGGGTTGTTAAATGACCTTTTTTTGGCTATACGACAACCTTTTTTTGCAACGCTTTTGAGCGTTGTCTTTTCTTAAAACATTGTTTTTTATTTTACAACCCATTATGCAATAATTATTTTTTAATATAATTATTTTTTAATTAACTTAAATTTAATACATTTAATTTATAATGTTATCTTATATTACATTATTTGCATTAATATTATCTTATATGAACAAATTCATTATTTTAGAAAATAGTATTTTTATAAAATACTATTTTGAATTAATTAACAAATTAATTACACCTAATTAAGTATTACTCTCATCCTATTATATAATAATACAAAATTTGAATATTATTTTAAAACATGATTCAAAAATTGTATTTTATAATTCATAATTCATAAATTATGAATGTTTTAGGTAAAAAAAAATAAAGATAAAATTATTGTGTTTTAAAATTAATACAAAAAACATAAAAAAAAGATATATATATATATCAATTAATTAAGAATATATAAAAAATTTAATTATACAAGGATAAAAAAAATATACATTTATTTATTTGAAAAATATAAAAATTTGTATTCCATAATAATATAAAAATTATGTATTATTATTTTAGAAAATAAAGATAAAATGAGTTTGGTTTTAATTTGAACCAAAAATTATTTTACAACAAAAAAAAAATACATATATTAATTTGAAAAATATAAAAATTTGTATTACATAATAATATAAAAATGATATATTATTATTTTAAAAAATAAAGATAAAATGAGTTTGGTTTTAATTTGAACCAAAAATTATTTTACAACAAAAAAAAAACAATACATATATTAATTTGAAAAATATAAAAATTTGTATTACATAATAATATAAAAATTATATATTATTATTTTAGAAAATAAAGATAAAATGAATTTGGTTTTAATTTGAACCAAAAATTATTTTACAACAAAAAAACAATACATATGTTAATTTGAAAAATATAAAAATTTGTATTACATAATAATATAAAAATTATATATTATTATTTTAGAAAATAAAGATAAAATGAGTTTGGTTTTAATTTGAACCAAAAATTATTTTATAACAAAAAAAACAATACATATATTAATTTGAAAAATAAAAAAATTTGTATTACATAATAATATAAAAATTATATATTATTATTTTAGAAAATAAATATAAATTAGTTTGGTTTTAAAATTAATACCAAAAACATAAATTATTTGAAAAAATTATTTTATAAAATAAAAAAAGATATAAAAATGATTAATTAAAAGAATAATATGAAAAAAAAATTTAAATATGTTAATTGAACAATAAACTATTTTTCAAAATAAAAAAACATACATATATTAATTGGTCAATAGAATTTTTTTATATAATAATTCAAAATTTATATATTATTTTAATTAAATTAAAGTTGAAAATTTTAATTATTTTATGATGTTATTTTATATTATTTGCATTAATATTATCTTATATATATGAACAAACTCATAATTTTAAAAAATTAGTATATTTATAACATATATTAAAAATATGCACTAGTATACTTTATAATTGTCTTACTATGAAATTAGATTAAATATTATTAAACATATTAATTATTCATTAATCTTCCAATTATATATTAATTAGTCATTAATTATATATGTATATATATATATATATATATATATATATATATATATAATTAGTTAATAAAAGAAATACATATATAATATAAACATATAAAGCACTAGTAGCCTAGTGGTTCAAGGTCCAAAAAGGTCACGAGTTCAAATTTTAGACCACGCACATTTATTTCTCATGATGTGGCAATGATGTGTCAGAATTTGATGACGTGGAAGATGACGTGGCAATGATGTGTCCAAAATATGCTGATGACGTGTCACTTTTTTTATTTTTTTTCAGATATGACAACGCTTTTTACAACGCACCAAAAAGCGTTGTAAAATAGGAAAAGACAACGCTTTTTAAGCGTTGTAAAAAGCGTTGTAAAATAGTTCCAGAAAATAAGAAAAGACAACCCTTTTCTTGCAACGCACCAATAAGCGTTGTCGTATCTAGATAAGACAACGCTTTTTGGTGCGTTGTCAAAAGGCAAAATTTTTTTACAACTCTGGAAACGACAACGATTAAAAATTGGCTTTAACAACGGTTTTTGTTAAAAGCCGAAATTCTTGTAGTATATCCTCCTCTCCACAGCCAAACACAAGCAATGTTGACTTGTGTTATAATTGTAGGAAACCGGGACACTATGCAAGAAATTATCCATATCCAACGGTGCACAAGTATCCTGAAGGAGAGAGAGAGTAGATGAGAGATAAAAGAAGAGAGGAAAGACACAAGCTTCGAGCTCTCATAGGAGAGATATAGAAGGCCAATGATACAGCAGTCTCGAAGGAGATGCTGAAAGCTGCAGAATCCTTTGACAATGACACTGAAACCTCATCCTCTGATGAAGAAGCGCTGATATGCCTAATGGCAAAAGATTGTGAGGACAGTGAAAAAAATGAGGTAATCTATCAACCGCTGTCCATACCTAGAAAAGATGAGCTGAACATGATCCAGTCTCTAAAAAGGATCATGAGTGACTTTGAGTAGATCAACTTAATCCATGAGGATCTAAAGGTTGAAAATGAGAACCTAAGAATCGACAATGAGATCCTCAAGAGCAAAAACATTGATATTGCCAATATGCTGGCTGCATGTGAGTCTGATAACTCAAGGTGCAGTAAGCTGCAAAAGGAGGTCTCTAGATTAAATTTGCTGGTCACTAAGTTAGAAACTAAGAAGGAAAGCTTGCAGTCCACGATAAGCACTTTCAGCAAATCATCTAAGGACGCAAGAGACTGCATAAATCAAAACAGAAGTCCTTTTGAAAGATCGAGCATATGTTACAACAATCACATCTCACAGAATATAACAAGTACATCCAAAGCTGTTAACTTTGTTCAAGCTGAAACCCCAATGGAGAAAGAGTTACTCTGTAACTCTGTGAAGATCTTGAACAAAACAACAATGATGGATAAGGGGAAGAAACCCTAATGCTCAGCTGCAGGAAGTAAGCATGCATTTAAGAACTGGCCACAACAAAAGCCATCTGCTGTATGCAGCAAGAGGATGCAGCAACCTACAAAGTTGCAGTATAAAAGAAACTTTCTCACCTATACTGAGGCCTATATGTCTAAACCTCAAAGAGAACATACTCAAGGGAAGTATGGTGGAAGACCACACTACAAAGGTGTTGGTAACACATATGTTGTCTCTGCACACACTTTTAACAAGTAGTTTAGAAGAACAACTGCATACAATCAGAGAACCAACAAATCTTACAGCAAAACAGTGACTGTTAAGAAAGTTTGGGTTCCCAAAGCAACTAACCCCAAAGGACTCTTATAGAAGTGAGTACCTAAATCTGTTTAAAATTGTTGCAGGTTTCAGTGCCAGGTTGCAGCGATGATGTATGGTATATAGACAGTGGCTGCTCAAGGCACATGACAGGCAGTAAAGAAGCTCTCAAAGACTTCCAAGAATGTAAAAGACCTAAAGTCATCTTTGGAGATGATTCCAAAGCAAGTACAAAAGGAAGTGGATGCCTAGTCAAAGGGAACATAAAGATCAAGGATGTATCCTATGTGAAAGGACTCAGATACAACCTTCTGAGCATCAGTCAATTTTGTGACAAGGGATACACAGTTGAATTCGTCATTGATGAGACGACTGAGGTTATCAGAACCATTCGTCATAGGATTGAAACAACACAAAGTCGACGGAAGAGTTATGCAGATGTCCGTCGGAGACCACTCGAGTTTGAAGTTGGAGATGCAGTGTTCGTTAAAATAGCTCCTATGAAAGGAGTGATGAGATTTGGTAAGAAAGGAAAGCTCAGTCCTCGATATGTTGGACCTTACGTGATCACAAAGAGAATTGGTAAGGTAGCTTACGAGCTAAATCTACCTGAAGAGATGTCGGCTATTCATAATGTTTTTCATATCTCGATGTTGAAGAAATATGTTCCTGACCCGAGTCATATAATCCAACCACAGACAGTGCAAATTCGAGAAGACTTAAGTTATAAAAATAAACCCATTGAGATAGTTGCCCGAGAGATCAAGAGGTTGAGAAACAAGAAAATACCACTAGTAAAAGTCATTTGGCAAAATCATCGTTTTGAAGAAGCAACTTGGGAGCGTGAAGAGGATATGAGACAAAAATATCCCGAGTTATTCTAAGTTTCGAGGACGAAACTTTTATAAGGTACAGGGGATTGTAATACCCCAAATTTCTAATTATATCTATGTTGTGGATAATAGACTTTAATTAATTTATGATGATTTAATAATATTTTATAGAGAAATTAATTATGTGGTATTTGAAATATTACGTCTAATATGATAAGGACTCTAAGATTTAGTGGGTTAGCAATAAATCTTTAGAATTTTTAAATTAATAGATGAAGATATGGAAAATTTAAAATACATTAGGTAGTTGAGATAAAGTAGGAGTCCTTTATTATCTACTTTAGGAGAGCGACCTAAACCCTAAACATATATATACTCTCGTATCGTTAGTTGATACCTAGAAAAAAAAAATTGAGAACAAGACGTACAAGAAATAGAGATTTCAAGCGGTGCATCTCTTATCGTAAGTCTTAATAGATATCTTAATTTTTTTTCTTTAATATGATACGTACATTTTTGATTATTAGAAAAGAATGATAATGTTGATATTCTTAATCATATTTTTGATTTGACAACAATATAGAAGATGTTGAGATTCGTGTTTTAAGGATGTCTTATCTTTTAGTGATTTATTTATTTAGTCTTGTTAGATTGTTGTATGTAAAACTAGTAAATAAAGAAATCACATAATATATAATAGTTATGTTAGGTTCAAGTGCTATAGGAGATTTAGTGTTGTTTCTGTGATTTTGAGTAATTCATGATTAATTCTTTTATTTAACTTTAAGTATTTGTTTTGTTGCGAAGGTAGGTTAATATTAAATTAAAATTAAAATTTTATTTTTATTTTTACGTTTACTGCGATGTTAACAGTATATGTTTCCATTTTTATAATTAATTAGCAATTAACTGGTTAGTAATGTGACTTATACCTTTTTTATTATTAAGCAGCAACTAATTAGTTAAGCCTGTTAATCATTAGGAATATAAATTAATATGTCAAGATAAAATAGATATGTTCTGATTGTATATTTTATGGATTGTTTATAATTTAGATTTGATTGGGGGTAAGCTATAAGAGTATAACGTGTTAAAGGATCTTGAAGTATTGTGAGTGTTAAAGGATCTTGAAGTATTGTGAGTTTTGAGAATTTCAGGTAAGTACATCTCTCACCTGCAGTATGAGCAGTTTTGTTTTATCTGTTTAATGTTGATGCAAAATTTATGTGGATGCTCATTTTGTTATCTGTGAATATGCTTTAGTATATGATTTACTGAATTATGTATTTTGTGAGTTTTTATTTATGCTTCTCTATGGATATAAAATGATGATTTGTTAAGTGATGTAAGGTGAGAAAAAATATATTTTTGAGAAAGTATATATTTATAGTTTTATTATATATTTTAGAGACTGGTACCGGGCACCGAGATCGCCCACTAGAAGAAAAAAAAAGACTTTGAGACCGCTCTATGAGTATTGAGTTGCTCCATTTGAATTTGGTGGCTAGCTACCCCGGGTTCTTCGGAGTTGCGCGTATTGGTACCATGTCCGGGCTCATAGTATATTATTTCAAGTATAAGTACATATATATAATGTTTTATTAGCTGATGTCTTATATTTTCAAAAGTTACAAAGAAAAAGATTTTGTGAGATTAGATGATGTACTTGCTAAGCTTTTTGCTTATAGTATTTACCTCATACTGCAGATAAAGGCAAAGGTAAGATGTGATGTAATGGGTAGCAGTGCTGAAGACTGATCGGTGGTGATGGCCTCGGAATTGGTTTAAGAAATATTATTTTAATATTCATACTAAAAAGACTTTTGTTTTCTGATTTTCTTTGAGAGGAATTTTCTCAGACGATTTGATTCATTTTCAGATGCTTTAAATTGTTTTAAAATTATAACATGTTCCTTACAAAGTTAAATTCCGTTGTTTTAAAAAAAAACCTTATGAGAATTTTTATAAGTTTTAAAAAATTATATCGATTTAGTAAAAGTAACTACACTAAGAAGAAGGGGTGTGACACTTCATCAGTTAAGTCAAGTCAAGTATACAAAAGAGCTTATCAAGAAATTTGGCATGGAGAATGGTGCAGCAACATTCGTTCCTATATCTACATCTATAAGCCTTGACAAAGATGAACATGGTAAAGATGTAGATATGGTAAAGATGTAGATATCACAAAATACAGATGGTTAATTGGATCCTTGCTGTATCTAACAGCAAGCAGGCCAGACATCATGTTTGCTTTAGGAGTCTGTGCAAGATTCCAAGCAGCACCAAAGGAATCACATCTTACAGCTGTCAAGAGAATTATCAAGTATCTGAAAGGAACTCAGGAAGTAGGCCTATGGTATCCCAAGAAGAGACGATTCAAGCTTAAAGGCTACTCCGACTCAGACTATGCAGGCTGCAAGATTGATCGAAAAAGCACCAGTGGGACTTGTCAATTTCTGGGAAATAGACTTGTTTCATGGTTTTGTAGGAAGCAAACTTCAATTACAACCTCTACAGCAGAAGCAGAGTATGTTGCAGCAGGTAGTTGTTGTGCGCAGATTCTCTGGATACAGCAGCATCTTAGATATTATGGGATTGAAGAAAAAAAAACTCTGATTCTATGTGATAATACAAGCGCAATTGCAATCACTCATAATCTTGTTTTTCACTTAAGAACGAAGCACATCGACATACGACATCACTTTATTAGAGATCAAGTGGAAAAGAAAGATGTTGTGCTTGAGAAAGTTCACACGGATCTCCAGCTTGCAGATATATGTTGAAAGAGAGTTGTCTCCTTCAACGGACATCTTCTCCTACAAGTATAAATAGAGGATGAGAAACACTGAAGTTGGTTACTGAAACATTTGCGCAAAAACTCTAAAACTTTCAAGTTACAAACATTCAAGTCTACCATCAGTTTCAGTCACTCAACCTCTGTGAAGTGAAGCATGCTCAAAGCTGAAAGATCCTTCGAAGGATTCAGAAGCTCACTTCACCGCACCAGTTGAAGAACAAAACATATATACTTTTAACCTTGTTACTGTGTGCTTAGGTTGTTTTAGAGGTGTCGAACAGTTGATACGAGAGATCCTTGCTGATAAGTGCCAATTTTCACCTATTTTTGCGTATGTTTATGTATTCATTTGAATGTGTTAACTACGTTTTTATGGTGATTATTGTGATTATTTATATATAAGATGCATTTGACGGGTTTGTGTTTAGTTTCATGATTTTAATGAGAAAAAGTGCAAGTTTTGAGCGAAATGGCCAAGAAGGAAAGCACGATCGTGCTGAATAGCACGGCCAGACCGTGCGCGGCGAATTTGAGGCTGCGAGATGTAGCACGATCGTGCTTAATGGCACGGTCGACCGTGCCAGACCCATGCCAGAGACTGTACGATGGGGCATGACTACTCCCACAAGTGTACGGTGTAGATTGCAGAAACGGTAAGCAAGATCGATCCCACAGAGACTATCGATTCAGGAAATCACTAACTACCCAAATTCTATTCACAATTTTATCTAGGGAAATCAAATATCATGAATTGCAATTAAATTAATAAATAAATAATTACGAAAGTAAAATTCACTTAAAGTTGACAGAAATCTGAGACAGGTTCTAGGACATGCTTTCATCTAATTCTCATCAAGACATCACTTTAATCAATCCAAGTTCATTAATCAATCATCCTATATGAGTAATCACACATATCAATTAATCGCTCTCCCGAGTCAATTAATCAGTTGATTATTATGCTATTAGAGGTATCCTTACTCAATCTGATAGAAACATAACAACTCCCAAAAGCACCCAAGATTGATATCTCATCACATAAATTCCTTAATCTCCCGATCTAAGTCTTTTATGTGTTATGTGTTTATTCTTCCATAATTAAATCTCATCTCCCGAATTTTGATTCAATTATTAAAACATGCTCAATTATCGGCCAAATAATCAAACAATCAATCAATTCATAAACACATAAATAAGATGAAAGATTAAGAACATTGAATTAAATCAAAGATCCATCAAGATTCGAACTAGATTACTAGCTAGCCCTAGAAACCCTAAAAAGAATTAGCTAGACATGATTATCGTAAAACTCATAGACAAGATTAACAATATCATCTCTTAAATGAATAACTAACGAGAGAGGAAAGATTCAACTCGTATCGCCAACGATCTTCCAATTCCTTCATCTCTTCTCCGTCTTCTCTTCCGTCTCTCTCTCTCTATCTCTATGTGTATTTCTATCTCTAATTGCCAATCTCCTCCCTTTTTTTCGTTTCTTGGGGTCTTTTTATATCAATCAAGAATGAAACCTCGCCAAAATAACTGAAATTGCTGGTCGCCCGGGCACGGCCGTGCTATACGGCACGGTCGTGTCCCATCCTACAATCTCTGGCATGGGTCTGGCACGGTCAACCGTGCCATTAAGCACGGTCGTGCTACATCTCGCAACCTCAAATTCGTCGCGCACGGTCTGGCCATGCTATTCAGCACGGTCGTGCTTTCCTTCCTGGCCATTTCGCTCAAAACTTGCACTTTTTCTCGTTAAAATCATGAAACTAAACACAAACCCGTCAAATGCATCTTATATACAAATAATCACAATAATCACCATAAAAACGTAGCTAACACATTCAAATGAATACATAAACATACGCAAAAATAGGTGAAAATTGGCACTTATCACTTGCTGTATAGAGTTAGGCAGCTTTCCTGTGTGGGAGTTTGGAATCCTATGTGGGTTAGCCTTTAGAGTTTGCAGTTGCTGTGTGTACGCTGGACTCTAGAAGGTGGTTGCTTTGTAAGTTGATAGATTGTTAGGAGTGTCCTGTAATTCAATCTTGCTTAACGAAGTTCCTGCTCGAGGTAGCAGTAGAGTGGACGTAGAAGGATTACACCACCTTCGAACCACTATAAACTATAAGTGTTTTATTGTTTTCTTATTTGTGCTTATTTCATATTCATACATATCTATCTCATAAGCATAAAATGTTTTGAAAAGGATCATATTTGAGAAAATCAACCTTGTGTTATAAATCGTAATTTTCCGCTGTGTATAAAATCTAGTTACAGCGTGCAGCACTGCATCCTAGTGCTGTAAGCAGTAATTGTCTGGTGCTGCAAGTTCGAATAACTTGCAGAATAGAAAGGTTTTTAAAAAGATTTGAAAAATCGACCAAGGTTCATTCACCCCCCCTCTGAACCTCGGACACCACTTGGGACCAACAAAGAGGATATTTTACGAAAACCCAACATAAAGGGTGTAACAACCCCATAGGGTCGGCTTGGGGCCCAGATAGGCTTCCTGAGGGAACATATCCAATAGTTGCAAGGGACTACTCGGGAGTCCACAACGTGTAATATATGATATATGATAAATGAAATGTTTTTATGACGGTTGAAATCCGCATATGTTTTTATAACGGTTGAGCACCATAATGAAAGTGATATATGTGCATGTGATTGAGATGATTGCTTGCAGTATTAAATGATTTAAGACACGTGTTTGAAGATATCTACCTACTTTTTGCTGTTTTATTAAAAGATAAATGTTTTATAAAAATCAGCTTTTTGTGATAAAGTCGTGGTTTGGCAAGTGCGTTTAAATCTTTTAAATTGTAGTATAATGAGTTGTTGAACGCCCGAGTGAAATCCTTTAAAATTATAATGTTTTGAATTAGGGGCGTGACTATTCCTTTTACCAAATGGTTTTATATGTACGCGCTTGTGCCACGTTTTAATTATTTTATGTTATCCCGAGTTTCCCTACTGAGTGTATTTCAAATACTCACCCCTTCCTTTTCAAATGTTTTCAGCTTAAGGATTTTTTGGTGTGGCGCGTAAGCAGTGGATGCTGGTAGCCGATGATCAAAAGTCGAAGAAGGTTTTATTTCAAAATGTTATATTTCATGAGATTCGAAAATGTATATTTTCTCTTGAATTTATTTATCTTTATTATCTTAAAAAGAGTGAATTTTATACGTAAGTAACGCCTCAATCAAAGTTTATCTTCAAAAGAAATGGGGTGTTACAAAAAATACAAGTTCAAATGAAATTAAACAAACACAATTATATTCTAACGAACAATAAAGTAAATGCAAAATAATACCTAAAACTAATTACATTGATATAAAGGCTTTCCATTTCTCTAAAGCCTTTTGCAAGTTATGTTAACCTACAAAGAATTCAAGAGACTGATGGTCTACATTACAAGTAACATAAGAAACACAAATAAATAATCTATAAGAACAATAAAAAAAGATATGAGATAATAATATATTAACTAGTTTGACTTAGACTTCGAAGTATCGATGAAAGTTTAGCTTCTGAAAACGAGCTTCAACTTGTGTTTGTATATAATCTTGTTGATTGCTAATTTGGATTTCTAAGGAATCCAATTGTGAAACCATCACTTAACTTTGCTTCTTTAGTTCTTCATTTTTATTTTTATTTTGCAATTCAAGATTAATTCTTTCTCCTCTTTTAGAAGGTGGCTTGAAGCCATCCCACATGCACATGCACAAAGTCTACTAAACTTTTCTTCCTAAGAACCTTGACAAATGCTTCATCCTCATTCATGGGATCTTGGCCATCTTCAATTAGTTCAATTTGCAATCTAACAAGTTCCTTCTGAAAATATAACACAACAAATAAACCATCACAAAGAACTCTTTTTTTTTTTTTTTTTGGCAACATACAATTACATATGTGGACTGAAAGTTCTTGAAAAGTTATTGCTCATATGGTTCATTATATAAAGTGATCTACATTCAACTTCAATTTAAAGTAAAATTTTGATATATAAGCATTCATATACGATGTAAGCATATACGCATATAAGCTTAATTTGGAGTAAAACATGTCTGTACATATAAGCATTCATGAGATATATAATATTACCAACTAATAAAGATAATATAAAATAATAACAATTTTTTGATTGTGGGTCACACAACATCATAAATTAATCTAGAGATATATAATATTTATAGACGATGTAAATTTATGTTAAGACCGAGATAGGTGGTCAAAGAGGAGACTTCAACAAAATAAATATGTCATCAAGAAAGAGCATAATAATACTATGTAACAAACATACACATGTGTATCAGACCTTATAAAACCAAAATAAAATATTAACTCAACTCTACACATTATTATAAATGAAATAGACAAACTCGCATAAACTTCTCTTAAGGCGTCATCCACCCATTTCTTTGTGTTACTATTATATCAATTTTTTCCATGCTTTTGTTCGTGTCTACTCTTCTACAGTCTCAAAGTTACGCTAACATTTAAGAAATAATAATCATATATAAATATAAAAAACTATAAAAATTAGAGAAACATTAAAAGTTACTTACATCTTCAAAGTATGATTGAGCAATATATTTTATTCCACAAGCTTGGTTCATCTTCAACTTCTGTCTGTTCAGTTTATTTATATCACTAACCTTCTACACATAGAAACAACAAAATGTTGCATTAAGTTTTGACTTTTCTTTTACAAAATAGATTTTACATAAATACTTAATAGTAATATTAATATTTTAAAATCAAATATGCAGAGAAACGTAATACAAGCTATCAAATCAAAGTTGATGCAGTTTGATTCATGTAAAATGAGAACTGTTGGTCCCAAGTGATTTTGGAGGTTTAGAGGGGGTGAATGAACCTCTTTCTATTTTACAAAATCTTTCGAACGAGCTACATTGCAAGTTACTTAAACTTACAGTACAATAGGAAGATAAGCTTACAGCACTATGGAGTAGTACTGTCTGATGTATCCTAAAGTTCTCGCAGCTGAAATTACTTTGACAGATGGTTTGCTGTAAAACATTTTCTCCAAATAAACATGCAACACATAAACAGATATAATACAGTAAAAGAACTTCTGATCTTATAGTTGTTTGAAGGTGGTGTATACTTCTCTATCCACTGTACTGCTTTCCCGAGCAATAACTTCGTTAAGTAAGTCTTGTATAAAGTACAATCTTAGAAACTATCAACTTAACAAGTTAACACCTACTAGAACTCAACTTACACACAGTTGCTGTAAGTTTTAAGGTAAACCCACACAAGATTTCTAACAACCACATAGGGTAATTGTCTTTCTCCTAGACAACTATAACAAACAACAAAGATGCAATCCTATCAACTGTTTAACACCTTAAAACAACCTAGAACACAAAAAATATGTTAAAGTATATGTTTTTTTTCTTTAACTGGTGCAGTGAAATAATTTTCTGAATCTTGAGCTTCTCAACTTTAGCTTGATTACTTCACGAGGTCGAGTGACTGAAACAGTTTTGTATGCTGAGAGTTTAGCTTTGATTCTTGTTAAGTCTTTGAGAACAAATGTTTCAGTAACTTGTTTCAATGTTACTCTTCCTCTATTTATAGTTGTAGAAAAATGCTATTGAAGAAGACATTCTCAACTTTAGCTTGATTACTTCACGAGGTCGAGTGACTGAAACGGTTTTGTATGCTGAGAGTTTATCTTTGATTCTTGTTAAGTCTTTGAGAACAAATGTTTCAGTAACTTGTTTCAATGCTACTCTTTCTCTATTTATAGTTGTAGAAAAATGCTATTGAAGAAGACATTCTTCATTTGAAATTGATGTCTTCATTGAAGGTATGACTTGTATTAAATACATCTTGACTTAGCATTGCAGATCATTAAATGTGGTAGTTGCGGCTTGCAGCTTTCTGCAGTTTGTCAGACCACATGTCTTCTTCTGATTGAGTCTGAAATTGCAAGTTTAGTTTGCCTCTACCGGCTTCATTTTGATTCATTGAGAATACCGTTCCTCGTACTGCATTTATTTTTCATCGTATTGCTACTTGAATTCACTATGTTGTTGTATTTAATATTTCTTCACAGCATGCAACAGGTTCTAATATAGTTCTGTATCCTGTATTCTTGTTTGCTGTAACTTTATCTTGCAGCACTGCTGTAACTTCTTCTTCACTACAGCTACGTTGTATGTTCTTCTTGCAACTACTTCACTTAAAACTTTTTTTGTAGTGTTTATTTCTGTCTTGATTGCAATATACAAGTCTACTTAAATACTTACAGACTCAAAACTGGTCTATATTTCACTTAAACATTGTGAAAAATGGGATACTCTAATTCCCTATTACAAGGTTGGTTTGTCTCATCAAAATCTAAACATTGATATCTTAATAATTTCTCCTTTTTTTATAATGACAAAACCTTTATATTATATCAATCATGATAGGAAATATTACTTTGCATTATCACTTATATCAGTTCATTACATTTATGCAGTGTCCATATATCAAACTTGGATTCATCAGAGATGCATTAAATTTAAACTTCATATCAATACATCATAAATTAAACCATGGAAAAGTTCATAAGGAATGAACTTTGATCAAGAGAAAGGAAATTTCTTCATTGAAGTAAGAATTTTTTTTATATACTACAACGTAAGGAAAGATACTATACAAATGCAGTGTTGTAACATGTTCTTATCTTTTGTTACTTTTGAAATAGGGACCTTTTTGTCGATGATTCTTCAGATCTTTATTCAGAAGGTCTTCTTTCTTCTTGTTTTTCTCCAGAGCCTTTCCACCAGTCTAGAATTGACTCCAAATAGGATGCCTCAATCTTCTTCTTTATTTTCGGAATCTGAATCTATTTAAGCCAAAAGTCTACACAGTATCACAATCCTGTCTTGCTGTACTAGGTTTATTTGTCAGTTCAGAATTTCCAGCTCTCCATCCCTAATAAGTTCTTTATATCTTTTCAATACAGATTGGCAGGTCTGAAAGCTCCTGAATCATCCTTCTCCATTGAGATATTTGAAGTATCTTAGATATTCTAATCTTTTATAAAAAATGATATGCTCGAAAAATGGATTTCTGTCTGTTGGCAGTCTCACAACTTTAAAAATGGACAGCCCCAAGCAATATTCTCTCATTCTAGCCTCTGATCTATTAGAATAGATACTTCAGCGGATATGTTTTTTGTGTCTAGACATGGAATCTCTTGTTCAAGGTATTGAAACAGAGCTCTATCAACGTTCTCATCAACTTTGTTCTACTGTCTTCAATCACCTCAAGTCTCTAGATCCAGGTTTGTTCTTCTCTTTCTATCCTAGTTTTTTCAGCCCTCTGCGCAACCATCTTCTGCTTATATAATCTTTTAGCTTCGAGCTTTGGTTATTTTTCTTTTGGATTGAGGTTGCCGTTGACTCCCGTCCCTTCTCGAGCCTTGTGAGGGTGGAGCTACTGTATCTTTTCTTACAATAACACTGCCAACTATCTTAGATGTAGCACAACCTTCATCTTCATCATCTTTTCTTTTTTTCAAGGTGGGGGCATCAATAGTGGGAGATAATCTTCTCATCTTCTTATTCTTCTTGTCTTCTTGCTCCGATCTTCCTTTTTTTCTTTTCCCTTTTTGGCATTATCAAAAATAGTCGGGAGTAGAGTAGGACTGGATCTGATCACAGCAGATCGAGGTTGTTAGTCCCAAGTGGTGTTCGATGTTCAAAGGAGAGGGGTGAATGAACCTTGGTCGATTTTGAAAATCTTTTACAAACTTACTATTCTGCAAAAGTTACTTGAACTTGCAGTGCCAGTCAGTTACTGCTTACAACACTAGTATGCAGTGCTGCACGCTGTAACTTAGAATTCTTATGCACAGCAGAAATTATGTTTTTGACCCAAGGTTGGTTTTCTCAAATATAATCATTTGCAAGATGTTTTATGCTTAAGACAGATAGATATATAAGATAAGACACAGATATGAAAAATAATAAAACACTTATGGTTTATAGTGGTTTGAAGGTGGTGTAATACTTCTACGTCCACTCTACTACTACCTCGAGCAGAAACTTTGTTAAGCAAGATTGAATTACAGGACACTCCTAACAATCTATCAAGTTACAAAGCTAACTAGAACCCAGTGTACACACAATAACTGCAAGTTCTAAAGGCAACCCAAACAGGGTTTCACACTCCCACATAGGGAATTGTCTATCAACTAGACAACTTATACAAACAGCAAAGATAAATCCTATCAACTGTTAGACATCTAAAACAACCTAAACACACAACAATAAGGTTAAAAGTATATAAAATTGTTCTTCAACTGGTGCGGTGAAGTGAGCTTCTAAATCCTTCAAAGAATCTTTCAGCTTGAACTTGTTTCACTTCACAGAGGTCGAGTGACTGAAACTGTAGAGTATTCTTGAGAGAATATAACTTTGAATGCTTGGGCTTTTTCGCGTAAATGTTTCAGTTGTCAGCTACAGGGTTGCTCGTCCTCTATTTATACTTGTAGAAAGATATCCGTTGAAGGTGATATCTCTCATTTGAATTTAAGCGTACTAGATCAAAGGCATGGCTCACATTTAAAACGACTTGACTTTTTCTTTCAGAGTATTTAATACGGTGGTTGCGGCTCGCAGCTTTCTGCAGCATATCAGTCCACATGTCGTCTTGGCATTGGCTCCGTGTCTTCAACTTTGATCTTCTCTGGAACGGCTCTATTTATTCTTGTTTGGTTCTTCATTCCTCGTACTGCATTTATCCTTCATCGGATTGCAGCATACTTATTCTATTTGTCATAACCACTATTGGCTGATTATCCAGTAAGCTTCACACTGTATCCTAGGTCTGCTTGCAGCTAATCGTTCTTACAGTGCTACTGTAACTTGACTTTCTTGCAGTAGCTGCATACAGTACTGCTGTATCTTGACCTTCTTGCAGTATTCCTGTAACCTTTTCTTACAGTGTCGCTGCTTACCGTTTTTACTTACTTGCTGTATTGTTGTATCTACTTTCTTGCAGTATTCATTCTTAATTTCTTGATGCAGTATTATTCATTTGAATTCCTCCATCTTTCAGCATCTATAACTAGACTCAATCCTAGTCTATGTTTTCACTTAAACATTGTGAAAAACGGGATACTTAAACTTCCTATTACATATATGGTTTATCTCATCAAAATCTATACATTGAAATCCCAATAATTTCCCCCTTTTTTATGATGACAAAACCTTTTACATTATTTCATTCATGAAGGAAGTTTTTACTTTGCATTATATCAAAATCAGAGAGATATACACAGGTATATACAAAATCATACATTGGTTACTGCTAAAACATGGACCTCATTGTAGACGATTCATCAGGTCTTCTTTCAGCAGTCCTCCTTTCTTGCTTCATCCTCTCTGTGGATCCTTTTCACCAGTTTCGAATAGACTCCTGATAGGATTCTTTCAGTTTTTTCTTGATCTTCAGAATCTGAATCCATCTCAGCCAAAAGTCCTCAGAGTAAGGTATAATCCTGTCTTGCTTCACCAGGGTTATGTACTTTGTTTGAATCTCTAGCTCTCCATCCCTAGCAAGCTGCTCATATCTCCTCAATGCAGATTGGCAAGTCTGAAATCTCTTGAAGTAGCCATTCTTGCAGAGGTATCTGAAGTATCTGAGGTATTCTGATCTCTTGAACAAGATGATCGCCTCAAATGATGGATTCCTGTCAGTAGACAGTATGATTGTCTTGAAGATATTTAAGCCCCAGGCCATGTTCTCTCCTTCATGCCTCTGATCCATCAGCACCGATACTTCAGCAGATATGTTGTCTGTGTCAAGATGTGGTATGTCTTGAGGGGGGCATTGATAGAGAGCCATGTCTACATCTTCCATGGTTTTTGGTCTTCTCTCTCCAATAACACCAAGCCTCTGTATCCAGGCATTTTTTTCTTGCTCTGCTCTGGCTATCTTGGCCCTCTGAGTAGCCATCTTTTCATTGTAATGTCTTTCAACTTCGGCGCTGCTAACCCTTTTTCTTGAGCCCTGCTGCTGGCTCTCTCTCCCTCTCTTTGTATAATGAGAAGAGGAAGGTACTGCATCTTTTCTTGCAGCGCTACTGTATGCAGCGTCTGTAGCTGATCTTCTTGCAGCAGCTGCACCACCAGCTCCTCTTTCATCATCTTTCTCCATCTTTTTGGAGAAGGAGCATCAGTAGCAGATGATCCTAATCTCTTCCTCCTCCTGCTAAGAGGCTGATCATCATCATCTTCTTCTTTTTTTTCTTCTTTCTTCTCCCCTGAGCTCTGGTATCTTCCTTGAAATCTTTTCCCCTTTTTGGCATCATCAAAAGCCGGGGATGGAGCAGGGGCATCTTGGACCACTACAGAACGTGGTCTTCTTGCAGGTGCTGGGGCTTGCCTGAATCGTTGGACATTTTGAATGTATTGATCATCATATCCCTCAGTTCTCCTACGATCATTTTCAGGTTCCCCAATCGATCATCGACACTTCTGGGTCCTACTAGCTCGATAAGCCTGTTTGCAGTAAAATCAACTAAGTTCTTGTAGATCTTGATCTTAACGCGGTTGATTGCAGCTTCTCTTTTAAGCTCTCCCTCCATTCTGATCCTGTCCTTGTACAGCTTGTTTGCATTTTCATTAAGAGAATGTTTGATCATATCAGGCAGTGCTTCAATGTCTGCCTTAAAGCTGGACATGATTGCTGCATGGAATTTGGCACTAACCCTCATGCTATTCTGTATGTTAAACTCATGCACTTGAAGAGCATGCAGCAGGTATCTAACAACAGTAACTACTCTGTCTATTGATTTATCAGGGGTCAGGCTTGCTGTATTCTGTTGTCTGTGAACAGCAGCCAATGCAGCATATGAAATCAAAGCTTGTGGTTGTTTTACTACATCCTGCTCTCGAGCCACAGCTCTCCTCCAGCATCCGCATCCTCATCCTCGTTCAGGCTTGACAAGGGGCTTGAGAAACCCGATGTGGGATCTTTATCTGCTTCTTTCTCACTGGCCTCTTCAGTAATCTCTATTGCTGTATCCATGGTGGATCTTGGTAAGCTTGCAGTAGCAGCAGCTTCAACCTCCTCTTGAGGTGTCTCTAGCTGCTCGGGGATTACTTCGGTCTCTTCTTCAGCATCCTCTAAGGGTGCTGTCTCAACAGCCGCCCCTTCAAAGGTCTTCACACCCTGAGGGAGTTTTGTCTCAACAACAGCCTCGCCTAAGGTCTTCAGCACGGACCCCATCTCCTCTGCCGTTCCTGTAACTTCGACACTTTCTGCTGCAAGAATGGGTTCTTGCAGTGCTGGTTGGTTTCTTGCAGCTTCCACTGTATGTAGTATTGAAAACTCGACTGTTGCAAGAATCTCCACATCCACCTTTCGTTTTTCTTCAGCAGCTTCTATAAGGATGGCTGCTTGCTGTACTGCTGTCTCTGCTAGTACAGGGAGTCCAGTCTCTACAACTTTCTTCGTGGTTATGTCATCGACAATTTCAATAATATCAGAAAGTAAATCTCTGATAATGACGGTCGATTCCCCTTGAGTGTTTGCGGCAGCATCAGGAATATTACGAACTAGGGAATCACCATAGTCAAGTTGAGGCTCCTCTTCTTCCAAGGGGTCAAGAGTGACAAGCATCGAGAGGCCTTCAACCATTTGCTCATATGCAAGGGAGCTTGAGTTGTGACTAGAGCATCCTTCTCCCAGCATTCTCCTAGGATTGTGTTGTATCCTCATCTCTTTGACGCTTGTTTGCAGCGCCTGTTGCAGCATGGCTTCCTCAGCCTGTTCCACTCCCAGTGTGTTGATTTGCTCTTAGGCAAATGCAACATCATTACCCCTTCTTACAACCTTTGCAGCCGGGACTAGGAAGACTTGGACATCCTTCATTGCTGCTTTCATCGGTAGCTCTACAGAGTAAGATTCTGCAACAACTTTACCTTTCCCTTTGTCTAGTGCTCCCTGAACAGCAGTGCCTCTAGATCTTTCTTGCACCAAAGCTACATACTCAGGTTGTAGGAGTTCCAGAATGTCTTCTGAATTGGCCTACTCCAGTACAGCTTGCTCCACGGTGAGAAACTTATTCCATTGCAGTAGAGTTTCCCTCTTAGCCAGTCTTATACTCCTCCAGAGACTGTACTGCTACTCCATATTTCTAGCAGCTGGGAAGGTGGGATCAAGCACCTGTTGAACAGCCGCTCCATGATCGTGCGAAGGAGCTGAGTCAGCAGCCCCTTGTAAACGAGTCTGTTCAACTGGCTCATCCCTCTCCTTCTCATCTGCTGCAACTACCACCAAACTTGCAGCAGAGAGTTGGGGATTGTCTCGCAAGGTCTGCTCTTCAGATCTTACAACAACTGCAACAGTCTTCTTCTTCCTGTGCGGGGAGATAATTTTACTCGTCTCCTTCCTCGTCAGGGGTGTGTCATCATCTAAGGACGAGAATGATGGATCAGGTTCGTTCCTCCTTGGTGCCCTATTGATGACAGAAAGAGGACTATCATCTTCCTTCTCACCCTCGCTGCTTGCAGTTTCATCTTGCAGGGCCAGTATTGCAGATTTTTTATCTTTGGTTTTCTTCCATGCAATACTATCACCCGCCATCTTATTTTGGGTCTTATCATTTTTCCTCTGCCCGAGATACTTTTCAATGGGGATGGGAATGAGAGCTGCAAGCTGAAGACCTAGCTTGCAGAGCAGAGAACAGGTAGTGATACTATAGCTCCTCCTCACTGTGTTCTTCTCTACTTCATCCTATATCCGCTTTAAGATGAACCTAGCCTAGTTCACCTTCTCTCCGGCCATGATGGCAGATATGATTCGAAAGCGGAGATCGATGCATTTGTCATAACTCCCGATTCGGCCTTCAATGGAGTATGCACAAATGTCGTAAAGAAACTCAAACTCCGACTTGAAGAGTTTCTTCAGGTGCTTCTCTTTATCTCGATCCCAGCATCTCTTACTTTGAAGAGATCCCACATCTCCTGAGAGATGTCTTTTCTATAAGTCGCAAGTTGACTTGGGGTCAAACCTTCAGAGGAGATACTGAAGGCAGTGGCGATGTCGTTGGAAGATATTGTCGTTTCTTTTCCATCTGCATCCATCCGGAACAGGATGTAGTCTCTCCTCTTCTCGAATCTCCAGGAAAAGGAGTCGAATTGCTGAACCGATTCTACGGAGTATCCGATGTAGATGGTGGTCAGGAGCCCTAGAACACGGGTCCTTTCCAGTGTATCAAGGATCCTTCTGATAAGCGCGTTATCATATAACCTAGAGTTATAAACATGCTCTTGGTTCACTAATTGACCTTCCAAAATGATGGTCTGACGGGCTGCCATTGATGTTTTGTGAGAGAAAGATTTATGAGACTTAGAAAAAAATTTACGAAGGAAAGGAAACTTCTCCCTAGGATGGTATGGCGAAATAAATTCAAAATGAGATGGTTATAAGATCATGAAAAATATCAAGAAACGTGTAGTAAGATCAACGGTTGAGATTAAATGGAGAAAATTGATCTTACGGTCCTTAGAAAAAGATGGAGGGGTCAAATCGTAATTAAACATAACTGAGCACAGACGTGGGCTCTAACCGCGCCTCTTCAACTTCTGACAGACGCAGACTTACATTAAATGATGAAAAACAAGTGATTTGTCGCCTAACTTATTGTTTTTTTAAGGTTGCAGCATCCTGAGTACGAGGTTGCAGAATATTAAATACTCTTAGAAATAAATGTTGCAACCACGTGCTGCTTACTTCTTTTTCAGACTGTGTTGTAAGAATAAAAGATGCAGCGTTGTTTGAACCCAGTGTTGTATAAAGACGTAGCTTATAGTATGATTCTTACAACTTCTTGCAAGGATGTAGAGATTTCCCTTGGGCTTCTGCAACTCCTTTTTCACTTCACAACTTCAGAATTCCTAGCTCGTTTCTAAGCATAGAAAATCTTGATTCACACAACTGTTTAGTGAATATATTTGCTAGCTGGAGATCCGTATGAACCTTTTCAAGCACGACATCTTTCTTTTCCATGTGATCTCTTTTAAAGTGATGTCTTATATCGATGTGCTTTGTTTTTTAGAGAAACACTGGATTATGGGTAATTGCGATAGCACTTGTATTATCATAGAGAATTTGAGTCATTTTTTCTCAATCCCATAATCTCTTAGTTGTTGCTGTATCCAGAGGATTTGAGCACAGCAACTTCCTGCTGCAACATACCTACTTCTACTGTAGATGTTGCAATCGATATTTGCTTTCTGCAGAACCATGAAACAAGTTTATTTCCCAGAAATTGATAAGTCTACTGGTATTTTTTCTATCAATCTTCCAGCCTGCATAATCTGAGTTAGAGTAGTATTTAAGCTTGAATCATCCTTTCTTGGGATACCATAGGCCTACTTCTTGAGTTTCTTTCAGATATTTGATAATCCTTTTGACTGCTGAAAGATGTGACTCATTTGGTGCTGCTTGAAATCTTGCACAGACATCTACTGCAAACATGATATCTGGCCTGCTTGCTGTAAGATACAGCAAGGATCCTATGAGCTGTCTATACTTTGTGTTATCCACATCTTTTCCATCTTCATCTTTGTCAAGGCTTATGGATGTAGACATGGGGACAGATGTTGCTGAACTATTCTTCATGCCAAACTTCTTGATAAGCTCTTTTGTATACTTGACTTGGCTGATGAAGGTTCCTGCAACCAGTTGTTTTACTTGCAGCCCTAGAAAGAAACTTAATTCTTCTATCATACTCATCTCGAACTTTGATTGCATCAGGTTGGAGAACTTTTCACATAGATCTTTGTTGGAGGATCCGAAGATGATATCATCCACATATATCTGTACTAAGAGAATATTGTCTCCATCCTGTATTCTGAACTGAGTCTTGTCAACTATTCCTTTCTTGAAACCATTTTACAATAGATGGAGGAATAAGGTATCATACCAAGCTCTTGGTGCTTGTTTGAGTCCATACAGGGCCTTATGTAATCTAAACACCTTCTCTTCTACTTGATCTTCAAAACCTGGAGGTTGCTCTACATACTTTCTTTGAAAGAAGACCATTAAAAAATGCACTCTTCACATCCATCTGATATACATTGAAATTCATGTGAGCTGCATATGCCAGAAAAATCTTTATAGCTTCCAGCCTTGCTATTGGAGCAATAGTCTCATCAAAATCAATTCCTTCTTCCTGGCAATATCCCTTAGCAACTAATTTTGCTTTATGAGGGATAGACCTTCTTGTTCTTACTCCTATGGATGGATCTCCAATAATAAGATCCCTAAGATGATTCCTTAACCATGTTCTGTCAGGCTCAAAAGCATGTACAGGTCTAGATTGCTCCTCATGTTGCTGTAAGATTAGAGGTTCTGCTGCTGTAAGAATATCTGTTGCATCCAGAGGTGTAGCTTCTTCTTCTTTATCTTCTGTTGAGGGTAGGACTCTTTCAACATAGGGAACAATATTCTCTTTCCTTGGAGCTACTTCTTCAGCAGGTTCTTCTAGCCTCTTGGTGTCACAATGTGGTTCATCAAACACCATATGAATTGACTCTTCAACTACTAAGGTTCTTTTGTTGAAGACTCTGAAGGCTCTACTTACAGTAGAGTATCCTAAGAATACTCATTCGTCTGATTTTGCATCAAAAGTTTTTAGATGTTCTTTTCCATTGTTAAGGATATAGCACATGCATCCTAAGATGTACAGATATGAAACATTTGGTGTATATCCATTCCAGACTTGATATGGAGTTTTGTCTAGATTCTTGTTAATCAGACATCTGTTCGGTGTGCAGCATGCAGTGTTGGTTGCTTCAGCCCAAAACCTTTTGGGTATCTCTGTCTCTGCTATCATTATCATTACTGCTTCTTTGAGGGTTTTATTCCTCCTTTCAGCTACACCATTCTGTTGAGGTGTTCTTGCAGCAGAGTATTCATGATGAATACCATTGTCAGAATAGAATTTTTCAATAAATTTATTTGTGATCTCAGTTCCTCTGTCTGATCTGATCTTCACAATGCTCAGACTCTTTTCATTCTAGATCTTTTTCATAAGGTCAGGTAGCTTGTTCTAAGTTTCTGATTTCTTGGCAAAGAATATGGTCCAGGTGTATCTGGAGTAGTCATTTATTACCACAAGTGAGTACTTCTTCCCACTTATGCTCACTGGTCCAAAGAGGTCCATATGTAGAAGGTCTAAAATCCTGTCAGATGACTTCTGCAACTTGTCTTTAAATGAGCTTTTCACTTATTTTCCTTTCTGACAAGCTCCACATATATTCTCCTTCTTGTAAGCCACATCTAGTAGTCCTCTTACAAAGCCTTTTCTTGCTAGCTTGTTGATTGTCTTGAAATTCAGTTGACTCAGCCTCTTGTGCCACAACCAGCTCAGCTCTAGTGGACTCTTTACAATGAAGCATGTTAGTTGAATAAAAGAGTTCCAATCTAAAAGGTATATGTTTCATCTTCTTGTTCCTGTAAGCTTGACTTCATTTGATGTGTTGTCCTTGATTAGGCACTTGTTGAGGTTGAACTCCACTGTGTATCCTTTGTCACAAAATTGACTGATGCTCAAAAGATTATATCTGAGTCCTTTCATATATGATACATCTTTGATCTTTATATTTTCTTTGATTAGTCTTCCACTTCCTTTTGTGTTTCCTTTGAAATCATCTCCAAAGATGACCTTCGGTCCTTTACATTCTTGGAAGTCTTTTAAGGCATTTTTGTTGCCTGTTATGTGTCTTGAGCAACCACTGTCTATGTACTATACATCACCGCTACAACCTAACATGAAACCTGCAACAAATTCAAGCACATTTAGGTACCCATTTCTGTAAGGGTCCTTTTGGGTTAGTTTCTTTTAGAACTCATACTTTCTTAACAGTCAATATCTTGCTGTAAGATTTGTTGGTTCTACTTCTGTATGCAGTTTTGTTTTTAAACTGCTTGTTAACAGTGTGTGCAGAAGCTAAATATGTGTTACCAACACTCTTGTGGTGTGGTATTCCACCATACTTCCCTAGAGTATATCCTCCTTTAGGTTTAGACATATAGCTTTTAGTATTGGTGGGGAAATATCTTCTATGCTGCAACTTTGTGGGTTGCTGCATCTTCTTGCTGCTTACAGCAGATGGCTTCTACTGCAGCCAGCTCTTCGATACAGGCTTACTTCCTGTAGTTGAGCATAGGAGTTTCTTACCCTCATCCATCAGTGCTGGTTTGTTCAAGATCTTCTCAGAGTTACAGAGCAACTCATTCTCCATTGAAGTTTCAGCTTGAACAAACTTAACAGCCTTAGATGAACTTACTGTATCCTGAGAGGTGTGGTGCTGTAATCTAAGCCCGATTTTTCAAATAAACTTCTGCTTTAACTTCGGCACTCCCTTGCGTCCTTAGCTGACTTGCTAAATATTTTGATTGTGGACTGCAAGCTCTCATTTTCAGCTTCTAGCTTAGTGACTAGCAGACTTAGTCTTGAGACCTCATTTTATAGCTTGCTGCACCTTGAGCTATCAGACTCACATGCAGCTAGCATTTTAGCAATGTAAATGTTCTTGTTTTTGAGGATCTCATTATCGATTCTTAGATTCTCATTCTCAACCTTTAGCTCCTTATTTGTTGAATTAATCTTCTCAAAGTCACTCATGATCCTTTTCAAAGAGTGCATCATGTTCAGCTCCTCTTTGTCAGGTATGGACAGCGGTTGGTAAGTTACCTCATCTTCTTCGTTGTCCTCGCAATCTTTTGGCATCAGGCAGATCAGTGCTTCTTCATCAGAGGATGAGGTTTCAGTGTCGCTGATTCTGCAGCTTTCAACATCTCCTTTGAGACTGATGTATCCTTAGCTTTCTCCATCTCTCCGATGAGAGCTCAAAGCTTATGTCTGTCGTCTCTTCTCTTTTCTCTCCTCTGTTCTTTCTCTCCTTCAGGGTATTCGTGCACTGCTGGATGTGGACAGCTTCTGGCGTAGTGTCCAGGCTTCATAGAACTATAGCACAAGTTAAGATTGTTTATATTTGATTGTGAAGAGGATGATACCTGAGGAGATGGATGACTTCTTCTGAAGTCATTCCTCTTATTGAGGTTTGTTGTTGTTGCTACTGTTAGTGTTCTTCATGAATCTTCTAAATTTCTTTAGAAGAAGAGCCATATCCTTTTTAGCGTCCTCTGATGTAACCTCAGACTGCTTGTTGCAACTGGTAGTTGATGTATTCTTGAAGTCTCTGGCAGTCAGCGCAGTAACTTTAGAGTTCGATTCTTCAGACTCATTTCTCCGTCTATTGATGTCATATTCGAATTCTTTAAGGTCGGAGAATAGATTAAATGTACTTATAGATTTCAAATCCATGGATATTCTCATAACGGTGGTCTTGCTATCCCATTCCACGGGTAGGGCTCTAAGCACTTTTATGTTTTTCTCCTTTTGAGTGTAGTGCTTACCCAGAGCTTCTAGTTCATTCATGATAGACGTGAATTTTAAGTCTAGTTGCTTAAGAGTCTCTTCATTTTTCATCTCGAAGAGCTCAAATAGTTGGGTGGCATTGGAGATCTTGTTATCTTTAGTGAGTTCTGTTCCCTCACATATCTGTTCCAACTTTTCCCAAATTTCCTTGGACGTTCTGCAAGTTTTGACTTTGCTGAATGTGTCTTTGTCCAAGGTGATGAACAGAGCATTCTTGGCCACGTTGTCTAAGTTGGCTCTCTTCCTGTCTTCGTTATTCCATTCTTGTCTTGGCTTGACCAGGAAGTTAAGTGGTAGCGGTGCTCCTTCCTTCATGTCTCTTCCAAGCATGGGGTTCACCTTCGTGGGAATGATCGGTCCTTCGGTGATGACCGTGCACATCTCATCATTCATTGCTGAAAGATGTGCCCGTATTCTTATCTTCCAATCATCATATTCCTATATGGAAAACATGGGTAACTTATGATTAGAGAAATCCATGGTATGCTATAAGAATGAGATTTTTAGGATATAGAGAAAACAGCGAGTCTAAGGTGGATCTGGGTAGGTGACCAGATAAGTTGGCTTTTAACCCAACTTACTCTGATACCACTTATTGGTCTCAAGTGGTGTCCGAGGTTCAGAGGGGGGTGAATGAACATTGGTTGATTTTGAAAATTTTTTACAAAATTACTGTTCTGCAAGTTACTTAAACTTGCATTGCCAGTCAGTTACTACTTACAGCATTAGTATGCAGTGCTGCATGCTGTAATTTAGAGTTCTTATGCGCAGCAGAAATTATGTTTTTGACCCAAGGTTGGTTTTCTCAAATATGATCCTTTGTAAGATGTTTTATGTTTAGGACAGATAGATATATAAGTTAAGACATAGATATGAAAAGTAATAAAATACTTATGGTTTATAGTGGTTCGAAGGTGGTGTAATTCTTCTACGTCCACTCTACTGCTACCTCGAGCAGAAACTTTGTTAAACAAGATTGAATTATAGAACACTCCTAGCAATCTATCAACTTACAAAGCTAATACCTACTAGAACCCAGCTTACACACAACAACTGCAAGTTCTAAAGGCAACCCACACAAGGTTTCACACTCCCACACAGAGAATTGCCTATCAACTAGACAACTTATACAAACAGCAAGGATAAATCCTATTAACTGTTCGACATCTAAAACAACCTAAGCACGCATGTTGGTCCCAAGTGGTGTCCGAGGTTCAGAGGGGGGGTGTATGAACCTTGGTCGATTTTGCAAATCTTTGAACAAACCGTTCTGCTCTGCAAGTTACTTAAACTTGCAGCGTCAGATAGTTACTACTTGCAGTACTAGGATACAGTCCTACACGCTGTAACCTGGAATGTTATACGCAGCGGAAATATAAACTTTAAAACACAAGACTGTTTTTCTCAAAATGCTTCTTTCAAAACGTTTTTATGCTATGAGATAATGAAGATACAGAAGATAAACACACAGATAAATAAAGAGATAAACACTTATGGCTTATAGTGGTTTGAAGGTGGTGTAATCCTTCTATGTCCACTCTGCTGCTCCTCGAGCAGGAACTTTGTTAAGCAAGATTGATTTACAGGACACTCCTAACAATTTATCAACTTTACAAAGATAACCACCTACTGAAGTCCAGCGTACACACAGTGTTGGTCCCAAGTGGTGTCCGAGGTTCAGAGGGAGGGGGGGTGAATGAACCTTGGTCGATTTTTCAGAATCTTTAAAACAACCGTTCTGCACTGCAAGTTACTTGAGCTTGCAGCGATAGATGGTTACTGCTTGCAGCGCTAAAATGCAGTGCTGCACGCTGTAACCTGAAGTTTTGTACGCAGCGGAAATATACTTTTAAACACAAGGCTGTTTTACACAAGAATGCTTCTTTCAAACGTTTTATGATGAGAAAAGATAGATATATGCAGAAAATAAGCACAGATAAATAAAGCGATAAAAATACTTATGGCTTATAGTGGATCGAAGGTGGTGTAATCCTTCTACGTCCACTCTACTGCTCCTCGAGCAGGAACTTTGTTAAGCAAGATTGATTTACAGGACTCTCCTAACAATATATCAACTTACAAAGCTAACCACCTACTGAAGTCCAGCGTACACACAGCAACTGCAAACTTCAAAGGCTAACCCACACAGGGTTCTATACTCCCACACAGGGAAGCTGTCTAACTCTAGACAACTAAAAACAAACAGCAAGGATCTCTCCTATCAACTGCTTGACACCACTAAAACAACCTAAGCACACAGCAATAAGGTTAAAAGGATAAAAGGTTTTCTTCAACTTGTGCTTCGAAGTGAGCTTCTGATTCCGTAGGGAAACTTTCAGCTTGAACTCTGCTTCACTTCGATAGGTTGAGTGACTGAAACTGTTGGCTTGAATGCTTGAAATTTGTAAGCTTGAAACTTTCGCGTATGGATATTAGTTCTTAGTAACAGTGACAGTAACCAGCTTCAGTTCTCCTCGACCTCTATTTATACTTGTAGGAGAAGATGTCCGTTGAAGGAGACATCCCTCTTTTGAATTTGAAATAGCCTGGCCAAAGTATGGTTTGCATTTAATGCGACTTGACTTTTCCTTTCGGAGCATTTAATGCGACAGTTGCGGCTCGCAGCTTTCTGCGGCGCGTCAGTCCATGTGGCATCTTCTTATTGGCTCCGTGTCTGCTACTTTGACTTTTTCTTGAACGGCTCTTTTATCCCTGCTTGGATCTCCGTTCCTCGTACTGCATTTATCCTTCCTGGGATTTGCAGGATACTTTGTCTTGTAGTTGGCGCTGTATAACTTAACTGTCCTGTAAGTCTGCGCTGTATCTTTGGTCTTTGTGCAGCTGATGCATTCTTTCAGTGCTGCTATATTTTAGACCTGCTTGCAGTATCATCTGGCAGTGCTGCTGTAATCATCGTTCTAGCAGTACTCATGTATCCTTTTCATGCAGCGATGCTGCACGCCGTTCTTCCTTGTCTTGTTGTATTGAAGTACAGCCTTATTTATGCTTTGTTGTTTATTTCTTCTGCCAGCAATGTTGTATCCTGCCTTTATGCAGCGATATCTTCCTTTAAAGCTTAGATGCAGCTTTATCCTCTTTTAACCTCCATTTCAATCCTTGACTCAAGACTCAATTCTAGACTATTTATTCACTTAAACAATGTGAAAATTGGGTACTCAAAACTTCCTATTACATGATTGGTTTGTCTCATCAAAATCTAAACAATGAAATCCCAACAATTTCCCCCTTTTTGATGATGACAAAACCTTTACAATATTTCGTTCATGAAGAAGTTTCATTTTACTTTAACTCATATGGTTTATCCAGATTACATGGTTGCACAGCTTTGAATAAATAAATCTAATCCTGGATTCATCAGAGATGCATCATGTTATTCCTTTCAACAAACACAACAGGAAAACATAAACAGCATGCATGAGTTCATAAGAGTTAAACTTGGTCAGAGCAGAAAGAAAAATTTCTTCATTTAAGAGATAGAAATTTTTACAATATAAAAAATACAACAACAAGGATCATAAGAGGGTATATGAGTACAGCTTAGTAAAACGAAGACCTTTTACTTGCTGATTCGTCTGATCTTCTTTCAAATCTTTCAAGGCCTTCCCTTCCTCTTGATCCTTTCCACCAGTCCCTGATGGACTCTTGGTAGGACTCTTTCAGCTTATGTCTGATCACAGGAATCTGAATCCATCTCAGCCAGAAGTCCTCGCAGTATGGTACAATCAGCCCTTCCTTGACTCGATCAATGTATAGCTGTTGAATGTCAAGGCTTCCTTCCCGAACAAGCTATTTATACCTTCTCAATGCAGTCTTGCAGGTATGATACTTGTTGAATTTACCTTGCCTGCATAGATCTCTGAAGTGTCTGAGGTACTCTGATCGTTTGAAAATGGTGATCGCCTCAAATGTTGGATTCCGATCAAAAGGCAGTCTGACCTCTTTGAAGATGTCGAATCTCCAAGCCATGTTATCTCCTTCAGGCCTTTGATCCATCAACACGGACACTTCAGCAGAGATGTTCTCAGTGTCAAGGCGAGGGATTTCTTGAGGAGGGAATTGGTAGTAGTTGTTTGGAAATATTTTTCTAGCACCAATTACACCGAGTCTTTGAATCCAGGCATTAGGATTTGTAGCTTCTTCATATTGGTGCCTTTGATTCTCAGACTCGTCCCCGCTCATCCTCTTCCTTGAGCCTTGCTGCTGGCTATCATCCCTTCTCTTATGATGATAGCTGGGCGGTGCTGCATCCTTGCTTGCAGCTCTGCTGTGTGCAGAACCTGCAGCAGATCTTCTTCCAGCAGCTGCACCGGCTCCACCAGCTCCATCATCATCTCTTCTCCATCTCTTCAAAGAAGGGATATCAGCCGCAGTGGATGATCCAGACCTCCTTCTCCTCCTGCTGAGAGGTTGCTGGTTATCATCTTCTTCCTCTTCTTCAGGTTCAGCCGCCCCTTTGCTCCTGTATATATCTTCAAATCCTTCCCCCTTTTTGGCATCATCAAAAGCCGGGGGCTGAGCAGGGGCTGCTGGGACCGCCCTTGATCGCGGGCGTCGGGTCGGTTCAGGGGCGGGCTCTGGAGGATCGACATGCTGAGGGAAAGCTCGGACCATGATATCCCTGAGTTCTCCCACAATCAGTTCCAGGTTCCCCAGGCGGTCGTCCACACTTCTGGTTCTCTGGGATTGATCATAGACGCGATCCAGAAGTGACTCCAGGACTTTGGAGTGAGAGTTGAGTCTGACTGAGGCATTTTCAGCATGCTGCTTACACACTCTGATTTCCTGGCGTGTGAGTGCAGCATCGACCTTCAACTCTTTCTCCAGCCTGACCCGATCGTAGTACAGCCTGTTCGAATGTTCAGCAAGATTCGACTTGATCATATCAGGCAGTACTTCGAGGTCCTTCTTGAAACCTGTCATGGTTTCAGCATGGAATTGGGCACTGAGCCTGAGACTGTTGCGCATGATAGACTCATGCTCCTGAAGAGCATGCAGCAGATGTCTAACAGCGGTCTCGACCCTGTTGATAGATTCATCAGGAGTCAGCCATGGATTCCTTCTTGTTGAGGTAGCAGCGGATGCAGCAAATGAAATCACCTCTTGGCATACTGGTGCTGCATCCTGCCTCGGTACTTCAGCAGCAACCTCATCCTCATCCTTGCTGGTATGAGAGCTTGTAGAGCTTGAGGATGGGTGCTCATCTCCTTCTTCTTCTTCTGCCTCCTCTTCGCTGGATAAGACTGGGACAGGAATTACTCCGCCAGATTTTGGCCCATGAACAGCAATATTCCGTTCCTTCATCCATCTTGCGAATTCGACATCCGACATGTTAGCGTCCACAGTATCCTTCGCTGCAGTAACCTTTGAAGGTTCTTGAGAGCAAGCAGCAGCTGCAGCATCAACCTTCTCACGAGGTGTCTCTAGCTGCACTGGGGATACCTCGGCTTCAACTCCAGCATCCTTAGTGGGTACTGTCTGAACAGCCTCCCCACCTGAGGTCTTCTCACACTCAGGAAGTGTTGTCAGAACAACATCCTCCACTGAGGTCTTCTCAATGGACCCCGTCTCCTCGGCCGGTCCTGTAACCTCTTCGACAGCCTCTGCTGCAAGAATGGGTTCTTGCAGCTCTACATGGCTTCCTGTAGCGATCACAGTATTCAGCATTGTATCCGCTATTGCTGCTAGGATCTCAGCTTCCACCCTGCTCTTCTCTGCAGCTCCTTCTTCTTGTTGAAGGGTGGTTGCTGGCTGCACTGCTGTCGCGTCCAGTGCAGGGAGTACCGCCTCTGCAACTCCCTCCGTAGATGCTTCATCGGCAATCTCAGAAATGTCTGAGATGACATTCCTGATTATGGTAGATGGTTCCCCCTCAGAGTCTGCTTGGGCAGCATCTTCATCTTCGCGCACTGGGGAATCACCATAATCCAGTAGTTGGGCTTCCTCCTCCTCCAAGCGATCCAGCGTGATAATGTTGGAGAGACCCTCAACTACTTGCTCGTATGCAGGGGAGTTCATCTGATTTGAACTTGAACTGCCTTCTCCCCGCATCCTCCTTGGAGTGTGCTGCATCCTTGTCTCCTTCAAGCTCTGTTGCAGCGCTAGATGCAGCATGGCTTCTTCAGCCTGCTCCACTCCCAAGGTGTCGATTTGCTCTTGAGCAAAAGTGACATCATCGCCCCTTCTTACCGCCTCTGCAGCCGGGGTGAGGAAGACCTGCACATCTTCCACTGCTGCTTTCATCGGCAGCTCTGCAGAGTCGGATTCTGCAAGAGCCTTGCCCTTTCCCTTGTCCTTTGCTCCCTGTGCAGCGCTGCAGCCATCGAGCTCTTGAACTCTTGCTGCAAAGTCAGGTTCCAGGAGTGCCAGAATATCCTCTGATTTGGCCCACTCCAGGACAGCTTGCTCGACTGTCAGGAAATCCTTCCACTTCAACAGGATTTCCCCCTTAGACAGCTGCATCTCTCTCCAAAGAGAGTACTCTGCCGGCATATTTCTAGCCGCTGGAAAGGTGGGATTGAGCACTGAAGCTTATGTTTGTAGACGAGCTTCTTCTTTAATTGGCTCGACCCGGTGCTGATGTGGCTCCCGAAGCTGATGTGACTCATCCCCAAGGTCAACTACAACCATAGAGGACTGATGTGACACATCCCCAACAGCAGCAGCAGCTCTCTTGCTGCGTGGAGCCCTTCTCACCAAAGGTGCGTCATCATCTGGGGAAGAGGATTCAAGTTCAGGTACAGCCTTCCCTGAACTCCTCTTGATAACAGGAAGAGGACTCGAAGGATCCTCTTCTTCAGCATCTTCCCCGCTGACAGCAGCTTCATCTTGCAGAGCAAGAGTTGCATTCTTTTTGTCTTTGGTTTTCTTCCTAGCAACTCCTGCTTCTGCAGCCTTCGGCTGGGTCTTGTCCTTCTTCTTCTCCCCGAGATACTTTCCAGGATGAATGGGGGCGGGTACTGCAAGTTGAAGGCCAAGCTTGCAGAGCAGAGAACAGATGGTGATACCGCAGCTCCGATGCTCTGTTATCTTCTCTGCTTCCTCCCACAACCTCTTCATGATGAACCTCGCCCAGTTCACCTTCTCTCCGGCCATGATTGCAGACATGATCCGGAATCGGAGATCTGTGCACTTGTCATAACTCCCTGTCCTCCCTTCGATGGAGTATGCACAGATGTCGTGGAGAAGTTCAAACTCCGGTTTGAAGAGCTTCTTAGGGGCGCTTCTCTTGATTTCAGCCCCTGCATCCCTTGCTCGAAAGAGATCCCACATCTCTTGAGCCGATGCATCCCCATACGTCGCCAACTGGCTGGGGGTCAAACCTGCAGCCGAGATGCTGAAGGTGGTGGAGATGTCCCTAACGGTCAGCGACCGTTACTCTCCATCTGCATCCATCCGGAACAGGATGCAATTCCTGTCCTCCGCCTGCCTAGCATAGGCGTAGAATCTCTGTACTGACTCCGTGGAGAAGCCAGCGTAGACTGTGGTCAACAGCCCTAGGACTTGGGTCTGTTGTAGAGCATCAAAAATCCTCTTGATCAGGGTATTATCATACAGCCCTGACTCCAAGATGTTTTCCCTGTTGATCATTCTTCCATCAAGAACGATGGTCTTTCTGGCAGCCATTGATGAAATTTTTGTGATAGAGAGAGAAGAGACAAGGGTTTTGCACTTAGAAAATTTTCTACGATCAAAACGTTTCTCTCTCTGAAGATGGTGAAAAGTGAATTTCAAATGACACGTTTTGGTCTTTATGGCAGTTCTCAAGAGACGTGTGAGATTGACGGTTGAGATAAATCAGGGAAATGATCTAGTGGCTCAGGAAAAAGCGGAGATGTCAAATCGACGCTAATAATTACTTGGCGCGTGGGCTCTGTCAGCGCCCTTTCCACTTCCTGACACCCGCAGTCATGCATTTAATGCTGAAAGACATGCCCTTTGCCGCCTAAATAAATGCCTTTTTAAGGTTGTAGCATCTCTAGTACGAGGTTGCAGAGCAATCAATACTCCTTTTGAAATTAATGCTGTAACCTGGTGCTGCTTGATTTCTTCGATAACTGCTGTACTGTAAGAATGTAGGTTGCAGCGCTGTCTGAACCCAGTGCTGTATTGACGCGTAGCTTACAGTACCAACTTTATTGCTTCCTGCAAGCATGCAGAGGTTCCCCCTACGATCTTGCATTTTTCTTTTCTTTACAATTTAAGGATTCCCAGCTCGTTACAAAGCATAGAAAACCTAGATTCACTCAAGGGTTTTGTTAGAATATCTGCAAGCTGTAGATCCGTGTGAACCTTTTCAAGCACGACATCTTTCTTCTCAACATGATCTCTTATAAAGTGATGACGAATGTCAATGTGCTTTGTTCTTGAGTGAAATACAAGATTATGGGTAATTGCAATAGCGCTCGTATTGTCACAGAGAATTGGCGTCTCTTTTTCTTCTATCCCATAATCTCTAAATTGCTGCTGTATCCAGAGAATCTGCGCACAGCAACTTCCTGCTGCAACATACTCTGCTTCTGCTGTAGAGGTTGCAATTGAGTTTTGTTTCTTGCAGAACCACGAGACAAGTCTATTTTCCAGAAATTGACACGTCCCACTTGTACTCTTTTTATCAATCTTGCAGCCTGCATAATCTGAGTCGGAGTAGCCTTTAAGCTTGAATCCTCCTTCCTTAGGATACCATAGGCCGACTTCCTGAGTTCCTTTCAGATACTTGATCACTCTTTTTACTGCTAAAAGATGTGATTCCTTCGGTGCTGCTTGGAATCTAGCACAGACTCCTACTGCAAACATAATATCAGGCCTGCTTGCTGTGAGATACAGCAACGATCCAATGAGGCGTCTGTACTTGGTAATGTCTACATCTTTACCATCTTCATCTTTGTCAAGACTTATGGATGTGGACATGGGAACAGATGTTGCAGCTCCATTCTCCATGCCAAATTTCTTGATAAGCTCCTTCGTATACTTGACTTGGTTGATGATGGTTCCTGTAGGTAGCTGTTTTACTTGCAGTCCGAGAAAGAAACTTAATTCTCCCATCATACTCATCTCGAACTTTGACTGCATCAGGTTGGAGAATTTCTCACAAAGCTCTTTGTTTGTGGATCCGAAGATAATATCATCCACATAGATTTGTACAAGAAGTACACTTTCTCCGTCCTACATCCTAAACAGCGTTTTGTCGATCGTTCCTTTCTGAAAACCATTTTCCAGAAGATAGAGAGATAAGGTGTCATACCAAGCTCTTGGTGCTTGCTTCAGTCCATATAGGGCCTTTTATAATCGAAACACCTTCTCTTCTGCTTGATCCTCAAAACCAGGAGGTTGCTCAACATATACTTCCTCTGTAAGGAGACCATTCAGGAATGCGCTTTTAACATCCATTTGATAGACGTTGAAATTCATATGTGCTGCATAGGCTAAGAAAATTCTTATTGCTTCTAGTCTTGCCACTGGTGCAAAAGTCTCATCAAAATCAATTCCGTCTTCTTGACAGTATCCTTTAGCAACTAATCTTGCTTTGTTTCTTACAACGACTCCTGATTCATCTAGCTTGTTCTTGAACACCCACTTTGTTCCAATTACACCTTGATGGGTTGGTCTAGCGACTGTTTGCCATACTTGATTTCTCTCAAATCCATTTAATTCTTCTTGCATGGCCTGTACCCAGTTGCTATCTTGCAGTGCCTCTTCAACATTCTTAGGCTCTGATTGTGATATGAAGCATGCAAACATTGCTTCATGTGGGATGGATCTTCTTATCCTTACACCGATGGATGGATCTTCTATGATGAGATCTCTTGGATGATTTCTAAGCCACGTCCTGTCAGGCTCAAAGACGTGCGTTGGTGTGTTTTGCTCATCATGTTGCTGTATTGCAGGAGGTTCTGCTGCTGTAAGAATGTCTGCTGCATCCAAGGTTGCAGCTTCTTCTTCTTTTTCCTCTTTTGTAGGCAGAACTCCTTCTATGTATGGTACAACATCCCCTTTTCTAGGAGAGATCTCTTCAGGTGGTTTTTCCAGCTTCTTTGTGTCACAATGTGGTTCATGAAACACCACATGTACAGATTCTTCTACCACCAGGGTTCTCTTATTAAACACTCTGAAGGCTTTACTTACAGCAGAGTATCCTAGAAATACTCCTTCGTCTGATTTAGCATCAAAAGTTTTCAGATGTTCCTTTCCATTGTTGAGAACATAACACCTGCATCCAAAGATATGCAGATAGGAAATGTTTGGTGTATGGCCGTTCCATATTTCATACGGTGTCTTGTCAAGATCCTTGATGATTAGACATCTGTTCTGCGTGTAGCATGCAGTATTAGTTGCCTCAGCCCAAAACCTCTTGGGTATCTCTGCTTCTGCTATCATTGTTCTTGCTGCTTCCTTGAGGGTTCTATTCCTTCTTTCAGCAACCCCGTTTTGTTGAGGTGTTCTTGCAGCAGAGTATTCATGACGAATACCATTGTCAGAACAGAATTTCTCTATAAACTTATTGTGAACTCGGTTCTTCTGTCTGATCTTATCTTCACTATGCTCAAGCTCTTTTCATTCTGAATTTTCTTCATGCGGCCAGGTAGCTTTTCTTGAGTTTCTGACATCTTTGCTAGAAAGATCGTCCATGTGTATCTAGAGTAGTCATCCACTACTACTAGGGAGTACTTCTTCCCGCTCAAGCTTACTGGTTCTACAGGTCCAAAGAGGTCCATGTGTAGAAGATCTAGAATCCTGTGAGATGATTTCTGAATCTTATCCTTGAAAGAGCTCTTAACTTGCTTTCCTTTTTGACACGCTCCACAGACATTCTCTTTCTTGTAAGCTACATCGGGTAATCCTCTCACGAGGCCTTTTCTTGCTAGCTTGTTGATAGTCTTGAAGTTCAGGTGACTTAATCGTTTGTGCCATAACCAGCTCAGCTCCGGTGGACTTTTCACTATGAAGCATGTTGATTGAGTGGAGGAATTACAATCTGCTAGGTAGATATTTCCTCTTCTTGTTCCTGTAAGCTTTACTTCATTTGTGGTGCTGTCCTTGATTAAGCACTTGTTGAGGTTGAATTCCACTGTATATCCTTTGTCACAGAATTGACTGATGCTTAAGAGATTGTATCTAAGCCCCTTTACGTAGAATACATCCTTGATCTTTATGTTCCCTTTGACTAGGCATCCGTTTCCTTTTGTGCTTCCTTTGGAATCATCACCAAATATGACCTTAGGTCCTTTACATTCTTGAAAGTCTTTCAACGTTTCTTTATTGCCTGTCATGTGCCTTGAGCAGCCGCTGTCGATATACCATACATCACTGCTGCATCCTGGCACTGTAACCTGTAACAAATTCAAACAGATTTAGGTACCCATATCCATACGGGTCCTTTGGGGTTAGTTACTTTGGGAACCTAAACTTTCTTAACAGTAACTGATCTACTGTAAGATTTGTTGGTTCTCGAGCTGTATGCAGTTTTCTTGGAAAACTGCTTATCAAAGGTGTGTGCTCGACAAACATGTGTGTTACCAACACCCTTGTAGTGTGGTCTTCCACCATACTTCCCTGGAGTATATCTTCCTTGAGGTTTAGACATGTAGGTCTTAATATCGGTGGGAAAGTTTCTTCTATGCTGCAACTTTGCTGGTTGCTGCATCCTTTTGCTGCATGCAACAGATGACTTCTGCTGCAGCCAAGTCTTAGATGCAGACTTATTCCCTGCAGTTGAGCATTGGGGTTTCTTCCCTTTATCCGTCATTGCTGTTTTGTTCACTATCTTTTCAGAGTCACAGAGTAACTCTTTCTCCATTGGAGTTTTGGCTTGAACAAAATTCACAGCTTTGGATGTGCTTGCTGTATTCTGAGAGCCTGGATTGCTGTAACCTATGCCTGAAATCACAAAAGGATCTCTGACACGATTTATGCAATCTCTTGCGTCCTTTGAAGATTTGGTGAACGTACTCATCTTGGACTGCAAGATTTCCTTCTCAGATCTTAGCTCTGTGATCAGCAGATTCAATCTAGAGACCTCTTGTTGCAGCTTACTACACTTTGAGTTATCAGATTCTCGTGTAGCGAGCATTTTGGCAATGTCGATGTTTTTGCTCTTGAGGATCTCATTATCGATTCTAAGATTTTCATTCTCAACCTTAAGCTCCTCATGAATTGAGTTGATCTGCTCGAAATCACTCATGATCCTTTTCAAGGAGTGGATCATGTTCAGCTCCTCATCAACTTGTATGGACAACGGTTGGTAGATTACCTCATCTTCTTCGCTGTCCTCACCATCTTTAGCCATCAGGCATATGAGTGCTTCTTCGTCAGAGGATGAGGTTTCAGCATCGCTGTCAGAGGATTCTGCAGCTTTCAGTACTTCCTTCGAAACTACTGCATCCTTGGCTTTCTCCATCTCCCCTATGAGAGCTCGAAGCTTGTGCCTTTCCTCTCGTCTTTTATCTCTCATCTGTTCTCTTTCTCCTTCAGGATACTTGTGCACTGTTGGATAAGGACAATTCCTTGCGTAGTGTCCAGGCTTCCTGTAATTATAGCACAAGTCAACATTCCCTGTATTTGACTGAGGAGAAGAAGATACCTGAGGGGTTGAGTGACTTCTTCTGAAGTCATTCTTTTTGTTGAGGTTGATGTTGCTGTTATTGTTGTTGTTCTTGATGAATCTCCTGAATTTCTTTAGGAGGAGCGCCATATCCTCTTCAGCAACTTCTGCTGTATCCTCACTCTGCTTACTGCAACTGGCGATTGCTGTATCCTTTGTTCCTCTGGCGGTTAGCGCTGTAACTTTTGAGATTGACTCCTCTGACTCTTTTCTTCTTCTATTGATGTCATACTCGAATGCTTTCAAGTCGGAGAATAAGTCAAATGTGCTCATGAACTTCAGGTCCATAGACACTCTCATGGCAATGGTCTTGCTATCCCACTCCGCTAGTAGGGCTCTTAACACCTTCATGTTCTTTTCTTTCTGTGTGTAGTGTTTGCCCAGAGCTTCTAGTTCATTCACTATGGATGTGAATCTCAGATCTAGTTGCTCAAGAGTCTCTTCATTCTTCATTTCGAAGAGCTCGAATAATTGGGTAGCGTTGGAGATTTTGTTGTCCTTGGTGAGCTCAGTTCCTTCACAAATTTGCTCCAGCTTTTCCCATATTTCTTTGGATGTTGAGCAAGTCTTGACTTTGTTAAAGGTGTCTTTATCCAAAGTAATAAATAGAGCGTTCTTTGCCACGTTATCCAGGTTGGCTCTCTTCCTGTCTTCATTTCCCCACTCTTGTCGTGGTTTGGTCAGGAAGTTTGGTGGTGGCTGCTCTCCTTCTGCATGGTCTCTTCCATACATTGGATTTACCTTCATGGGTATTATCGATCCTTCAGTTATGACGGTCCACATCTCATCATTCATGGCAGAAAAGTGTGCCCGCATTCTAATTTTCCAGTCGTCATATTCCTCTATGGAAAACATAGGTAGCTTGTGATTGGAGGAATCCATGATATGCTTTTACAAATGATTTTTATGCAGAGAAAACAGCGAGACAAAGGTGGATCTGGATAGGTGACCAGATAAGTTGGCTTTTAACCCAACTCGCTCTGATACCACTTGTTGGTCCCAAGTGGTGTCCGAGGTTCAGATGGGGGGTGAATGAACCTTGGTCGATTTTTCAGAATCTTTAAAACAACCGTTCTGCACTGCAAGTTACTTGAGCTTGCAGCGATAGATGGTTATTGCTTGCAGCGCTAGAATGCAGTGCTGCACGCTGTAACCTGGAGTTTTGTACGCAGCGGAAATATACTTTTAAACACAAGGATGTTTTACACAAGAATGCTTCTTTCAAACATTTTATGATAAGAAAAGATAGATATATGCAGAAAATAAGCACAGATAAATAAAGCGATAAAAACACTTATGGCTTATAGTGGTTCGAATGTGGTGTAATCCTTCTACGTCCACTCTACTGCTCCTCGAGCAGGAACTTTGTTAAGCAAGATTGATTTACAGGACTCTCCTAACAATATATCAACTTACAAAGCTAACCACCTACTGAAGTCCAGCGTACACACAGCAACTGCAAACTTCAAAGGCTAACCCACACAAGGTTCTATACTCCCACACAGGGAAGCTGCCTAACTCTAGACAACTAAAAACAAACAGCAAGGATCTCTCCTATCAACTACTTGACACCACTAAAACAACCTAAGCACACAGCAACAAGGTTAAAAGGATAAAAGGTTTTCTTCAACTTGTGCTTCGAAGTGAGCTTCTGATTCCGTAGGGAAACTTTCAGCTTGAACTCTGCTTCACTTCGATAGGTTGAATGACTGAAACTGTTGGCTTGAATGCTTGAAATTTGTAAGCTTGAAACTTTCGCGTATGGATATTAGTTCTTAGTAACAGTGACAGTAACCAGCTTCAGTTCTCCTCGACCTCTATTTATACCTGTAGGAGAAGATGTCCGTTGAAGGAGACATCCCTCTTTTGAATTTAAAATAGCCTGGCCAAAGTATGGTTTGCATTTAATGCAACTTGACTTTTCCTTTCAGAGCATTTAATGCGGCAGTTGCGGCTCGCAGCTTTCTGCGGCGCGTCAGTCCATGTGGCATCTTCTTATTGGCTCCGTGTCTGCTACTTTGACTTTTTCTTGAACGGCTCTTTTGTCCCTGCTTGGATCTCCGTTCCTCGTACTGCATTTATCCTTCCTGGGATTTGCAGGATACTTTGTCTTGTAGTTGGCGCTGTATAACTTAACTGTCCTGTAAGTCTGCGCTGTATCCTTGGTCTTTGTGCAGCTGATGCATTCTTTCAGTGCTGCTGTATTTTAGACCTACTTGCAGTATCATCTGGCAGTGCTGTTGTAATCATCGTTCTAGCAGTACTCCTGTATCCTTTTCATGCAGCGATGCTGCACGCCGTTCTTCCTTGTCTTGCTGTATTGAAGTACAGCCTTATTTATACTTTGTTGTTCCTTTCTTCTTCCAGCAATGCTGTATCCTGTCTTTATGCAGCGATACTGTATCCTGCCTTCTTGCAGCAATATCTTCCTTTAAAGCTTAGATGCAGCTTTATCCTCTTTTAACCTCCATTTCAATCCTTGACTCAAGACTCAATTCTAGACTATTTATTCACTTAAACAATGTGAAAATGGGGTACTCAAAACTTCCTATTACATGATTGGTTTGTCTCATCAAAATCTAAACAATGAAATCCCAACACACAGCAACTGCAAACTTCAAAGACTAACCCACACATGGTTCCACACTCCCACACAGGGAAGCTGCCTGACTCTAGACAATTAAACAAACAGCAAGGATCTCTCCTATCAACTGCTTGACACCACTAAAACAACCTAAGCACACAGCAACAAGGTTAAAAGGATAAAAGGTTTCAACTTTCAACTTGAACTTTGCTTCACTTCGGGTGGTTGAGTGACTGATACTGATTATAGGCTTGAATATTTGGATCTTGTAAGCTTTGAATTTTTCGTGAATGATTTTCAGGTCTCAGTAACAGTAACCAGCTTCGGTGCTCCTCAACCTCTATTTATACTTGTAGGAGAAGATGTACGTTGAAGGAGACATCCCTCTTTTGAATTTGAAGTAGTCTGACCAAAGGCATGGTTCGCATTTAATGCGACTTGACTTTCTCTTTCGGAGCATTTAATGCGGCAGTTGTGGCTCACAGCTTTCTGCAGCGCGTCAGTGCATGTGGCATCTTTTCATTGGCTCCGTGTCCGTGCCTTTGACCTTTTCTTGAACGGCTCTATTTATTCTTGCTTGAACTCTGTTCCTCGTACTGCATTTATCCTTCCTAGGATTTGCAGGATACTTCGTTTTGTAGTTGGCGTTGTATGACTTATCTATACTGTAAGTTTTGCGGTGTATCCTCGGTTTTCGTGCAGCTGATACTTTCTTGCAGTGCTGCGGTAACTTAGACCTGGTTGCAGTATCTTCTGACAGTGCTGCTGTAACTTCTTTCTAGCAGAACTTCTGTATCCTTTTCTTGCAGCGATGCTGCACGCCGTTCCTTCTTACTTTGCTGTATAGAAGATCTGTCTTATTAAAGTGTTGCTGTATCTTCCTTCTACCAGCTATGTTGTATCCATCCTTCTTACAGCGATACTATATCATGCCTTCTTGCAGCGATATCTTTCCTTAAAGACTTAGATGCAGTTTTATCCTTGTTTAACCTCTATTTTCAGCACTTAACACAAGACTCAATCCTAGTCTATTTATTCACTTAAACATTATGAAAAATGGGGTACTCAAAATTTCCTATTACATATTTGGTTTGTCTCATCAAAATCTAAACATTGAAATCCTAACAATTTCCCCCTTTTTGATGATGACAAAACCGTTAAATTATTTCGTTCATGAAGAAGTTTTATTTTACATTATCTCTTTTGGTTTATCAGGATTACATGCTTGAATATCTTTGATAAAATTAAATCTAATCCTGGATTCATCAGAGATGCATCATACTATTCATTTCATCATAAATTAACAGGAAAACGTAAACAGCATGCATGAGTTCATAAGAATTGAACTTGGACAGAATAAAAAAAATTCCTTCATTGACAGAGAGAAATTTTTACAAGACAGAACATGTACAACATGGATCACAAGAGGGTATATGTAATTTACTGAAATAGGGACCTTTTACTTGACGGTTCTTCAGGTCTTCTATCAGCAAACCTTTCAAGTCCTTCCTTTCCTCTTGATCCTTTCCACCAGTCCCTGATGGACTCTTGATAGGACTCTTCCAGCTTGTACATGATTACAGGAATTTGAATCCACTGAGCCAGAAGTCCTCACAGTAGGGTATAGTTAATCCATGCTTCACTCGGTCGATATAAAATCCTTGAATTTCAAGACCTCCTTCCCGAGCGAGCTGCTCATATCTCTTCAGTGCAGTCTTGCAAGTATGGTGCTTGCTGAATTTACCTTTCCTGCATATTTCTCTGAAGTGTCTGAGGTACTCTGATCATTTGAATATTGTGATCGCCTCAAATGATGGATTCATGTCATAAGACAGTCTGATTTCCTTGAAGATGTCAAATCTCCAAGCCATGTTTTCTCCTTCAGGCCTTTGATCCATCAGAACGGACACTTCAGCAAAGATATTTTCTGTGTCAAGACGAGGAATTTCTTGAGGAGGAAATTGGTAGAAGTGATCTGGAAATATTCTTCTTTCACCAATTACTCCAAGTCTTTGAATCCAGGCATTAGGATCTACATCTTCTTCTCTTTGGCGCCTATGACTCTCAAACTCGTCCCCGCTCATCCTCTTCCTAAAGCCTTGCTGCTGGCTATCATCTCTTCTCTTAAAATGATAAGAGGGAGGCGCTGCATCCTTGCTTGCAGCTCTGCTATGTGCAGCGCCTGCAGCCGGTCTTCTTCCAGCAGCTGCACCAGCTCCTCCAGCTCCAGCATCATCATCTCTTCTCCATCTCTTCGGAGAGGGGATGTCAGCAGCAGCAGATGATCCAGACATTCTTCTCCTCCTGCTGAGAGGTTGCTGGTCATCATCTTCTTCTTCATCTTCAGCAGCCCCTGTGCTCCTGTATCTATCTTCTACTCCTTCCCCCTTTTTGGCATCATCAAATACCGAGGGCCGAGCAGGGGCAGCTGGGACCACCTTGGAACGTGGACGACGGGTCGGTTCGGGGGCGACCGTTAGAGCATCAACATATTGAGGGAAAGCTCGGACCATGATGTCCCTCAGTTCTCCCACAATTAGCTCCAGGTTCTCCAAACGGTCGTCCACACTTCTGGTTCTTTGAGATTGATCACATACGCGATCCAGAAGTGTTTCCAGGACATTTGAGTGAGTATTCAGCCTTTCGGAGGCACTCTCAGCATGATGCTTGCACTGCCTGATCTCCTGGCGTGTTAGCGCAGCTTTAACTTTCAGCTCCTTCTTCATTCTGACCCGTTCCCAGTACAGCCTGTTGGAGTTTTCATTAAGAGTCTTTTTGATCATCTCCGGCAGTACTTCCAGGTCCTTCTTGAAACCCGTCATGGTTTCAGCATGAAATTGGGCAGTGACCCTGAGACTGTTGCGCATGGTAGACTCATGCTCTTGGAGAGCATGCAGCAGGTGTCTAATAGCAGCTTCAACTCGGTTGATCGATTCGTCAGGAGTCAGCCCCGAATTCCTTCTCGTCGAGGCAGCAGTGGATGCAGCGAATGGAATAACATCTTGACAGACTGGTGCTGCATCCTGCCTCGGAACTTCAGTAGCAACCTCATCCTCATGGTTGCTGGTTTGAGAGCTTGTAGAGCTTGAGGATGGACTTCTTCTTCTCCCATAAACAGCTATGTTGCATTCCTTTATCATCCTTGTGAAGTCGGCATCAGAGACCTCAGCTTCCACAGTAACCTCTACGGCGGTAACCTTGGAAGGTTCTTGAGAGCATGCAGCAGCTGCAACATCAACCTCCTTTCGAGGTGTCTCTAGCTGCACTGCGGTTACCTCAGCTATTCCTTCAGCATTCTCAGTGGGTACTATCTGAACAGCCTCCCCACCAGAGGTCTTCTTACCCTCAGGGAGTGTTGTCAGAACAACATCCTCCCCTGAGGTCTTCTCCAAGGACCCCGTCTCCTCGGCCGGTCCTGTAACCTCGACAGTTTCAGCTGCAAGAATGGGTTCTTGCAGCTCTGCTTAGTTTCTTGCAGCGTTCACAGTTTCCAGCACTGTATGCTCCACTGCTGCAAGAATCTCGGCTTCGACCCTGCTTGACTCTTCAGTTGCTTCTGCTTGGGTGGTTGCCTGCTGTACTGCTGTCGCGGCCAGTACAGGGAGTCCTACTTCTACAACTTCCTCTGTGGTTGCGTCATCGGCGTCTTCAGCAAGCTCAGAGATTACTCCCTGAATGATGGCTGACGGTTTCCTTAGAGAGTCTGCATCAGCAGCATCTTCATTATCACGAACAGGAGAATCGCCATAGTCCAACAGTTGAGATTCCTCCTCCTCTAAAGGATCCAGCATGACAATGTTGGAGAGGTCCTCAACTACTTGCTCGTATGCAAGGGAGTTCATCTGATGCTAACTTGAACTTTCTTCTCCCCGCATCCTCCTAGGAGTGTGGTGTATCCTGGTTTCCTTTATGTTTTGTTGCAGCGCCTATTGCAGCATAGTTTCTTCAGCTTGCTCCACTCCCAAGGTGTCGATTTGCTCTCGAGCAAACGTGACGTCATCGTCCCTTCTTACAGCCTCCGCAGCCAGGGTAAGGAAGACATGTGCGTCCTCCAATACTGCTCTCATCGGTAGCTCTGCAGAGTCGGATTCTGTAAGAACTTTACCTTTTCCTTTGTCATTTGCTCCCTGTGCAGCACTACATCCTTCGAGCTCTTGAACTCTTACTGCATAATCAGGTTGCAGGAGTGCCAGAATGTCTTCTGATTTGGCCCACTCCAGGACAGCTTGCTCGACTGTCAGGAATCCTTCCACTTCCACAGGATTTCTCCCCTTAGCCAGCCTCATCTCTCTCCAGAGAGAGTACTGTTGCTCCATATTTCTAGCAGCTGGAAAGGTGGGATCGAGCACTGAAGCTTATATTTGTAGACGAGCTTCTTCTTCAGTTGCCTCGACCTGGTGCTGATGTGGCTCCCGAAGCCGATGTGACTCATCCCCAAGGTCAACTACAACCATAGAAGGTGTAGAGAGTTGGGAATAAAAAGATCCTTCTTTATCCCTGGGCTGATGTGACTCATCCGCATTAGCGGCAGCAGCCTTCTTACTGCGTGGGGCCCTTCTCACCAAGGGTGCGTCATCATTCGGGGAAGAGGACTCAAGTTCAGGTATAGCCTTCTCTAAACTCTTCTTGATGACAGGAAGAGGACTCGGAGCGTCCTCTTCTTCGGCTTCCTCCCCGCTGCCTGCAGCTTCATCTTGCAGAGCAAGAGTTGCATTCTTTTTATCTTTGGTTTTCTTCCTTGCAACTCCTGCTCCTGCAGCCTTCGATTGGGTCTTGCTCTTCTTCTTCTCCCCGAGATACTTTCCAATGTGTATGGGGGTGGGTACTGCAAGTTGAAAGCCAAGCTTGCAGAGCAGAGAACAGATGGTGATATCGTAGCTCCGACGTTCCGTTATCTTCTCTGCTTCCTCCCACAGCCTCTTCATGGTGAACCTCACCCAGTTCATCTTTTCTTCGGCCATGATAACAGACATGATCCGAAACTGGAGATCCGTTCATTTGTCATTGTTAGGATGTATACTATAAGTCTAACTTTTGTATAAACATCTATTTATGATATGAGAATCTTTTATGGTCAAATGTTTGTATTTTATATATTTGTTATATGTGTTATTGTAATTGTCCAATTAATTTACATTGTAGATAACATGGTGTGTGGTGCCACACAGAAGATCATGTTATCAGTTCCTTATAGATTATAAATGGTAGCTCATAGCCGAGATAATTTTGGACAAATTATCGGAATGGTTGTAGTGTAATTTGGTATTAATTTATCTTGATTATAAAATTACACTAGTACGTTTTGTATGTATTGAACAGGACCAATTGAGGTTGTTTTATTTGTACTGACTACATAAATAGAACAAGACCTCTGTTATTATGGATGTGCATCCTCTTAATCATTGTATGATAACGGGCATGTATACTCGATATATGTTTCTTTAATTTATCAATTGGTGAGATTTATTTATTAAATCAATAAGCTCGGTAAATTGGGATACAATGTTGTTTATATGGTGTGTTGTTGATTATTTAATGAAACCGTGTCCTAATTATTTAGGATGATGATGTCCCCTTGAGGAACTCATAAGGATTATCATGTAAACCCTGCAGGTGGATTTATTCCGGCATGATAATAAAGTTGAGTGGTACTACTCTTGAAATTAAATGTTAATTAATTGAATTGTCAGTAATTCATTTAATTAACGGACATTCGATATCTTAAACACGGAGAGATAAACGCGCACATAATAAATAGGAGCCCATATCTAATATGGATAAGGGACGGTAGTTCAATAATATCTTTTTAGTGGATTGAGATATTATTGATAGGCTTAAGAAGTATATTCAGATTGAATTTAGGACTCCTAAGCCTATCAGGAGACCGATTCCTAATCCTCCTCAAGGTCCCTGTTGTAGCATATAAATAAGCCTCAAGTCAGCCGTTTCTAGACACAGATACACAGACATAAAAATTTGAGATACATTTTAGTAGAAGGCGGCTAAAAGTCTCAATAGTTCGTTGCCCACACAACGTTCGAGAAAAAGACGAGGAATACAGCAAAAGATTGTGAGGTCCAGGCTCCATTGATTCTTCGATCTACAGTTTTGACCTTAGAACTAATATCGGTGTAAAATGTATGATTCGTTTATCCGCTACGCGTTAATCATATTTACATGGACCCTGAAGCAGATAATCGTATAGGGTCGGTGACACGGCAGTTCCTATAATCATAACTCCCAATCCTTCCTTCGATGGAGTATGCACAGATGTCATGGAGTAGTTCAAACTCCGGCTTGAAGAGCTTTTTGGGGGCGCTTCTCTTGATTTCAGCCTCTGCATCCCTTGCTCGAAAGAGATCTCATATCTCTTGAGCAGATGTCTCCCCATATGTTGTCAACTGACTGAGGGTCAGACCTGCAGCGGAGATGCTGAAGGTGGTGGCGATGTCCCTAATGGTCAAAGACCGTTCTTCATCTTCTGCATCCATCCTAAACAAGATGCAGTTTCTTTTCTCCGCCTACTTGGCATAGGCATAAAATCTCTGTACTGACTCCACGGAGAAGCCAGCGTAAACAGTAGTCAACAACCCTAGGATTTGGGTCTGTTGAAGAGCATCGAAAATCCTTTTGATAAGAGCGTTATCATACAGCCCTGAAGCATAAATATGTTCTTGGTTGATCAGCCTTCAATCCAGAACAATGGTACATCGGGCAGCCATTGAAGATTTTTGAGAGAGAGTGTGTGTTGGTCCCAAGTGGTGTCCGAGGTTCAGAGGGGGGGTGAATGAACCTTGATCGATTTTTAAAATCTTTAAAACAAATCGTTCTGCGCTGCAAGTTACTTGAGCTTGCAGCTTTAGATGGTTACTGCTTGCAGCACTAGGAAACAGTGCTACACGCTGTAACCTGGAGTTTTTATACGCAGCGAAAATAAACTTTTTAAACGCAAGGCTGTTTTTCTCAAAATACTTCTTTCAAAACGTTTTATGATGAGAGATAAATAATAATGCAGAAGATAAGCGCACAGATAAATAAAGCAATAAACACTTATGTCATAAAGTGGTTCAAATGTGGTGTAATCCTTCTACGTCCACTCTACTGCTCCTCGAGCAGGAACTTTGTTAACCAAGATTGATTTACAGGACCCTCCTAACAATCTATCAACTTTACAAAGAAACTACCTATTGAAGTCTAGCGTACACACAGCAACTGCAAACTTCAAAGGCTAACCCACACAGGGTTCCACACTCCCACACAGGGAAACTGCCTAACACTAGACAACTAAGCAAACAACAAGGATCTCTCCTATCAACTGCTTGACACCACTAAAACAACCTAAGCACACAGCAACAAGGTTAAAAGGATAAATGGTTTTCTTCAACTGTTGCTTCGAAGTGAGCTTCTGAATCCTTGAGGAAACTTTCAGCTTGAACTTGCTTCACTTCGGTAGGTTGAGTGACTGATACTGATTGTCAGCTTGAATGCTTGAATCTTGTAAGCTTTGAATATTTCGCGAATGACTTTTAGATCTCAGTAATGGTTTCAGTAACAGTAACCAGCTTCAGTGCTCCTCAACCTCTAATTTATACTTGCAGGAGAAGATGTCCGTTGAAGGAGACATCTCTCTTTTGAATTTGAAGTAGTCTGACCAAAGTATGGTTCGCATTTAATACGACTTGACTTTCTCTTTTGGAGCATTTAATGCGGCAGTTGCGGCTCGCAGCTTTCTATAGCGTGTCAGTCCATGTGGCATCTTCTTATTGGCTCCGTGTCTGCTACTTTGACCTTTTCTTGAATGGCTCTATTTATTCTTGCTTGAATCTCCGTTCCTCGTACTGTATTTATCCTTTCTAGGATTTGCAGGAAACTTTATTTTGTAGTTGGCGCTGTATGACTTAACTGTACTGTAAGCTTTGCGCTGTATCCTAGGTCTTCGTGCAGCTGATACTTTCTTTCAGTGCTGCAGTAACTTAAACCTGATTGCAGTATCTTCTGGCAGTGCTGCTGTAACTTCTTTTTAGCAGTACTCCTGTATCCTTTTCATACAGCGTTGCTGTACGCCGTTCTTTCTTACTTTGCTGTATAGAAGATTTGACTCGTTGAAGTGTTGTTGTATCTTCTTTCAACCAGCTATGCTGTATCCTTATCTTCTTGCAGCGATACTGTATCCTTCCTTCTTGCAGCGATAACTTCCCTTAAAGTTTAGATGCAGCTTTATCCTTTGTCATCCTCCATTTTAACACTTAACACAAGACTCAATTCTAGTCTATTTATTCACTTAAACAATGTGAAAAATGGGGTACTTAAAACTTCCTATTACATATTTGGTTTGTCTCATCAAAATCTAAACATTGAAATCCCAACAATTTCCCCCTTTTTGATGATGACAAAACCTTTGCATTATTTCGTTCATGAAGAAGTTTTATTCTACATTAACTCATATGGATTATCAGGATTACATGCTTGAACAACTTAATAAAATTAAATCTAATCCTGGATTCATCAGAGATGCATCTTGCTATTCCATTCAACATATATTAATAGGAAAACATAAACAGCATGCATGAGTTCATAAGAATTGAACTTGGTCAGAATAGAAAGAAAAATTTCTTCATAGACAGAGAGAAATTTTTACAAGGTAAAAGATTTACAACATGGATCACAAGAGGGTATATATAATTTACTGAAACAGGGACCTTTTACTTGGCGGTTCTTCGGGTCTTCTTTCAGCAAATCTTTCAAGGTCTTCCCTTCCTCTTGATCCTTTCCACCAGTCCCTGATGGACTCTTGATAGGACTCTTGTAGCTTGTGCATGATCACAGGAATTTGAATCCACCTGAGCCAGAAGTCCTCACAGAATGGTACAATCAGCCCTTCCTTTACTCGGTTGATGTAAAATTCTTGAATTTCAAGGCTTCTTTCCCGAGTGAGCTGTTCATATCTCCTTAATACAGTCTTGCAAGTCTGATACCTGCTGAATTTGCCTTTTCTGCATAGTTCTCTGAAGTGTTTGAGGTACTCTGAACGTTTGAAAATGGTAATCACCTCAAATGATGGATTCCTGTCATAAGGCAGTCTGACCTCCTTGAAGATGTCAAATCTCCAAGCCATGTTTTCTTCTTCAAGCTTTTGATCCATCATGACGGACACTTCAGCAGAGATATTTTCTGTATCAAGGCGACGAATTTCTTGAGGAGGAAATTGGTAGAAATGATCTGGAATTATTCTTCTTTCACCAATTACACTGAGTCTTTGTATCCAGGCATTAGGATCTACATCTTCTTCTCTTTGGCGCCTATGACTCTCAGACTCATCCTCACTCATCCTCTTCCTTGAGCCTTGCTGCTGGCTATCATCCCTTCTCTTTGAATGATAGGAGGGAGACGCTGTATCCTTGCTTGCAGCTCTACTGTGTGCAGTGCCTGCAGCCGGTCTTCTCCCAGCAACTGCACCAGCACCTCCAACTCCATCATCATCTCTTCTCCATCTCTTCGGAGAGGGGATGTCTGCAGCAGCGGATGATCCAGACCTTCTTCTCCTCCTGCTGAGAGGTTGCTGGTCATCATCTTCTTCTTCTTCAGCAGCCTCTTTGTTCCTGTATCTATCTTCTACTCATTCCCCCTTTTTGGCATCATCAAATGCCAAGGGCTGAGCAGGGGCAGCTGGGACCACCTTGGAACGTGGGTGACGGGTCGGTTCTGGGGCAGCCGCTGGAGCATCAACATGCTGAGGGAAAGCTCGGACCATGATGTCCCTCAGTTCTCCCACAATTAGCTTCAGGTTCCCCAAACGGTCATCCACACTTTTGGTTCTTTGAGATTGATCACTTACGCGATCCAGAAGTGTTGTCAGGACTGTGGAGTGAGTGTTTAGCCTATCAGAGGCACTTTCAGAATAACACTTGCACACTCTGATCTCCCGGCGTGTTAGCGCAGCTTCAACTTTTAGCTCCTTCTCCATCCTGACCTATTCCCAGTACAGCTTATTGGAGTGATCATTAAGAGTCCTTTTGATCATCTCCGGCAGTACTTCCAGGTTCTTCTTGAAACCTGTTATGGGTTCAGTATAGAATTGGGCAGTGACCCTGAGATTGTTGCGCATGGTAGACTCATGCTCTTGGAGAGCATGCAGCAGGTGTCTAACAACAGCTTCAACTCGGTTGATTGATTCGTCAGGAGTCAGTCCCGAATTCCTTCTCGTCGAGGCAGCAGTGGATGCAGCAAATTGAATAACTACTTGACAGACTGGTGCTGCATCCTGCCTCGAAACTTCAGTAGCAACCTCATCCTCATGGTTGCTGGTTTGAGAGCTTGTAGAGCTTGAGGATGAGTGCTCTTCTTCTTCTTCTTCATCATCTACCTCCTCTTCACCGGATGAGATTTGAACAGGATCTGCTCCGCCAGATTTTGGCCCATGAACAGCTATGTTGCGTTCCTTTATTATCATTGCGAAGTCGGCATGAGAAACCTCAGCTTCCATAGTAACCTCTGCCGCTGTAACCTTAGATGGTTCTTGAGAGCATGCAGCAGCTGCAGCATCAACCTCCTCTCGAGGTGTCTCTAGCTGAATTGGGGTTACCTCAGCTTCAACTTCAATATCCTCAGTGGGTACTGTCTGAACAGCCTCCCCACATGAGGTCTTCTCACCCTCAGGGACAACATCCTCCCCTAAGGTCTTCTTCAAGGACCCCGTCTCCTCGGCCGGTCCTGAAACTTCGACAGACTGCTGCAAGAATGGGTTCTTACAGCTCTACTTGGCTTCCTACAGCGTTCACAGCTTTCAGCACTGTATGCTCCACTGTTGTAAGAATTTCGGCTTCCACCCTGCTTGGCTCTTCAGCTGCTACTTCTTGAAGGGTGATCGCTTGCTACACTGCTGTCGCGGCCAGTGCAAGGAGTACCGCCTCTGCAACTTCCTCCGTAGATGCTTCATCAGCAATCTCAGAGATGTCTGAGATGACATCTCTGATTATGGCTGATGGTTCCCCCTGAGGATCCGCAAACGCAGCATCTTCATCTTCACGAGTTGGGAAATCACCATAATCCAATAGTTGAGTCTCCTCCTCCAGAGGATCAAGAGAGACAATCGTGGAGAGACCTTCAACTAATTGGTCGTATGCAGGGGAGTTCATGGGATGTGAGCAAGAACTGCCTTCTCCCCGCATTCTCCTTGAAGTGTGCTGCATCCTGGTTTCCTTCATGCTTTGTTGCAACGCCTGTTGCAGCATAGCTTCTTCAGCTTGCTCCACTCCCAAGATGTCGATTTGCTCTTGAGCAAAAGCGACATCATCGCCCCTTCTTACAGCCTCCGCAGCCGGGGCAAGGAAGACCTATGCATCTTCCACTACTGTTCTCATCGGCAGCTCTGCAGAGTTGGATTCTGCAAGAGCTTTACCCTTTCCTTTGTCATTTGCTCCCTGTGCAGCACTGCATCCTTCCAGCTCTTGAACTCCTGCTGCAAAGTAAGGTTGCAGGAGTGCCAGAATGTCTTCTGAATTGGCCCACTCCAGGACAGCTTGCTCGACTGTCAGGAAATCCTTCCACTTCAACAGGATTTCCCCCTTAGCCAGTCTCATCTCTCTCCAGAGAGAGTACTCCGCAGCCATATTTCTAGCCGCTGGAAGGGTAGGATCGAGCACTGAAGCTTCTGGTTGTAGGCGAGCTTTTTTCTTCAGTTGGCTCGACCCGATGCTGATGTGGCTCCTGAAGCCGATGTGACTCATAGAAGGTGTAGAGAGTTGGGAATAAGGAGAACCTTCTTTATCCCTAGGCTGATGTGACTCATCCACAACAGCAGCAGCAGCCTTCTTGCTGCGTGGCGCCCTTCTCACCAAGAGTGCGTCATCATCCGGGGAAGAGGATTCAAGTTCAGGTACAGCTTTTCCTGAACTCCTCTTGATAACAGGAAGAGGACTCGGAGCGTCATCTTCTTCGGCTTCTTCCACGCTGCCTGCAGCTTCATCTTGCAGAGCAAGAGTTGCATTCTTTTTGTCTTTGGTTTTCTTCCTCGCAACTCCTGCTCCTGCAGTTTTCGGTTGGGTCTTGCCCTTCTTCTTCTTCCCGAGATACTTCCCGATGTGAATGGGGGCGGATGCTGCAAGTTGAAGGCCAAGCTTGCAGAGCAGAGAACAGATGGTGATACTGTAGCTCCGACGCTTCGTTATCTCCTCTGCTTCCTCCCACAGCCTCTTCATGATGAACCTCGCCCAGTTCACCTTTTCTCCGGTCATGATGGCAGACATGATCCAAAATCGGAGATCCGTGCATTTGTCATAACTCCCGGTCCTTCCTTCGATGAGGTATGCACAGAAGTCGTGGAGTAGTTCAAACTCCGATTTGAAGAGCTTCTTGGGGGCGCTTCTCTTGATTTCAGCCCCTGCATCCCTTGCTCGAAAGAGATCCCACATCTCTTGAGCCGATGTCTCCCCATATATTGTCAACTGACTGGGGATAAGACCTGCAGCGGAGATGCTGAAGGTGGTGGCGATGTCCCTGATAGTCAATGACTGTTCTTCATCTTCTACATCCATCCTGAATAGGATACAGTTCCTTTCCTCCACCTGTCTGGCGTAGGCATAAAATCTCTGTACTGATTCCACAGAGAAACCAGCATATACAGTGGTCAACAGCCTTAGGATCTGGGTCTGTTGAAGAGCATCGAAAATTCTTTTGATAAAGGCGTTGTCATACAGCCTTGAAGCATAGACATGCTCTTGGTTGATCAGCCTTCCATCCAGAACAATGATACGTCGGGCAGCCATTGAGGATTTGATGAGAGAGAAAAAGAGAGAAATTCGCAGATTTGGACTTAGAGGGTTTTTCGCGAATAATGTTTTCTCTCCTTGGAAGATGATGAATAATGAATTCAAAAGACACGGTTATGGTGTTTATGGCGGTTCTCAAGGGACGTGTGTAAGATCGACGGTTGAGATTAATTAAGGAGTTGATCTTGTGGTTCAGGAAAAAAACGAAGATGTCAAATCATCGCTAATAATTACCTGGCACGTGGGTCTGACTGCGCCCTTTCCGCTTCCTGACATACGCAGACATGCATTAAATGTTGAAAGACATGCCATTTGACGCCTAAATAAATGCCTTTTTAAGGTTGCTGCATTTTCAAGTACGAGGTTGCAGAGTAATCAATACTCTCTTTGAAATTAATGCTGTAACGTGGTGCTGCTTGAATTCTTGATTTCTGTTATACTGTAAGAATATAAGATACAGCGCTGTCTGAACCCAGTGCTGTATTGACGCGTAGCTTACAGTACCGTTCTTACTGCTTTTCGCAAGCATGCAGAGGTTCCCCCTCGGTTCTTACATCTTCCTTTTCTCTTCATAACTTAAGAATTCCTTCTCGCTCCTTAGCATAGAAAACCTTGATTCACTTAAGGGTTTAGTGAATATATCTGCAAGCTGAAAATCTGTGTGAACTTTCTCAAGCACAATATCCTTATTTTCAACATGGTCTCTTATAAAATGATGACGTATATCAATGTGCTTCGTTCTTGAGTGAAATACAGGATTATGTGTTATTGCAATAGCACTCGTATTATCACAGAGAATTGGAGTCTCTTTTTCTTGAATTCCATAATCCCTTAGTTGCTGTTGTATCCATAGAATTTGCGCACAGCAACTTCCTGCTGCAACATATTCTGCTTCTGCTGTAGAGGTTGCGATAGAAGTGTGCTTCTTGCAGAACCAAGAGACAAGTCTGTTTCCCAGAAACTTACACATCCCACTGGTGCTCTTCCGATCAATCTTGCAGCCTGCATAATCTGAGTCGGAATAGCCTTTAAGCTTGAATCCTCCTTCCTTAGGATACCATAGGCCGACTTTCTTAGTTCCTTTCAGATATTTAATCACTCTTTTTACTGCTAACAGATGTGATTCCTTTGGTGCTGCTTGGAACCTTGCACAGACTCCAACTGCAAACATAATGTCTGGCCTGCTTGCTGTGAGATACAGCAATGATCCAATGAGTCGTCTGTACTTGGTTATGTCAACATCTTTGTCTTTCTCATCTTTGTCAAGACTTATGGATGTAGACATGGGAACGGACGTTGCTGCTCCATTCTCCATGCCAAATTTCTTGATAAGTTCCTTCGTATACTTGACTTGACTGATGAAGGTTCCTGTAGGTAGCTGCTTTACTTGCAGTCTGAGAAAGAAACTTAATTCTCCCATCATACTCATCTCGAACTTTGACTGCATCAGGTTGGAGAATTTCTCACATAGATCTTTGTTTGTGGAGCCCAAAATAATGTCATCCACATATATTTGTACTAAGAGTACACTTTCTTCATCCTGTATCCTAAACAGCGTCTTGTCGATCGTCCCTTTCTGGAAGCCATTTTCCAGAAGATAAAGAGATAAGGTGTCATACCATGCTCTAGGTGCTTGCTTAAGTCCATACAGAGCCTTTTGTAACCGAAACACCTTCTCTTCTCCTTGATCTTCGAAGCCCGGAGGTTGTTCAACATATACTTCCTCTGTAAGGAGACCATTCAGGAATGCGCTTTTAACATCCATTTGATAGACATTGATATTCATGTGTGCTGCATAGGCTAGAAAAATCCTTATAGCTTCCAACCTTGCCACTGGAGCAAAAGTCTCATCAAAATCAATTCCTTCTTCCTGACAGTATCCTTTGGCCACTAATCTTGTCTTGTTTCTAACAACAACTCCAGACTCATCTAGCTTGTTCTTAAACACCCACTTTGTTCCAATTACACCTTGATGGTTTGGTCTTGCAACTATTTGCCATACTTGATTTCTCTCAAATCCATTCAACTCTTCTTGCATGGCCTGCACCCAGTTGCTATCTTGCAGTGCCTCTTCAACATTTTTAGGTTCTGACTGAGCTATGAAGCATGCAAACATTGCTTCATGTGGGATGGATCTTCTTGTTCTTACATCAATGGATTGATCTCCTATTATAAGATCTCTTGGATGATTCCTTAGTCATGTCCTATCTGGCTCAAAGATATGAATTGGTGTAGCTTGCTCATCCTGTTGCTGTATTGCAGGAGGTTCTGCTGCTGTAAAAATATCTGCTGCATCCTCGGTTGCAGCTTCTTCATCATTTTCTTCTCCTGTAGGCAGAACTCCTTCTATATAAGGTACAACATTCTTTTTCTTTGGAGCGGTCTCTTCAGGTGGTTTTTCCAACTTCCTTTTGTGACAATGTGGTTCATCAAACACCACATGAATAGATTCTTCTACCACCAGGGTTCTCTTGTTAAAAACTCTGAAAGCTCTACTCACAGCAGAGTATCCTAGAAATACTCCTTCGTCTGATTTAGCATCGAAAGTTTTCAGATGTTCTTTTCCATTGTTGAGAATGTAACACCTGCATCCAAAGATATGCAGATAAGAGATATTTGGTGTATGACCATTCCATATTTCATAAGGCGTTTTGTCAAGATCCTTAATGATTAGACATCTGTTCTGCGTGTAGCATGCAGTGTTAGTAGCTTCAGCCCAAAATGTCTTGGGTACTTCTGCTTCTGCTATCATTGTCCTTGCTGCTTTTTTTAGGGTTCTATTCCTTCTTTTAGCAACACCGTTTTATTGCAGTGTTCTTGCAACAGAGTATTCATAACGAATACCATTATCAGAACAGAATTTCTCTATAAATTTATTCGTAAACTCAGTTCCTCTGTCTGATCTTATCTTCACTATGCTTAAGCTCTTTTCATTCTGAATCTTCTTCATGCGACCAGGCAGCTTCTCTTAAGTTTCTGACTTCTTTGCAAGAAAGATCGTCCATGTGTATCTGGAGTAGTTATCTACTACTACTAGGAAGTACTTCTTCCCACTCAAGCTTACTGGTTCTACTGGTCCAAAAAGGTCCATGTGTAGAAGGTCTAGAATTCTGTGAGATGATTTCTGAGTCTTTTCTATGAATGAGCTTTTAACTTGCTTTCCTTTTTGACATGCTCCACAGATATTCTCCTTTTTGTATGCTACGTCTGGTAAACCTCTCACGAGGTCTTTTCTTGCTAGTTTGTTGATAGACTTGAAGTTCAGATGACTTAACCTCTTGTGCTATAGCCAGCTCAGCTCTGGTGGACTTTTCACAATGAAGCATGTTGATTGAGTGGAGGAGTTCCAATCTGCTAGGTAGATATTTCCTCTCCTTGTTCCTGTAAGTTTTACTTCATTTGTGGTGCTGTCCTTGATTAAACATTTGTTGAGGTTGAATTCCACTGTGTATCCTTTGTCACAGAATTGACTTATGCTTAGAAGATTGTATCTAAGCCCCTTTACATAGGATACATCCTCGATCTTTATTTTCCCTTTGACTAGGCATCCACTTCCTTTTGTGCTTCCTTTGGAATCATCTCCAAAGATGACTTTGGGTCATTTGCATTCTTGGAAGTCTCTTAGCATGTCTTTACTGCATGTCATGTACCTTGAGCAACCGCTGTCGATATACCATACATCACTGCTGCAACCTGGCACTGTAACCTGTAACAATTTCAAACAGATTTAGGTACCCATATCTGTATGGGTCCTTTCGGGTTAGTTACTTTGGAAACCCAAACTTTCTTAACAGTCACTGTTTTACTTTAAGATTTGTTGGTTCTCGAGCTGTATGCAGTTGTCTTGAAAAACTGCTTGTTAAAAGAATGTGCATTAACAATGTGTGTGATACCATCACTTTTGTAGTGCGATCTTCCACCATACTTCCCTAGAGTATATCCTCTTTGAGGTTTAGACATGTAAGTCTCAGTATAGGTGGGAAAGTTTCTTCTGTGCTGCAACTTTGTTGGTAGCTGCATCATTTTGCTGCGTGCAGCAGATGGCTTCTGCTGCAGCCAATTCTTAGATGCAGGCTTACTTCCTGCAGTTGAGCATTGGGGTTTCTTCCCCTTATCCATCATTGCTGTTTTGTTCACTATCTTTACAGAGTCACAGAGTAACTCTTTCTCCATTGGAGTTTCAACTTGAACAAAATTTACAGCTTTTGGATGTACTTGCTATATTCTGAGAGGTATGATTGCTGTAACCTATACTCGATTTTTCAAAAGGGTTTATGTTTTGATTTATGCAATCTCTTGCGTCTTTTGATGATTTAGTGAAAGTGCTTATCGTGAACTGCTAACATTCCTTCTCAGATTTTAGCTTGGTGACCAGCAGATTTAATCTAGAGACCTCTTGTTGCAGCTTACTACACTTTAAGTTATCAGACTCTCGTGCAGCGAGCATTTTGGCAATATCGATGTTTTTGCTTTTGAGGATCTCATTATTGATTCTTAGGTTTTCATTCTCAACCTTCAGTTCCTCATGAATTGAGTTGATCTGCTCAAAGTAACTCATGATCCTTTTCAAGGAGTGGATTATATTCAGCTCCTCACTATCTGGTATGGACAACGGTTGGTAGATTACCTCATCTTCTTCGATGTCCTCGTCATCTCTAGCCATCAGGCATATCAGCGCTTCTTCATCAAAGGATGAGGTTTCAGTGTCACTGCTAGAGGATTCTGCAGCTTTCAGTACTTCCTTCGGAACTACTGCATCCTTGGCTTTTTCCATTTCTCCTATGAGAGCTCGAAGCTTGTGCATTTCCTCTCTTCTTTTATCTCTCATTTGCTCTCTTTCTCCTTCTGGATACTTGTGCATGGTTGGATACGGACAATTCCTTGCATAGTGCCCTGATTTCCTGCAGTTGTAACACAGGTCAACATTGCTTGAATTTGATTGTGGAGAAGAGGATACCTGAGGAGGTGGATGACTTCTTCTGAAGTCATTCTTCTTGTTGAGGTTGGTGTTGTTGCTTTTTATAAATCTCCTGAATTTCTTTAGGAGAAGCGACATATCCTCTTCAGCAACTTCTGATGTATCCTCATTCTGTTTACTGCAACTAGTGGTTGCTGTATCCTTGGTTCCTCTGGCCGTCAACGCTGTAACTTTGGAGCTTGACTCCTCTGACTCCTTTCTCCTTCTATTGATGTCATACTCGAATGCTTTCAGGTCGGAGAATAGGTCGAATGTGCTCATGGACTTCAGGTCCATAGATACTCTCATGGCAGTGGTCTTACTATCCCACTCCGCAGGTAGGGCTCTTAACACCTTCATGTTTTTCTCTTTCTGTGTGTAGTGTTTGCCAAGAGCTTCTAGTTCATTCACTATTGATGTGAATCTCAAATCTAGTTGCTCAAGAGTCTCTTAATTCTTTATCTCGAAGAGCTCGAATAGTTGGGTCGCATTGGAGATTTTGTTATCTTTGGTGAGCTCAGTTCCTTCACAGATTTGCTCCAACTTTTCCCATATTTCTTTGGATGTTGAGCAAGTTTTCACTTTGCTAAATGTGCCTTTATCCAAAGTAATAAATAGAGCATTCTTTGCCACATTATCGAGATTGGCTCTCTTTCTGTCTTCGTTTCTCCACTCTTGACGTGGTTTGATCAGGAAGTTAGGTGGTGGCTGCTCTCCTTCCGCATGGTCTCTCTCATACATTGGATTCACCTTCATGGGGATTATTGGTCCTTTAGTTATGACCGTCCACATCTCATCGTTCATGGCTGAAAGGTGTGCCTGCATTCTTATCTTCCAATCGTCATATTCCTCTCTAGAAAACATAGGTAGTTTGTGATTGGAGGAATCCATGATATGCTTGAAGAATGAGTTTTATGCAGAGAAAACAGCAAAACAAGGGTGGATCTGGGTAGGTGACCAGATAAGTTGGCTTTTAACCCAACTCGCTCTGATACCACTTGTTGGTCCCAACTGGTGTCCGAGGTTCAGAGGGAGGGTGAATGAACCTTGGTCGATTTTCAAAATCTTTAAAACAAACCGTTCTGCGCTGCAAGTTACTTGAGCTTGCAGCTTTAGATGGTTACTGCTTGTAGCGCTAGGAAACAGTGCTGCACGCTGTAACCTGGAGTTTTATACGCATCGAAAATAAACTTTTTAAACGCAAGGCTATTTTTCTCAAAATGCTTCTTTCAAAACGTTTTATGATGAGAGACAAATAATAATGCAGAAGATAAGCGCACAGATAAATAAAGCAATAAACACTTATGGCATATAGTGGTTCAAATGTGGTGTAATCCTTCTACGTCCACTCTACTGCTCCTCGAGCAGGAACTTTGTTAAGCAAGATTGATTTACAGAACCCTCCTAACAATCTATCAACTTTACAAAGAAACTACCTACTGAAGTCCAGTGTACACACAGCAACTGCAAACTTCAAAAGCTAACCCACACAGGGTTCCACACTCCCACACAGGGAAGCTGCCTCACACTAGACAACTAAGCAAACAGCAAGGATCTCTTCTATCAACTGCTTGACACCACTAAAACAACCTAAGCACACAGCAACAAGGTTAAAAGGATAAAAGGTTTTCTTCAACTGTTGCTTCGAAGTGAGCTTCTGAATCCTTGAGGAAACTTTCAGCTTGAACTTGCTTCACTTCGGTAGGTTGAGTGACTGATACTGATTGTCAGCTTGAATGCTTGAATCTTGTAAGCTTTGAATATTTCGCGAATGACTTTTAGATCTCAGTAATGGTTTCAGTAACAGTAACCAGCTTCAGTGTTCCTCAACCTCTAATTTATACTTGCAGGAGAAGATGTCCGTTGAAGGAGACATCCTTCTTTTGAATTTGAAGTAGTCTGACCAAAGTATGGTTCGCATTTAATGCGACTTGACTTTCTCTTTCGGAGCATTTAATACGGTAGTTGCGGCTCGCAGCTTTCTGCAGCGCGTCAGTCCATGTGGCATCTTCTTATTGGCTCCGTGTCTGCTACTTTGACCTTTTCTTGAACGGCTCTATTTATTCTTGCTTGAATCTCCGTTCCTCGTACTGCATTTATCCTTTCTAGGATTTGCAGGATACTTTGTTTTGTAGTTGGCGCTATATGACTTAACTGTACTGTAAGCTTTGCACTGTATCCTAGGTCTTCATGCAGCTGATACTTTCTTTCAGTGCTGCAGTAACTTAGACCTGATTGCAGTATCTTCTGACAGTGCTGCTGTAACTTCTTTTTAGCAGTACTCCTGTATCATTTTCTTGTAGCGTTGCTGTACGCTGTTCTTTCTTACTTTGCTGTATAGAAGATTTGACTCGTTGAAGTATTGTTGTATCTTCTTTCAACCAGCTATGTTGTATCCTTATCTTCTTACAGCGATACTGTATCATGCCTTCTTGCAGCGATAACTTCCCTTAAAGCTTAGATGCAGCTTTATCTTTTTTCATCCTCCATTTTAACACTTAACACAAGACTCAATTCTAGTCTATTTATTCACTTAAACAATGTGAAAAATGGGGTACTTTAAACTTTCTATTACATATTTGGTTTGTCTCATCAAAATCTAAACATTGAAATCCCAACAGAGAGAGAGAAAGATTCGAAGTTTTGGACTTAGAGGGTTTTTCGCGAAGAATGTCTTCTCTCATTGGAAGATGGTGAATAATGAATTCAAAAGACACGGTTATGGTGTTTATGACGGTTCTCAAGGGACGTGTGTAAGATCGACGGTTGAGATAAATCAAGGAATTGAACTAATGGTTCAAGAAAAAATGGAGATGTCAAATCGTCGTAATAATTACCTGGCGCGTGGGTTTCTGACTGCGCCATTTCCACTTCCTGACACACGCAGACATGCATTTAATGCTGAAAGATATGTCATTTGCCGCCTAAATAAATGTCTTTTTAAGGTTGCAGTATCCCTAGTACGAGGTTGCAGAGTAATCAATACTCTCTTTGAAATAAATGTTGTAACCTGGTGCTGCTTGAATTCTTGATAATTGTTGTACTGTAAGAATATAAGATGCAGCGCTGTCTGAACCCAGTGCTGTATTGATGCGTAGCTTACAGTACTGTTCTTACTGCTTCTCGCAAGCATGTAGAGGTTCCCCCTTGGTTCTTGCATCTACATTTTCTCTTCATAGCTTAAGAATTCCTAGCTCGCTTCTAAACGTAGAAAACCTTGATTCACTTAAGGGCTTAGTGAATATATCTGCAAGTTGGAAATCCGTGTGAACTTTCTCAAGCACAATATCCTTCTTTTCAACATGATCTCTTATAAAGTGATGACATATATCAATGTGCTTCGTTCTTGAGTGAAAGACAGGATTATGCGTTATTGCAATAGCACTCGTATTATCACAGAGAATTGGAGTCTCTTTTTCTTGAATTCCATAATCCCTTAGTTGTTGTTGTATCCAGAAAATCTGCGCACAGTAACTTTCTGCTGCAACATACTCTGCTTCTGCTGTAGAGGTTGCGATTGAAGTTTGCTTCCTGCAAAACCATGAGACAAGTCTGTTTCCCAGAAACTGACACGTCTCACTGGTACTCTTCCGATCAATCTTGCAGCCTGCATAATCTGAGTCGGAATAGCCTTTAAGGTTGAATCCTCTTTCCTTAGGATACCATAGGCCTACTTCCTGAGTTCCTTTCAGATATTTAATCACCATTTTTACTACTAACAGGTGTGATTCCTTTGGTGCTGCTTGGAACCTTGCACAGACTCCTACTGCAAACATAATGTCTGGCCTACTTGTTGTGAGATACATCAATGATCCAATGAGTCGTCTGTACTTGGTAATATCAACATCTTTGCCTTCCTCATCTTTGTCAAGACTTATGGATGTGGACATAGGAACGGACGTTGCTGCTCCATTCTCCATGCCAAATTTCTTGATAAGTTCCTTCGTATACTTGACTTGACTGATGAAGGTTCCTGTAGGTAGCTGTTTTACTTGCAGTCCGAGAAAGAAACTTAATTCTCCCATCATACTCATCTCGAACTTTGACTGCATCAGGTTGAAGAATTTCTCACATAGTTCTTTGTTTGTGGAACCGAAAATAATGTCATCCACATATATTTGTACTAAAAGTATACTTTCTCCGTCCTGTATCCTAAACAGCGTCTTGTCGATCGTCCCTTTCTGGAAGCCATTTTCCAGAAGATAAAGAGATAAGGTGTCATACCACGCTCTAGGTGCTTGCTTAAGTCCATACAGAGCCTTTTGTAATCGAAGCACCTTCTCTTTTGCTTGATCTTCGAAGCCCGGAGGTTGTTCAACATATACTTCCTCTGTAAGGAGACCATTCAGGAATGCGTTTTTAACATCCATTTGATAGACATTGAAATTCATGTATGCTGCATAGGCTAGGAAAATCCTTATAGCTTCCAGCCTTGCCACTGGAGCAAAAGTCTCATCAAAATCAATTTATTCTTCCTGACAGTATCCTTTGGCCACTAATCTTGCTTTGTTTCTAACAACAACTCCAGATTCATCTAACTTGTTCTTGAACACCCACTTTATTCCAATTACACCTTGATGGGTTGGTCTTGCAACTATTTGCCATACTTGATTTCTCTCAAATCCGTTCAGCTCTTCTTGCATGGTATGCACCCAGTTGCTATCTTGTAGTGCCTCTTCAACATTCTTGCAGTGTCTCTTCAACATTCTTGGAGCTTGACTCCTCTGACCTCTTTCTCCTTCTGTTGATGTCATACTCCAATGCTTTCAGGTCGGAGAATAGGTCGAATGTGCTCATGGACTTCAGGTCAATAGATACTCTCATGGCAGTGGTCTTGCTATCCCACTCCGCAGGTAGGGCTCTTAACACCTTCATATTTTTCACTTTCTAAGTGTAGTGTTTGCCCAGAGCTTATAGTTCATTCACTATGGATGTGAATCTCAAGTCTAGTTGCTCAAGAGTCACTTCATTCTTCATCTCGAAGAGCTCGAATAGTTGGGTCGCGTTGGAGATTTTGTTGTCTTTGGTGAGCTCAGTTCCTTCGCAGATTTGCTCCAACTTTTCCCATATTTCTTTGGATGTTGAGCAAGATTTAACTTTGCTAAATGTGTCTTTATCCAAAGTAATAAACAGAGCATTCTTTGCCACATTATCGAGGTTGGCTCTCTTCCTGTCTTCATTTTCTCACTCTTGACGTGGTTTGGTCAGGAAGTTAGATGGTGGCTGCTCTCCTTCCGCATGGTCTCTTCCATACATTGGATTTACCTTCATGGGGATTATTGGTCCTTCAGTTATGACCGTCCACATCTCATCATTCATGGCTAAAAGGTGTGCCTGCATTCTTATCTTCCAATCGTCATATTCCTCTATGGAAAACATAGGTAGCTTGTGATTGGAGAAATCCATGATATGCTTTAAGAATGAGTTTTATGCAGAGAAAATAATGAGACAAAGGTGGATCTGGGCAGGTGACCAGATAAGTTGGCTTTTAACCCAACTCGCTTTGATACCACTTATTGGTCCCAAGTGATGTCCGAGGTTCAAAGCGGTGGTGAATGAACCTTGGTCGATTTTGCAAATCTTTGAACAAACCGTTCTGCTCTGCAAATTACTTGAACTTGCAGCGTCAGATAGTTACTGCTTGCAGTACTAGGATACAGTCCTGCACGCTGTAACCTAGAATGTTATACGCAGCGGAAATATAAACTTTAAAACACAAGGCTATTTTTCTCAAAATGCTTCTTTCAAAACGTTTTTATGCTATGAGACAATCAAGATGCAGAAGATAAATACACAGATAAATAAAGCGATAAACACTTATGGCTTATAGTGGTTCGAAGGTGATGTAATCCTTCTAGTTCACTCTACTGCTCCTCGAGCAGGAACTTTGTTAAGCAAGATTGATTTACAGGACACTCCTAACAATCTATCAACTTTACAAAGATAACCACCTACTGAAGTCCAGCATACACACAGCAACTGCAAACTTCAAAGGCTAACCCACACGGGGTTCCACACTCCCACACAGGGAAGCTGCCTGACTCTAGACAACTAAACAAACAGCAAAGATCTCTCCTATCAACTGCTTGACACCACTAAAACAACCTAAGCACACAGCAACAAGGTTAAAAGGATAAAAGGTTTTCTTCAACGGTTACTTCGAAGTGAGCTTCTGAATCCTTGAGGAAACTTTCAGCTTGAACTTTGCTTCACTTTGGGTGGTTGAGTGACTGATACTGATTGTAGACTTGAATACTTGGATCTTGTAAGCTTTGAATTTTTCACAAATGATTTTCAGGTCTCAGTAACAGTAACCAGCTTCAGTGCTCCTCAACCTCTATTTATACTTGTAGGAGAAGATGTCCATTGAAGGAGACATCCCTCTTTTGAATTTGAAGTAGTCTGACCAAAGGCATAGTTCGTATTTAATGTGACTTGACTTTCTCTTTCAGAGCATTTAATGCGGCAGTTGCGGCTCACAGCTTTCTGCAGCGCGTCATTCCATGTGGCATCTTTTCATTGGCTCCGTGTCTGTGCCTTTGACCTTTTCTTGAACGGCTCTATTTATTCTTGCTTGAACTCTGTTCCTTGTACTGCATTTATCCTTCCTAGGATTTGTAGGATACTTCGTTTTGTAGTTGGCGCTGTATGACTTATCTATACTGTAAGCTTTGCGTTGTATCCTCGGTCTTCGTGCAGCTGATACTTTCTTGCAGTGCTGCGGTAACTTAGACCTGGTTGTAGTATCTTCTGACAGTGCTGCTATAACTTCTTTCTAGCAGAACTCCTGTATCCTTTTCTTGCAGCGATGCTGCACGTCGTTCCTTCTTACTTTGCTGTATAGAAGATCTATCTTATTAAAGCGTTGCTGTATCTTTCTTCTACCAGCTATGCTGTATCCATCCTTCTTACAGAGATACTGTATCCTGCCTTCTTGCAGCGATATCTTTCCTTAAAGACTTAGATGCAGCTTTATCCTTGTTTAACCTCCATTTTCAGCACTTAACACAAGACTCAATCCTAGTCTATTTATTCACTTAAATATTGTGAAAAATGGGGTACTCAAAACTTCCTATTACATATTTTGTTTGTCTCATCAAAATCTAAATATTGAAATCCTAACAATGCAACAACAAGATTAAAAGTATATAAAATTGTTCTTCAACTAGTGCGGTGAAGTGAACTTCTAAATCCTTCAAATGATCTTTCAGCTTGAACTTGCTTCACTTCACAGAGGTCGAGTGACTGAAACTGTAGAGTATTCTTAAGAAAATATAGCTTTGAATGCTTGGGCTTTTTTGCGTAAATGTTTCAGTTGTCAGCTTCAGAGTTGCTCATTCTCTATTTATACTTGTGTAAAGATATCCATTGAAGGAGATATCTCTCATTTGAATTTAAGCGTACTTTATCAAAGGTATGACTCGCATTTAATGCGACTTGACTTTTCCTTTCAGAGCATTTAATGCGGTGATTGTGGCTCGCAACTTTCTGTAGCGAGTCAGTCCATGTGTCGTCTTGGCATTGGCTCCGTGTCTGCAACTTTGATCTTCTCTAGAACGGCTCTATTTATTCTTGCTTGGTTCTTTGTTCCTCGTACTGCATTTATCCTTCCTCGGATTGCAGGATACTTATTCTGTTTGTCATAGTCGTTGTTGGCTGATTATCCAGTAAGCTTCACGCTATATCCTAGGTCTACTTGCAGCTGATCGTTCTTTACAGTGCTGCTGTAACATGACCTTCTTGCAGTAGCTTCATACAGTACTGCTGTATCTTGACCTTCTTATAGTATTCCTATAACCTTTTCTTACAGCGTCGCTGCTTGCCATTTTTATCCAACATAGTGTTTAAGATCATTAACTGAGTATCACCAGCATCATCTTCTTCAGAGCTTCTTTCTTCTTCAGCCTTCTTAGTAACCATTGTTGCTGCTGTAACTATTTCAGATTCTGGCAAACTTGTAACAGATGCAGCTTCAACCTCCTTCTGAAGTAAATCTTGTTGTACAGCAGTTACTTCAGTCACTTCTTCCATCTCAACATCCTCTAAGGGTACTGTCTCAACAGTCGCCCCTTCAGAGGTCTTCAAATCCTTAGTGAGTATTGTCTCAACAATCGCCTCACCTAAGGTCTTCTTTAAGGATACCATCTCAATGACCGATCCTTCTTCTACTAGTTGTGCACCACTAGCTTCAGCTCCTTCTTGGGCCACTACTTGCAATAGAGCCAAGTTGTTTGCAGAACTAACAGTTTGGGATACTGTAAGTTCTATATCTGTAAGAATCTCTATTTCAATCCTAAGCCATGATTCTTTTAGTTCTTCAAGGATTTTCAGCATGTTGTATTGCTACATCAGCCAGTATAGGGAATCCCACCTCAACAACTTCCTCCATGGTTGCATCATCGGCCACTTCTTCATATGTAAGATCGGTAAAAACATCCTTGATTATAGTTGATGGTTCCCCATCAGGTAAAGCCGTTACAGCTTCTTGTATGATATGAACTGGGAAAATGCCATAATCGAGTAGCTGAGACTCTTCCTCTAATGGTCCTAAAGAAATAATGGAAGAGAATCCATCAATTACTTGATCATAAGCAGGGAAGTTCATGTTGTGACCACCAGAAGAACCTTCACCCTACTTGTTGGTCCCAAGTGGTCTCGGAGGTTCAGAAGGAGGGTGACTGAACCTCTGTTGATTTTAGAAAATCTTTTCGAACCAGCTACACTGTAAGTTACTTGATCTTACAGTAGAGAACAGATTAGCTTACAACACTATGAAACAGTACTGTCTATTGTATCCTAGAGTTCTTGCAGTGGAAAAGTACTTAAACAGAAGGTTTGTTTTCTCAAATATGTTTTCTTATGAAAAACCTTTAATGCTCAATGAGAAGTTAAATAAAGATGCAACAAAGAACAAATATAAAGCGATTAAAAATACTTATGTTCTTATAGTGGTTCGAAGGTGGTGTAATCTTTCTATGTTCACTCTACTACTTCCCCAAGTAAGAACTTCGTTAATTAAGATTGATTTACAGGTTACAGCCTAACAATCTATCAACCTAACAAGTTATCACCTACTAGAACTCAGCTTACACATAGCTGCTGCAAGTTCTAAAGGCAAACCCACAAAGGATTTCTAAATTCCCACAAGGGTAATTATCTTTCTCCTAGACAACTATAACCAATCAGCAATGATATATTCCTATCAACTAACGACACCTTAAAACAAACTAGCACACAGCAAATAGGTAAAAGTATATTTATTATTTCTTCAACTGGTGCAGTAAAGTGATCTTCTTTATCTTTTTAGAATCTTATGTTGAGCTTGATCACTTAACCAGGTCGAGTGACTGAAACTTATTTGAATACTTGGGAGTATAGGTTTGATTTCTGTTTTGATCTTTCTGTGCAAATGTTTTAGTAGTCGTCTCAGTGCTACTCGTCCTCTATTTATACTTATAGAAAAATACCTGTTGAATGAGGTATTCCTCTTTTGAAATTGAGGTTCTAATCAAAAGCATGACTTACATTTAATGCATCTTGACTTATCTTCTCAGCTTAATAAATGCGGTGGTTGTGGCTCACAACTTTTTATGATCTGTCAGGTTACGTGTCTTCCTTGTATTGATTTTGCATTTGCAACTTGGTATTATTTCAATCGGCTCTATTTTGATTTGCTTAGGTTATCATTCCTCATACTCCATTTATTCTTTCTCATATAGTAGGTTGAAGTGACTCTACTATTGTATTTAATGCTTTGTTGAAGTATGCAGCAAGTTTTGTCGTTATACTGCATCCTTAATCTTTATTTGCTGTAACTTAAACTTGTAGTACTGCTGTAACATCTTCTTGGTTGCAGCTACTCTAATGTTTTTTTTACAGCTGCATTCTCTTAAACTTTTCTTGTAGTTTCTTGTTTTCTGCTTTGTTTAATGCAAAAAGACCTTCTTTAGAACTCTCCATTCTTCATATTCTTATCTTATAGACTCAACTCTATTCTATATTTGACTTAAATATTGTGAAAAATGGGGTACTCTAAATTCCTATTACAAGGTTGGTTTGTCTCATCAAAATCTAAATATTGAAATCCTAACACTACTGCCTTCTTGGAATATGCTACATTTTCTTATCTTTCACACTAGCTTGCAACACTAGTTGTAGCATTGCTTCATTCACTTGCTCCTCTCCAAGGTTGCTAATATGTTCTTCTGTGAACCTTACTTCATCTCTCATTCTTACAGTTTCTACAGCGGGGACTAGGGCGAGCTGCAAATCTTCCTTTACTGCTTTCATCGGCTGCTCGGCTGACTCATTCTCCTCAGCCATTTTTCCATTTTCCTTGTTTAGTGCTCTCTGAGCAGTAGAGATTTATTGATTCTTTTTCTTCACAAAAAAAATTCTGCAAACTCAGGTTGCAACAGATGGAGTATGTCATCAGATTGAGCCCATTCAAGAACACATTTTTCTATAGCCAAAAAGTTACTCCATCGTAACAGGATTTCCCCTTTGTCAATCTCATCTTTCTTCAGAGATTGTATTTCCCCTCGATATCTCCTTCAATATCTTCAGGAGAGTGGTCGATGAGACTTCTTGTAGTAATAGATTGAATCCGCTCTTTATAGGTTCTAGCTGCTCATCTGACTCGATTTCTACAAGGGTTTGGGAAACAGGGGTGCTGCAACTACCCTTCTTGCAGCTTCAGCTGCGACAGTCTTCTTCTTGCTGTACAGACTGAATAGTTTTCTCGACTTTTTTCATGTCAAGTGAGCATCTTCATCAAAGGATGATGACGACTCCGATTTTGCTCTCCTCGGGGCCCTCTTGATGACTTGAACATCACTGTCATCATGGTTGGGTTGTCCTCATTTCTTCTTCTTGTAGCCTCATCTCAGTCATTGATTCACTATAAGCAACCATTGCAGTGCTGCTTACATTTGACACATTAGTATACATATAGTTTTAAATTAACATAGTCATACTTTTATATAATATTATTTATACTTTATGTCAACATATATGTTTTATTACTATAACATAAAAGTTCACCTAATATAATATAAAGGTTTAAAAAAGGTAGTACATGCCTATGTAACATATTATAAATGTACAACTAATATAACATAAAGGTCTCACTAACATAACTAAATTGTATGACTAACATAACTAAAATGTATAACATATTTGTCATAATACAAACACGTGGGAGCGAGTTCGAGTGAACACTTGGGTGTGTGGGGTGCGTGAGAATGCATGAAAGCACGTGAGAGCGCGTGTAAAATGATCGTGAATCATGTCGACACGAATTGCATCCATGTACTAGTTGCATACACATAATTATGTTTATGAAGATATCTTTATGTAGATGATTAATCAAAGCATGAGTGACTAGAGTTCTTATCTCTGATTTATGGGTCATTTAATTTAATTGTTATCACTATGAGACTTTGTTCTTAAATTTAATATCTTGTTTTATTTCAAGTGTACGTTGATTTATGATTTTATTCCAAAAAGTGAAATATATTTTTAATTAATCTTACAATTCAGTTTAAATTATAATTTATTATTGCTATCCATGAGCGTTTTTTTATACTTTGCTAGTATTATATAAGTTATTTGAAGGATTGGTACTTCGTAGCAATATACTGATTATAATTTTGTTGGGATTGTATTATTACCTAAAGAATTAGCGAGACTAATGAAACTATTGTCTTAATAATTATAATTATCTCAATTATTTGATTTCATGTTTCATTTTACGTTTAACTGTTTTCACAAGAACTTCATACGGTTGTTAATTAATTTGGAAAGCGCGCTCATTAGTTAATGTCTAGTTTTGATAGGATGCCGGGTTTCATTAATTAAATTAGGAAAATGCAAGATTTTTTTCACGGCTCTATGATTAGTCTAAGATTAAATATTTAAATATGCAAGATGATATTTCTAGCCAATAATATAGATCACTTGTCTTCAAATGACCTTCATATTTTTACAACCTAAATATGTGTGTTGTCTAAGATATTTGGTAATACTTTATGTTTACGAGTTGATCAACTAACTATAGTCGATCTAGGTTGCATACATAAACCAATTCTCAGAGTGATAAGTCACTAAAAACATATATTAGACTGTCTCACGAATATAAATTCTTGAGATAAAATCTACTATTGACTACTTAAATTTATTTTCCCCTGTTAATAAGAAACATGTCGATTGATCTAAGCCTATGCGACAATTAGTTGTTGTATTATGATATTATATTAAAACCTAAATTACTAATTTTCCTAACGTATATAATAAAATATGTAAATATATATATAAAATCTTCTGTTGTAGATGCTACTCGTTTCTTTTTCTTTCTAAAAGTGGATATGTATGATATTACTGATAGGGAAAATTTGGAAAAAATAACCTAAACATTTTGAAAATATCGATAATTTTTGTATTTATGTGCTACAATTTTATTTTGTTTTTGTTTTTTGATTTTGATCTTAAGAGTAGATACTAATCTTAACATTGCACTTTTTTTTTTTTAATAATTTTAAACCTCAAGAATAAACTTGACAAATTATTATCCAAATAAAAATAATTTGGGGTATATCAATTTGAATCTTGCTACAAATTCCAGCACAAAACAATATGAGTATATATACACCTTGATACAAGCACAATAGGTGCTATTTGCATCTTAATTTCCCTCATTAACATGACAAGCATATGAGCAATCCCATGATTTGCTAGTCATGGAAATGAACATCTCAACTACTTCTAAATGGTTAAGACAACAGTTGTCAAGTGGACCGACCTGCCCATCTTGATAAGCCTGCTTAGGTCATGCTATATAGGTCGAATTCACATAGGACCACTTAAGAGGTGGATTGAATTTGACTGCGCTATGACAATCATAAGCTACAGTGACGTGGGCTCGTGAGCTAATCAATTAGATATTTTTTTAAGAGTTGGTAACTTGTGATACCGTCTCAGTGTGATATGACTTTAGTATGTGTTTTATAGATAAAAGTATGAGTTATATAAGTATACGTTTTACAACTATAAGTATGTATTTTATTGTTATAAGTATGCATTTTTTCAACCATGACACGGTGTGATGGTTGAACATGAGTTTTGCGTTTTCTTAATACCAATTTATTTAATTAATACTTGCATATAATAAGTTACATATGTATTTTAAATATATATAAATATATGTATAGAATAAAAATTATGCAAGTTTTATTTTTCAATGAAACAATGACACCAATGTATAATGCGATATGTTTCCCTCCATCATTAAAAAGTATGATTTTGATTCTTGAAAGTATAATTTTAATTTTTGGTCAACGTTAAATGTAGGGTTTATGTATATACCATGGATCTTTCTCATTTATACTCCATTTATAAATCATATCTATTATCCATATAAAAATGTATATCTATTATCCATATAAAAGTGTGAATATTTCTTACAAAATATGAATCTCCCAATATATCCCTATTAAAGATTATTATATAAGGTTATAATTGTCATTTAGTATTTTCATACTTAAATAATTTTATATTAGAATTCTAGTTAATTCAAAATCTTATAAAATCTCATTATAATTAGAATTCTAATATAAAAGTGTTATACATAAGGTATTTGTATTATTTATTTTTTTAATTTGAATTGATTTTACAAGTGATCTAAAACTCATATATTTAAAAGTATAATATAAATCTTAACAAAAAAATGAACTTTGATTTTGAAACCAAAACTTTCTTTTTATGAAATAATTATAGGTAGTTGTGAGTCGGCCCACAACGTGCATGCTGGCCCAAATTTGGCCAGTCTACTTGACAATTTAGTTATTTAATGCTTTGGATTGCTGGATAGGTTAGATATCTAGTTAATATATTATCTATGCCTTAATTCATAAGATTGTGGAAATTAGAGGTTTGATTTTCTGTTGCAAAGTGAATGGAATATTGATTCCAGATTATGGTTGAGTCATGAGCTGTAATTTTTGCAAAAAAAAAAAGGGTTGTTCGAGTTTTGCAATTTACACCACAGTTTTTAAATTTGAATAATAATTAAAGCGTGATTTTGGGACTGATATCTACACATATATGGTTTTGACATGGAGTTCAGTACTGGTTTTCCTTAAAGAGCAAACTTAGATGTAAATTACTATATTTAACCTGAAAATTGATACTTTGTATTTGATTATTGGTATTTTTTTGTTGTATTTGAGTTCTATAAGGTGGCCAACATCGTTCCATATCCGCACTAACATAAGGTTTTGATAATGAGCCAATATTTGCTTTCTTATGGAGCCTAAACGAAAATTACATTGTAATAAAAATACAAAAACACATTAATGGAAAACATATATACATGTGTGGGTGTGTGTTGGGGAAGGATCGGAAGGCGTGGAAAGGAAATTTTATGCGAGTACATCCTATTGTTGTGCTAACATTATTTGATTAATTACACGTGTCATCTGGAAAAAAATTAAAGAAAAATTGATTAATGTTGTACTTTTTCATTATCAACATTTGTCACACGTCCACTAATATTGATGCACAACAAAAATAATTAGTATAAGATGACTCGTGTGTGTAAGTGTCTGTTCCATTTCAAGATATTATCTGGACATATATGCATGATGCAATACAAGTAGTAGAAAAAGATTGCATTGAAGAATGTCGTGTTTAAATTCCTCATGATATGATGAATTTTTCCAATGGGTTTTTTCTTATTATGGAAAAAAGCACAAAGTCCAAATATTAGTAATTAATTTGCCGACCAAAATAGAGGACTGATGTTTTTCTTGATTGTTGCTTTTAAGATAGGGTAACGTGCCAAATATGATAACATCTATCTAGTGTTTGCAAATGCATGAGTAATTCATATGCAACTGTGGAAATGTCAAAAGATGTCCATCATCATGTCCATAGTTGTTGAACAATGTGTGTAACCTTGTCTTAATTTGTAGTGATCTTCAACTCAACATCATGTAATACTCATTTTGCCTATCTACTAATCTTTTTCGGTTGTGATGTTGACACTTGACAATTGTAAATAATTTTAAATTATTATTTAACGAAACTAGTAAGCATGCATGTAGTGTTTACTTTCTGTGATGCATAAGAAAATATTGATTCTTAGGACACCTTTTCCATTAAGTTTGTGTGTCTTTGACTACTGTTTTGGCCGGTTTCTCTTCCCTCATTCGTTCATTTTCCCATTTTTTATTGCCCACAAAATCATAGTCAAAAAACCACTTGAACAATATTATTTAATTTAGGATTATTAGTGTCTATGTTTCAATCTCCCATCTCATTTTAATAATAAGTACCACGATCCAAACGACCTAATTAATTTAATTTAAATAAAATTAATTTTGAAATTACATTAGTGGGAGAATTCTGGGACATAAGATGTTGCTTGAATAAAAGGCATATAAATTGTCAAATTAGTCACTGCGTGCTATCTGTCAATTCCTTCACTCTCGCTTCCAAGCTAAGTAGTGATGACCAAGACTACTTCTGCTAAAGTTAATCCTCCACGTAACTATCTTGCACTACATACAATTACCTATCTTTTTCTCTAAGATTAACGATGGGAAAAACCTTTTTCTTAAAAAAATTTATTTTCTTATTACTAGTATTTATTATTATTATTATTATTATTATTATTATTATTGTTCATTTTTTGGCAATTTCACACAGTTATAAATTATCTTCAATGTTACCACGAGTGGGTAAGCAAATTGGCTTTGCATTCATCATGTATTTATTATAGTTGACAAATTGCATATATAGCTATATATTGGTATGTGGGTATATAATATGGAGTTAATTTCAATTTTGATCCTATATATAATTGACAATCAAATATTCGTTTTTCAATTTTGACAGTTAATGTTCTTTTTTTTTTTTTTTCTAATTTTGATCTGAATTTTCAAAATCGTTGATGTGGTTGTCAAAAATTTTGACATGACAGCTAAACTCCGACATAGCCACAACAACAATATTGAAAATTTTGAGCAAAATTGAACTAAAATTGGAAAGGATCAAAATATATATAGAGAACTAAAATTGAAAAACAAATACTAAGTTGTCAAAAATTGGAAAGTGGCTTACTATTTATAAACTAAATTTGAAATGCATGAAATATAATGTATGAACGTTACTATTTATGAACCATGATATGCATGAATAATTAGGGAAAACATATTTTTACCCATAATTTACGATTTATTATTTTTCATTTAGTTTTGAACATTTTAATTTACTTTTTTTAATGTACCATCTATAGTCACATCATTATTAGATCCAATCATCTTATCTCTTACCAGCAGGAAATATTTGTTCATTTTATGTCACATGTTAGGGTAAATTACAAAAATCAAGTTAAATTATAACCACTTTTACATTAAGATAGTCAAACTTCAAACTTTGAAGTTTTATTGTACAACCACTAACCTTTGCAAATTATCCCAGACGAACACTAAATGTGACCCCAACACAATATTTCTAAAATATTCATTAGCTCGAGAATGAATATTTCAAGAATATTCCGCTAGCGGTCACATTTAACGTTCGTCTGGAGCAATTCGCAAAGGTTGGGGTTGTATAGTGAAACTTCAAAATTTTACTAAAACATAAATAAACTTTTAAAAACAAACATATTTTATGAGAGTTGGACAAGAATTGAGGTTTCCAGATCTCGTAATAATTCTACATACCAAGATAAGAATAAGCACATATATGTAAATTTAAATATCAAGTATCTATAATGACTTAATCCTGTTTAATTTCAAGAATCTTTTGATTGCACACTATTTTCCAACAAATTGATATCTAGATCAGCTAATGACATCCACAAAAGCTTCAGAGACGCTTTCGTGACAACTATATTATGAGTGACATGTGAAGAAAACTTCCACTTCAAACTTTGCTGGCTAAGTTTGAATTGCCCTTTAAATGAGTTTGAATTAATTATCTTAAACTCAGTGAAAGAGATTCAAAAAATATTTGTGTTTTTTTAGATGATGTTTGGGCGAAAGCTTATTTAAAAGGCCTTCTGCCTTATAAGATGTTTTATCTTATTTTAAAAATAAATTGTTGAAGCGTTTAAATAAATAAGCCGGTGAAACTTATAAAATGTTATAAATAATGTCAACTGTGTAATTAAAATGACTGAATTTGAAAGATCTGATTAAAAATAAAATCTTATTTTAAAAATTAATTATTAAATTGAAATGATCTCTTTCTTAAAAAGAACTTATAAGCCGAAATAAAAATTTATGTTTTAAATTTTACAAAACAACAATGATGAATATATAAGCTCTTAAACATTTTATAAGATATTCTAAGAAGCTTATAACTTCACTCAATCACCCTTTTATTATCTGCCTAATTGAGAAGATACACACTCTCTTAGTAAAAAACTAAATTATAGGGAATATTGCATTATTGTCCCATAACCTTTTTAATTTTATTTTTTATAACCAAATTACATTATAGAGGCTTTTTCTTTTTGATGGGTTGGAAGTTGAAGAAGCTAGTTGTATAGTGTAGAAGTGATGAAGTGTAAGACATAGGTAGAACTTGAGAGGGTCCTAGCCCTTCTTTCCGGCATTTGTACAAATCTGTACCTTATCTTTGTGGTCACTTTATATGCACCCATACGTAAACCAAATGATTATTATTGGGACTTAATTAATGTCAAAATGTAAGATTTGTGTGGACTTTGTTTTCTTATATGTATTTGTAAATATTCTACAAATCATGAAAAGTATCATTTTCTATAGAAATTCATTATTTTCATTCACGTTTTATAGTTCAATATTTTGTTGTGGTTTTTTTTTTTTTTTAATTTATATTTTATTTTGTTTTAATTTTCATTTTGTATTGTGTTTTGTAATTAATTTGTTCACAATTATGAGACAAATTCTTTTGGAATATAAACATTTTTTTTCTTCATAAATTGAGGATTTCGACTTTTGATTTTAGATAAGAAATTATGTTATTCTGGCATACACGTAAGGCAAAAATTGGATAACAATTGAAAAAAATATTAATAGTAAAAAGATCAAACTTAGAAATACATAAAATTTATGGTATAAAAATATTCAAGAGCTAAGTTACATGACAGAAAATGGCACTTTCCCAATTAAAAATACCAAAAAAAAAAAAACTTTTTAATTAATCTTAGACTTTGTAAGCATATGCTATGCCTTTTATTTTTAATTACTTTTTTTATCTCTTTTTTTTTTTCTTTTTGGTGCATTTGGTTCGATAATTTTTCTGCTTTATAAAATATTTCAAATTTGTTATGTAGTCCGAAGATATATCAAATACATTTTAAAATTTTATTTAATTTGAAATTTTACTAGAAAGTTTCAGATTTTGCATGCTCGAGAACTGTAATATTTTACTAAATTATGATTATATTATATGTGGTAATGTTTGTTTGTATGTATTAAAATAACTTTTGGAGAACTAACATGTCAATCACATTAAAGTTCAGTCCGAAATTATTATAATATTTAGTGTTACATTTTATGGTTCATTATTCATGTTAATTAATGATGTCATATAATATACGTGATGTGTGATGATTTAATATCAAAAGTAAAAGAATGTCTCATGTGATCACATTGCAATATTTCTCTAATGTTCGTCAGAAATTCCAAATTTAATAACCAATCTAGGGAAAATTGTAGTTTTTAACCAATTTATCCTTTCAATAACATAAGTTTCAAAAGTATATAAGATTACATTTGTCAGTGAATTCAAGCAATCTAACATATAAATAAAATATTAATTTCTTTTTCTTTCATCTACACAATTCACAACCCAATCTAATTCCATTTTTTCATAGTTTATTAGTGACCCCAACCCAACCCAACACAATATTTTTTTCTCATTATTTAATAATTGTACATTATTTAGTGAGCATTTTTCATTATATTTTTTTTTGATATATTAATTCCACAATATATAAAAATACTATTAGTGACACCTTTTTTTTATATATAAAATAATATTCAAACACAATAACTAAATTGAAATTACAATAATTGAAATACGAAATCAAAATTACAATAATTTTGGGAGTTTGAAAAATAATTTGGATTGTTAGGATCCACAATAAGTAATAATAGAAATTTGATGAGGAAAGATAGAACTTGAGATTGTGAGACAAGTGAAAATGAATTTTGGATTGGGGGGAAAATATGTCAATATTAAACTCAATTTGAAGATAATATTTTTTTTTATGAATTTTGATAATTTTTTTAAATAAAAATTATTTTCAATATTAACACTTTAAAATTTATTCCAAAAAAATTAATCGACATTAATAAAATAATGATGTGTTGTGTGTCATCATATTGATTGTCATGTAACTAATATCATGACATCCACAATTTTTTTTATTATTATATTAATATTTATGATGACATTTGACGGTCACGTCTACCATTTAGAATCATCGTCACCCGGATTTATGGGACTGAAAAGTCTTCACCCACTAAAGTCATGGAACCAGAAATGCAAATTTGGTTACACAATTGAAAGTCCAAGGATTAAAGCCTATGACCTACCATTGACGAATTAAATCATTTTCTGGCACATGAAGAAATTAAGAATGAACCAGTGACGGGCTAGAGCTATGTAGGAACATATATTGAAGACCAAAGGAGTAGCCAATAATTTTCACAAATTGAGTTTAATGCTTGAAGTTTTGAAAGATTCAAGTTGAGGAAACAATGTCGCAAACAAATAAATTGTGACATCAATAATCTATAACACATATTTTGACAACCGAGTATTCTTTTTCCGGTACTCTTAATTCTTTATATTTTACTTTTTTCAATTTCAGTCCAATTTTGATCGAAATTTTAAAAGTTCCTGCATGATCACTAGAGAATCTGGTGTGACATTCGAAATTTGATTGTCACGTTAGCAATTTTAAAAATTACAATCAAAATTGAGTTAAAATTGGAATCGTGAAAACATAAAGAACCAAAATTAAAAAAAGGATACTTAGTTGTTAAAAAAATGGAAATTGTTTTACATAAATGATCAAAATTGGAATTACCCGTGTGGCGTATTAAATTAGAATGATAAGATTAAGGACATTTTGTAATTATTATAAAATATGTTTAAATTTGAAAATGCAAGCAAAAATGATATAGCTAGAATAAAAAATAATAACTTAATTCCTTGAATTCTCATATGATATTGAAGAAAGATGCATATAATTGTCCAGTTCATTCCAAAAAAAAAACAAAAACGTGGGCCAAAACAAAAGAGAAAAAAGCAAATAGGGTTGTGTAGACATTCCCATTTAGAAAGAGTGAGAGAGTAGAGACAAGAATAAATTCAATAGAATTGTCAAACACACAATAGGGAAAAAGGGCCCCACAAAAAAAGTAAGATATTGGTTTTTTGGCAGAAATGAAGAAGAAGAAGATGATGAATAGAGAGAGAGAGAGAGATGGTCCAACTTAGTGGCCCTTTGCTTTGATAACAACTATTCTACATCACCAATATTATTTTGGAAAAACCATACGGCTCTCTGTCATTTTGCTCAATACCACACGATTCGCATCTTTCAATCAAAATTTTCCCAATACTATTATTATTGCATGTTCAGTGTTTCTTTTTACAATATTAATTATTATAATTATCCTCTTCTCATTCATTCATTCATTCATTCATCTCTCTCTCTCTCTCTCTCTCACATCTCTGCACGCATGCTATCTTGCTAGCTATATGAATAGTATGGATTGTTGAATATGAGAAGGTGTTAGTGCATGCAATTATCGACGCTTTCTTGACCGTTGGATCCTAATCTCCATCTCACCTTTTCTTTTTGCGTACGCTTTGCTATACGGAAATCTAACCTACACCCATTATATTCATGCATATATACAAAATTCCTATTAATTATTCCTCAATACTCCTTTCATCATCACATATATATATATATATATATATATATATATATCTTATTTCAAAAATAAATATTGTTTTAATTAATGTCTGCACACAAATTAAAAAAGTTGATAAGAATATATCCTTATTAGTCAGTATCTCATTTAATTTGAGAGAAACAATATGGACAAATATTTCTTAATATTTTTTAAACTACATTTATTTTGGATTAATGGAATAATATTATTGTCGAGAGGTCTGACTTAAAACCATAACATTCCTCGTAATAATTGATAGGTCATGTAGTCTAAATTTTGTATTATATTTCATGGTATGTCTCATGTTGCATTGCATGAAATGTAATATAAAGTGTAATAAAAGATTTCCATGTGTAGTTGATGTGCCAAGTCATTCTCTTGAAGAAAATAATGACAGAGTAATGTTCTTTCAATTAATGGAAGATGTTACTTTTGGTAATGGGTGGATTAGTCCATGTAATCATATCTACTATTATATTTGATTGGTTTTGCTCAAATGTCCACCATGGACAACTCTTAATATACCCATAAATGACGTGTAATCATCTTATATGAAAAATAAAATTAATAGATGCTCTAAATTTTTGATACATTAACCGTGGGCCCACAGTGGATAGGTGAGCAGGACTGTTGATATTTGATTTCGTATTTTATTACAATTAATACACATTATGTGTTAATTGATGTTTCATTTCATACCCGAAGCTTGTGACGATATATTGGAATATAAAACATAGAGTGAAATTGAAGATGATGTTTATAAAATAGGTTTTCTTTTTCAACATCTGTTATAGGTAGTGAGTGCCCTTTTCTTTCCCAACATATGTATTTTCTAACTTAAATTATTTAATATTCTCAGAGGATAAGCCACTTTGCCTGTCACTCTCATGAACAATTGTGATTCTGAAAACACATAAATATGGAAATGAGTATATATGCCTCATTGCAGTTTCTGTGTGACTTTTTTAATACATCGAATTTAAATATGTTTATTTTTGTTATCTAGTATTATTTTATCAATTACAAATATATTAAAATAATCAATAATCAACAGTGTATTCGAGATTTTTTGTTCTCAACTTCTCATTGATGCTGTATTTTATACTGGAAACTTATATTGGATAACATATTTTCTTATTAATGAATAAAATAGCATTAGAAATATTAGGCAGGTTTCTACTTAAAAAAGTTCTCTTTATACATACATTACATCTTTATCAACTCTATGTTCCCACTTTTTGTTTTCTTTTGTTAAGTTTTGAATGGTGCATATATAACCCTACCATTTCACGCACCAATGGTGTGGGGCGGCTCATTAATTGTTTATCTCCCCTATTATATTACTATTATTACTTTTCTTTATGTCACCTTTTTTGAGTGCATATATATGTATATATGTTTATATATAATAGTCTCTTTCATCGGAATTGTTCCTGTTTGACTTGATATTTAATTTTAAGATTAGAAGTTCTTTTTTATTTAAAGAATGATCGTTTCATCGGTTAATTTGTTTAGTATTATTAATTTATTTGGTCAACAAAATAATGGTCATATACTATTATTAATAAGCTTCACAAGTAAAGATATTGTTAACAAGTGAGAACCACGTGGCATCTAATAGATCGATATTAATTTAATGAATCATCAATATTGTCCATGACATGTGGCAAACAATTCGATGCCACATGATTTCAGTGAAGTTTGAGGAATTGGTGATACTTTTGAAGGAAATATCCCACACTAGCTAGCTAGCTAGGAAGATTCTCATGCAACTTGATAATGTTGAAATTATTGTTGACATTATGTTTTGGAACATTTCTATATATTGGATGGATTCTATCCTACGTAATTTACATGTTTTAATTAAATTAAATTAATTAAAATTGAACGAAACATTCATATTTTTATTATAGTAATATGTGTATATATATGAAAAATTATTTCAATGGATGATACATCTGGTGTTAAGAAGAGATTGAAGGTAAAAAATGTTGAAGAAGTGCCTATGAAAGTTCATGATGTTAGGTATGTTTCTTTTGAATTATTTTTCGTATCATTTGTTTGTTAATTTTTTGATATAAATGGTGAATTTTTTTTTTGTAGTAATAAGAATACTCAAAAGGCCAACAAGAAGAATAATGTGCAGGAGATTGCAAAAGAGAAGGAGATCCTGGCTGTTGAGAGATATTTCTTATTTCTTATATAATGTTTTGTAAGTCATAGAAGTTACACATACTCTATTTAAGTATTTATTATATATGTATATATATATATTAAAGGTATTAGTTATGTAATGTAAAAGTATTTAATAATGTAGTGATAAATTTGTTGTATATATTTTGTTGTTATGATATAAATACTAGTATCTCGCGTCCATTGGATGTCATATTTAGTTATATCAATCATATCAAAAGTTTTTTCTTAAATTTATATTGTCAAAAAAATTAAAATTTATATTTAATATTTTATTTTTTTCTAATTTGTAATTGTATTTATTAACATTTTATTTCGTATTTATAATTTTTTCTTTGAACACATATTTTTTTAACTTCAACATTTTAGTTTACTACTATCATCAAGATAATTATATATCAACTAAAAAAATCAAATATTCCCAAATTTAAATATTTTAGTTTTGATATTTTATTTTTATATATGCTTGTAAATAAAAAAATAAAAATTGAAAAAATGAAAAATTTGATATTTCAAGCATTGAAAGCAAAATTCAAATAAGTTTTAATTTGAAATTATGATTGTCTAGAAAAATTTAAAACCCCTAAAAAATTATAAATACTAAATAAATCGGACAATAATCAAAATTGTATTAATAGAATAATAATTTCAGTACATCATAATAAATATTTTAGTTTTGACTTTTATATATATAAATAAAAAAATAAAAATCATAATAACGATGAATTTGATATGTCATAAATAAATAAATAAAACAAATTTTATATGAACTTTTTTTAATTTTAAATCATGATTTGTTTGAAAATTTATCATCCTCAACTCCCTAAAAAACTTAAAAATAAAAATATAATAAAAAAAATCTAATAATAAATAAAATTATAAATAAGAATGATAAATTCAATACATCATCTATTAAAAACGAATCATAAATGAAGAAAATATATAATTTTAAAATCCCGACTTATAACTAAAATTTCAAGAGATAATAATAAATTTGGTACATTATGCATGTATCAAAATTAAATTATAAAAAATTAATTTGTAATTATGAATTTGTATTTGGTAAAAAAAAAATGAGGGGGAAAATCCTACATAGCTCCCACCTAATTTTTTTTATAATTATTATGTTTCAATTTAAAATAAATAATGAATAAAAATGTAAAGGTTATATTAATTAATAGTTAATAGTTAAATTAAATATAAAGTAAATTTGACCATGAAAAAAATAAAGATAATTAAATGCACAAAATGCCAACTTATCAAAATAGAAAGAGATTTGAGCGAGAAAATTGAGCTTTCTATTTATGGCTATGGTCTTTTATATATATCTTTCAAAACACACATATATATATATATATATATAAGATATTAGTAATGAAAATATTGCTTTTATAATTTCTATTAATTTGTTTTTGGTACTCTTTGGAGTGTTCAACATAATGTTGAAGACATTATTGAATGTATGTTTCTTGATATGTATCACATTTAAGTTGAAGTGAATGAGATGTGAATTCTAATGGGCAAATCCCAAAATATGTTTCTTTTCTTCATCAAACGCATTTTTCTTGATATGTATCACATTTAAGTTGAAGTGAATGAGAGGTGAATGCTAATTGGGCAAATCCCAAATTATGCTTCTTTTCTTCAAACCACGGGATATTCTTTTATTCATATCGTTAGTGACTTTTCATAACTTCGATTTCTGTATCTCTGTACCCTTTCCAATAGTATGACGGTTAACATGTAACAACCCAATTCTTTTTTAATGTAATTCTATTTCAGTAAAAATGGTAGTCATTCGGTAAGAACTTTAGATGATTATTGAACCACAATTGTTTTTCAACTCTTAGAAAGTGTGAATGCAGTTTCTTCCATAAGTATGGACAATCAAGTTTTCCTACTCTTAGAAAATGTGAATGCAACAATTTCTTACATAAGTATGGATAATCAAGTTTTCCTGCAGTGCTCCACCTAGATAATATTGAATATGCTGGAAATCACTGATTGTCCACATAAGTGCTACGCATATTCAAAAATTTTGTTTTCTTGACAAGTTAAAAGTGTCCACACCCATGTGCCACAATTGATTTAATTATGATATCAATGGTTGAAGGAAAATATCAACATGTTCCTTTGGATTTTTGGGGTTGAGAACTAACACGATTAAATAAATATATTGTTCTTTTATACACATCTAAAACGACAAGTTGTATGTAGTTACAATCACCGGCCGAGATGAGTATTTTGTATGCAAAATCAGGATACATAGTTGAAATGATTTTGAGCCAAAAGGTATAAAGGATGTAGCATTACCCTCATTATCCACTAATTGTGTATGTCATGTCATGTTACTTATTATAGCATTAGATATATACAATCTCTGCAGTCGAGGAGTTAGAGGAAAATAATACATCTTCTTTCAAGCAACATACAATCACATAAAAATTATGTACAAATAATTGTGTATTCCGTAAAATATACTCGTGTAGAAAAAAACTTAAAAATTGTATGGATTGAATCATGTTGAAATCTAATAGATAATATTTATATGTTTATCAAATCATAATTATATTCACATATCTTCATAAATAAATATAAAAAAAATCCTCAGATGGGTTGTGGTTCAAGCGCAATATTCAAATTTTAGATGATTTTCCCCAAATATGGGTCTTCTTAGATGATTTTTCCTAGATATGGGATTTAGTTGAAGCACGGGTTCAAATCTTCACTTTTTTTTTTCAAATAAACATATCTTGACAGTTGACAGGATAAATAGATCTTCAAAAATTTTTTCCCCGAAATAAATAGATTTTTAATATATTTTTTTTATATATGTTTGAAGAGCAAATATTAGGGACTCATATCTATTAAATACAATTGTAAAAAAAATTGAATATAAAATATAATATAATGTATTTAGATTTAAATTTTAAATATATAAACTTGAAATATATTGTTAAGTTACCTTGAAAATAAAAATGAAATATAAAAGTAAATTAACTTATGAAAAAGGGTGAAAATAGACATTTTCACAACAATTAATTGCCAAGAAACGAATGGCGGTGATGCAAACAACTAGTGTGCCACAATTTCAAGAAATTTCTTGTCATGTGTTTAGATAGTATGGGAATATATGCATATTTATACATGCCCACTAGGGGCCAAAATGCATAGCCTCTATAACTAATATTTAATTAATAATGTGAATTTTATCCTTGAAGATATGTACTAGATAATACTGAAAACTTGTGTTTGCACTTAATATTTAATTCAAAATTACTAATTAGTAACATATGTGAAAGGAAAACTTTGGTTTTTTTTTTTTTTGGAGGATACAAAGCAAACCTAGTTAAATAGGTTTAATTATTTGTGTTACTATGTATTAAAAAAATCATTGTGGCAATTGTCATATTGTCAAATAAATTTTGCAATGAATTTTGTTACCCCTTATAGAAATATGTAGGTTCGGTGTCAATCAGATTAACACCTAGTTAACACAGATCAAAAATCGAACTCATATATTTTATTTGTATCATTTAACACTATTATACATCATGTTATATTTTCATGAATATTGTATAATACATATAAAAGTATTAAATAATATACACATAATATTACATAATGAGAATAAAAATATTACTAATTAAATTATAATTTCTTAATTGATTTGAAATTATATATGGAACCAAAAGTATTATCGGATATACGTAAAAGTACTAAATAATAATAACAAAACTATTACATAATAAAATTTTATATGGTGCGGATAAAAGAATTTTCTGATATAGACAAATAATATTACAAAATATTACTTGTTAATTAAAATATAATTTTTAAAAAATATTATGTGCACATGAAAATATAACGTGATATAAAAATATTACGTATTTAATATACATAAAAATATTATCTAATTCAAATTAATTAGATGTTGATCGTAAGGTTGAGCGAGTTATTTCTTCTCAACCCATGTTATGAAATGGGAATAATCATACAAAAATGTGTTCATAGAGATAGTGAGATATATATGGAATGATAACTAAACATAATCAAATGTTAGAAATACAAAAAATCGGATAAGATATCGAGAGGTGAGTTGAAAGCTTGATATATGAAGCGTATGAAATCGCCTAATAAAATAAAACGGAAAGAGAAATGTCAGACTTCACGTCGGATGCATATCTCCCTACACAATTACATGGATAAGCTACAATTTTTATTTTACAATCTTTTTATCTCTTTATTTTTTTTCCCACCAATTTTATATTTTTTTTCATTTTAAATTTTTCTTTTTAAGAACCCTAAAAATAGTAATTTTTTTTTGTTTTTTTAAAGATTCTTATGAGTCCGTATTAGAAATTTAATTTCATACGAGATCATGTTAATCACAAATCAAAACCTAAAAATCAAATATTGACTTAGAGTTATGATTACGATTAGTGTACTTCATTTCATGAAAATATATCAATGAGACGGTCTCATAAATATCAATATTTCTGGAATCAAGTCATACGGACTAGTTCAACCAACAATGAAAGTATCCGGAAGTATTTTGGATATTTTCTCGACATTTTCATCTTTTCATGTGACCGGTATAGCAAGCGATATATCTTCCATATTTTTTTTTCATATAATCGATAAAAAAATGAGAAATTTTATCAAAATATCAATAAAATATTGATAAATATCATGATATCAGGTGGCTTCCGATATCAGATGGGTATAAATTTGAAGAATATATGTGATATATGGGGAAATATCGAATATCGATAAATAAGGTGGGTATAAATTGGAGGAATATAGGTGATATATGGGGAAATATCGAATATCGATAAATATTGGAGGAATATAGGCCATATATGCAAAAATATTGAATATCGATAAATATCGGTATCGGCTTTCATATCAGGTGGCTTCAAGTATAAATTGGAGAAATAAATCAAGTCGGCTTTAATATCAGGTGGTTTCAAGTATAAATTGGAGAAATATAAGTGATATATGAGAAATATCGAATATCGATAAATATGAATATTTGATATCAGGTGGGTTCAAAATATAAATTGGAGAAATATAAGTGATATGACAAATATATCTAATTGGCTTTAATCTTCAACTATAAATTGGAGAAATATAAGTGAGATATATGAGAAAATGTCGAATATCGATAAATATGAATATTTGATATCAGGTGGCTTCAAAGTATAAATTGGAGAAATATAGGTGATATATGAGAAAATGTCAAATATCGATAAATATGAGTATCGATTTCAATATCTGTAGTTTTATGGTATAAATTATAAGAAAAATTATGAAATATGAGGATATATCAGTAATATCAGTGGAATATTGAGGAAATATTAGTAAATATCGAAAAAATATTGTTATCGATTTCAATATTGGTGGTTTTATAGTTTAAATTATAAGAAAATCAGTAAAATATCAGGATATATTGATAAATATCAGTGAAATATTGAGAAAATATCAATAAATATCGATAAGTATAATGTATTGATATTTTCACCGATATCGATATATCCATGATATTTCCATCGAAATCGAAATTCATTCTTGATTCAACCAGAAACCGATCACTATCCAATTTAGAGAATGATCCGGTTCAATTGTAAAATAATGAGTTGAACAGGGGATGAAAGAACTACAAAAAAAAATGTATATATATATATATATATAATTTTTTTTTTGAAAAAAGGAAAAAGAAAATGGAAGTAGTTTTGTAAAACTATTTTTTGATCCCGAAAACAAAGTTTTTATAATTATATTTTCAAAGATTGAAAACTTTTAAACTAATATTCCAAAATCAAACATCTTTATCATTTCTTTATTAGGTGATATCTCATTCTCTTCTTATTTGACATGCTTTTCCAATCACATTATGTGCCAATTCAAAAATAAAAATAAAAATTATAGTCTAAAATATTAAATTATTATTTTATTAATTATGATATTTGATAAAATATCAAATTCAATACAATAAATTTTAGATTATTGATGGTCTACTATCAATATTGATTTTTTGTGATATCCAATAAAATATCTGACATTTTCTTATATTTATTTTTGTCCAATAACATGATAATAGTTATATCTTTACAAGTGTAATATATTGATAGTTGTGGTAATATTTCATGGATATATTTTATCAAATATGATAACTAACAAAATAATAATTTAACTGGAGCATCATCGTGATTTAGCCACCACGTTAGCTCGGGAAAGAAAATGAGATAACAAATGTTAACAACATTTTATTTTGAAATCTTTATTTAATAGTTTACAATCTTTCAACTCCGAATTGATAGGATTTATTTTTGAGTTGCACTTGTGTGCAACTATTATATATGGATCTTAGATCCATACAACAAGGGTCGGATCAGATCGAATCCAATCTGAATTTGCATTTTTTTTTACCCTAACTTTTACGTTGTGTTAATCATACCTTCATATTATATTAAACATACATTTATATTATGTTAAACATACCTTTATGTAATACTTTAACTTAAAAAAAACCCTAATTTCGATGAAAAAACCTTAATCTCAGCAAAAAGGACACTAATTTGTATATATATACATTTATCTAATATTATGCATACCTTTAATCAATATTAGTCATATTTTTATATAATACATAAATGTACAACTAACATATTAAAAGGTATAACTAATATAATATAAAAGTATGCTTAATATGACATAAAAACCCTAAAGGTATGCTTAACATAACATAAAACCATAAAGATATGCTTAACATATGTTTAACCTTACATAAATGTATATTTAATATAACATAAATGTATGCTTAACATAATATAAAAATCCTAAAGGTATGCTTAACACAACATAAAACCATAAAAATATGTTTAACATAACATAAATGTATGTTTAATGTTATATAAGAGTATACTTAATATAACATAAAGACCCTAAAGATATTACTAACATAACATAAAAGTATACTTAACATAATATAAAAATATGTTTAACATAACATACAAGTATAACACCTGAAGCAAATTTGGATGAATTGGATCGGGTCAGGTCCATGAATCCTAAATCTATTCATCAATTACATAAAAAAATTTGTGTTTATTTTTTATATCCAATATTAATAGTTGACTTATCAATTGAAATCTGGATCGATAAAATCCTTAACATTTGTTATCTTTTTGTTATTTTTTAATATTTTTGTACAAAATTTAATACACATTACATAAATGTTAACTAAAACTGCAAAAAAAAAAAGTAAAGATAATTTTCATGTACCCGGTTGATAACCAATTAAATTGGTCCGAACAGTTGATCCATAAACCACTAACCAATGTAGTTCACCACTGATCCGATTTTACAAATATTTATAGATATAATTCTCAACGAAACCACATCATCATAATTCTCTGTAAAACGAATTGATAAAAAGTCCTACTTATTTTGGTTTGTATATAAATATGAAAATGAAGAATTTTTACACGTGTCACCTTTATCAAGCTTTCTTTAAGAACTAGATTATAACATTTAAACTAAGATTTAACATCTTTATTTATTTTTTCCATGACAAACGGAGACAATCTTTTATTAGTGAGGTTCAGTATGCAAACTTTTCTTTTAATAGGTGATTGGTTATTATATACATAATACATACATAATATATATATATATATAACAACTATAATATCCCAAAGTTTTAAGACATAAGAATTAAATAAGTTATTAAATTATATATGACAGCGAATTTATAGTTTAATGTACGAGATAAATTTATATTTTCGTGTTTGACGTAATAATCATTATTACTAAGAAGATAGGATTTCATTGAATCTACAGTAGTCAAATTCTATATGATAAGTCTTTGAGTACAAGACTTATATGAAATCAATCTAAAAAATCCTCATTTTCATACCTCACCTCAATTCAGCCACATAAAGGAAGTTGATATTGTCATCATCATCTTGATCTCCAAAAATATAGATATTCATTTTTCTTTCTATTAAAATTTCAAATTTGTATCTAAACACATCCAAATTTTATGAATATATTTTAATATGTTATCTCTTACTATGTTTGTATGTAAGATGCAGTAAAAGTTACAAGTTGATTGATTTTTTTTTGTTATTTAATATGAATTTTTTAGTTCGTTTAGTATTTGCTGGTGATTTCGCAAACTTCAAAATCATATTTAGACACCTCATAATTTTGATAAAATTTAATATTTTATGTATTGTGATGATATTGAAATTCAATAAAAATTTCAGGTGAATTCAAGTCTTACTCTATTTAATATGAGTTTTATATTTCTTCTTTGTAGGATTTAAGATGTTTACTATTACTTATTTAAAAATTCAAATACTTATCTATATATACCTACGAATTTCGTAGAATTTTATCTGGTTGCGTCATACTATGTTTTTAATCTACTTTAAGAATTTCAATTCAATTCAATCCAAATTAGTATTCTTTACTTAATTTTTTCATTGCTTCTTTGAAATATTGAAGATTTTCATGGCTACTGATTTGAAAAATTAAAACTTATAGCTAATAGTATTCAAATATTTTGATTTCTTGTATGTGTTTTATATATACGGTCTATTATCTTCTGTAAAAATTTCAAAATAATAAAATTTATGTTTCTTAGGATATTGAATTTATAGGAAATTTGTTTCTAATAATAATTTAGTATAATATTATCTGATGAATCATTGAACCAAATAAGCAACATTCAACAAATTAAATAATAAGGAATGACACTATTTTTTGAATTTTGCAATAATTAAGATAATAAAATCATATGATGTTATTTATTTATTAAATTATTTATTTTTAGAAATGGGAAGTAGGACTTGGGTGGCAAAATGGTATTTATTTTCTCCATATTTATGTTATATATATATATATATATATATATATATATAAAATAACCAAGTAGCATAGAATAAACCTGAAATTTTAAAGTAAGTTTTGTATGAGATTTCACTAATTTGGATTTGGGATTTCATATCTCAATCCCTATTTGTCTCAAGACTAAGCGGATTTAAATTCCTACTTATAACTTTTCACAAGTAACGGCCATTATGTCACGGATCCCTAACATCTATATCACATTAAATTTTTGTTATATAATAATAATAATAATAATAATAATAATAATAATAATAATAATAATAATAATAATAATAATAATAATAATAATAATAATAATAATAATACATTCATGATTCTCTTTTCTCAGTATTAATGTAACATCTATGATAAAATATATTTTATATTGTCACCATATGTTGGAATTTCCCTGTCTCACTTAATTTCATTCCTTCTATATCCTCAGAGATTGGAGTTAAGTAGGTAATTTTCATTTATTAGAAATACTTTAATCTTTTCAATCTATATGCAATATCTAAAATAATATATATATATATATATATATATATATATATATATATATATATATATATGACAATGATGACCTATGATAAAGTAGAAATGATTTGGAGATGTACTCCCCTCTACTTTAACTTAGCCATTTCATTTTCCTAAATGCCTCAAACTAAGAGTTCTTGTCTTGAAAAGGTTCTTTTCCCACTCTTGTAAAAGTAAAATTCTGAAACCACTAATTCATTCACTACTTTTAATAGGAATTATTACATAAATATACTCAAACCTTTAATTTGAATATCTATTTATTTCAACACTTATGAAATCAATGTAAACCTATATTAAATATGACACGGAATATTAGAAACTTGCAATGTTTCATTTAAAATAGCATGCATTAATTGTTGAAAGAAAAAAGGAAAAAAGAAGCACCAAAATTGGTTTCAAGTTTCTGAAGATGATGAAATTGAGGGAGCAGGGTGGGGGAGGGGGGCCTGAGAACTGCTGTGCAGAGCCACTGCTCTTTTTTTTTTTTGTCTTCTCACAGTAAACAGACTCTATATAGCTGGATTTTGTTTCTCGAGTTGCAACCAGGGCCCCCTCTCAAAAATTAAATTCAAAATTAAATATTTAAAATCTAAAATGACACTAATTCTGATTCAAATTTCTTTTGTTAAAAACCGTATTCTCACACAAATTAAAAAATGTGATATAAAGATTGATCCACCTCTATTTAAGTACAGTTGTGTGAGTTTTTTCTCTTTTCTACTAACAATTATTGTTATTTTGGTAGGAGCAAGTGAAGGTATTTCTAGAAGATTATTAATAAATGTATTTTGATATTTTAAAATGATACTTATTTCGAAATAATTTTTTTATTAAATCACATTTATTTTGAAAAATAATAAATATTAAATATGACTCTCTCTATCTCATTATTAGATCTATCTCTCTAGAAAATACTTTGTTGAACTCTACACCCAATTATCAGTTGTCACTGCATCTGCGTGCGTGCTCTGTTTGAAATTTGGACACATATACGTACAAATATAGATACACGCACCTTGTCACAAAAGACCACACACAAATAATTCCTGCTTTCTAAATTCTCTTCTTTCAATTATATATACTCTATCTATCTATATATATTGGTTTATCTTCTTTTTTTATCCCTGATGGTTTGAATTATTAACTTAAAAGAAATAAAATCATAAAAAGCGAACAAAATAAGCAATAAAAAATTGGATTGGGATTCGATGTTCATATATTAGATTAATTTATTGGTCTCTTGTGAATCTTCATATATTAGATGGGTAATTTTACGTGGGCAGATTCTGCCCAGGCAGAAAAGGATACAACATTAATTAAAAATTAAAATGGTGGGTTAAATGACAATTATACCCTTAATGAAAATATATACAATCAAATTTTCAAATTTGAAACAAAAACAATATTTCTCTCTCCACTCATTAATAATTTTATGGGTTTACTTAAACCATTTCACTATATATTTCCTTTTTAAAAACTTATTTTTATATTTATTTTTAATATTTCTATTCAATTTGATTTTTTTACCTTATAAATAAACTTGTCATTTCAACTATATTAACTCATTTTTCTCCTCTACTTATGTTAACCCTAAAATTGTTAACCATATCTGAATTTTAAAATTGTTCTAAAAGTTTTTTTATAATTTTTCTTACACATTTTTTTTTCATAATTTTTCTTATCAAAATTTCATAATTATTCTAAAAGTTATTTAAGGAGCAATACTTTGAAAGGTATGCAAATAATAATTAAATAAAGATCAACTTAATTGAACATGTAAATAATAATTAAATAAATACCAACTTAATTAAAGTAAATTAAAATAAAGATCAACTTAATTAAAAAGGATATATATGGTGAAATGAAAATATGGACAAGTTCTAAAAAATAGTTAAATATTAATATATAGATTGATTTCAATAATATGCAGTAGTTCTAAAAAAGTTAAATATTGATATGATTGATGTCGTTAATATGTTCTAAAAAATGTAGATATTGATATGATTAATGTCATTAATATCGATAAGTTTTAAAAAAGTTAAATATTAATATATAGATATTTCAATAATATATATGATTATAATATATAAATATTGAGTTGTTAATATCGATCATATATATTATTGAAATATCTATATATTAATATTTAACTTTTGTAGAACTTGTCGATATTAACAACATCAATCATATCAGCATTTAACTGTTTTTTTAAAACTTGTTGATATTAACGACTCAATATTTAACTTTTTTATAACTTGTCCATATTAACGACATAAATCATTTATATTATTGAAATATCTATATATTAATATTTAATTTTTTTTATAACTTATCGATATTAAGGACATTAATGATATCAATATTTACATTTTTTAGAATATTAATGACGTGAATCATATCAATATTTAATTTTTTTAAAATTGGTCCATATTAATGAAATTAATCTATATATTAATATATATATATATATATATATATATTTTTTTTTTTAGAACTTGTCCATATTTTCATTACACTATATATTTCCTTTTTAAAAACTTATTTTTATATTTATGTTTAATATTTCTATTCAATTTGATTTTTTTATCTTATAAATAAACCTTTCATTTCAACTATATTAACTCATATTTTTTCTCCACTCCAAAACTTTTCTATAATATTTATGTTAACCATAAAAAAATTTCTATAATCTTTTTATTTTTTATTTTTCAAGCGACGATCTTTCTATTAACCATTATAATATTTCTGTTAATCCATATCTATTCTTATTTTAAAAGTTTTTCCATAATTTTTTTGTTAACTCATATCTGAATTTCAAAATTGTTCTAAAAGATTTTTATAATTTTTCTTATCAAAATTTCATAATTATTCTTATTTTAAAATTTTTTCCATAATTTTTTTATATTTGAATTTCAAAATTGTTCTAAAAGATTTTTATAATTTTTTTTTTTATCAAAATTTCATAATTATTCTAGAAGTTATTGGAGGAGCAACACTTTGAAAGGTATGCAAATAATAATTAAATAAAGATCAACTTAATTGAAGATATAAATAATAATTAAATAAATACTAATTTAATTAAAATATGTAAATAATAATTAAAATAAAGAGCAAGTTAATTAAATTTAGTTGTTGTTTTAACAATTGTATTGGAATGAGCAGGAATGAACAGAAAATAGACGTCATCTCCATTATTATGGAGCCAAATTATATTAAGAGTAGAATAGTCATTTAATAATATTAATAACATTTCTATTTAATTTTTTTTACTTTCTACCATGGCAGAATCTGCCCATATAGCACGTCCCATATTAGATTAATTTATTCATCTCTTGTGAGTCTTCATATAAATGAACTTGTTGGAAATTGAACCAATCGATTGAAGTTAAAGCAAGGATGAAAATTTTGAGTCTTGATATAAATGAACTTATATGTTGGAAAATGAATCAATCGATCGAACTTAAAGCAAGGATGAAAATTTCGAATGTTGATATAAATGAACTTATATGTTGGAAATTGAACCAATCAATTAAGCTTGAAGCAAGGATGAAAATTTTGATTTCGATAGAAATATTGGTATCTTAATTGAATGAAAATTTTACTTTCCATGGAAATATCGTTATCTTAATTTTATGAAAATATCGTATATATATCGTATTGGTGAAAATATGGTACATCATACTTATCGATATTTTTTTCGGTATTTACAGATATTTTCCAAATATTCCATCGATATTTACCATATATTCTAATATTTTACCAATTTTCTTATAACTATCAGTGTACCCACGCGATGCGTAATTTATTATTTATTGTAGTAATATATACTATCGATATTAAATTATATCTTATGTGCATACTTTCACATCAAATTATATTTCTGTAATTTTTTTTAATAAATTACCAATTAATGTTGATTTTATATTTCTTTTTAACTTTAATATTTGATTTCGACTATATTTTATTTAGTTACCCATTGTTGTTATTTCTTTTTAACATTTTTAGATTCTATTTATTGATTTTTTGCCTTATCACAATTAATAATACATATATATATATATATATATTTAAATTAATTTTAAGTTATACTTTTTAGTTTTACATTTTTAAATTTAATCTTGGACCCCATTGTTATAATCTTCTTTTCAGAATCATATTATTCAAGTCTATTTTTTTTTATACATTTTAAAATTAATTTCAGTGTCAAAACTAATTTTCAAATTAATTTTCTTTGATTGTTTTTAAAAAATATTTAAATTTTATAATTTTTAATCTGACACATAATATTCAAATAATTTTTAAAAAACAAATACTAATTATATATATATAGTAATTGATTTTTCAATTATATTTTTAATAATAAAAATCAAATAAACAATATAATTTACTTATGAATGGAGTTGATCACTCAATGATTATATAATTTTTACCATACTAATAAAATTTATGATCGTCATTTTACTATATTTGTCGAGATTGTTTGCATTTAGAATTTGGATTATAAAAATGTAAGTAATATGAAATATGTGGTAGTTGAAATACATTATTCACATCTCAAAAAGACCAATTTAAGCTAACTCAAAACTTATAGGACCCATGTAAGAAAAAAAAAAACACTATTAAAGCCCAATTATATTAAGCCAATCTAATTAATTTGTATATATAGAAGATCACAATTGTTTCTATGCACCAGGCACCCGGGTCAACCCGTCCAAAAGTGTCTTTCACACGCTCCCACGCGCGCCTCACGCGCCCCCACGCACCCAAACCCTAGCCCAAACCCTAACTCAAATTCTAGTTCTGCTGTATATTGACATAACCTTTTAGTTTAGCGAACTTAACCTTTTAGTTTAGCGAACTTAACCTTTTAGTTATATGCACATAACCTTTTGCAGTGCTGAGTAGTGAAAAAAGTATAAGTTATTCATTGAAAAGGTTATGAAATTTGTACATAAAGGTTATAGTATTACAGTATAAAGGTTATATCATTACAACATAAAGGTTTCGGCTATATTGAATTTTTATAGTGAAAAAACTATAAGTTATTTATTGAAAAAGTTATGAAATCTGTACATAAAGGTTATATTATTACAACATAAAGGTTATATTATTACAACATAAAGATTTGAGTTATGTTGCATGAATTTTTATAGTGAAAAAAGTATAAGTCATTCAGTGAAAAGGTTATGAAATCTGTATATAAAGGTTATCCTATTATATTATTACAACATAAAGGTTATGACATAAATTATAAAAAAAATAAAAAATAAAAAGGGCGCGGATCCGGGCTAAACCGGACCCGACCCGATCCGTATGCCCAGTTGCATGGATCATGACCCATGCACCTGGTGCACACAAACACTACTCATAGAAGATAGATTCACAATACACTTTGAAGCCCTAAATACTCCCCCAACATACCGCTTCTTCTCCCGGCTCCTTTCACCTTCTCTTCAACCTTTCACCACCAACCTCTGATATTTACTCCGGCACACCTCTTCCACACCGCTTGTTTCATCGTTGCCCTTTCGCATCGTCTACAAACTTCCATCTTCATCATCTCCCTCGAAATACATATATTCGAGATGTATTCATGCTAATTAAGTTCGGCGTCGACATCAAAAATGATGGAGATGGAGAGCTCTCCCGTGTGAACGTTGGGGTCGACCGAATTTCTGTCGATAGTGGCCTAAATTGACTATGATGGATGTCGTAGCCTATACCAAGAACTTTATTCTCAAATTTTTTTTTTCCTTATCAATCTTATATAATGTACACAGCTTACTTAGGAAGATTTATAATATAACTTACTTAGAAAGATTAATAATATAGCTTACTCTACAAGATTTATAATATAACTTACTCTGCAAGATTTAAAATATTGAACAACACACAAATAGTTTATAAAGAAAGATTTTATTTTTTTTTAATATTTTTAATGACATGACATTTTTGGGTGGGAAAATTACATTCTTGTAAATATTTACAACTGTCCTGTTATTAGTATATTATAGATTTAAACCACAAAACTACTGCTATTGAAATTGATAAAGATACTTTTTCAATATTTACCGATATATGTTGACATTTCACAAATTTTCTTATAATTTATACCATAAAAACAATCGATACTGATATTTATTAATATTTGATATTCCCTATATATCACCTATATTTATCCAATTTATACCATAAAGCCACCGATATCAAAATCGATACCAATATTTATCAATATTCAATATTTTCCCATATATCACCTATATTCCTCCAATTTATACATCAAGTTCCATATTAAAATCAATAAATGATATTTATCGATATTTTATTGATATTTTGATAAAATTTCTCATTTTTTTATCGATTGTATGAAAAAATAAAAATATCGGAAATATAACATGAAAAAATTGAAAAAATCGAAAAAATATGGAAGATATTTTCGGATACTTTCATTATTGGCTTAAATAAAGCTCGACTTATATGGGAAAAAAAAATCTCTACGGAAATTCCATGTTTGTAAAGTAATATACTTGACTAATTATATGGGAAAAAAAAAAGTCTCTACGGAAATCCCATGTTTGTAAAGTAATATACTTGACTAATGTTATATGATGTAATTTAATCATTAATACTAAATTAGTTATTACTTCTAAATACTATTTTAGATTATATTTTAGTATACTAGTACATGTACACCACATATACTATGTTAATGTGTGATGATTGCATGTACTTATATAAATAAAGATAAGATAAAATAAGATTTTTCTATATATACAAATCTATACTACTACTATAAACATATGGTGGAGATTAATTATATAAAATATAAATACAAATATAAAATTGAATTTGTAAGTCGTATAATGTGATGAATTTTTTTATTATATTTTATGTTTTATTTTATATTTTAAACTAATCATCATATGAAAAATGTATCAAATTAATGACATCATCACTAACATGTTACACATAATAAGTTTAAAATCAAAAATCACATGCAACCTTGATCACTTCAGTTTATAATAGTCAATTATTTGATAAAACGCATATGCACGTACAGTACCTCATCCTTACCACTAGATTAGAGCCTTAGCTAAAGTTGGTTGCAATTTGGTTTAAAATGTGAATATGTTAATTATGCTCTACCAAAAAGTGTATGAATATTATTACTTGAGTGGCAAATTAATTGGGAACACAAATTTATTCTAGAAATTTAACCTTAAATTCTCAGTGTCCTAAAAATAATAGTAATGCCTCAAATTTGTACGTGACAAGGAATTCGAACTGTAATAAAATGTAGATATTGTCCCACTTTCTTTTGATGCCAATATTTGTCATTATTCTTCTTATTATTATTTATATTTAATTAACTAGCTAGCGTGAGCGTTTCTTTTGGTTTTCTAAAGTTTGAAAAAACTTTTAAAAAAAATATCAAAAACAAGATTTGATCTCTAAATAGACACTTAAATGAGATTTGGGGAGTGTATAATTAAGTGATCTTTCATTATTTCACTACTAATTAGATATATAGTTGCAGAATTTTGATGGGAATGTTTTATATATTTGCTAGAGAGACTGATTAGTTATATAATGGTATTAATTTATGTGATTACAATTTTGACAAACCATACATCAATCAATAACTGGACTTTTCTTATAATGTTATTATCATATGAATTAATTTATTGGGAAATTTTGTAGGTCTCAATGGATGGAAACAATGTTTGTGAAAAGCAAAAGAGAAGAAGAGACGTATTGTTTTAATCCTTACTAAATTAAAAAAATATTTTCCAAAAGAAAAAAAGATAGTTCATTTGACTCAATAAAGTGACAGATACATTCATATAACATAAACTATTATCAAGTTGATCCAATAATATAAAAGAAAACACCGACACTCAATCACGAAACACAAAGAATAAAACCCAAAGCGTTTGCTCATCCACCTTATCCTAATTTGGAAATATGCTAACGAAAAGTGTAAGAATTGCTCTAATGTATGGGAAAAAACATTAAAAAAAAATGAAAATTGAAGCATTCAAACTCATTAAAATAGAATAAATAATGAAGAAGTGTGTATACATGTAAATCATGAACTGGCCACCTCTTCTTTCTTTTCTTTTCATTGTTTTTTTTTTTTTTTTTTTTTTTTTTTGTGGTTGCATAAGTGGCCAACTCTTTTTAGCTATGCTTCCAATCAAAACCATGAAAAAGAATACACATATTTTAATGCAAAAATGGCATGTGGAAACATTTGTAAAGCACATTGATTGATGAAGAAGAAAATTTTAAAGTAAAACTTTTTTGCCTTACAAATGTAACCCTCGATTATATTAAACTCGGATTTAAATTCTCCATCGTACATATATAGCATGTCTTCTGCACAACAAGGAATTTGATACATCTGAATCATATAAAGGAAAAAATTGCAACTTTAGAATATAAGTAACTTTGGTTATTTAAGGACACTAACTTTAGAGCAATGAAAATTAGGATACTAATGTTTTCTTTCAGTAGGGCAAATGAACTTGAAATTTTTATTCAATATTGCTCAAATCAAGTCTTGAATTGAGTTTAATTCTATAAATTGATTTGTAGACTTCTATGACTTGATGATATATGTGTTTGTCGTAGAAAACATATATTTTGATTTAGTTTTGAGGGATATCGAATTTTGGATAACATCTTGAATAGCATTCTTTTTTTTTTTTATCTATTTCATCAATTTTCCTTAATTTATGAGTAAAATTCTAAAACAACACTTTTTTTTTTTTTATATCATGGATGAATATTAAAAGATATTAAAAAAAACATTTATTATTTAATTGAAAAAGCAAAGATTAAAGTAGGTGGTATAAAAGATGAATTATTATGGGAGTGAGGGAGAAGATGCTAATTTTTCTATTTTAGGTAGAGAATGTTGTAACCTAATTGGGAAAGGAAACATGATGAAAAGGGCAGCCGAATCCTTTTCCCACGCCTCTAAAACAACCGACAGCTTAACCTTTTTCTCTAATCTCTGACACTATAAACTCAACTACTATTTATTTTTACCCTTTTTATTGCTCCTAATATTCTCTCCTGATTTTATAATATCTACGTATGTGATAAATTCATTTTGATTTAATATTAATACACACCAGAATCTTGGGAATCCACTTACACACATATACTGTTATTATTATTAGTACAAATAAATTAATTTAAAGAAAGGCACTGTCTTAAACAATATACAAAGAAATTAAAAGGAGGACGGAATAATCAAAATTCTCTACACTGTTGACTAATGGAACAAAATGAGAAGATCATACAAGTACATCATGTATTGAGAGAGATCAAACTCAAGAATTTTCATATAGGCCCCTCTGATGATCATCATGCTATCAAGGACCCCGAGGAAAAAAAAATAAGGAAAAAAAAGAAGCTACCCTAATTTAATGCAGAAATATCTTGTTAAGTCATGATGAGAGGGTCTGTTTCAACTGAAGCGGACTTGTGTACAACCTCATCATTATCACATAAAATCTCATCAAGATTATGCACATTTTTACCACTTTTCTTCCTGCTAATGTTGTCTGGTTCGCTCGAAACAGGCAACAAGCACGTCGAAGAAGACGAAGAAGAAGAAGAAGATTGGGTGGCGGCCGTGAGCTCCTTGGCCCTCTCAACCTGGACAATCCAATCGGTTCGTGATAGCACGAACACCATTAGCAAAGCACACGAGCCCTGGGCCGCAAGCAACCCGACCCAGAGGCCCGGAAAGCCCATCTTCATGACAAAGCCCATGAAGAATGCCACCGGCATTCCGACCAGGTAGAAGGATCCGAGGTTGATGTTCGCTCCGATTGTGGGCCGCGCGCTGCCCCGCAGAACGCCGCACCCGGTGGTCTGCGGGCAGTTTCCGAGCTCGCAGAGGCCAGCAATCGGCAATGCTACGGTGGTCAGTTCAAGAATCTCCATGTCGTGGGTGAACAGGCGGCCCCACTGGTGCCTCATCAGCGTGGTGAAGAGCATGGCCCCTAGGCCCAGCCCGACTGCGCAGAGGAGCGAGACGATCATCGCGGTTCGGGCCCTGGCTGGCCTGCGGGCCCCCAGCTCGTTGCTGACCCTGGTGGAGACCCCGAGGCTGAGCGAAGAGGGGAAAACGTAGACCAAGGAGGTGGTTTGGATGAGAATCCCCATGGAGGCGATAGTGGCTTTGGGGTTGGGCAGGAGGCCACACAGCATTATCATGAGCTCGTACCACCACCACTCGAGGCAGACGGAGATGCAGGTGGGGACGGCGAGGGAGAGGAGAGACGACCATCCACGTAGTGAGTCGAGAGAGGGGGACACCCACGAGTCCTTGTAGACTCCACTCAAAAATATGTAGCAACAGAGGAGCAGGACGAGGTTGAGATTGGTCAAGGCCATGGCCAAGGCCACTCCAGAAACCCCCATGTGGAAGTAGTTGACGAGGAGGAAGTTCAATGGGACGTGCAGAAGGACTGATATGGAGGAGCAGTAGGTGAGTGGGAGAGTGATGCTCTGAGTTCTGAGGTAGATTCTGAGAGGATGGAGAATAGAAAGGAAGAACAAGTCAGGGATGGCGAAGACGATGAAGGTGTGAGCGACGGTGGAGATTTCCTGATCCTGATTGCACCATAGAAGGATGGACTTCATGTTGAGCCACATGAAGGAGATGGGGAGAGAGGCTGTGAGGAGAAGCAAGATGGTTCGTTGCAGAGTGAGGCCCAGGAGCTTCATCTGATTGGCTCCATAAGCTTGGCCACAAATCGGCTCCATGCCCATGGCTAAGCCGGAGATGACAGAGTAGCCGGTGATGTTAGCCATGCCGATAGAAAGTGAGCCACCAGCCAGCTCCAGCTCACCGAGGTGTCCAAGAAAGAGCATTGAAATCATGGCTCTTGAGTATAGTATAAGCCCTGTCATGGCAGTTGGCCCTGAGATTTTGCCTATCTCTTTCATTTCTTCAAGGGCCTGAAAGAGTCATTATCAATAAGCAAATTAAGCAACAATGTGTGTATCCGAGTGTTGCATTAGGTTCGCTATAAGTTAGTTGTACCTCGGAAGTGTTAGGCCACCTATGAAGTTGTTCTTGATCGTCCGTACAAGGATCCACCATGGGTTTGTTGGGGTTTAAGAAGTGGGTTTTATTATTAGTGGGAAGAAATGGAGAAGGAGAAGAGGGCTTTGGGTTGCACATACCTACCAATCTTTCTTGCAGCAAAATGTAAATACTTGATGGAAAAGGAAAAACAACAAAAAAAGGTGGATTTTGATGTTTGGTTTTTGCAAGACTTGATGGAAGTAAGGCATACATTGATTGTCTATATATACATATACAAGGATTGGGTACTGTTACTTCCATACGTTCTATATATACGTGTCGAAATACTAAGCAATCCAAGAATATTAGTGCCATATATGAAAACGGCTCGCTCTCTCTCTCTCTCTCCCCATCTCCCTCTCCTACTTCTAATTGGGAGGTGGTGGGGGTGGTGGGCTATCTCATCTTTTCACTTTTCATACTCTTTTCTCTTTCTCAAACACACAATAGAACTAATAAGAATAATAATATATAACTCATGCATCTTGGAAGAGTATAACGATTGGCAATTTTTAAAATTTCTTTTAAAATTAAGGATGGACATTTGTTAGTATTTGTGGAGGCCAAAACACAATCACCATCTTATCTAAGTAGCATATATTTAATGTGTAAATGATTGGTGGAGTTTGCAATTCTTTTAACCGCCCATCAAATTTGAGACCAAGTAATTAAGCTTGGTTTGATTGAATATCTCTCCTCTTTTGAATATTTTTGTTATGGTGGGATTTTTATCCTATTATATATGTATGTAGGATTATCTTTTAATTGAACCTCTCCTTTTATTAGGTTAATTCTCTCTCTCTCTCCATCTCTCTCTCTCTAAAGAAACATGAGGAATAAATAAAAAGATTATCTTTAGTGGTTAGTGGAAGGATTGAATAGGATTGACAAGCAACCAAAACCCAAAATTCAATTCCCTCAACTTGTGTTTTCAAGTGACACAGCATATTGTAACTGTGTGTGTGTTTTAATATCCATATCATATAACTAGAAAGAAAAGCATACACACAGAGAAACAGAGAGTAGATGAGTAGTGTTTGGACATGGTAATAAATGTTGGCATTTGCTGAGGCAAGCATATGCCATGTTGCAATCCCTCACACACCATGTGATGCACTGCAGTTGGAGCGTGGCTTATGTTGTCTCTTAACTTATTTTAACAGCCAAACACAGCCTTAGCTGGGTAGCCCAACTTGAGATATTAAATTGGCTCATTCCACTTGCCAAACATTCCCTATCACTCCATGTGATACACCCCTATTGGAGCATGGCTTATGTTGTCTCTCCAACATATTTTTAACACCCAAACAAACCCCCTTGAGATCCCATCTCTAAATTCTCAAATAAGCAATGCCTTAGAATTTTGATAGAGGATAAATGGGAAAAAAACCAAATAAAATAAAAAGAAAAAAGATTGTGGTGGTGGTGGTGGAAGTTAGAAAGAAAGATTTTCCATCATCCACTTTGCCTATCAATTCCACATGATCCTTTTCTTGTGGGCCTCTTAAATTTAACTTTTTAACTTCGGGTAGTGTTGTGTGCATCAAGTATATGAGTCATGATTTATGTCATTGGGTGTGCAGGTCGGGTCCAGTTTAACCCGGATCTACACCTTTTTTTTTTAATTTATGTCATAACGTTTATATTGTAATAATATAACTTTTATGTGATAATAATATAACTTTTATGTACAGATTTCATAATCTTTTCAGTGAATAATTTATATTGTAATAATATAACTTTTATGTGATAATAATATAACTTTTATGTACAGATTTCATAATCTTTTCAGTGAATAATTTATATTGTAATAATATAACTTTTATGTGATAATAATATAACTTTTATGTACAGATTTCATAATCTTTTCAGTGAATAAATTATACTGTTTTCACTACATGCACTTAGTAGATTTCATAATCTTTAAATTATACTGTTTTCACTACATGCACTTAGTAGATTTCATAATCTTTTCAGTGAATAACTTATACTGTTTTCACTATATGCACTTAGGTTGTAAAAGAATCGAACTTTTTTGATTCGATTCGATATTCGAATTCGAATATAGTGATTCGAATTCGAAAAATACGAATAAGAATCTGAATAAGAATACCTTTTCAGATTTGAATATTATCCGAATACGAATACGAATATGACCATATTCGATTCGAGTATTCGTGAATATATTCAAATAAATATAACTATATATAATTTTTTTATATATATATATATTCTATTGATATATAATATATATATATATATCCAAATATAAATAAATAAATATATATATATATATATATATAAGTAGAGTTGATGAATTTTATTGTTTATTAAGTATTATGTAGGTATATTAATTTGGAAATAAATATATTTTTGAATTTTTTTTTTGAAATTTTAAGTTTAAAATTTTCGAATATGAATATTCGAATATTCTCGAATATATTCGAATATTTTATTCGAATCGAATACGATTTGGTTTTGTGATTCGAATAATAAACGAATACGAATACGAATATTCGAATAGTTAAACGAATACGAATCGAATATCATGATATTTGAATCGATTCGATTCGTTTACAACCCTACATGATGCACTGTAAAAGGTTATGTACATATATTTAAAATGTTAAGTTCGTTAAACTATAACTGTAAAACTAGGGTTAGAGTTTGGGCCAGAGTTTGGACATGTGTGGGCGCGTGTAGAAGTGTGAGGCGGGCGTGAGATGCGTGAAATACGTTTTAGGTTGGGTTGATCCAATTGCACAGATTCCTGATCCGTGCACTTGGTGTATACAAATAATTGTGTTTTAACGTTACTATATCTCTCATCAAAGAGATATAAACTGATAGCTCATCTATCCACTGTGAGCACATTAATATGTGTCACGGTTGATGTGTCAAAAATTCAAAACATCTATTAATTTTACTTTCCATATAACAAGAGGATGAAATGATTACACATCATCGGTGGGAACAAAACCATATAAATTGGAGCTTGTATCTCATTATAATCTTATTTCAGATAATCTCACAACCATAACTAAATCTCATCATCAAAGACATATAATCTTAAGGTTGTATTTGATTATAAAACTTACACTAATTGTATTCACTTTGATACAATCGATAAAACTCGTAAGTGTATTTCACCAGATACAACATCAATAAAACTTATGGCGACTCAATTACAATATCGATAAAACTCATATTTAATCAGATACAACATCGACAAACGACTCAATTACAACATCGATAAAACTCATATTTAATCAGATACAACATCGACGAAGCTTATAAATTTCGTTAGTAAATGAAACTCGTAAATGTCGGAGTAAACAAAACAAAGTAATGGGGTGTTCATAATATGGAGAAAGGGACCACTATAATGAATAGTGTAAATGGCTGTCTGAAACCCAACTGATGGAGTTTAGGAAACACAATCTGAAAGACATGCATGGTAATTCTAAACTACTACGTGCTGAATTTGTAACCATTTAAATTATCTAATCTCTTTTTTCTTTAAATTATCTAATCTCTTTTTTCATATCACAAATATATAGGTAGTCACTACAAAAACAAACAACAAAATGCTATAAAAGTGGGGCCTTCCTCCTTCATCATCCCTGTGTCTCTGCTGCCTCTGTGAGACTGTATTTTCTAGCAGAACCTCTTTATAATCATACTCTGAAATCAACAACACCACCTCTGATTCTATCTTTTTAAATTCATTTATTTGTTTTTCATAAGCAGTAGTGGACAAAACTATAAGATATACTCTATTTCTTTAATATGAGAAACATAAATAATATAATATTTATTATCTCAAAAGATAGCATCCTTCGTGTTTCCAGCTCAATAGACAGTCCAGAAAAACAACAATTTCCCCTGTCTCATCCTGCACAGGCAAAACTTGCAGTAATTTTACACACGGTGATATCTATGAATAGTAAAATAACAAATAGTAAAATAACAAAGACTAAAACTAAAGTATATAAGTGTTCTTTTTTGTTTGTTATATATATATATGATGAGAATAACACATTAGGATTTTGGTCTAATAAACGAGAGGTGGGGTTCACCAAATTGGCTTAAAACCTTTGGTTTTCATGTTGAAAATAGGTAAATTTTCTAAAGAAAAGAAGCATGTCTGCTGAGTCCAACAAAAATCATATATGCCCCCACTATTATATTCTTCTAAGGGTGCCACAAGAATTTAACCAAACAAAACATCAAATTACATAGTCATAGAATAATTGCAAAAATTATGTAGCGATTAAGGCAACTGAGATAATATAATATATTGAAGCCTTCCAAAATATAATAATTAGCTCCAAAAAATATTCAATCATTAATACCTGCCGAGTATTGCTGCATCCTACATATTATTATAAGTAAGGCCTACTATTATAGACTTGTTCCTTACCAAGCTTGGACCTAAGCGTCAAACTCCTCTCTTCCAAGTAATGTTGTGTTAAGTCATGCGTTGTTAATAATGTTGTTGATAAACAAATAAATACCACACTTTTATATTTATACTAGACTACCATTCATAGCAAATAAATACTAGACTTTTATATTTATCCTAGATTACCTTGCTAATGAGTGGTGACACTTTTATATTTATAGTAGACTACCTCATGCCTTTAAGGATCTTCTAGGATGGTTCCAAAAAATCATACATACTTCCTACACACGATAAGAATTTTCTTAGATATTTAGTGTCCAAACTTTCCTATTTTCTAGAAATTAGAGAATCTTATTTACAAGGAAATCGGACTTGGACAGCGGTGAACTTCCCAATCGAACCAACTTGTATAAAATTGAGTCCATTTATTTCCATGTGCGTGACACTATTGATGCATGTATTTAGGGAAGTGAAAATACAAAAAGTTAAGGAGCCATATAGTGCAATATAAAAGAGACAAGATAACTGCATTAATCCCAATTCATAATATGTATTTGAATGAACCTTTGTACAGTATAAGCCAGGTCGATGATGTATGTGTGTGACTGTATGCAACAGGATTCATAAGAAGGCAAACCAGCCTTTACAGATACTGATAATGCAATAAACAAGAATTTATTCCAAAGTTAAGATGCAATAATAAAAAGAAAAGTAGCATTTCCAGAAAAATCTAATCTAGTCATGTTTTGTGAAGACAATGTAAGAGTATGGAAACTTGTATTCGATAAGATGTCATCTGATGCAGCTCACAGAAATGACTCCTTGCAACTTGCATGAGAATAAACCTTTTTTTTTTTTTTTTTCATTTGTTCGGAATAAATCCCAGTATATTGCAGCTTATCTTAATAGTTTAAAGTAGAGTTGAGAATGATGTAAGGATCAATTCAATCTAGCAAACATTGCTTTTAATTTAATTTAATTTGCGTACATCACATCGTTAAGATGTCGTGCAAAAGTCGCTTCCGATGCTAGTTAACTTATCGAGCACAATAGAAAGTCACAACCAACCATCCTAATCAATTTGGTATTTACACTAACAACTTTTGCTTGAGTGGCCTGTTTCAATCATGGGTTATGTAAAGAATTCTCAGTATTCAAAGGACTTTTAAGATGTTGGCAGATTGGGATTTTTCACTAAAGAGACCAATCACTACTTAAAGGGAATATCCATCAAAAATAGTTTACATATTTGCTCAAGAGTACTTTGAAAATCTTGCAGAGTTGCATATTACCATGATTATTGTTGTTTCTCACTATATTATTATCATCACTATATATATCATCATTGAAACAGTAAGATTCTGTATATTGTCAGATAGTTGAATAAATTTCTGACAGAATCTTTCATTTCCTACTAATTCAAAATTACCCTTACCTCCTCCACTCTTGATGCCCATATGCAAGAAAAATCAACATCAAATTTGCCCACATTTTTCTGTAATTAATGATTGTTGAACAGGCGATATTGATGGAAATGTTCTAAAACGCACTAGGCTCTAGGTGGACTTCTAGCACGTAACGGGGGCCTAGATGGGACTCTATAAACACTGCTTCTTAGTTTAACATATACTAGAAGACATTTACATGTGACACTATTTGTTCATATGTATGATCTAACTTATTATCAGAGAGAGATAATGTCTATGTGGTTCACCATGCGGGGATAAAGATAGGAAAAAATCAAGAAATTTCTATTATCTCAAAGGTACTGAAACTGCAATCAAGTACATGGTAGTAGACCTCTTTCGTTACTGACTAACAACAAACAAAGAAAATGACAAAGCACCTCTTATAAATCTATCAAAACTGAACTAGAGACAACTGTGGAAGCAACAGTGTCTTTGAACCAAGTTAGCGTGAAGCAATTGTCATGAACAATGTTCGTCTACGATCAAAAGTCCAACTTGTTGAAACCATGGCATTAAACAACCGCAAAGTAAACCACAATCTGTTCAGAATCAGATGAAGCTAGCAAAGCAGATGTCCATCACATGTAACTCTCTAAGCTGATATAGAAAAACCGAATAGAACCAATTACCTCAAAGTAGCGCTTCGATATGAACATCGGTTTCAGACAGCAAATTAGCAATTTACAGAAGCCATCAAATTGCCCTCGTCATGACATTCAATCACTTGTGAAGGCTGGGGACCTATTTGCAGATTTAAGTACAAAGATTCATTAACTGAAAAATCTAAATTAAATCATGATTGACAGATTCTACATTCACCTAAGAACGTTGAAAACAACAAAACACATAGCATAGAAAAAAACTCATGAATGTTCCAAGTGTTTTGCTGAAATACAATGTAAAAATGTATAAATATATAGGAGTCATGTAGCCTATCATGCATAACGAAGTACATTTTTTTACACAGTTTGTTTTTCAATAAGTTTCACTTGGCATCAACAATATGCCAACCACTTCATTACTATGAAATTTTTTAATAAACACTACAAATTTTTGAAACAGAATGCTAAACCTTTTTTTCAACTCATGCTCAATCAAGGATGACTTTTCTTTCATGGCTTATCCAAGTCATAGTCTAAATATCATCGTTTGAACCCACCATTAACGCCTATTTCTACTACTTGCCTTAAGCTAGATCCTCACCTAAACTCTTTTATCTGTGCTAGTTATCGACACAACAGGCTGAGTTAACAGTGTATAATATAAATACTTCAATGAAATTGGACAAACGTTATGAGTATTTGAACTTTCTTTCCTATAACTTTGTTTTCTAAAATCTTTCAATCACGAAATGTTTAGGAAATAATGAGCATTATACAGAAGTTTGCAATACCACCTTGGTATTGATTTGCTTCCAATTTTATATGAGCATCTCTTCTCAATAATCGTCAACCATATAGTTAGGATAGGTGTTTAGTTGCCGTCAATAGGAAGTTCCATTACCAGCTACACTAATGTAACTAATGAACAATACGAGGGCATTCATAACAGATTGTTATCATATCAAATGGGGCATAGTATGACACAGAACTTTGCTGGAAAAATAAATCATACTATAAGTCATGTTAAAGAACTACTTGTTGCACAATTCTACTCTAATGAAGACCGAATTTCTGCTTAAATAGAATGATTTGCACAATAGTGATTAACTGTTTAGAAACAAGACAAGATATTATGCTTTTTAATGCACTAAGGTAGTATGAGATATTATAGCATCATAATGTTTAGTTCACCCATTTTTTACAGGCACACTAGAGAAAACAAGCATCCCACGATTAGCCATGTTCTGTATTGGCCAGTGTGCAAATAAATCATCAGAATGAAGTGTTGAGCATCTCAAAAATATACAAGTATCTTAACAAGCACAGCCACAATCACCATTTACACAGAATACTTCATCCACAAGAATGATACTGATACTTTATGGCCTATTAAAAAACATTTTACAGACATATTACAAACATCTGTAGCATATACCAGAGATTTGAAGTTTCAATACGAGCATTGAGCAATGCATATGGAAAAATATATGTTATCTGCAGAAGGTCGAGGTTACAGGTAAGAGGGTGAAAGCAGAATATAAGAATATCGAAAGTCCCTATATGCCGAGACTTAGAATTTATAGCCTTCTACCTTAGTTACTAGCATAATCAGCATTGACTGGTCCATTACAGAATCTTACATACTACAATCACAAACTTTGCTCTTGGTGAGATATCAAACTGTAGAGAAAAGCTTGGAATTTGCTTTAATTATCTAGGTAAATTCACAGCTATGCATACAATGAAGGCTGATTTGATATAATTAGCTAATTGATCGCAAAGATTCTTATAGCAGATGAAACATAATTCTATACTCTGTAGCTTCAGAAAGAATGGGACAAGTAACAGCTAATGGAAAACGTTTGCTATCAAAGCAGAGAAAACAAACATAAAAATTCTTCAAACTCCCTGTGTAGAGTTTCCCCAGAAGCAATTATTCAATCCCAAGAATCACTCAACTTATCATTTAGTTACTTCGATTCTCAATTGATATTAGTTGCTTGAATAAGACTACACTTTGCAGCTATTGGATCCGAATATTTGATTTTAATTTTCTTTATTGTGGTTAAATATTAAAGAACAAACAACATTCTTTATACACAAAATGTTGCTGAATTTTACAAAAAACAAAAAAAAAAAAAACAAAAAAAAAAAAAACGAGAACAGAAAAATCTTCATAACAGCCTCATAGGGGGATTAAGGTGCAATCCAATAGATATTGGTGAAATTGAGAGAAAAGGGACAATGCTCACAAAGCACTAACATCGGAATGGGAATGAGAAAAGGACATTTTACAAGAACTTAAAAAAAAAAAAAAAAAAAGCTAACAAACTATCATGAAATAGAACACATAGCAAAGGTAGCATAAGGCTCTAGTTTCAGACTATACACTGAAGAAATATACAAGTACTCACGTTGAGTAGCTCACAGTCTCACAAATTAATATCAAACTTCTCGACAAGATTATTCAATAATTGGGTTAAACAAAGATTTTGAAAAACAGTACTAAACGGACATTTTGTTAAAATAGGGTTAAATGAAGATTTTGACAAAAATAGAGTTAAATGAAAATTTTGACCAAAATTTTGATGAAAATCTTTGTTTAACCTTACTTTTAGGATGATTTTTGGAAAAACTTAAACTAACTGTAATTTTTTTTAAATTTCGTTTAGCCCTAAACTAATTTTTTTAAAATTAAAATTTCGTTTAGCCCTAAACTAACCGTAATTTACTTAAAATTTCGTTTAACCCTTCTAACCGTAATTTTCTTAAAACTCCATTTAGTCCCTAAACTGCATTTCTTTCTTTGGCTAAAATGTTTGTTTAGCCCTAAACTACTCAATAGAAAATTTGAAACTAATTTGAATAAACTTGTAAAAATTTCAAATACCAATAAACAATTATTTTTAATTCGAAACTTGTTACGATTTTTTTTAAACACCAATAAAAATTTCAAACACCAATAGCCCTAAACAATTTTTTTTAATTCGAAACTTGTTATGATTTCGAAACTAACCTGGTCGGCCATAATTTTGAATTCTGCTTTCCTTCTTCTTCTCGAAAAGTTTGATTCTAAACGAAGATTTTTTGAATCTTGGAAAATTTCTTAAATGAGTTTGTCAATGGCTAGTTAACGAATTTTTTTTGAAACTGCTTCAATGACTTTCAAACAAAAATTTCGGGGAGTAAATGACAGTAATTTGGGACAGTAAATGTGAGGAAAAAGAGGCGAATATTTTAGGAGTAAATGATTTAATATAGGTGATTGGACCCATCAACTCTCTTCATTAAAGTGGGTCCGGATTTGATAAAGTTAATACTATTCTAAATAATTGGTATGTTGGGATATTTTCTTATATTAAATGATAAAAAAAAAAGTATCTCTTATGTGTTTTGTAACATTATGAGTCATTTCTTCTTTAATTAAAGTCAATCTAAATTGACCTTATTACTAAAATAAGATATATTTTATCCACAAACTTGATTATTATTTTCGTTCGTTATAAATATCAAAGTTATCCTTACTTCAAATTTGGTAAGTTTTCACTTTATTAGCAATCTATAAATTCGCTTTTAAACATATTTCATCAACATTATTTAAAATTTCATCCAAAATGATGAAAATGTGTTGGTGTGACAGGTTGATTCACAACCTACCATTTGACAATATAGCTTTAATTATGATAGGCGGTTAAAATCTCTATCCACTATTACTAGTCATGGGTCAGACGAAATAGATCCTCGAAATTTTTTTAGTTCATTTTTAAAAAAAGAAAGTACATATATATTGGGGTACTATCCCAAACTACCCAATCCAATATAACAATATCCTTTTATACCACTTTCTTATATAATAACTCTTTTCTACCCAATTTTTGAAAGATTACCTTTTTACACTTATTGACTTTTATTATTTTCCAAAAAATCAAGATTTTCTTTAGCCATTTCTTATTCCAAATAGTCCTTTGTTAAGTACGTGACTTTGTGACTTTGTTAAAATACAAGTATAAAAATACAATTATAGTATGGGCACGAGATAAATATTCCAGCCTATATTACTAGGATTTTTAAACACTATATATTTATTCAATCCGACTTAACAATTATTTGATCTAATATTAGGCCAAAACATACTTTCATACTTAAATAAAAATCTGATGTAAATTTCATATCTGTCATTTGTCTCTAATTCTTTCTCAATCTTGACTGCTTTTTACGGATCTACGATCCAACCATACGCCCGCAGCAGGTGGTTCCACTTCAGTCTCACTGTGTGAACCTAGATCACAACCTTTCTTCAACGGCCACCTATTTTTTAAGGGCATCACAGAAAGACGCACTACTAGTATTTGTTTATAAAAAATTTGAAAATTTCCGAATAACATATTGAAAAGAAAAAGCCCTCTCTTTTTTATTGAAGAAATAACTAAATTATATTACAATATGTATTTCTCCGTCAGTGGAGGAGAATACTTGTTCAGCCAATCATGACTTCATTCGAAAAGGAAAACCCCATAAAACTTGAAAACTAAAATTTAAAAACTAAACACTTACAGAGAAAAGATTTCTTGATATGTGTTTGAGAGTTGTGAGGCTCGATAATCCTCTCAAAGCAGAAATGCCCCTCTTTTATAGGCAAGCTCGATAATCCACTTCGTTAGTGGGCGTGGGGTTGTCCTTCGTAGGTAAGATTCCCACTAACTCCCACTCAACTTATTAGGTGAGCCTCTTTTTCATCCACCATCAATTGTCGATTTGGTGGTCTGTCTCTGTCCATCTTGTCTGTTTGCGTTGACAGTGGACTCTTTGATTGGTGGTGGGGTCCTCCACCCTGCTTTATCTTCCACTTGCTACGGTAGTAGATTCATTGGTTGATGGTGGACCATCCCACTACACCATGTCTGGTGGTAATGCCATGTACTTGTAGGATCAAGAAAGATCCCTTAGGACCTATACAGTAAAAATTCAATGAACCTATACTATTACATGGAATTTCGTTTAACATATACACGATTATTTACAAAAATTTTGTAAAGTTCGTTGAACCAATACTAGAAAGTTTGTTGAACCTATACATGAAAATTTAAAGTTCGTTTAAACAAAAAAAGTTTGTTGAACCTCAACTTGAGAATTATCGATTCTAATTAGATGTAATGCCTCATTTTCAAGAAAACCTACATTGTATATTTTATAAAAATTTATTTTATTGTTCAATTATAAATGATTAAGTATGAGCTCTTAAGTTATATAAAATTATGATGAATGTATTACATCATGCTTACTAATTTCAAAGATTTTATGAGCTAATATTTATTTAGAGATTTTAAGAGTTTTTACAGGATTACTCATGGAGAAAATTGAATTTGATCCCAACTCACTCGACAGACATGAATAAAAGTAAAAGATAAGATAATAAATAAGTTTAGATGCATAGATATGATATTAAGTTGTTTTTTTATGTTAATCTCCTCGTTTGTGTCGTAAATGCTTTTGTTTTATGAAATTTTAATTATGATTTTTACATGTTATTTTATGTGATGAAACATAAATTGCTTGAACATGAATTTATGCATCATAATGTGTATCAAAATATGTTCTTTACATAAGTAAATTAAATAAATAAATTACCTCTTTCGTATAAGTTATGCTAATATAGCATTATTGTTATATTATAGTTTTTATCCCTTTATATAAGTAAATATACATGTATGTATGTATATATATGTATTATATAAGAAAGAAGAAAAATAAGAATAAAAAATAAAAAAAATAAAAAGAAAAGGGAAATAAATATCTTATGCATTATTATATTACATGAAATTGTTATTACATGCATTATTAATCTAAATAGTGGAGCCTTCTCCTACTAAACGTCCTACTTCACCTTCTACATATCCTACTTCATATCATGCTATTTATCCATACATCAAATTGAAAGAAGAATGAGAGAAATGAGCAACGTCTCTTAGAAGAAAAGGGAAATAACAACAAAACAAAACACTTGATCTTTTAAAGGTATTTTGCTAAAATTCTCTCTACTATTTCATTAAATTATGATATTTCATGACTTATAGCATATATAGAAGATCCAAAGATGTTCTTTGGCATTAGGTTTAGAATTTTATGTATTTAATTTGCTTGAATATGCAAAATAGTGCATGTGTAAGAAATGAAATCTACAGGTCTGTTCTAAGAACTTCGTAAGTTTATAGAAATTATTTTTGTTGGTCCCAAGTGGTGTTCGAGGTTCAGAAGGGGGGTGAATAAACCTTGATCGTTTTTCAAAATTCTTTACAAACTTACTGTTCTGCAGGTTACTTGAACTTGCAGCGCCAGTCAGTTACTGCTTACAGCACTAGTATGCAGTACTATGCGCTATAACTTTAGAGTTTTTATACGCGGCGGAGAATATGTTTTTGACACAAGACTGATTTTCTCAAATATGCTCCTTTTAAAGATGTTTTATGCTCATGACAGATAAATATATTGAATAAAGCACAGATATGAAAAGTAATAAAACACTTATGGTTTATAGTGGTTCAAAGGTGGTGAAATATTTCTATGTCCACTCTACTGCTATCTCGAGCTGGAACTTTGTTAAGCAAGATTGAATTACAGAACACTCCAAACAATCTATCAACTCAACAAGCTAACACCTACTAGAACCCAGCGTAGACACAGCAACTGCAAGTTCTAAAGGCAAACCCACACAGGATTTCACACTCCCACACAGAGAAATTACCTATCAACTAGACAACTTATACAAACAGCAAGGATAAATCCTATCAACTGTTTGACACCTAAAACAACATAAGCATACAACAACAAGATTAAAGTATGTAAAAGGTTTCTTCAACTGGTGCGGTGAAGTGAGCTTCTGAATCCTTTGATGGATCTTTCAGCTTAAACTTTGTTCACTTCACTGAGGTCAAGTGACTAAAACTGTAGAAATGCTTGAGAGAATATAGCTTTGAATGCTTGAACTTTTTAGCGTCAATGTTTCAGTAGTCAGCTTCAGGGTTGCTCGTCCTCTATTTATACTTGTAGAAAGATATCCGTTGAAGAAGATATCTCTCATTTGAAAATAAGTGTACTTGATCAAAGGTATGACTCGCATTTAATGCGGTGGTTGCGGCTCTCAACTTTCTGCAGCTCGCTAGTCCACGTGTCGTCTTGACATTGGCTCCGTGTCTGCAACATTGATCTTCTCTGAAATGACTCTAATTATACTTGCTTCGTTCTTCGTTCCTCATACTGTATTTATTCTTTCTCGAATTGCAGGATACTGATTCTGATTGTCATTAACGTGGTTGGTTGATTATTCAGCAAGATATAATCTTTGCGCTGTATCCTAGGTCTTCTTGCAGCTATTCGTTCTTTACAATGCTGCTGTAACTTGACCTTCTTGCAGTATTGCTTTATACAGTACTGTTGTATCTATTCTTGCAGCATTTCTGTAGCTACTTCTTACAGTGACGCTGCTTCCCGTTCTTACATACTTGCTGCATTGCTGTATTTACTTCTTGCAGCGTCTTCAATCTTTTACTTTTTCGATGCAGCATGATCATTTAGAGTTCCTCCATCTTTCAGCACCTATAACTAAACTCAATCCTAGTCTATGTTTTCACTTAAACATTGTGAAAAATGGGGTACTCAAACATCCTATTACATATATGGTTTGTCTCATCAAAATCTATACATTGAAATCCCAATAATTTTCTCCTTTTTGATAATAACAAAACCTTTTACATTATTTCATTCATGAATGAAGTTTTTACTCTACACTATATCATATTCGATCAGGATTACATACTTGATATGTTAGAGAAAGAAAATCTAATCTTGGATACATCAGAGATGTATCTTATCTTATTATTTATCACAAAGCGTTAGGATAAGCAAGAGCATGCAGAGGTTTATAAGGGATGAACTAGATCATAAACAGAAAATAAAATTTCTTCATTACGAGAGAGAAATTTTACAAAGGAAAACAGAGAGGTATGTATAGATATATACATAATCATACAACGATTATTGCTGAAACATGGACCTTCTTGTAGACGATTCTTCAGGTCTTCTTTCAGCAGCTCTTCCTTCTTGCTCCTCTCTCTGTCTTGAGCCTTTCCACCAGTATCGAATGGATTCCTAATAGGATTCTTTCAGCTTTTGCTTGATCTTCGGAATCTGAATCCATCTCAACCAAAAGTCCTTATAGTAAGACACTATCCTGCCTTGCTTTACCAGAGATATGTATTTCTTCTGAATTTCTAACTCTCCATCCCTGGCAAGCTGCTCATATCTTCTCAACGCAGATTGGCAAGACCGAAACCTTTTGAAGTAGCCATTCCTGCAGAGATATCTGAAGTATTTGAGGTACTCTGATCTCTTGTACAGAGTAATCGCCTCAAAAGATGGATTTCTGTCAGTAGGCAGTATGATTGCCTTTAAGATGTTTAGACTCCAGGCTATGTTCTCTCCTTTAGGCCTCTGATCCATCAGCACAGATACTTCAACAGATATGTTGTTTGTATCGAGACGTGGGATGTCTTGAGGGGGTATTGGTAGAGAGCTCTGTCTACATCTTCCATCATCTTTGGTCTGCTCTCTCCAATGACACTGAACCTCTATATCCAGGCATTTTCTGCTTGTTCTGCTCTGGCTCTCTTCGCCCTTTGAGTAACCATTTTCTCATTGTAATGCCTTTTCACTTCAGCTCTACTCACCCTCTTTCTTGATCCCTGCTGCTGATCCTCTCCCCTCTCTTGGTTTGGTGAGAAGAGGGAGGTATTGCATCTTTTCTTGCAGCGCCACTATATCCAGCGCCTACAGCTGGTCTGCTTGCAGCAGCTGCACCACCAGCTCCTCATTCATCATCTTTTCTCCATCTTTTCGGAGAAGGAGCGTCAGCAGATGATTTTGATCTTTTCATCCTCCTGCTCAGAGGCTGATCATCATCATCATCATCATCATCTTCTTCTTCTTTTTTTTCTTTCTGTCCTGAGCTCTTGTATCTGTCTTGAAATCTTTCCCCTTCTTTGGCATCATCAAAAGATGGGAGTGGAGCAGGGGCAATCTAAACCACTGCAGAGTATAGTCTTCTTGTAGGTGCTAGGGCTTGACTGAATCCTTGGACATGTTTGAGGGAATGCACTGAGCATCATGTCCCTCAGTTCTCCTACGATCATTTTCTGGTTTCCCAATCTACCATCGACACTTCTGGTTCTTCTGGATTGATCAAACATATTATCCAGAAATGTCTCTAGTAGCATTGAGTAAGAGTGAAGTCTGTCTGCTTCAACATCAACCGAGTGTTTACATAGCTTTATTTCTGCACGGTTGATTGTAGCCTCTCTCTTCAACTCTCATTCCATCCAAATTCTGTCCCTAAACAGCCTGTAGGCAGTATCATTCAGATCATGTTTGATCATTCCAGACAGTGCTTTAATGTCTTTCTTGAAGCCGGACATGGTTTCAACATGGAACTTGGTGCTGACTCTCATGTTGTTCTGCATGTTAGACTCATGATCTTGAAGAGCATGAAGTAGATGTTTAATAGCAACAAGAACTCTGTCAATCGATTCATCAGGGGTCAGACCAGCTGTATCTTGTCGTCTGGAGATTGTAGCCGATGCAACATATGGAATCATAGCTTGTGGTGGCTGTGCTGCATCCTGCTCTGGAGCCTCAGACTCTACTTCAGCATCCGCATCCTCATTAAGGGTTGATTGGGGACTTGAAAAGCCAAATGTGGTATCCTCTCCATCAGCTTCTTCCTCCTCAATAGCTTCTTCCTCAACTGCCACCTCATTACTAATTCTCTCATATTATGATCTTTTATGAGCAGTGAGCTTCTCGAGGAATTTGGAGGTTTCAGCATTGGCCTCCTCAGTCACCTCTACTGCTGTAACATGGATGGGTTCTGGTAAGCATGCAGCAGTAGCAGCATCAACCTTCTTAAGAGGTGTCTCTAGCTGTGTGAGGGTTACCTCGGCCACTTCATCGTCATCCTCTAAGGTAATATCTCAACAACCATACCTTCAGAGGTCATCAACCCCTCAGGGAGTGTTATCTCAACAACAACCTCGTCTGAGGTCTTCTACATAGACCCCATCTCCTCGACCGATCCTGCAACTTCGACAACTTCCTCTGCAAGAATGGCTTCTTGCAGCTCTGGTTGGTTTCTTGCAGTTTCAACAGTTTGTAACACTGTAAGCTCGATCGCTGTAAGAATCTCAGCATCCATCCTTCGTGTTTCCTCAGCAGCTTTTGAAAGGATATCTACTTGCTGTGCTGCTGTCTCTGCCAGTACATGGAGTCCAGTCTCTGCAACTTTCTCTATGGTCGTGTCATCGGCTATCTCAGCAATATCAGAGAGAACATCTCTGATAATGGCTGTCGGTTCCCCTTGAGTGTCTTTAGCAGCATCAGGAACAGTGCGAATTGGGAAATCACCGTAGTCAAGTAATTGAGCCTCCTCCAACTCCAAAGGATCAAGAGTGACTATTGTTGAGAGGCCCTCAACCACTTGCTCGTATGCAGAGGAGCTTGAGTTGTGACTTGAGCTTTCTTCTCCCCGCATTCTTCTAGGAGTGTGCTACAACTGCATCCTTATCTCCTTCACACTAGCTTACAGCGCTTGTTGCAGCATGGCTTCCTCAGCCTGTTCCACTTCCAGAGCGCTGATTTGCTCTTCAGCAAATGCAATATTGTCGTCCCTTCTTACAGCCTCTGTTGTCGGGACTAGGAAGACCTGCACATCCTCCATTGCTGCTTTCATCGGTAGCTCTACAGACTCAGATTCTGCAATAGCTTTACCTTTTCCTCTGTCCAGTGCTCCCTAAGCAGCAGTGCTCCTTGATCTCTCTTGTACAAATGCTGCATACTCAGGTTGCAGGAGTTCCAGAATATCTTCTGAGTTGGGCAACTCTAGGACAGCTTGCTCTACGGTGAAAAACTCCTTCCATTGCAACAGAGTTTCCCCCTTAGCCAGTCTCATTCTCCTCCAGAGACTGTACTGCTGCTTTATATTTTTAGCAGCTGGAAAGGTTGGATCGAGCATATCTTGAATAGCCGTTTCATGATCACGCGAAGAGGCTGAGACATGATCTTTTTGTTCGTGCAACTGTTCAACAAGCTCATCCTTTTCTTCATCCTCTTCTACTGAAACTACCATCATGCTTGCAGTAGAGAGTTGGAGATTGTCTTGTAAGAACTGCTCTTCAGATGTTGCAACAACTGCAGCAGTCTTCTTCTTTCTGCGTAGGGAGACAATCTTACTTGTCTTCTTCCTTGTTAGGGATGCATCATCATCTGATGATGAGGATATATGCTCGGGCTCGGTCCTCATTGGAGTCCTCTTGATGACAGGAAGATGATTCTCAACATCCTCATCTTCCTTCTCACCCCTGTTGCTTACAGCTTCATCTTACAGTGCCAGTGTTGCAACCTTTTTATCTTTGGTTTTCTTCCATGCAACACCAGCACCAGCTGTCTTCTTTAGGGTCTTACCCTTTTTCTTTTCTCTGAGATACTTTCCAATGGGGATGGGGGTAGGAGCAGCAAGCTGAAGACCTAGCTTGTAGAGCAAAGAACAGATGGTGATATCATAACTCCTTCTTACTGTGCTCTTTTCTGCCTCCTCTCATATCCGCTTCAAGATGAACCTGGCCCAGTTCACCTTTTCTCCAGCCATGATAGCAGACATGATCCAAAATGAAGGTTTGTGAAGTTGTCATAACTCCCGGTTCGGCCTTCAATGAAGTATACACAGATGTCGTGAAGAAACTCAAACTCCGATTTAAAGAGTTTCTTCGGGATGCTTCTCTTCACATCGGCCCCGACATCTCTTATCCGGAAGAGATCCCACATCTCCTGAGAGATGTCTTTCCCATAAGTCACGAGCTGACTTGGGACCAACCCTTCTGAAGAAATGCTGAAGGCAGTAGCAATGTCGTTAGAGGATACTACCGCTTCTTCTCCATCTGCATCCAACCTGAATAGGATGTTGTCTCTCATCTCCTCGGATCTCCTTGCAAATGAGTAGAATCACTGAACCGACTCTATGGAGTATCCGGCGTATACGGTAGTTAGAAGCCCTAGAATTTGGGTCCTTCCCAGTGCGTCAAAAATCTAGCGGTTGATGGAGTTGCCATACATCCCAGAAGCATAGACATGCTCCTGGTTGACCAATCGACCTTCTAGAACAATGGTTTGTCTAGCCGACATTGTTGTTTGAGAGAGAAAGGTTTCTGAAAGAATTAGAGAATTTTACAAAAATGGAAACTTCTCTCTGTAGGAACCGCCGGATCGCCGATCCTATACGATTATCTGAATCGGGGTCCATGCAAATATGATTAACGCGCAGTGGAAAACGAATCATACCTTTTGTACCAAAATTAGTTCTAAGATCAGAACTGTAGATGGAGGAATCGATGAAGCCTGGACCTCACGATTTTCTGCTGTATTCCTCGCCTTTATCTCGAACGTTGTGTGCGTAACGAGCTATCGAGACTTTCAGCCGTCTTCTACTAATACGTATCTCAGATTTTTATGTCTGTGTATCTGTATTTCTGTGTATCGAAAACGGCTGACTTGAGGCTTATTTATAGGCTACAACAGGGACCTTGAAGAGGATTAGGAATCAGTCTCCTGATAGACTTAGGAGTCCTTAATTCGATCTGAATATACTTCTTAAGCCTATCAAATAATATCTTAATCCACTAAAAAGATATTATTGAACTACCGCCCCTTATCCATATTAGATATAGCTCCTATTTATTATGTGCGCGTTTATCTCCCCATGTTTAAGATATCGAATGTCCATTAATTAAATGAATTATTGACAATTCAATTAACTAATATTTAATTCCAAGAGTAGTACCACTCAACTTTATTATCATGCCGGAATAAATCCACCTGCAGGGTTTACATGATAATCCTTATGAGTTCCTCAAGGGGACATCATCATCCTAAATAATTAGGACACGGTTTCATTTATATAATCAACAGCACACCATATAAACAACATTGTATCCCAATTTACCGAGCTTATTGATTTAATAAATAAATCTCACCCATTGGTAAATTAAAGAAACATATATCGAGTATACATGCCCGTTATCATACAATGATTAAGAGGACGCACATCCATAATAACAGAGGTCTTGTTTTATTTATGTAGTCAGTACAAATAAAACAACCTCAATTGGTCCTGCTCAATACAAACAAAATGTACTAGTGTAATTTTATAATCAAGATAGATTAATACCAAATTATACTACAACCATTCCGATAATTTGTCCAAAATTATCTCGGTTGTGAGCTACCATTTATAATCTATAAGGAACTGATAACATGATCTTCTGTGTGGCACCACACACCATGTTATCTACAATATAAATTAATTGGACAATTGCAACAACATATATAACAAATATATAAAATGCAAACATTTGACCATAAAAGATTCTCATATCATAAATAGATGTTCATACAAAAGCTAAGCTTATAGTATACATACTAACAATCTCCCACTTATACTAAAAGACTATGCTGTCATATACGCTGCCATGCATCTGATTCCCATCCCATCAACATGCTCATCGAAGGCTTTTGCCGGAAGGGCCTTTGTGAAAGGATCTGCTAGGTTATCGGCTGATGCAATCTTGGCGACAACAACTTCCCCTCGCTTTACGATATCTCGTATCAGGTGGTACTTGCACTCAATGTGTTTACTTGCCTTATGGGCTCGTGGTTCCTTCGAGTTTGCTACTGCACCACTGTTATCACAATAGATTGTGATAGTTTTGGGCAAACCAGGAATCACTTCTAAGTCCATCAAGAAGTTTCTGAGCCATACAGCTTCTTTGGCTGCCTCAGAGGCCGCCACATATTCAGCTTCCATGGTGGAGTCCGAAACACATTTCTGTTTCACACTTCTCCACACTATGGCTCCACCTCCCAAGGTAAACACATACCCCGAGGTTGATTTACTGTTGTCCCTGTCTGACTGGAAATCCGAATCCGTGTAACCCACAAGTAATAAATCATTTGCTTGGTAAACTAGCATATAATCTCTAGTCCTTTTCAGGTACTTTAGAATATGCTTTACGGCAGTCCAATGACCTTATCCTGGGTTACTTTGATATCTACTAACCATGCCCACGGCAAAGCAGATATCCGGTCTCGTACATAGCATCGCATACATCAAGCTTCCTACAGCCGAAGCATAAGAAACTGCTTTCATCTCCTCTATCTCCTTTGGTGTTTTAGGACACATTTCCTTAGATAAAGGCACTCCATGTCTAAAAGATAGAAAACCTTTCTTGGAGTTTTGCATGCTAAAACGAGCTAGGATAGTGTCAATGTATGAAGCTTGAGATAAGCATAACATCATTTTCTTGCGATCCCTTATAACTTTGATCCCAAGAATATGTCCAGCTTCTCCTAAGTCCTTTATAGCAAACTGCTTGGACAGCCATACCCTTACGTCTGACAACACCTTGACATTGTTTCCAATTAACAAGATGTCATCTACGTATAGTACAAGAAATACCATCACGTTTCCGTCACTCTTTTTATATACACAAGATTCATCCGGACATTGAATAAATCTATAAGACTGGATTACTTCATCAAAATGGATGTTCCAAGATCTCGAAGCTTATTTCAGTCCATAAATAGACCGATTAAGCTTACACACAAGATGCTCTTTGCCCTTCTCAATGAATCCCTCTGGTTGCTTCATATAGATGTTTTCTTCAAGACTTCCATTAAGGAAAGTTGTCTTGACATCCATTTGCCAAACCTCATAATCCATATGAGCAGCAATAGACAAAAGAATCCGGATAGACTTCAGCATGGCTACCGGCGAAAAGGTTTCCACATAATCGATCCCTTCTTTTTGAGTATACCTTTTGGCAACAAGCCTTGCTTTAAAGGTCTCTACCTTTCCGTCTGATCCTCTTTTCCTTTTGTAGACCCATTTACATCTAATTGCTCTTACACCATTTGGTGGTTCTACAAGCTCCCAGACTTGATTAGAATCCATAGATTCTATCTCAGAGAGCATTGCCTTTGCCAAGATATCGCATCTTTATCTTGGAGTGCTTCGTCATAAGTCCAGGGATCTATTTCATGTTGTCCAGGGACCAAGTCTGAAGACTCTCCAAAAAACATGAATCTATCAGGTTGTCTAACAACCCTCCCACTACGACGAAGTACTATCGGTATTTGTGTATCATTAGTGACACGCAGTGCAGTCACTTGTGGTATCTCATCTTGTACCTTCGGTACATCCGAATTATCCCCTCTCATTTCATCAAGAACAATTTTACTCATGGGTTTGTGGTTCATTACATAGTCCTCTTCTAAAAATCGGGCATTCGTGCTAACAATGACCTTCTGATCTTTAGGACTATAAAATAAACCACCTTTCGTTCCTCTAGGATAGCCCACAAACAAGTGTACTTCCGTACGAGATTCCAACTTATCGGCATCTCCCTTCAGCACATGTGCTGGACTACCCCAAATCCGAATGTGTTTCAGACTAGGCTTGCGCCCAGTCTATAATTCTGTGGGAGTAGAGGGTACTGACTTAGAAGGTACCAAGTTTAGAATGTACGTCGCTGTTTCCAGAGCATACCCCCAGAACGAATTTGGTAATTCTGAATAACTCATCATCGATCTAACCATTTCCATAAGAGTCATATTCCTTCGTTCCGCCACACCATTCTGTTGGGGTGTACCCGGTGCAGATAATTGGGATTGAATCCCAACCTCTGATAAGTAACTCCTAAACTCTCCTAAGAGGTACTCACCACCACGATCAGATCGTAGTGTCTTGATACATTTACCATGACGTTTCTCCACATCAGTCTTATATTCTTTGAACTTGTCAAAGCACTCAGACTTGCGGCGCATCAAGTAAATGTATCCATATCTCAAATAATCGTCTATAAAAGAGACAAAATATTCGAAACCACCTCTTGCTTGAATAGTCATAGGGCCACATAAATCAGAATGAATCAATTCCAACACTTCTTTGGCTCTATACCCCTTTGCCTTAAAAGGCCTTTTGGTCATTTTTCCTTCCAAGCAGGATTCGCAGGTTGGATAGTTTTCCACTTCCAAGGAACCCAAAGGTCCATCGGCTATCAACCTTTGAATCCTCCTCAAGTTAATATGACCCAACCTTAGATGCCAAAGATATGTTTGATTCATTTTCGAAGGTTTTTTTTTCTCTTATTAGATTTAGAAGATGTGCTATTAATTTCCATTTGTTGCATCGTAGGAGTTATAAGATTAAGAATATATAAATTGTCAACCAACGTACCAGAACAGATAATAACTCTATTCTTCTTAACGACAACATTGTTATCAAAAGAAACAGAATATCCATCCTTAAAAAGTTTAAAAACTGAAATCAAATTTTTTCTAAAACAAGGTACGTAAAGACAATTTCTCAAAATCAAAGTCTTATTCCTATGAAAAGATAAATAAACATCTCCCACTGCAACGGCCGCCACTTTCGCAGCGGTGCCCATGTATATGGTAATCTCCCCATCACTTAGTCGTTTGGTTTCCTGGAACCCCTGCAATGAATTGCAGACATGATCAGTGGCTCCCGTATCTACACACCAGGTACCGGTAGATAACACCGTTAAACATGTTTCAACAACTAATGCCTGACTCTGGTGTCCGAAGAGTTCCTTGAGATTATGCATCATATCATAGGCAGTGGGCATGGCCTGATGCTGATGTTGCAGTACTTTTGACAAGGAAGCCAAAATGTAACACCGCGCCATCTCATCTGCCTTGACCCACTTCCCATAAAGCATTTTCTCTTCTTCAGTAGAGTTTTCATCAGGCATGTCAGGATAATGCTTAGTGAGTACAAACTTGTACTCTTCAGCAGTCAGGATAATGTCCAAGTTTTGTTTCCAATCAATATAATTAAGACCAATAAGTTTGTTTTCTTTAAGTATAACAGCAAGAAGATTGAAAGATATAATGAAAATCCTGAGAATCACATATATAAACACATAGGTCAAATCATTTGAATTGAAAAATCATATTGTTCCCTCAAACAACATAATCTAAATTCACCAACACCTCAATACACCGTGAACATTGTATGCCACAATAGTGTGGATGTATACTAATTCAAACATTTGTTAGAGGAGGTTTTACCCATTAATTTTATTATCTTGTCAACTTAATTTTATGACAAATAAAATTAATAGTTGGTTATCGCTTTGGCCATACAAATAACAGTAGTGACTCCGATGGGGAGGATACTTATCAAATGCATCTAAGTGTACACTATTACTTGATACTAAGTCTACTATCTAGGATTATGCCTCTTCAGATGGAGAAGATGACACGCTCCTAAACAACTTTCTATAATCATCCATAAAGGAAGTTTGATCTAGTGATCCACAAATGAACTCATCCGATATGGAGGAAGGCACTTAAAACCAGCGCGCAAATTCAAATGCATCACTTACAAACCAATAATGGAGGCCATGGGATTTATTAAAATAATTAATCCCTCTCCCACTTAGTTATTTAACATGAGGGATTTTAACATGCATATCATATAAAACACATACAAGCATGCTTGATAAACCACATATAAGACAATAAATATGAAAAACATAATTTCCAACTATTATGGCCTCGATTTATCGCTGTGTTCTTGAATGTTTGCCATCAAACGTTAGAAAAAATCGCTGGAAAATCATCGCCTAGCACGGTCTGACCGTGTCCCTCAGCACGGTCGTGCTCGATCTGAAACACGCCACACGGTTGACCGTGCCATACAGCATGGTCGTGCCCTGTCGTTCAGTCGCAATCCTCAGCTGGCACGGTCTAACCGTGCCCTCCAGCACGGTCGTGCCCGATCTGTATACACGCCGCACGGTTGACCGTGCTCCATAGCACGGTCGTGCCCTGTCGTTTAGCTCCAATCTTCCATCGGCACGGTCTGACCGTGCTCCATAGCACGGTCGTGCCCGATTGTGCGACCCTAACCTTGTTTCTATTACATCCATCAATCCTATACTCCACGAAGGAGTTTACATATAATCTAGATCGAACAGAAAATTAAAACCTAACACGACAAACCGCCGTGATTTTACTATTACAATCATACATTCAAAAAATAACCTCGACATGTTCGAGGGTTTAATTCATACACAAACATACATTCAGACCATAATAGTTGGATTTAAGGTTCCTTTTGAAAAACATAATTTCTCGCACATCCTACTATTATCCGATTTAAAATACACATGTTTCAAGATACGATTCATAATAGAATTAACCGATTCAATCGAATAGAGTTAGAAAACCATGGCTCTGATACCAATTGTAGGAACCATCGGATCGCCGACCCTATACGATTATCTGAATCGGGGTCCATGCAAATATGATTAACGCGCAGCGGAAAACGAATCATACCTTTTGCACTGAAATTTGTTCTAAGATCAGAACTGTAGATGGAGGAATCGATGAAGCCTGGACCTCATGATCTTCTACTGTATTCCTCGCTTTTATCTCGAACGTTGTGTGGGTAACGAGCTATCGAGACTTTCAGCCGTCTTCTACTAATACGTATCTCAGATTTTTATGTCTGTGTATCTGTATTTCTGTGTATCGAAAACGGCTGACTTGAGGCTTATTTATAGGCTACAACAGGGACCTTGAAGAGGATTAGGAATCAGTCTCCTGATAGACTTAGGAGTCCTTAATTCGATCTGAATATACTTCTTAAGCCTATCAAATAATATCTTAATCCACTAAAAAGATATTATTGAACTACCGCCCCTTATCCATATTAGATATAGCTCCTATTTATTATGTGCGCGTTTATCTCCCCATGTTTAAGATATCGAATGTCCATTAATTAAATGAATTACTGACAATTCAATTAACTAATATTTAATTCCAAGAGTAGTACCACTCAACTTTATTATCATGCCGGAATAAATCCACCTGCAGGGTTTACATGATAATCCTTATGAGTTCCTCAAGGGGACATCATCATCCTAAATAATTAGGACACGGTTTCATTTATATAATCAACAGCACACCATATAAACAACATTGTATCCCAATTTACCGAGCTTATTGATTTAATAAATAAATCTCACCCATTGGTAAATTAAAGAAACATATATCGAGTATACATGCCCGTTATCATACAATGATTAAGAGGACGCACATCCATAATAACAGAGGTCTTGTTTTATTTATGTAGTCAGTACAAATAAAACAACCTCAATTGGTCCTGCTCAATACAAACAAAATGTACTAGTGTAATTTTATAATCAAGATAGATTAATACCAAATTATACTACAACCATTCCGATAATTTGTCCAAAATTATCTCGGTTGTGAGCTACCATTTATAATCTATAAGGAACTGATAACATGATCTTTTGTGTGGCACCACACACCATGTTATCTACAATATAAATTAATTGGACAATTGCAACAACATATATAACAAATATATAAAATGCAAACATTTGACCATAAAAGATTCTCATATCATAAATAGATGTTCATACAAAAGCTAGGCTTATAGTATACATCCTAACACTCTCTGGGAATGATACTCAGTGAAATGAATTCGAAATGTTATGGTTATGGTATCATGGAGAATTTCAAGAGACGTATAGTAAGATCAATGATTGAGATTAAATGAAGGGAATTGATCTTACGGTCCTTATAAAAAAATGAAGGGGTGAAATCGTAATTAATCATGACTAAGCACATATGTGGGCTCTGACCGCGCCTCTTCGACTTCTGACAGGCACAGCCTTGCATTAAATGTGATGAAAGACATGCGATTTGCCACTTAATTTATTAGCTTTTTAAGGTTGCAGCATCCTGGGTACGAGGTTGCAGAGTATTAAATACTCTTAGAAATAAATGCTTCAACCACACACTCCTTTTTCCATTTTTACTGTCTGTGCTATAAGAATTAAAGATGTAGTGCTATTTGATCCCAATGCTGTATGAAGTTACAACTTACAGCATGATTCTTACAGCTTCTTGCAAGGTTGCAGAGATTCTCTCTAAGCTTCTGCAACTCCCTTTTTACTCATAATTTCAGAATTCCCAACTTGTTTCTAAGCATAGAAAACCTTGATTCACATAGAGGTTTAGTGAATATATCAGCTAGCTGGAGATCCGTATGAACTTTCTCAAGCATGACATCTTTCTTCTCCACGTGATCTCTTATAAAGTGATGTCTTATATCAATGTGCTTTGTTCTTGAGTGAAACACTGGATTATGGGTAATTGCGATAGCACTCATATTATCACAAAGAATTGGAGTCTCTTTTTCTTTAATTCCATAATCTCTTAGTTGATGCTGTATCCAGAGGATTTGAGCATAGCAACTTCCTACTGCAATATATTCTGCTTCTACTGTAGATGTTGCAATCGATGTTTGCTTTCTGTAGAACCATGAAACGAGTCTATTTCCCAAAAATTGATAAGTTCCACTTGTGCTCTTTCTATCAATCTTGCAGCCTGCATAGTCTAAGTCAGAGTAGCCTTTGAGCTTGAATCCTTCTTCCTTAGGATACCATAGGCCTACTTCTTTAATTCCTTTTAGATATTTGATAATCATTTTGACTGCTGAAAGGTGTGACTCCTTTGGTGCTGCTTGAAATCTTGCACAGACTCCAACTGCAAACATGATGTCTGACCTGTTTGCTGTAAGATACAGCAAGGATCCTATGAGTCGTCTGTACTTCATGATATCTACATCTTTTTCATCTTCATCTTTGTTAAGGCTTATGGATGTGGACATAGGAACAGATGTTGCTAAACCGTTCTCCATGCCAAACTTCTTGATGAGCTCCTTTGTATATTTAACTTGATTGATGAAGGTTCCTGCAACCAGCTGCTTTACTTACAGCCTTAGGAAACTTAATTCTCCCATCATACTCATCTCAAACTTTGATTGTATTAGGTTGGAGAACTTTTCACATAGATCTTTGTTGGTGGATCCGAAGATGATATCATCCACATATATCTGTACTAAGAGAATGTTGTCGCCATCCTGTATCCTGAATAGAGTCTTGTCGACTGTTCCTTTCTTGAAACCGTTTTCCAGCAGATAGAGGGATAAGGTGTCATACCAAGCTCTTGGTGCTAGTTTGAGTCCATATAGGGCCTTGTGCAATCTAAACACCTTTTCTTCTGCTTGATCTTCAAAACCTGGAGGTTGCTCTACATATACTTCCTCTGTAAGAAGACCATTGAGGAATGCACTCTTCACATCCATCTAATATACATTTAAGTTCATATGAGCTGCATATGCCAGAAAAATCTTTATAGCTTCCAACCTTGCTACTAGAGCAAAGGTCTCATCAAAATCAATTCCTTCTTCCTAGCAATATCTCTTAGCAACTACTCTTACTTTGTTTCTAATAACAAGCACTGATTTATCTAGCTTGTTCTTGAAGACCCATTTTGTTCCTATAACACCTTGATGGGTTGGTCTTACAACTGTTTGCCAAACTTGATTTCTTTCAAATTCATTTAACTCGTCTTGCATGACTTGAACCCAGTTGCTATCTTGCATAGCTTCTTCAATATTTTTGGGCTCTGTTTGAGATATGAAGCATGCAAACATTGCTTCATGAGGAATAGACCTTCTTGTTCTTACTCATATGGATGGATCTTCAATTATAAAATCCCTAGGATGATTTCTTAACCATGTTCTGTCAGGCTCAAAGGTATGTATAGGTCTAGGTTGTTCCTCAGCATGCTGTAAGATTGTGGGATCTACTGCTGTAAGAATATCTGCTGCATCCAGAGGTGTAGATAATTCTTCTTTGTCTTCTGCTGAGGGTAGAACTCCTTCAACATAGGGAACATCATTTTCTTTTCTTGGAACTGTTCTTCCAGCAGGTTCTACTAACCTCTTGGTGTCATAGTGTGGTTTATCCAATACCACATGAATTGACTCTTCAACCACTAAGGTTCTTTTGTTGAAGACTCTGAATGCTTTGCTTATAGCAGAGTATCTTAGAAATACTCCTTCATCTGATTTTACATCAAAGGTCTTTAGATGCTTCTTTCCATTATTGAGAATATAACACCTGCATCTAAAGATATGCAGATATGAAATGTTTGGTCTATATCCGTTCCATACTTCATAAGAAGTTTTATCTAAATCTTTGTTGATCAAATATCTGTTCTGAGTGTAGCATGCAGTGTTGGTAGCTTCAGCCCAAAACCTCTTGGGTATCTCTGCCTCTGCTATCATTGTCCTTGTTGCTTCCTTGAGGGTTCTGTTTCTCTTTTCAGCTACACCATTCTGTTGAGGTGTTCTTGCAGCAGAGTATTCATGACGAATACCATTGTCAGAACAAAATTTCTCAATAAACTTGTTTGTGAACTCAGTTCCTCTGTCTGATCTGATCTTTATAATGCTTAAGCTCTTCTCATTTTGAATCTTTTTCATGAGGTCAAGTAGCTTGTTCTGATTCTCTGATTTCTTAGCAAGAAATATGGTCTAGGTGTATCTTGGGTAGTCATCTACTACCACAAGTGAGTACTTCTTCCCACTGATGCTTACTGGTTCTACTGGTCTAAAGAGGTCCATATGTAGAAGATCTAGAATTCTTTGAGATGACTTCTGCAGCTTGTCCTTGAATGAGCTTTTCACTTGCTTCCCTTTCTGACAAGCTCCACAAACATTTTCTTTATTGTATGCCACATCTGGCAGTCCTCTTACAAGACCTTTTCTTGCTAGCTTGTTTATTATCTTGAAGTTCAAGTGACTCAATCTTTTGTGCCTAGCCAGCTCAGCTCTTGTGGACTTTTTACAATGAAGTATGTTGGTTGTATAGAAGAGTTCCAGTCTACAAGATATATATTTCCTCTTCTTGTTCCTGTAAGCATGACTTCATTTGATGTGCTGTTCTTAATTAGGCAATTGTTGAGGTTGAACTCCACTGTGTATCATTTGTCACAAAACTGACTGATGTTCAGCAAGTTATATTTAAGACCTTTCACATAGGATACATCTTTGATCTTTATATTTCCTTTGATTAGGTTTCCATTTCCTCTTGTGCTTCATTTGGGATCATCTCCAAAGATGACCTTCGGTCCTTTGCATTCTTGAAAATCCTTTAAGGTATCTTTGTTGCCTGTCATGTGCCTTGAGCAGCCACTGTCTATGTCCTATACATCACCGCTACATCCTGACACTGAAACCTACAACAAATTCAAGCAGATTTAGGTACCCATTTCTATAAGGGTCCTTTTGGATTAGTTTCTTTTGAAACCTAAACTTTCTTAACAGTTAATATTTTGCTGTAAGATTTGTTAGTTCCACTTCTATAGACAGTTTTGTTTTTAAACTACTTGTTAACTATGTGTGCAGAAACTACATATATGTTACCAACACTCTTGTGGTGTGGTCTTCTACCAAACATCCCTGAAGTATGTTCTCCTATAGGTTTAGACACGGAAGTCTTAGTATTGGTGGGGAAATATCTTTTATGCTGCAACTTTGTGGGATGCTGTATCTTCTTACTGCATACAGCAGATGGCTTCTGCTGCAACCAACTCTTAAATACAGGCTTACTTCCTACAGTTGAGCATTGGGGTTTCTTTCCCTTATCCATCAGTGCTGGTTTGTTTAAGATCTTTTTTGAGTTATAGGATAACTCATTGTTCATTGAAGTTTCAACTTGAATAAATACAACAGTCTTAGATGAACTTGCTGTATTCTAAGAGGTGTGAGTGATGTATCCTAAGCCCATTTTCTCAAATGGACTTCTGCTTTGATTTAGGCACTCCCTTGCGTCCTTAGTAGATTTGCCAAATATTCTAATTGTGGACTGTAAGCTCTCCTTCTCATCTTCTAACTTGATGACCAGCAGATTTAGCATTGAGACCTCATTTTGTAGCTTGATGCATCTTGAGCTATGAGACTTACGTGCTGCTAGCATTTTAGCAATGTCTATGTTCTTGCTTTTGAAGATCTCATTATCAATTCTAAGATTCTTATTTTCAACCTTTAGCTCCTCATGGGTTGAGTTAGTCTGCTCAAAGTCACTCATGATCCTTTTTAAAGAGTGGATCATGTTCAGCTCCTCTTTGTCAGGTTCTTAGCTGTTCTCACAGTTTTTTACTGTCAGGCAAATCAGTACTTCTTCGTTAGAAGATGAGATTTCAGTATCGCTGTCAGAAGATTCAGCAGCTTTCAGCATCTCCTTTGAGACTGTTGTATCCTTGGCTTTCTCCATCTCTCTAATGAGAGCTCGAAGGTTGTACCTATCGTCTCTTCTCTTTTCTCTCCTCTGTTCTCTCTCTCCTTCAAGGTACTTGTGTACAGTTGGATGTAGATAACTTCTAGCGTAGTGTCCAGACTTCTTGCAGATTGTTTGAATTTGATTGCGGAGAGGAAGATACCTGAGGAGGTGGATGACTTCTTCTGAAGTCATTCCTCTTGTTGAGGTTGTTATTGCTGCCGTTGTTGTTGCTCTTCATGAATCTTCTAAATTTCTGTATCCTCAGCTGTATCCTCAGACTACTTACTACAACTGGCAGTTGCTGTATCCTTAGAGCTTCTGGCAGTCAATGCAGTAACTTTGGAACCTGGTTCTTCCACCTCCTTTTTTCTTCTATTGATGTCATATTCGAATGCTTTGAGGTCAGAGAATAGATCAAATGGATTTCAAATCTATGGATACTCTCATGACGGTGGTCTTGTTGTCCCATTCCACTGGCAGGGCTCTCAGCACTTTCATATTTTTCTCCTTTTGAGTGTAGTGCTTGCCCAAAGCTTCTAGTTCATTCACGATAGACGTGAATCTCAAATCTAGTTGCTCAAGAGTCTCTTCATTCTTCATTTCGAAGAGCTCAAATAGTTGGGTGGCGTTGGAGATCTTGTTATCGTTAGTGAGTTCTGTACCCTCACATATTTGTTTTAACTTTTCCCATATCTCATTGGACGTTCTACATGTTTTGACTTTACTGAATATGCCTTTGTCCAAGATGATGAATACAACATTTTTGGCCACATTGTCTAAGTTGGCTCTCTTCCTGTCTTCGTTGTTCCATTCTTGTCTTGGCTTGATCAAGAAGTTAAGTAGCGGAGGTGCTCCTTCCTACATGTCTCTTCCAAGCATGGGATTTACCTTTGTGGGGATAATCGAACCTTCTGTGATGACCGTCCACATTTCATCATTCATTGCTGAAAGATGTGTCTGCATTCTGATTTTCCAATCATCATATTCTTCTATGGAAAACATGGGTAATTTATGATTAGAGGAATCGATGTTATGCTGTAAGAATGAGATTTTCAAGGATGCAGAGAAAACAGTGAGTCTTGGGTGGATCTGGGTAGGTGACCAGATAAGTTGGCTTTTAACCTAACTTGCTCTGATACCACTTGTTGGTCCCAAGTGGTATCCGAGGTTCAGAAGGGGGGGTGAATGAACTTTAGTCATTTTTCAAAATTCTTTACAAACTTATTGTTCTGTAAGTTACTTGAACTTGCAACGCTAGTCAGTTACTGCTTACAACACTAGTATGTAGTGTTGCGTGCTGTAACTTTAAAGTTTTTATACGCAGCGGAAAATATGTTTTTGACACAATGCTCGTTTTCTCAAATATGCTCCTTTTAAAGATGTTTGATGCTTATAAAAGATAGATATATAGAATAAATCATAGATATGAAAAGCAATAAAACACTTATGGTTTATAGTGGTTCGAAGGTGGTGTAATCCTTTTATGTCCACTCTATTATTACCTTGAGTGGGAACTTTGTTAAGTAAGATTGAATTACAGAACACTCCTAACAATCTATCAAATCCATATGGGATTTCATACTCCCACACAGGGAAATTGCCTATCAACTAGACAACTTATACAAACAGCAAGGATAAATCCTATATACTGTTCGACACCTAAAACAACCTAAGCACACAACAACAAGGTTAAAGTATATAAAAGGTTTCTTAAACTGGTGCAGTGAAGTGAGCTTCTGAATCCTTCGATGGATCTTTCAGCTTGAACTTTGTTCACTTCATTGAGGTCGAGTGACTGAAACTGTAGAAATGCTTGAGAGAATATAGCTTTGAATGCTTGAACTTTTTAGCATCAATGTTTCAGTAGTCAGCTTCAAGGTTGCTCGTCCTCTATTTATACTTGTAAAAAGATATCCATTGAAGGAGATATCTCTCATTTGAAAATAAGTGTACTTGATCAAATGTATGGCTCATATTTAATGCAACTTGACTTTTCCTTTCAGAGCATTTAATGCATTGGTTGCAGCTCGCAGCTTCTGTAGCCCGCCAGTCCATGAGTCGTCTTGGCATTGGCTCCGTGTCTGTAACTTTAATCTTTTCTGGAACGGCTCTAATTATACTTGCTTCGTTCTTCGTACTGCATTTATCCTTTTCGGATTGCAGGATACTGATTCTGTTTGTCATTAACGCGGTTGGTTGATTATTCAGCAAGATATAATCTTTGCGCTGTATCTTAAGTCTTCTTGCAGCTATTACTTTATACAGTATTACTATATATAGTACTGTTGTACAGTGCTACTATAACTTGACCTTCTTGCTGTATTACTTTATACAGTACTGTTGTATCTGTTTTTGCAGCATTCCTGTAGCCACTTCTTGCAGGGCGCTGCTTGCCATTCTTACATACTTGCTTCATTGTTGTATTTACTTCTTACAACGTCTTCACTCTTTTACTTTTTCGATGCAGCATGATCCTTTAGAGTTCCTCAATCTTTCAGCACCTATAACTAGACTCAATCTTAGTATATGTTTTCACTTAAACATTGTGAAAAATGGGGTACTCAAATTTCCTATTACATATATGGTTTGTCTCATCAAAATCTATACACTGAAATCCCAACAGCTTTTACCTAAACCCTTTTGACAAGTTCTAATATATGGTGTGAAGAACATATCTGTTAAATTTTAAAATATTTGGACATAAATTCGATTTACTATAATTTTTCAAACATAGCCCTGTTCTATGACAGATTTGCTCTGTTTTTGTGTTTGAGTAAAACCTTTCTTCTGAGTTTTAGGCTTTGAGTTCACATGTGATATTTTAATATGTTATAGTACAGACTCTTAAGGATATATAGAAATTTACCTTGTAAATTTTGAAGTCTTGTAGAATTTATTAAAAAAAATTCATGAAAACATGTTTTCAGCATATAAGGTGTCCTGTTTTCAACCAACTTAGAAAATTCATAACTAATTTTGTAAACCTTAGTTTTAGTTGATATTTTTATATGTTATACTTCAACATGTTTTTTAAATCTTGTGAAAATATGAATATTTTTCATGAATCCTATAATGCTTGATAAATTTTGCAATATAGATTGATTTTGAGTTGAAACTGAAGTGAAAAACTAGTTTATAGAATTAATTTTATTTATATATTTACATGGTGAAATGTTTTGAAATTTCAGAATATGATATCTAACACTATTATATGATCATGTAAATATTCTTGTTATTTTTTGGAATCACCTATGAATTATTAAAATTGTTGTGGCTTTATGTGTCATTTTATGCCTAGAATCACTAATTTAAATGTCTAAAAATTTTATATCACAAGTATGATATTTTACTCCATATACTATTTTGCTTAAATGTTTTGGTTATGATATGATCATGTTTAGAATTTCATATAGGAATCAAGTATGTATTAAACGAAATATGGTTAATATATTTATATGCTTGAATAAAGTGTATAAAATCATGATAATATCTATGCTCTTAGAATGATTTATTTTTCTTAAGTTAGTAATGATTATATTTTAGGTTAAGATAACCTAAATATAAGTTACAAACGAGTGTATATACAACATAATTGTCTAAATAGTTAAGTGTATCGAATGCAGTTGAGCCGATCGGTGAATCTAGAAGCAATCATCGCACCCTCAGCTTTCAAGTGGATAACTTTTACACTTTACTATGTGTTGATAATTATTAAATAGTTATGTATGAAAATCTACGGCTGAAGCTCCGTAGCTATAACCGGTAGTTGCTTTACTATCAGGCGACGACCTTAAGAGTGAGAGTGTCTAGTCTATGAAAACAAGGTTTAGTGGACAAACGACTCCCATATTCCTTTATGTTATGTATGGTCCAGGGTGAGCGTGCCCGAAGGACATGTAATATGTGCTAATTAATTTAATTGTTTCAGTATATATTAGAGAGTACAGTTATCTCATTGGGGTCCCTCTTCGAAGGTGTCTCATGATTTTGCTTTTAGTATTTTCAGGTCCAACAGATGATGACGTGGACGTGTAGTAAGTTGGACTGAATTTTCATCACCCCTTTAATATTAAAGTACTAAAATAGTGTTTACTTTTGAGAACAATATTATATTTTGGATATGTAAATTATGATATATGATGGATCTAAACTTATATTCCGGTATAATATATTTGTTCTATCATGTTATCTCATATAAGTGTATGTCCACACATTTAACCTAGAAATATGGGTGAGACATGCCTCAAAATAAATTATATCAAGTTTAAAATAAAATATCTCGTATTTTCGTTTTAGACTTCTGCTGTAATGTATCTTATGAATTCTTTAGTTTTAAGTAAGTAAAGGATGACGACATTTTCCTAATTAACCGGACTAGGGCGTTACATTAGACCTGTTTTCTCTTATTATATTTTTTAGGCCCTTCTTCTCCGGATGATCGGGCCTATCTTGTTTTATCTTGAAGCCTTGTTAGAACAGAGACTTCTCCTGTATTAACAGTAAGAACATATATGTTCTTCCCAACTTTCGATATGTATCACATTACATATATTTTTTCTTATAATTTTCGTTGCTGAAATCTTATTTTCCCAGATCAACTTTCTCTTATTTTCAAAAAGATTTTCTACAAACCTGGTCGTATTTCCTATCATTGAGTTTAACATGAAAGATTAATTTGTTGAGTTTTGAAATATCTTGATGGATACTTGACTTTGTCCATCTCAATAAGACAGACCCAAACTCCCCATGCTTGTCTGGTAGATATTTCATCTTCGATGAGGGTGACTACTAGGGGACTATTGGACGGTGGTGCTTTGATCTTGTGAAATGCCACCATGTCCGGTCTTTGATGATTAATTAATTGAAAAGTTGGGTAAAACCCTTTACTTGTGATTTCTGGAGCTATAGAAATGATTTTCAGCTCCAGAACGTCTCATCTTCCCAATTGTGGGTTGATCTACCATGAGTTATGCACAATCATAACAATCCAGTCTGATAACTTGGTGTAGTGGTGTGAATTGAAGCAATAGCTCCAAAATCAAACCACTCTCTTACATCATGAGGATTGGTACCCGTAAGCATCCATAGTCGTGGATATTTGTCAGACCAATCGGTGGTAATTCTACAAGGATTGATCTCATTTTTTGTAATCAATTTCTCCTACATCTTCTGGTAAACCTGAAAATGAGAAACAACTTGGTTAGTGTTAACCCGTTTCGAACCAGTCTGTGGCCGTAGGTTAATCTCTCCCTCTTTTACCCAAAGGTGTTGTCGACTTGTTTGGAATTACTTCTTGACTTTTCGAATTAAGGTTTCTATCAGATTCCAAAAGATTTTTCATATTGGCATTTTTAGCCTTTTCACCAAAGTTTGATGAAAAACACTCATCCACATAATTTTCTACTTCGGGTTTAAAAGCACCCTATTTGTTTATCGATAATAAACTTTTCTCGTTTATTTCTTTTTAAGCCACCAATGATGAACCCGCTCTAAGAATGAGCTTCTCCAGCGCATTCCATAAATGGGCCTATACTAATCGTGCAGCTTGTATGACTTTTTGGACAACATCCAAGTCAACCTTCTGAACATATGAAGCTGCTTCGGCATGAATTCTTAGCAGGCCAAATACTTTGTTCAGCTCCTCAAGATTTTTTCTAAGGTGTCTCGATTGAATCGTAATGGAGTCCGCCTTAAAGATATCCATCTCTCGTGCGGAAATTTGATAGAACATTCTCGTGAGACTTCACAATAATAATGTCTAACAAATAATATTGGCACTCAATTTGCCACTTGATAATACGAGTATTTTCAATTTTAGATTCTAGTTTATTTTTTAAAAAGGCTTTAACATTTATATTATCGACTTTTAAAATGAATTTTTTTGCAAGTAAAAATAACGGTAATTTTTTTAAGGCCTTCCAAACCATAAAAAACTCCTTTTCGTTAATGTGTGAAACTTTGGCCTGGTATTCTGTGAACAATCCTCTTGCATATCTACATGGTTCTTCAAAAGTAGATGGTTTACTCATGAGCACAACTGCCCATTAGAAATCATTAGCATTTTGTAGACGACAAAGGGATCCTCATCTTAAGGGATCGTGAGTTTCGATAAGTTACTACAAACCTGTTTTAACTCCCTCACTCTTTTGAAATGGATATCTTCCCATTTTCACTTAGTCTTCTTGTCCTTTTGTAATAGTGGACGAAAATTCTTTCGGTATTTTGGAGATGCTTCTTATCTTTTAAAACATTTGAGAAATTATGGATTTTCTCCACAATATGCTCCTAAAGTTCCATACCTAAATGATCAATAATAACATCGAAAAACTCAATTTTATTAACCATGATTATTATAACAGATAGCACTGATCATTTTTATGACAAGCTTCAGAAAATATTTTAAGATACTTAATATGCTCTTTCATATTTTTTGATGCTATCAGGATGTTGTCTATGTAAACAAACATAAACTCAAAATAATCATTAAACAGATTATCCATCTTTCGTTGGTATATCTAAGGTGATTTTGCAAGTCTTATTGGAAGTACATTCCAGATATATTGACCTTGTGGTGTGGAAAAAGCTGTGTATTTTTTATAGATTTTTTTCCATCTTAATCTGGTAAAACCCAAACTTACAATTAAACATTGAAAACACTCTTTCTCCTTTAATTTACTTAATTAAGTGTTCCCACTTGGAATGTAATAACCATCAAATTCAAGTATTTTATTCTTACATTGATAGTTAATTACTAACCTCGCTTTACCTCGTTTTTATTTTATCGTGGTTTTTGATCAAAAATCCTGAGCTATTATAAGCAGAGATTTCAGCTTCAATTAGTTTAAGATCGATATGCTTTTAATAATTTTTTGCATATCTTTTTTTATCCATCATGTTCATCTTGATTGGCTTGTATCAAACTAACTCATACCAATATTGTTCTTGTACTTTTAGTGTTGATCAAATCTAATTTCTATCCCACTAGGTTAAAGGATCTTCATTAAAGTTTCTTTAGATTAGCCTTTTGATATTCTTAAGGGAAAATAAATTTTTCTCATCGATGTCAACCGGGGGTGGTCCTTCTTGTATCGCACTCTTTAGAAACTGGATAGTTTCTTCTGATGCATCCTTGATACCCTGTTACCTAAAAGATAAAAGAGTTTTACCAAATTTTCTCTTATATTTTAGGATGAGTTAACTTGGTATCATCACCATGTTTGCTGCAAAAAATAATAGGCATAATCCTATTAAATACTTTTTTGGGTCGCAAAATCTGTATCAAACTACCACAATTAGTAGTAAAGGTTAACATATTTGTTTGGTTACCTTGCTCATATTTTCAAAATATTTGGATAAAATTATTACCCAACAAAATATCAGCACATGTATCATGAATATAGATCGTTAACATCTTTACCTTGCACTAAAGTGTACCAAATGCAACCTCTATCATGATTCATGATACTTGAATACCATTATTGAGTAATAAGATTTTTTAGGAAAAATCTCATCCTATAATAAGAGGTAGAGTTTTCGGAAAAACTCTTGACTTTGCTGTGTAAATGCCTAAACCAGATTCAAAATAAGCAACGAAATACTTTATCTTATACTAATCATACATAATCCCAATAGATATGTTTATAGCTTATCAGGTGTCCATCGAGACTGAATTTCATCTATTTTTCTTTTCGTCCCCAAGATTTGTGTTCCTCAAGTAAACTTTGACCTAGGGTCATAGAACCTTTGGTTCTACCTGCAATACCTATGACAAATACTTCATAGCCTACTATTTCAAACATACCTTCGTATCTACCAATCCCTGGTTGCTGTAAATGATATATCTCATCACAAGAAAATAATTTTTTTATTTCTAATTCAATCATATCACTTTATTTACGGTTTTTAGCCGCCACAGATACGGTTCTTAGTCGCCATAGATATATTTTAAATAAATCACATATTTTCACATTCGTCTTGCATAAAATAAACATTCAGTCATCTCATTTATCATATCATAACATCTTAGCTAATAATACCTTATTCGCATAACACGTATATAGACCTCATTTCATTTAGTATAATATTTCATATTTTAAATATCTCGAAAGAAATATAAATACAGAAATAAGCAATTACCCCACCTTAAGTACGACGCTCGGAAAGCTTCTAGGTATTAAGCAGGTTTATCTCGATCCCCCTTCTATATATCCTACAAAGCATAAGAGTTTGTCTTATAATCTAATCAAACTACTCATAAAGAAAAACACATTCTTAATTTAGAATTCTTTCTGCTAACGGATATTCTAAGAGGAGTTAAGAAGGAAAGTCTACATATCGATGTGATACGAGAGGGTTGTAACATTCATATCCAAGCCGATCGAAAACTAAGGTTTCTTGGTAGTTTTGATAAAGATCTAGGGTTTCATACCCTAATGAGGAGATTCAGGGGTTTACAAGCATTAATATAGCCTATTTAGGTTCGTTTTGTCATTCAATAAAAGTTTAGGGTCCATATTGTAATTCTATCTAAATCTAGGGTAAGATCTGCAAATTCAGCAAATTCTAAGGTTCAATTTATTATTGTCTAAAATTCAGGGGTCTTTATGCATGCTTTACAAAGATAAGGAAGTAAACTGCAAATTAATCAATGCTAAGGATTAAACATTAAATTCATCAAAAAATTTAAGGTTTGCAATTTAATCCTTAAATACATCAAATTTACAAAAGAAACCTCCACCCCAAATCCTTTCCCAATCGCCTCCACCCTCGTCCCTGCTGTCATTTCGCCGCTGCCGACCACTCCCAATCGTCGACGACCACCCAATGATCGAACACACACACAACATGACTCATCACACATACACCCCAAACCATGACTGGCATAACCATGATGTCACCCAACACTCTCTGCCGACGCAACCACGGTGCTGGCCACCAACACACCCAAGGCCTTTGGCCTCAGTTTCCCTCACACACCACAACAACATGCACAACACACGGCGGTGGTCAACACATACAACACTCACCGGCACAACCTTGCACAGGTGACCCACAACAGTGGCGAACCAACAGCCGCGAGAAGGTGGAAGAGAGAGAGAGAAAGGAAGAAGGACTGTCGTCCCTTTCCACTATCATACGAGGTGGAGGTGGCGGTGGTTTGAAGTTCTGAGCCCGTATTCATGACAAGCTCGATGAGCACAATACACGGGTCCGATTACCTTTTCAGAAAGGCACTAACCAGTAAGGCGGTGGTTGGTCGGTGATGGTGTTTTGAGAGAGAAAGAGGGAGAGAGGAGAGGAAAAAGAGAGTTTAGTACCCACATTTTGTCATTCCACCCTAACATGTTTTTCCTTTATCCCAAAATAAGTGTCATGTGTACAAAACCTAGAGTGAGGTGTCACGCTTAGGTTGATGTAAAAAAAAAAAAAGAGGTGTCACTCTATGACAATTAACTAGATAACATAAATAAATAAAATAAAATAAATTTGGGTATTACAGTTAGGCATAGGAAAAACAATATTGTACAAATAATTTAATTTATATCTTTAATAAACTTGGCTCTAATACCATTTCTCTGCATCGAATTTGAATAAATACAAATTTGAAAAAGAACTCTATTTTTACAAATCTTTAACTGATACGTGGCATTATTGACAACCTAGACCTATACAAGTATCGAAATATAAGTATAATATGTGGCATGAGGGAAATATTCCAACCTACATACTTTGGTTATGTGATTTTTTTTAATAAATATAATTTAATAAAATTGGTTTGGAAATAATAAAATTGAATTGAAAATAGCATTTTTTTAATAATTGCACATGTATAGTTTTAAAGGTATTTTGGTCTTTCACCAATTTTGTGTTAGTTTGAACATATTTATTATATTTTATGATATTTTTTACCAAATTTTAAGGTTTTATAGTAGGGGTAATATCACATACTACCACATTATATATAACCAATAACCTTTTATACCACAATTCTTATAATTTAATCATTTTCTACCACATTTTCAAAGCAAAATACTATTTTACCCTTGTTGACTTTTATTAATTTCCAAAATACCACACATGCCATTAGCCATTTTCCTTTTTCCAATCCTTATATTTATTAGATCTGGATTAGCCCTCTAATCAATATTAGGCCTAACATGCTTCCATAAACAAAATAAAATTGAGTTTAAATCATACCTCGCCTTTGTCTGTTGTATTTTCCTTGGTCTCGGTTTAGGTTTTATGAATCCAAGATCCAACCACTCGTCTGCAGTCTAAGGTTCTAAACCGATCCCCTTTGAGAACCCAAATCGCAATATTTCTCAATGGCCACCTACCTTTAAGGGGATTACAGGGAGACTCATTGTTGGATAATTTTACACTCAAAAATATAAGATTTTTGGAGAGTATGTCGGAAAACAAAAGCCCTTTTTATTGAAGATAATAAACTAAACTCTTTTACAATAATAATTTTCTCCGTCATTAGAGGAGAAAGCTTGTTTAGCCTATCATGGCTAATACTCGAAAAGGGGAAACCCCTATGAACAGGAAAGTTTGAAAGCTTAAATTATTCTAGAGAGAAGATTTATCGAAACTTATGGTAGAGATAAGTGTTATGGATTTTCGATGATCTTCTTCTAAGGCTGAGGCTTCCCTTTTATAGGCACAATCCCTTGCAACTTGTGGGTATTTGCCAGCTTGTTTTTCACTTGGTGGAGCCATCTTTAATTTCCATCCACCGTTAGGTAAGTGCACCTTCATCGTTGTCCTTTTGCGTCGGCAATGAATCTTTTGGTTAGTGGAGGGGTCCTCCACTTTTGTGTTTTGGCCATTGCCTATCGTAAGTGCTTGTTTCTTCAAAGATGGTGGGATCATCCACTACACCGTGTCGAGCGGGTATGCCATGTGCTTGATAGGGCCAAAAAAGATCTCTTAGCACCCTTTGAACCCTTTGAACCTGTATAGGATTTGTATTGAACCCTTTATACTGTATTCCTATCTATTACATTTTCAGAATACAATACAACTTGTCTACTATCGAGTCCATTAGACTCGTTTCCTTTTTTTACATATTTGGTTTTTTCTTTCTAAAAATCCTTCCATTTTCCCTTCTTTTTCGGATAATCGGGTTTGTCCTGTTTATCCTTGAAACCTTGTCCAAACAAAGGTTTCTTCTGTGCTTGATAGTAAAAACATATTCATTCTTCCCATCTTCTGATATGTATCATGTTACATATATTTTTCTTTATTTGATCCATTGCACATGTAATGTCAAAGGATTTTTTAATCTTTTTATAAATTTATGGTAGAAAAAATATTACTATATATTTTGTGGTATAAAAGAGTAAGTATTATAATAAATGTGGTATTTGAGGGTGTTCACCCAATTGTATAAATATCAAAAGTGGAGGTGCCGTTTTAAGAAGAGCAACTAAAACGTGCCATTTTGTCTCCTCCCCTTTAAAGTCTCATTTGCACCTTAATGGAGGTGCCGTTTTCTACCGTTGAAGCAGCCCCCACCTGCATTTGGACATCATTTCTTTGCCATTATTATTATTGTCATATCCACTATTTTTTAATAAGTTTGATGAGTGAAAGGATGAACAATAAAAACTAGAAACTAAAAAAATCAAAAAAAAAAAATTTTGACTTAAATTCGAACTCTAATCATCATATAATTTATATTTTTATAAATATTTACTACCATTTGAACTATAAGGTAATCATCATAAAATTTGTATTTTTATAAATATTTAATACCATTTGAACTATAAGGTTTATGATATTGTCATATCTACTATTAACTTAATAAAATTTATGTATGTTATTTAAATTATTTTAAATTTTATTCAAGTAATTAAATATAAATATAAAAATGTAACTTGTAAATAGTATAATAATAAACATCTTGTGATAATACAATCATGTTCACCTACTCATTGTGGACACATTAATATGTGCCTCGATTGATATGTCAAAAATTTAAAATATCTATTAATTTTACTTTTCATATAACGAGGGGATGTGATGATTACACGTCATCGATGGACATATTAAGAGTTGCCCACGGTGGACATTTCAACAAAGTCAGATGATAATAATACCATAATTGATATAAGAGATTTATTTTTTATCATAAATAATAATTTTATTATTTTTCTATCACAAATTATGAAAATAGAAAATTTACCTTTTTTAAAAAATTCTAAATTCATTGCATATTTAGTGATTTATACGAAACGATTTTTGATTTTTATCAGAAGGATAATTTTGTTTAGTTTCATGATTTGTGATAGAAACTAACAAACTATCTTTGCACTAGTAATACATTATTTAATTTTGTGATATTAAAGACAATTTTCCCATAGTAGATTTTTAATTTAATAAAAGATGAAGAAATACAACAACAGAAACATATTTTGGGAACATAAAACCACACAAAAGATTCGAAGACGCTTTTAGCTTAGACTCATACTATATATTCTGGCATTCAACAAAAGCTTGCAAAGAAGGAGACCAAATTTTAGTAGAAGTCAAACTCAAAGTCAAGGCGGAGAAGCCTCATACGGCGCCGTATTATCTCTCTCAGCATCCCTCTCCATTCCCCACCTTCTGGCCTGAAGCTGAAACCGCGCCAACGCCGCCAGGAACTTCACGCATTGCACCGGATTCAGCACCTCCGTCACCTCCGCCACCGTCCATCCCTGAAGAGCGTCGGCATTCCCCACCACCACCAGCATCGCCGCCTTCAGCTCATCCATCGCCGCCTCCAGCTCCGGCGTCTCGCCGTCCACCAAATTCCCAAACTTCTTAATCAAGCCATACACCGGCTGCTCCGCCACCGTCTCCTGAACCCTAGCCATCTCCTGCGTGATCTCCTTCTCCCTCCGCCGCGTCTCCGCCTTCACCTCCTCAATCATCTTCCTCTGCTGATCGGACAGCTCCTCCGCCATCGATCCGTCCAGTATCGGAAACAGCATCGACGGCCGGAAACCTGAAATCCACAGCAAGGAGCGTTCGAACGAGCTCAGCCACGGCGGAGATATCAGCAGAAAGACGTCCTCCTCGGCGGCGGCGGCCTTCTCTCTGTAGAATTGCTGGTAATGAGCGAAGATCCGGGGAATTATATCGCTGCATTCTCGATTCTGATCGAAGCCGTCGGTGGGGGACAGGAGAGATTCGAGCTGCCGGAGAAAAGCTTCTTGGCGGCCAAGCCAGCCATCGAAGAAGGACTGGAAACTGGAATTAGCAGCCATGTAGGAATCATAATCAGAAAATGAGGATATTAATAGGCGTGAAAATACGTGGATTGTAGGGATTAAGGAATTAAAATTAGAATAGAAAAATGAGCTGGGAGAGATTTCATCAATTTCTTCTGCAGTAAGGATTCGGTTTAGGCCAAGGGGGGAAATATTTTGGGAAAGCGGTGCTGAGCTGCTTCGCGTATATGAGAAAAGAGTAGGATGACACCTCTACACTTTTTGTCGTTTTCTCTTCCAATAACTTGTTTTATTACTTGGATACATCTAGACTTACAACTTAGGAGACATTTTGAATCTTTCAATTGAAATTCTTATTTGTTTTAAAATCTTATATCCTATAATTCATACACACACCAATAAGTATTAATATATTTTACTTGTAAAATACCTACAACAATCATTAGCACAATATATTTTTCCTAATAAAACCATATAAATATTAACTATTCGCTGATATGATAGATACAATACTTATATTCTAAACAATTTCAAAATAAACATACACTTATCAATATATATATTTTTTTTTCACAATTCAAGATTTTAAAATCAGATTTTCCCCGACCCTTTCCAACTAAAAACAAATATAGCCTAAAAATTGCCTCTAAGAACACATATAAATTGGTTAGACTTGTGATGATGTTGAGAAGATATCTTTTTGTAATGGAGATTCGATTCTTGTATAGAATAAATTATTATTAAAATATTGTGAAGATTTGTTCAAATATTAAATCATATTAGTTTTATTTAATAGGTGTCACTCAATCTATTCTTAAATTAACATATAATCTAAAAATATAAATGTATATCACTTAAATACATCATTCAATTTATATTTCATCGGATTGAAATAGGGTAGGGACATTACTTCAACTCTCCCTGACCAAATATTAACCAAATGTATAGCCTAGAAGTTGCGAAATTCTTCGGTAATCATACATCCATTGGGAAGCGGGAAGGATGGAATCTGGACTGATACTCATAACCCTGTATAAATTCTCATTCTCATCCAGTCCAAATTAAGAAAAATGCTCATTACTCAATCAGCATTTTTAGAATATATATTTTATATAATAATTTTGTAATAATGTAAAATATACTTTCAAACCTCTATTTTTCTTTTTACTCCTTTTGCTTCAGTACAATAATGTACAATAAATTAAACCATCGTTATAATTATTTTTAACTTAGTTTTGATGATGAATTTATATTGCAATACATAGGCTCGTTGCTATTTTGCGATTTTATTGATTTTCTAAAAATTATGAGGAACCCAAAACCCCACAGTAATCTCGTTCTCTTAACAATTGGTGTTCTAAAAAAAAAAGTTGAATTATACGCGCATTTTAATAGTTATAAGAGTAGGAACATCAATTGTAATTTAATTCTTATTCATCATTATATCATTAATCATACGTATTTTTAAATTTAGTTCTTTTATAAATATCATTTTTTTATGTTGATTTAATTTTATTTGTAATATCATTTTCTATTTATATAAAGGTCGGAATTAAAAAAAATTATGTCAGCAATTTTAATATCCACATATATAAAAATCAAAATTCCTAGCGGATCAAATAAATTGGATAAGGCTAGCGTTAAATGGACAAAAATTGTAATTTTCCAAACTTGAACATGCATGTTGGGAATAGTAGATAAAGAGGAGAAGGTTAAGAAATCAACGTCTTAGCATAGCAGAATCTCAAGTGTTACTTTTATACACTTACATTATATACATAAATTAATGTAATATAATTAATAATGGAAGAAGTTAAGGGCACGAAGGAAGACCTAAAGCGGCCTACAGCTCGCCATGTCAGAATGGAATGAATCCTTATTTTTTATATTAATTAATATTATTAAATTTCTTTAGGAAGAAAGGCTCCTTTTTCTATGTTAGAAAGGGCAGTCAAATTTCACGGCTTAAATTAAGAGAAAAGCTCCCAAATACTATAAGGGCACGTTTTGGTTCGTGTGTTGGGTTAGTTGGGTTAGTTGAGTTGTGGTGGGTTTACATTATTTGGGTTAAATTGGGTTAATTTTTTGATATGTTTGGTTTGAATGTTTAATAATAAGTTTGATTTAATTTTGTGTTTGATTTGAATGTTGTGGTATATATTAAGTTAGGTTTATGTATTAAAAACATAAATTTTATTATAAACCCTTATAAACCCACCATTTTTGGTGGGTTTAATTAACCCAAATTAAACCCAAGATAAGACCATAAAGGTAATTTTCAACTCAAGCTCGAAAAAAACATGGATTTTTCAACCATCAAAGCAAACATAAGTTTATCCGAGTTAATTAACCCTAACCCCCCAAACCCCCAAACCAAATATGCCCTAAAGGATTAACATCTTCAAATATCACATTTAATATAATATTTACTCTTTTATATTACAAAACATATAATCATATTTTTTTCTATCACAAATTGGTAAAAAGGTCAAAAAAATCCTTTAACATTACATATACAATGATTGAAAAATGCTATTTCCACCCCTATTTTATTGTTTCCAAACCAATTTGCTAAGCCATATGTATTAAAATCGGATATAATTAACTTGGTATATCGGCTGAAAACCACTGCGTATCCAATGCTATACTCGTGTTTTCACTTGTATAGGGGATCGATGCGGTATAACAATGTCATTACTAAGTGATTATTATTTGGAAATATGAATAATAGAGTTTTTCCATGATCTATATTTATTAAGATCTGATGCACGAAATGGTATCAGAGCCAAATTTTATTGAAGATATAAATTAAATTATTTGTACAATATTATTTTCTTATGCTTAACGGGAAGAGAAAATCAAGAAAAAATGTATTCGAAAAACTTTCGAGATATAACAAGTGCAAGATTTCATTAAATGATATTCAGCAAAGATTGGGACATAATTGTTCCAAACATATCTAAGGTCACACAAGATCTTAGGGAAGTCCAAAATACCATCATATACTATGGTGGATAGATGGAGAAGATGTTTTAATCTCTATCCGAGATCCAACAAGAAGTTTTAGATCTAAAGAAAGAAATTATAGATCTAAAAGGAATTTTACCAAGGAGAACATGTAGATCGATGAACGAACGATTCAAAGATGCGTTAGAGATAAACCAATCATTCCCAAAGGAAAGACTACGGAAGTTCCAAAGTCTAAAAGCTACAAGAAACTCTTGCTCGACATTATTCGACAAGTCTGATGGAGGTCTCAAAAGTGGATATCTCGGAATTAACCGAATCACTTTCCAATTTAGGAATTGTGGATTTGGTTAATCTCAAGGTGAATGATCCTATTCCCAAACAAGAAGAATGGAGTATGAGTACGAAAACACCCGTCCCCCAATGATCATGGAGACGGGATCAAGTCGACCATAATGTATTTGTGGCTGGACACAAGGGACAATCAGGATGAGATAAGACAACATCTAATAGCCCTTGGGCGAAAACGATCTTTAAACCAACACATCCGTTCGGGTTGATGCTCACAACTGACATCATCGATTTCAGGAACATAGAAACCTTGATCGATGAATGGATGACATTCTTAAAGGTTTCTTCATCAGCGCTGGACATTGATAAAGACCAATTCAGCAAACTTGTTGAAAATAGTTTGCAAGGTTCAGCCAAAAAAGTATGGGATAGTACGGAGGCCCATATAAAAGAAGAGATCGGATCAGGAGATAATATTTATGAAATTATCAAAAAGATCGGTCACTTGCTTAAAGTATACTTTAGCGGCGATGGATACTTTGACGAAAGAAAAGAAGAAAAGAATCAAGAATATACACAGACTTTGTATGCTCTCGAATTGAGAAGTATATGTCATGCGGATGAATACATATATTGGTTCCACAAATATTACTTCCAAGCTCAGATACCACTGAATGTTGCAACAGAAATGTTATTTGCAAAAATATGTAGTTCTTGGAGAGAAATGCTTATATAAACATATAAGGTACGTCTAGGAAGGGTAGATTCAATGGCAAGAAGGATGTCCTTTTTAAAGGACAACATAAGAGAGTGGTGTCATCAGGCGACACTACAAAAGAACAAGAAAAGATTAGGAGGACTGGTAAAACAGACTCCTTTTTATTGCGACAATAATGATTTTTCAAGTATTATTGGAGAACCAAGTCGCGAAAGACAGGGAGAAAGAAATAAACACTTTAGAAGTGTGTTTCGATCTAAATCCGGATGATCATACAAAAGGCCTTCCAATCAAGGAAGATCATAGTGGTCCAAATCAAAAGCTAGATCTTACAAATCTTGTCAAAAGTTTGGTCCTTCCAGATTTTCTTCACAAGGATCTAGATCCATAAGGAAGTCAACAGGAAGAACATCAAGAAGGAGAACTTTCAAATGTGCTCACACTCGTACAAATGAGATTGCAACTGCTGGACATGCAGGACGAAATGTCATATTTCGTCAGACTGCCCATAGAAGCAGAGTGAAGTCCGCCAGTTCGAGCTTACAGCCGACATTCTTGATGCGGTTTTCTATGGTGATCTGGTACCCATTTACCGGTTCGAGGACATTTCTTCAAATGAAAGTATCTATGAAGAAGAGTTCGAATCTGATTTAGAGAGTTTCTATGGATCGTCTACAGAATCAGACGAGTAGCTCTAGTGAACAGGAAGATAGACTCCAAACATCGAAAAGTCTATCAGAATTCTTTTCAAGAATGACCATCTCAAACGAAACAATAGAAAGAATCATACAGTAAGATTCAACCTTAAGTCCTTACGACGGCTTTAGGATTGGAAGTCTTAACCGATTTTATAACCAAATGGGGTTAAGACAGCGCAAACACAATATCATCTACCGGGTGAACTCAGGTGAGTTTTCGATTCTCATAGAATTAACCGATAATAGAGTTGATAAGTAGATTATTCTAAAAGAAGAAATTCTTAAGGAACTGAGTCGTATCAAAGAAGAAGTAGCGGTTACTATGAAATGGATTCATGTTGGAACCAATGAAATAGTAATTAAAGCTACCTTCAAAGAAGAGATTAATTCTGAATTACATTTATCTGTAATGAATAGAAGAATCAATAATTTACGAGATACATGCCTTGGTACAATGGTAGGTAATTTGTATGCTGACAAATTTATATTTGACATTCATCCTAGGATTGTATACAACCTAATTGACCAAGATTTCAGTAGAGTTTTAACCCTTCATCAGGACTTTAAGAGAACTGATTTAATGAAAAAATGTAATAGACCATATTCTATCACGTATAGAATTGCATATGCGCTTTCCAATACCCATCATTCAGATATGTTACTAAGGAAAAAGTATATAGAAATTCCTAGAATATTCAAGGAATTTGCCAAAGTAATGACACCAGACCCAATCCAGATACCTAGGATAGACGGTGTTAATTTACTAATTGAAGATCATCCGATTTTAAATAAATCATTAAGGTATGGATCTAGGATTAGTAACAAGATGTCCCTTTCCAAAGATAGGATTCTAAGCCTAAAAGGAAAAGAATCACACGAGGATTTTAATCCACAAAAGATTAGGGTAAGAAATGTAAAAATGAATTGCCCTGAGGATGGAAAGAAATCCATATTGTTTTGGATATATCTAAGACTGATAATCTGTTTCCTTGTAATGAGATATATCATTTACAACAATCAAATGTTAATAGATATGAATGCAAATTAGAAATAACAGGCTATGAAGTATCTGTTACAGGGATTGCAGGTGGAACTAAAGGTTCTATGATCCTGGGTTTAAGTTTCCTAGAGGAACACAAGCCCTGGGTAAGAAATGAAAAATGGATGGAGTTCAACCTTAATGGACACACAATCTGGGTAGAATGAAGAAACCATTTTCCAATTAATATGCCAGGTTTGCATATTGATAAAGAGATTTGAAATCTCTTACAAGAACATGAGAATGTATTAGAACATATCAGGGATTTACGTGATCAAGGTTTGACTTCTCATGATTTAAGATTACAAAAAATTATCTTTTAAGTATAATCAGATAAGCTTAAGGATAAACAGATTAAGATCTTGGAAAGATAATAAAATTTATCCACAAGATTCTGAATGACGAGTGTTTTCTTTATATATATATCTGTAGGGATTTTATATGAGTAGTATAAGTCGGAGTACTTTGTAGCTTATATTGATTCAGGTTCAGACATTTGTATAGCAAAGCCAGAAGTTTTTCCCAGTAAAATGGTGGAAACTTTACCTCTTATTGCAGGATGAGATTTCTCTCAAAGAATCCTAATACTCAATAAAGGTATTCAAGAATCACGAATAATGATAGGTGGAGCTTTTGGTACCCTTTGGTACAAAATAAGAATGCCACTAATCTATATTCATGATACAAGAGTTGATGTTTTGTTGGGTAACAATTTTATCCAAACTTTTGCAAAATATGAGCAAGATAATCACAAGAACCTGTTAACCTTTACTATTAATTGCGGTACTTTGATACAGGTTTTGCGGTGAGAGAAAGCTTTCACTAGGATAATGTCTATTAATTTTCGCAGCAAAAGTGGTGATAATGATTCCAAGTTAACTCATCCTAAAATGCAGGAGAAAAGGAAATTTGGAGAAGCTCTTTTGTCTTATAGACAAGAAGGGATGGAGAAGGCAAATGAAGAAGCTATTCAGTTTCTGAAAAATGTCTTACAAGAAGGACCACCTCAGATTGACATTGATGAGGAAAGTTTACTTTCCCTTGAAAATGTTAAAAGGCTAATTTAGAGAAATTTCAATGAAAATTCTTTAGCCTGGTGGGACAAAAATTAGATCGAAGCAACACTAAAGGTAAAAGAATAATACCGATACGAGTTGGTTCGATACAAGCCGATTCAGATGAACATTAAAGATCAAAAGGATATGCAAAAGATTATTAAAGAGCATATCGATCTTAATCTGATCGAAGTAGGTATTTCCCCTTATAGTAGCCCTGAGTTTTTGATAAGAAACCATGGTGAAATAAAGAGAGGAAATACAAGGTTAGTAATTAACTATCAAGGTATTAATAAGATTACCGAATTTGATGGTTATTACATACCAAGTAGAGAACACTTAATTGATTGCATTAAGGGATCAAAAATGTTTTCAAAATTTGATTGTAAATCTAGATTTTACTAGATTAAGCTAGAAAAGGAATCGAAAAAATTAACGACCTTTTCTACGCCACAAAGACAGTATATCTGGAATGTACTTCCAATGAGTCTTGCAAATGCACCTCAGATATACCAAAGAAAGATGGATAATCTTTTTAAAAATTATTTTGAGTTTATGTTTGTTTACATAGACGACATTTTAATTGCATCTAAAAATATAAAAGATCATTTAAAACATCTTGAAATATTTTCAGAAGCATGTCATAAAAAAAGATTAGTATTCTCTGAAAGAAAGACAATAATCGCGGTTAATAGAATCGAGTTTCTCGGTGTAATTATTGACCATGCAAGGATGGAACTCCAGAAACATAATGTGGAGAAAATCCACAATTTTCCAGATGTTCTTAAAGATAAGAAGCACCTTCAAAACTTCTTAGGTGTGATTAATTATGCAGGTTCGTTTATTAAGGATCTAGCAAAATATCGTAAGGATTTTCGTCCTTTATTACAAAAGAATGAGAAGATCAAATGGAAATGAGAAGACATCCATTCCCAACGTGTTCGAGAGTTGAAATAGGTTTGCAGTAACCTACCGAAACTCGCAATTCCTCAAGATGAGGATTAGTTAGTTGTTTACACGGATACTAACGACTGCCAATGGGCAGCAGTGCTCATGAGGAAAATAACTACTGGGGAAGAACCGTTTAGATACACAGGGGGTTATTTACAGAACAACAAGCCAGAGTCTGGCATATTAACGAGAAATAACTTTTTGTGATTTTTGAAAACATTTAAAAAATGGCCTTTATTCTTACTAGCAAAAGAATTTACTTTAAAATTTGATAATACAAATGTAAAAGTTTTTTTGAAAAACAAACTTGAATCAAAAATTGAAAAAGCTCGCATTATCAGGTGGCAAGTAGAATGTGAATATTATTTATTTGATATTGTCATTATAAAATCTAATGAGAATGTTCTTACAGATTTCTTAACAAGAGATGGACATCCTTGAAGCGGATTCTATCACGGTTAGAGCGAGACACCTTAGGGAACACCTTGAGGAATTGAACAAAGCCTTCGAGTTGCTAAGGATACGTGCCGAAGCAACTTTGTATGTTCGGAAGGTAGACTTGGACAAAGTCCAAGCAGCCATCCAAGCTTCGCGAGTTGCCCAAGTCCATCTATGGAACTCATTAGAGAGGTCTCTGCAAAAGACAGTTCACTATTGGTGATCCAGAAAGAAATACGCGAGATAGGTTCATCATCGATGAACAAATAGGGGTTTTTTATACCCGATACAGGACATCCTGCAAACAAGTGTTTTTTATCGGATATCGGTGAAAAGACTGATAACACCAAAATAAGAACTTTATCGGATTCCGATAAAAATATTAATTCAGAAAGTCAGGAAGAAATTTCAGGCAACCCGAGTCAACCCAGCACCTCCGGGTTAAAAGAGGGAGAGGTTAACCTGAGGCCACAAACGGGTCCAAAACAGGTTAACACTAACCATTGTGTTTCTCCATTTCAGGTTTACCAAAGAACATGGGAGAAATTGGTTACAAGAAATGGGATCAATCCAGGTAAAATTACAGTCGATTGCTCTGGGAAGTATCCAAGGCTTTGGATGCTCCAGAGTGTAAACCCACAAGACGTTAGGAAATGGTTTGACTTCGGAGCAATTGCTTCGGTATTCATGACCGCACCTAGTTTTTCGGAGATTTCAAAATTACTGGAATGGATATCTACTGCCGTGCACGATTCATAACAGAATAACCAACATTTGGGTAGAGGAGATACACTAGAGCTAAAGATTATTTCAACCGCCCCAAAGATCACATACAAAGGGTCTCATCCAATTTTTCAATTTATAAAACTACAAAGACCAGATATGGTGGCGTATAACAGAGCCAAAGCACCACCATCAAATAACCCTTTAGTAGTCGCCCTCACACAGGAAGAAATATCTATAAGGCGAGCTAGGGGATTATGAGTCTGTCTTACTGAGATAGACAAAGTGAAATACCCATTCAAAATTTTCCAAAATTCTATGAATGGGTCTTTCTTGTTAAATTCGATGACGGGAAATACAATCAAATTTGTTGAGAGTCTCTTCGAAAATAAAAGGAAATTAATCTGGAAAAATAAGGTTTCGGCAACGGAACAAACAAGAAAAAAAGTATGTAACATGATATATATCGGAAGATGAGAAGAACGAATATGTTTTTACTGTCAAGCACAAGAGAAACCTTTGTTCGGACAAGATTTCAAGGTTAACGGGACAAACCCGATTACCCGAAAAAGAAGGGAAAATGGAAGGGTTTTTAAACAGAAAAAACAAAAAATGTAATAAAAGAAAACGAGTCTAATGAATTCGATAGTAGATAAGTTGTATTGTATTTTGAAAATGTAATAGATAGGAATACAGTATAAAGGGTTTAATACAAACTCTATATAGGTTCAAAAGGTGCTAAAAGATTTTTTTTGGCCCTATCAAGCACATGACATACTCACTAGACATGATATAGTGGATGGTCCCACTATCTTTGAAGAAACAAACACCGACGATAGGCAATGACCAAAAGACAAAAGTGGAGGACCCCTCCACTAACCGAAAGATTCATTGTCGACGCAAAAGGACAACGATGCCACCGAACCCGACAATAAATGGTGAAAGGTGCACTTACCTAACGGTGGGTGGAAATTAAAGATGGCTCCACCAAGTGGAAAACAAGCTGGCAAATACCCACAAGTTGCAAGGGATTGTGCTTATAAAAGGGAGCCTCAGCCGCAAAAGAAGATCATCGAAAATCCACAACACTTCTCTCTACCATGAGTTTTGATAAATCTTCTTTTTAGAATAGTTTAAGCTTTCAAGCTTTCCTGTTTATGGGGGTTTCCCTTTTTCGAGTATTAGCCATGATAGGCTAAATAAGCTTTCTTCTCCAGTGATGGAGAAAATTATTATTGTAAAATAGTTTAGTTTATTATCCTCAATAAAAAGGACTTTTGCTTTCCGATATACTCTCCAAATATCTTATATTTCTGAGTGTATAATTATCCAGTAGTGAGTCTCCATGTGATTCCCTTAAAGGCAGGTGGCCGTTGAGAAGAGTTGCGATCTGGGTTCTCAAGAGGGATCGGTTTAGAACCATAGGCTGCGGGCGAGTGGTTTGATCTTGGATCCATAAAACCTAAATCGAGATTAAGGAGAATACAAGAGACAAAGGCGAGGTATGATTTAAACTCAATTTTATTTAATTTACGGAAGTATGTTGAGAGGGCTAATCCGAATCTAATAAATATAAGGATTGAAAAAAGGAAAATGGCTAATGGCATGTGTAGTATTTTAGAAATTAATAAATGTCAACAAGGGTAAAATAATATTTTGATTTGAAAATGTGGTAGAAAAGGATTAAATTATAAGGATTGTGGTATAAAATGATTATATTATATAGATTGTGGTATAAAATGTTATTGGTTATATATAATGTGATAGTATGGGATATTATCCCTATATACAATTTCGTATTATAATTTTATTTTAAAATAAAATTATATCCAAAACTAGTTACTTCGGCCATGTGTGTATTTGGTTGTGATGGCTGAATTTCGAGAAAAAAGTTTTAATTTAATGCATTAATACCAGCAAGCATGATGTAATACGAAGGAACTTTTTTGAAAGCTATCGCACACTTCAATCTTTAGATTGCATGGTTAAATTATGGAATAAATCATAACCTGATTAGATTCAGGGCGCATTATGCCTAGGTCAGTTGTAAAGTTTTGGGTGGGATCATTTTTTGGATCTTATTTTGTGAGATATGTTGAAGAGGGTTGAATATAAGAAATTATATAATATTTTTATATGTTGATTTCATTTAGTGAGACAGGTCAAGTTGAGTTGAACATAAGAAATTATGTAATATTTTTATATGTATTAGATAATATTTTTCTATATAATAGGTAATATTTTATATTACAGAATGTGTTTTGAGTTGATTCAGATTATTTAATACTTTTATGTATATCAGATATTAAATTTCCATATATCAAATAATATTTATATTATAGGATAAATGAACCGAATTGAATTTGATCAGGTTTCTCCAAAAACATGTGGATCCTCCATATTTTTCTCCCCACGCTTGAGTTTTGCAACATGTTATACTTTTGTCTATATTAGTTAATATTTTTCTATATATTAGATAATACTTTTATATTATTTATATATACTATATAATATAATATAAAAATATTACCTAATATATAAAAAAATAATATTTAATACATAAAAAATTATTACAAAATTTCTTATATTCAATCCGATCCATTTTACGAAATATGATTCATGATATGTTGCATTTGTATGGAAAATTTTGAAGATGTGAAATTAGTAATTATAGTCTGTAAACAAATTTAAATTGACATATAAAGTTAAGATAAATAATTGAGTCATTCATGATAGCGATGTTCAAACGGTTTAAAAAGTCAAAATCGAATCGGGATTAACGGTTCAAAAAATCGTTAACTCGATTTTTGTTCGAAAATGAAATCGTAAATTGTGGTTTGATGGTTCGGTTTCAGTTCGGTATAATTTCAAATTGATAATCGATGGTTCCTAATAGGGATATATTGAAAAATATGCGTTTAGTACTACTTTGTATATAAATTGATTCTTGCATTTTATGAAAATAAATCTTTTATCATTATTTGCATTAAATATTATGAATGTTATTTACTTAAATGCATAAATGTTCAATACACTTTACATTGTAGACAATGTGGTGTGTAAAAGATCACATTGTCAAATCCTTGTAATAAGTATAATTCACAACTTAGATGAAATTGAACAATCCATTGGTAGAAGTTGAAGTGTAAGACTCAAATTGGTTTGTCTTGACCAAGAGATGCATTTGATTTGTTGAATATGACCTACAGTAAGATAATTCTTCTAGAGTGACTTTGAAAGAAGAATTAGATCTCAATAGTTATTGATTTCTTAATTTTTGTCACTTAATTGGGATTGTATATAATTAATTGATATTACTTTCATTTATTATCGGTAAAAAATCAATGAGATTCAATACTTTTGTATTTTGAATAATATTATTAATTATATGAAAAATTGCTAAATTAAAATAGAAAATAGTGTCTTGATACGTCATATTGATAATATCCCATTAGTGGACTCAGAACGTTTATCATATCAAATTTGACCAATGGATTAATTTTCGATATAATAATAATGTTGAACTGTTTTTCCCAAGGAATAAAAGATATTAATTAATTAAAGCATTCAGTAGCTTAAATTAATTAATGGACATTAGATTTTAAACACGAGAAATAATTATCAGAATACATATTTCATAATATGAGTTAGGATGGACAGTGCAATATTAATTCTATTGTGAATTGAATTAATATTAATGGGCTAGAATAATATTGTGGCTCAATATTTGTTTCTAAGTCCATTGGGTGGTCAAATCTTAATTCTCCTAAAGTCTCCTTGAGTAGCTCAATAAAAGCTCATCTAACTAAGGTGGTTAAAAGATAAAAATTCAAAAGTTTTACATTATTTTTCTATTTTAGCCATTTCTTTAAACATTAAAAATTTTGGCCATGAATTAACGAATGGGTTTTAATTTTAGTCAATTCATGATTTTGATAAAAATTAGATTATGTATGTGGTGATGAGAGTGCCACATAAAAAATATATAAACGATACATCACATAAAATTAATTAAGTCTAATTAATTATGAATTAACCCACTGTAACCTAAGTAAATGAAAATATACATATATATAATTTAGGAAAACAACACAATATAACAAAAATTTAAACAGGAAATTAGCTATATTGGAATATATGTTGATTTTGATTTTGTTATATGACTATATTGGTATTATGTTGCCCTAATCATACAATTGTTAATTTGGTTTTAGTAGATGAGTAAAAAAAAAAAACAATTAAAGTTTTTTTTCAAATACATGTTTTTTTTAATTAGTCCGTTGGACCTTTCTTTTGAATCGATCCTACTTGTTGAACCTTAAATAGTCAAATCGATTAGTTGTTAGGTCAAATTCTACACATACTGCATGTAATAGAAGAATTCTTCTAATATATTCATTTCCTAACTTGCATAGAAAAAAGTTATATAAGTTTTTTGTAAAGGATTGGGAGATGACCATGACTTGGTCAACCACACTCAATCAAATTTCATCCGCAGCAGTTTATCAGTTCTAATAATCAGCAAACTATCAAATAATTTAAGTTTATCAAATTTTATCTAAATTATACAAAAAATATAAGAAATGAAAAATAGATTATAAGTTAACAAGCTTCTCTTTTGCCTTTAAGCACAAAAGAAACAACTAAAGGGAATCTCCCTCTAAATATGAACAAAAAAATTCTAATAATTAAACATAAAATGAAGAAAGAGAAAATATAAATGCATCAACGGTCAACTATAACAATCTCTTTTTTTTTTTTTTTTTCCATTTTCTGCCCAAAATATGTACAAACACTAAATAAAATAAACAAAACTCCCCATAGACAAATTAGAGTACGTCTTGTAGAAAATCGTCTTACGAATCTCTTTTCGTGAAATGAGATGAGTTGGTCAGACGTAATAAATTATGTAATATTTTTATGTGTGTTAAGTAATATTTTTCTATATATTAGGTAATATTTTATTACTTTTGTATTATATTAGTATATGTATATAATACAAAAGTATTACATGATATATTGAAAAATATTACTTAATATATATAAAAATACTACATTTTAGTGTTTGGGCAGCCTAATCCACGTGTTTTTGAGTGACCCGATTCGACCCAATTCGAATCATGTATTCTATACAAAAATATTACTTGATATACAGAAAAATATTACATATTTTCTTACAGTCCAACTCAATTTAAAACACATCATATAATACAAAGTATTACCTAATATGTAGATACATATTATCTAATACACATAAAAATATTACTAATTTTTTAAATTCAACCCGATCCAAAATGAGATTTATGAAATGATCTCACCCAAAACTTTACCAACAAATTTATATTGCAAAATGTGGCAACAGTTTCATAACATCAAACACTTCTATGTATCGAACATTAATTCAATGTTGAATTAATTCTCTCAAGATGATGACAATGAGAATGATCATATGAGTGACCTAACTGTATGTATGCACGGATTGAAGTACAATATTTGATTATATAAACTCAAAACCCACACCCAAAAACCATAATTATGGTTTGTTAGTAGTGTGTCCAAATGCGTTGGATCATTATTGATATGGTCAAACTTGATCAGACCGGATTTTTATGGATCAATTATTCATATCTCCTGTTTTTAGGAGAACTCCTACTTCTACTACAACTAGGACTCCTACTTCAACTACAATTGAGATTCCTATTCCTACTACAACAAGTATCAGGGAGTATATATATCCTTGTTCTGTTCACTTTTTAGACACACAATTCACAAACTACACATACTTATTATTTGACAGAATTCAGAGCAATTCAACTGACTTGAGCGTCGGAGTCCGATCGCCGGGAACCCATCCCGGTGTTTGTTTTGCAGGTTTTTGGATACGAGGTTTCGCGTTTCAGTTCCAAAAGGAGAACGGTAAATCAGAACCACATCAATTATGGTTAACGATCTCAACTATCATCCTTGTACTGATTCAAGTATCAAATATAAGTCAAATTTTGTTAAAATCTTTTTCTTTTATTTTTGCAAAACATTCCTTTTTAGTGTAAATAATAGTGCACATAATTGAAGATGAGTGACAGTTTTTACATAAAAATAATATAAAAATTACTATTTTTTTTTGTACTGTTGGAGATGTTCTTTCACATATCTTGAACTTGTGATACCTTGGACTTTGTCATAGTATATACATGATTCTTAGTAATCTGAAATGGACAAATAGTGGAAATCATTTTTAAAAATATGCAGTTAATTTTACCATGGACATATATATTGAACTAAAGGACAACGTGGTGATGCTCTTACAATTGGGTCACGACAAGATCAAAGGGATGGTTGATTCAATTCGAATTGGGGAGTGTTTTAATTAAGAAGAGTTTTCATAATTTAAGCATATATATGCATACTTTTTCAGATTTGTTTGATAAAGACGACGATTTTATTAAACAATGTTGAACCATTTTTTTAGGTTTTTTTTTTTGGGAAAAACTTTTGTATTCAAGGACACGGATCTTAGAATTAGTGAATTAGTGTACCCCAACCCGATCCGGAGACTGAGCCGCTCCACGTGCACTTACGCACCTCCACGTGCGGTCATACCATAGCTTATATACGTCATGTCCCACCTAATTACATATATACATATATAATAAGGTATTACATATTTACCTTTAAGATATTAATTGTTTATAGTATAAAGTATTACATATGCACACATTTAAGGTATTACATATTTACCTTTAAGGTATTAATGCTTATAGTATAAGTTACTGTATATGCGCACACTTAAGGCTTATATTTTTACCTTTAAGATGTTAATTCTTATAGTGTATGGTATTACATATGTATCTTTTAGTGTATTATAAATTTACTTTTAAGATATTAATGTTTATAGTATAAGGTATTACATATGCGCACATTTAGATATTACATATTTAACTTTAAGGTATTAATGCTTATAGGTTAAGGTATTACATATTTATTTTTAAAATATTACATAAATATGTTTAAAGAATTTTATTCATACGTAAGTTTTACATTTATACCTTCAAGGTATCATATATTTACCTTTTTAAATGTTCAAATTTTCTGCAAATCATCTTTTTCCTCAAATTTTCTACAAATAATCTTAAAGAACTCAATCTTCACCATGCTTTCAAGGTAAAAATGAAAGGATTTTCATATATATTCAACAAAAATTCTTAAAGAACTCAATTTTCATGTGAATTAAATGAAACAAAAAGTAAAATTATATTTTAGTTATTGAATGATGAAATTCAACTTTTCTTTAACAACAATAGATGACAATTATATTGGACAAAGAAGAAAAGAAGAGAAGAAGAACATAAAATTGAGAAAAAAAAAGTGCAGAAGGAAAAATAGAGAATGGAGAAAGAAAAACAAAAAAGAAGAAGCGGAGCTACAGAGAGATTAGGATAAATATATATATATATATATGGATTCGGGTTGGGACGAGAGTATGGATTTAAGATCCATGACCCGGTTGCACACAAAACTCACTTTTTTTCTTTTTTCCCTTTTCAGGATTATTAGTCTCTCTTTTTTGGAGTGTTTTTATGTCTGTTAGGATGTATACTATAAGTCTAGCTTTTGTATGAACATCTATTTTGATATAAGAATTTTTTATGGTCAAATATTTGCATTTTATATTTGTTATATATGTTATTGCAATTATCCAATTAATTTATATTGTAGATAGCATGATGTGTGGTGCTACACAAAAGATCATGTTACCAGTTCCTTATAAATTATAAATGGTAGCTCACAACCAAGATAATTTTGGACAAAGTATCGAAATGGTTGTAGTGTAATTTGGTACATTTTCTATGTATTGAGCAGGACCAATTGAGGTTGTTCTATTTATACTGATTATGTAATAGAACAAGACCTTAATTATTATGGATGTGCGTCCTCTTAATCATTATATGATAATGGGCACGTATACTCAATATATGTTTCTTTAATTTATCAATGGGTGAGATTTATTTATTAAATCAATAAATTCGGTAAATTGGGATACAATGTTGTTTATATGGTGTGTTGTTGATTATAAAATGAAACCGTGTCCTAATTATTTAGGATGATGATGTCTCCTTGAGGAGCTCATAAGGATTATCATATAAACCCTGCAGGTGGATTTATTCCAACATGATAATAAAGTTGAGTGGTACTACTTTTGGAATTATATGTTAATTAATTGAATTGTCAGTAATTCATTTAATTAATGGACATTCGATATCTTAAATACGGAGAGATAAACGCGCACATAATAAATAGGAGCCCATATTTAATTTGGATTTGGGACGGTAGTTCAATAATATATCTTTAGTGGATCGAGTTATTATTGATGAGATTAAGAAGTGTGTTCAGGCCGAATTAGGACTCCTAATTCTATCAGGAGATTGAATCCTAATCCTTCTCAAGATCCCTATTGTAGCCTATAAATAAGCTTTAAGTCAGCCACTTCTAAACACACGAAAATTTCATAAAATGAGTTTAGTAGAAGACGGCTGGTACTCTTGAGAGCTTGTTGCCCCACAACGTTCGAGAAAAGGTGAAGAATATAGCAGAAGATTGAGAGGTCGAGGCTTCACCAATTGCTTTATCTACAGTTCTGACCTTAGAACTAATTCATTTTTCGCTGCAAAAGGTGTGATTCGTTTTCTGCTGCGCGTTGTCATATTTTACATGGACCCCGAATCGGAATTGTATAGGATCGGCGATCCCTCGTTTCCAACAATATCTACATGGTAATTAGAGATGTAAACAAATTAAGCCACTTGTAAGTTATTAGGAATTTAATTCAACAAAAAAGTTTGTTCGAAATCATTTAGTGTGATTCATTAAAATAAATAAACTAATTCAAACTTGATGTTATTTGACATCTTAGCGTATGAGCGAGCTCGTTAAAAGGCTCATGAAATAGCTTGTACAATGATACTAATGTTGACATTTTGATATGTATATTTTTAATACTTTTAGTTATGATAAATATATATATGTGTGTAAAATTCTTTTATAACGTTACCACTTCACACATGACCTTCCTCTCAATTCTATCTCACACAGATTTTTTTCTCAATTCTCATTAACATAAACATTATTCCCAATTCTCATTCCACTCAGTCATTTGTTAAAAAGTGCAACATACGAATTGCTTAACAAATAGAATAAATCTCCAATCAATTCTAAAAAACAATCCAACCTCTCCACCATGTAAGCCTCTCATTGACATAAATCTTCTTCCCACTTCTCATTCCACACAGTCATTTGTTAAAAATTACAAAATATGAATTGCGTAAGAAATAGGATAAATTTTCAATTAATTCTCAAAATTAAAGAAAATAAAAAAATTCAATTAATGAATTAAAGGAAACAATGAAAATTATACAATTAATCAATCCTAAAAAAAATCCTAAATCCTAATCAATGTTCAATAAATCCTCAAAATCAATCATAAAAATTAAAACATAAATTGAGTAACAAAGAGAATAAATTCTCAACAAATCCTCAAAATCAACAAATCATATCCCAAACTCAATCATCAACAAATCAATTATTAAGAAGTAAGCTATCAATCTTCAAAATTCTCAAGCCTGTTTAATTACCTGCTTATTTTTTGTGTCAAATATAATGAATATACACATGTGAATATTTTTCATTATTTTCTTTAATTTATTAATTGAATATATTTTCTTATTTTCTTTAATTATGGGCTACAATATGATTGATTTTAAGGATTTTGAGGATTTATCTTATTTATTACGTAATTCATATTTTGTAATTTTTCACAAATGACTATGTGGAATGAGAATTGAGAAGAAGGTCTATATCGATGAGGGACTTAGATAGTGGAGAGAGGTCTTTGTGGGATGAAAATTGAGAAGATGATCTGTGTGAAATAGAATTGAGAAGAAGGTCAGTGCCTTTGTGTGATGAGAATTGAGAAGAAGGTCAGTGTGTGAAGTAGTAACGTTAAAAAAGAATTTTATGTATAATATGAAATATTAAAAATTAAAAAGTTTGCACAGTGTGCATGTTTGATCAAATTCATATATATATATATATATATATATATATATATAATTGTAGTTATTTTTATTATTAAATTACAAATTTTAGATGATATATTATATATTTTAGATTTATTTATTTATTATTATTGTTGTTTTTATATTGAGTTGATGAATAGTGTAATTAAAATTTGGCAAACTCTTGCGTAAGGCTATCTCAAGAATCCAATTTTGTGAGACGGGTCGGACTTAATCCGGTCAATGATTAACGAGTCAAAATCAACAAATCAAAATCAAAGTTAATGATCATCAACACCCGATCAACAAATGATATTTTTATTTATATCATATAATACTTTTTGAAAGTATCACATGATATACATAAAAGTATTATATGGTTCACATGAAAAAATTGCATTATGAAAAAAAAATTTCATGTAATACTTTTGAAAGTATCACATGATACACATAAAAATATTACATAGTACATATGAAAATATTACATTATGAGAATAAAACAAAATGTAACACTTTTATGTAAATCATGTAATACTTTTTGAAAATATCACCATATAATACTTTTATGCATATTTTTTAAAAGTATCACATTATATACATAAAAGTATTACATAGTATACATGAAAGTATTATATTATAAGAATAAAGTACCATGTAATATTTTTATGTGTACTTCACATGATACATATAAAAGTATTATATGATATATATAAAGTATTACATTATAAGAATAAAGTAAAATGTAATATTTTTTAAAAGTGTCACCATATTATACTTTTATGTATATCATGTGATGCTTTTTAATATACATAAAAATATTATATGATGCACATTAAAGTATTGTATTATGAGAATAAAATATTATGCAATACTTTTATATATATATATCATGTAATATTTTTTAAAGTATCACATAATACACATAAAAACATGTAATATTTTTATGTATATGAAATAATATTTTTATGTGTATTATGTAATATTTTTTAGTCAACGATGTTGACTAACCGTTAACCGATGTTGACCCGACCAACGTTGACCATTGACTTTTGATTTTTTGACTTTGACCGTTGACCGGGTCAAGTTGACCCGTCTCACGAAATGAAATTTATGAGATGATCTCACATAAGACTCACCCTTAAAATTTATATTAAGCTCGTTTAAGTTCATGATTTGAGCTCGAATAAGCTTAAGAATCATAAATGCATTCGATAAATTAAATTCGAATTAATTCAATAAGAAACAAATCAAACTCACTCTCAATAATTCGTCTCAACTCGATTAGATTGTATCCTAAAAGACATAGTCATCCACATATGAAAGATGCAATAAGAAGATGAACCTGAGCTTCTTAGGCATTAATTACTAATTTGGTTACAAACCAGAAATTAATTAATAGCAGGTTTTGGAGTTATAGTTTAATTTGTGTTCGTAACAATCTTTCTCTTCATCATTACTTTTCTACATTTCCTTTATGTTTTCTTTTGTGAATTTATTTTGTTGTTGCTTTTGTGAGTTATCAGTCTGGTATTTCATCCTTCCTTCAAAGTCTAAATTTTGTTCTTTGTGAAGGCTCCTCAGGCCATTTGCCCTTTTCCTAATATATATATATATATATATATATATATTATCAATAATAATTACTACTATCATGGATTTTAAAAAAATAAATAAATAAAGTTGTTTGATAATTGTTGGCAAGTCACTAAAAAGATTAGTTTCCATTTAAAACATCTTTGGTACCCACAAAAGATCGACATTCATGCCTACAAAAGATTTATATACGAAAGGTATGGTTGTATTCAGTATTCTAAACATCGAGTTAGGATGGTAGTCTAGGTGTTAGACGACATCTTGCTGTACTGATTCTAGTTTATTCGACTAGTTTAGGACTCAAACGGCAGTAGGCGTGGTTAGACGGTATATATATGTTTATATATATATATATTATTAACTTCTTAACAAAATGTTGTTATTCTTATTGAATTAAAGTATCTTTCAAACAATTATTATTTAGATAAAGAAAAATAAAGGACTTACAGTCACTAATGACATCATAGACAAATATAATTAAATGAAATATTAAGTTTATATTTCTCTATCATGATAATTATATATATATAAGTGTTTAAAAATATATTTTAAAGATTAAAAATATAAAAAATGGTTAAAATAATAAGAAGCTATGTTAATTTATATATGGGGTGGCATAATTATTTCTATACACCAAGTGCACGGATCCTAAATTCGTGTAATTGAGTTGATCCGATCCAAGAGTGCATTTCACGAGTCCTACGCCGGCCTACACACTCCCCCACGTGCCCAAACCCTACACCAAGCTCTAGTTCTGCTGTTATATTGGCATAACCTTTTAGTTTAGCGAACTTAACCTTTTAGTTCTAAACTTATAACCTTTTAGTTATATGCATATAACCTTTTGCAGTGCTAAGTTATTCACTGAAATGGTTATGAAATTTGTACATAAAAGTTATACTATTACAACATAAAGGTTATATCATTACAACATAAATGTTTCGGCTATATTGAATTTTTATAGTGAAAAAACTACAAGTTATTTATTGAAAAAGGTTATGAAATCTGTACGTAAAGGTTATACTATTACAACATAAACGTTTTGGCTATATTACTTGAATTTTTATAGTGAAAAAAGTATAAGTTATGCACTGAGAATGTTATGAAATATGTACTTAAAGGTTATACTATTACAATATAAATGTTATAGTATTACAACATAAAGCTTATGACATAAATTAAAAAAAAAACTGAGCGCGGATCTGGGTTAAACCTGTCCCAACCCAACTCGCATGCCCAGTTACATAGATCATGACCCATGCGCTTGGTGCACATAAACACTACCCATGGGGTGGGACTATCCCCAACCCAAGGAATTGTAAACACATCTCATATTAAATTATATTAAAAGTAATTATTTAAAAAAAAAGACTAAAATACCCTCAATTTATTAAATGATACATCTTTTCATCTTCTTCTTCAACCTTACTCTCACACAAACCCTAATTTTATGTCGGAATGCCTTTTCATCTTCTTCTTCAATCTTCTCTACACTTAATTAACCCTAAGTTTTGGCGCACACAATACTTTACTCATCATCATCTTCTTCTTCTCTACACTTAGACCCTAAAATCTCCAAAATCAAACATTTCTTGGAACTCAATATTCGATATGTACTTATCGATGGTGTCTAATGTCAATTGAAAGAGATTGAACAAACGCATGCAACGATGGTGGTGGAGCGAAAGCAACAAAGAGAGAGAGAGTTGGGGAGTGGCTAGGTGAGAAGAGAGAGAAGGTTGGGGGCGGGAGAGAAAAGATCGGGGAGATATTTCTGATTTCTTTATTTTTTATTAAAGGGTAAAATTCTTATGTGTATAGAATTTTTTTTAAAGTGGTAGTTCTTTTAATTTAGGTGTATTTAGTATATGAGGTGAGTTTAGAATTTTTTAGGTTGTGGATAGTGAAGATATTATAATTCCAAACTAAGTCCAGCTCAACATATCAACAAGAGAAATCCACTTCAATAAAGTAGCACAAAATATCTTGTAAGCAACTCATATTTGATAGTTAGATATATAAATACATTAGCTATATATACAACTCATGTTTGGTAGTTAGATATATAAATACAGTAGCTATATATATATATAGTTAGATAAGTATTTGATATTTGCTCGATATTTTCATTTTTTCATATGACCGATATAAAAATGATCTGTAGTGATATCTTCGATATTTTCATTTTTCATATAATCAATAAAAAGTGAGAAATTTTACAAAATATCGATAAAATATCAACAAATATCATGTATGAGTTTGGTAGTTAGATATATAAATACAGTAGCTATATATATAGTTAGATAAGTATTTGATATTTTCTCGATATTTTCATTTTTTCATGTGACCGATATAAAAATGATTTATAGTGATATATCTTCGATATTTTCATTTTTTTATATAATGGATAAATTTGAGAAATTTTATCAAAATATCGATAAAATATCGATAAATATCATGTATCGATTTTGATATCAAATGACTTCATGTATAAGTTGGAAGAATATATATGATATATGGAAGAAATATCGAATATCGATAAATATTTTTTAGGTTGTGGATAGTGAAGATATTATAATTCCAAACTAAGTCAGCATATCAACAAGAGAAATCCACCTTAGTAAAAAGCATAAGATATCTTGTAACCAACTCATGCTTGGTAGTTAGATATATAGATACAATAATGTTGGGATTTCACTGTATAGATTTTGATGAGACAAACCACATATGTAATAAGAAGTTTGAGTACCCCATTTTTCATAATGTTTAAGTGAAAACATAGACTAGGATTGAGTCTAGTTATAGGTGCTGAAAGATGGAACAACTCTAAAGGATAGTGCTGCATCGAGGAAATTAAAGAATGAACGCTGCAAAAAGTAAATACAACAATGCAGCAAGTAAGTAAGAACGGCAAGCAGCACCACTGCAAGAAGTAGCTACAGGAATACTGCAAGAACAAATACAGCAGTACTGTATAAAGTAATGTTGCAAGAAGGTCAAGTTACAGCAGCACTGTAAAGAACGAACAGCTGCAAGAAGACCTAGGATACATCGCTAAGATTATAACTTGCTGTATAATCAACCAACCGCGTTAATGACAAACAGAATCAGTAGCCTGCAATCCGATGAAGGATAAATGCAGTACGAAAAATGAAGATCCAAGCAGGAATAAAAAGAGCCGTTCCAGAGAAGATCAAAGTTTTAAACACGGAGTCAATGCCAAGACGACACGTGGACTGACGGGCTGTAAAAAGCTGCAAGCCGCAACCACTGCATTAAATGCTTTGAAATGAAAAGTCAAGTCGCATTAAATGCAAGCCATACCTTTGATCAAGTACACTTATTTCAAATGAGAGATATCTCATTCAACAGATATCTTTCTACAAGTATAAATAGAGGACGAGCAATCCTGAAGCTGACTACTGAAACATTGACGCTAAAAGTTCAAGCATTCAAAGCTATACTTTCTCAAGTATTACTTCAGTTTCAGTCACTCGACCTCAGTGAAGTGAACAAGTTCAAGCTGAAAGATTTATCGAAGGATTTAGAAGTTCACTTCACCGCACCAATTAAAGAAACACTTTATATACTTTAACCTTGTTGCTGTGTGTTTAGGTTGTTTTAGGTATTGAGCAGTTGATAGGATTTATCCTTACTGTTTGTATAAGTTGTCTAGATGATAGACAATTTTCCTATGTAGGAGTGTGAAATCCTGTGTGGGTTTGCCTTTAGAACTTGCAGTTGTTGTGTATACGTTGGGTTCTAGTAGGTGTTAACTTGTTGAGCTGATAGATTGTTAGAAGAGTCATGTAATTCAATCTTGCTTAACAAAGTTTCTACTCGAGGTAACAGTGGAGTGGACGTAGAAAGATTACACCACCTTCGAACCACAATAAACTATAAATGTTTTATTGATTTATATATATGTGTAGTATTCTATATATCTATCTGTCATAAGCATAAAAACATCTTTAAAAGGAGCATATTTGAAAGAACCAGCCTTGTGTCAAAAACATATATATTTTCCGCTGCATATAAAAAATTTAAGTTACAGCGTGCAACACTGTATATTAGTGCTATAAGCAGTAACTGACTGGAGCTGCAAGTTCAAGTAACATGCAGAACAATATGTTTGAAAAGAATTTTGAAAAATGACCAAGGTTCATTCATCCCCCCTCTGAATCTCGGACACCACTTGGGGCCAACAAGTAGTATCGGAGAAAGTTGGGTTAAAAGCCAACTTATCTTGTCACCTACCCAGATCCACCCAAGACTCGCTGTTTTTCTCTGCATCCTTGAAAATCTCATTCTTACAGCATATCATGGATTCTTCTAATCACAAATTACCCATATTTTCCATAGAAGAATATGATGATTGGAAAATTAGAATGCAGACACATTTTTCAGCAATGAATGATGAAATGTGGACGGTCATCATAGAATGACCAATTATCCCCACAAAGGTGAATCCCATGCTTGGAAGAGACATGGAGGAAGGAGCTCCTCCGCCACCTAACTTCCTGATCAAGCTAAGACAAGAGTGTAATAATGAAGACAGGAAGAGAGCTAACTTAGACAACGTGGCCAAAAATGCTTTATTCATCATCTTGGACAAAAGACACATTTAGCAAAGTCAAAACATGCAGAACGTCCAAGCAGTTTAAGAACAAAACTGCCTACAGAAGTGGAACCAACAAATCTTACAACAAAATATTGACTGTTAAGAAAGTTTGGCTTCCAAAAACAACTAATCCAAAAGGACCCTTACAGAAATGGGTACCTAAATCTGTTTGAATTTGTTACAGGTTTCAGTGCCAGGTTGCAGCAGTGATGTATGGTACATAGAAAGTGGTTGCTCAAGGCACATGACAGGCAACAAAGATGCCTTAAAAGACTTCCAAGAATGCAAAGAACCGAAGGTCATCTTTGGAGATGATTCCAAATGAAGCACAAAAGCCAGTAGAAGCCTAATCAAAGGGAATATAAAGATCAAAAATGTATTTTATGTGAAAGGTCTGAAATATAACATGTTGAGCATCAATCAATTTTGTGACAAATGATACACAGTGGAGTTTAACCTCAACAAATGCCTAATCAAGGACAACACATCAAATGAAGTCAAGCTTACAGGAACAAGAAGAGGAAACATATATCTTGCAAACTGGAACTCTTCTATTCAACCAACATGCTTCATTGTAAAAAGTCCACCAGAGCTGAGCTGGCTATGGCACAAGAGGCTGAGTCACTTGAACTTCAAAATCATAAACAAGCTAGCAACAAAAGGGCTTATAAGAGGACTCCCAGATGTGGCATACAAAAAGAAAAATGTTTGTGGAGCTTGTCAGCAAGGAAAACAGGTGAAAAGCTCATTCAAAGACAAGTTGCAGAAGTCATCTCACAGAATTCTAGATCTTCTACATATGGACCTCTTTGAACCAGTAGAACCAGTGAGCATAAGTGGGAAAAAGTACTCACTGTTAGGATATATATTATAAGTCTAGCTTTTGTATGAATATGTATTTTGATATGAGAATCTTTTATGGTTCAATGTTTGTATTTTATATTTGTTATATATGTTATTGCAATTGTCCAATTAATTTATATTGTAGATAACATGGTGTGTGATGCCACATAGAAGTTCATGTTATCAGTTCCTTATAAATTATAAATGGTAGCTCACAACCAAGATAATTTTGGATAAATTATCGAAATGGTTGTAGTGTAATTTAGTATTAATCTATCTTGATTATAAAATTACACTAGTACATTTTGTATATATTGAGCAGGACCAATTGAGGTTGTTCTATTTATACTGATTATGTAATAGAACAATACCTTAGTTATTATGGATGTGCGTCCTCTTAATCATTATATAATAACAGACACGTATACTCAATATATGTTTCTTTAATTGTCAATGAGTGAGATTTATTTATTAAATTAATAAGCTTGGTAAATTGGGATACAATGTTGTTTATATGGCGTGTTGTTGATTATAAAATGAAATCGTGTCCTAATTATTTAGGATGATGATGTCTCCTTGAGGAGCTCATAAGGATTATCATATAAACCCTGCAGGTGGATTTATTCTGGCATGATAATAAAGTTGAGTGGTACTACTCTTGGAATTATATGTTAATTAATTGAATTGTCAATAATTCATTTATTTAACGGACATTCGATATCTTAAACACGGGGAGATAAACGCGCACATAATAAATAGGAGCTCATATTTAATATGGATTTGGGACGGTAGTTCAATAATATCTCTTTAGTGGATCGAGTTACTATTGATGAGATTAAGATGTGTGTTTAGGTCGAATTAGGACTCCTAATCCTATCAGAAGACCGAATCTTAATCTTTCTCAAGGTCCCTGTTGTAGCCTATAAATAAGCTTTTAGTCAGCCGCTTCTAAACATACGAAATCTCATTAAATAATTTTAGTAGAAGGCAACTGGTATTCTCGAAGGATCGTTACCCACACAACGTTCGAGAAAATGTGAGGAATACGACAGAAGATGGAGAGGTCCAGGCTCTATCGATTATTTGTAGTTCACTAGATCAAACTTTCTTTATGGATGATTATAGAAAATTGTTTAGGAGTATGTCATCTTCTCCTTCTTAAGGGGTATAATTCTAGATAATGAGATTAATATCAAGTAATGGTATACATTTAGGTACATTTAATGGTATCATCCTTATCAGAGTCACTACTGTTATTTATATGGCCAAAATGATACCAACTATTAATTTTATTTGTCATAAAATTAAGTTGACAAGATAATAAAATTAATGGGTAAAACCTCCTCTAACAAATGTTTGATTTAGTATACGTCCACACTATCGTGGCATACGAAGTTCACAGTGTGTTGAGGTGTTGGTGAATTTTAATTATATTGTTTGAGAGAACAATATGATTTGTTAATTCAAATGTTTTGACATATGTGTTTATTTATATTGGTCCCAAGTGGTGTCCGAGGTTCAGAGGGGGTGAATGAACCTTGATCTATTTTGCAAATCTTTTACAAACTTACTGTTCTGCAAGTTACTTGAACTTGCAGCGCCAGTCAGTCACTGCTTACAGCACTAGGATGCAGTGCTGCACGCTGTAACTTAGAGATTTTATACGTAGCCGAAAATATGATTTTGACACAAGGCTGATTTTCTCAAATATGATCCTTTTGAAGATGTTTTATGCTTATGACAGATAGATATATAAGATAAGACACAAATATGAAAAACAATAAAATACTTATGATTTATAGTGGTTCGAAGGTGGTGTAATCCTTCTACATCCACTCTATGCTACCTCGAGCAGGAACTTTGTTAAGCAAGATTGGTTTACAGGACACTCCTAACAATCTATCAATTTACAAAGCTAAACACCTACTAGAATCCAGCGTACACACAGCAACTACAAGTTCCAAAGGCAACCTACACAGGGTTTCACACTCCCACACAGGGAATTGCTGATCGACTAGACAACAAACAAAGATAAATTCTATCAACTGTTCGACACCTAAAACAACCTAAGCACACAGCAACAAAGTTAAAAAGTATATAAAATTCTTCTTCAATTGGTGCGGTGAAGTGAGCTTCTGAATCCTTCAAAGGATCTTTCAGTTTGAACTTGGTTCACTTCACTAAGGTCGAATAACTGAAACTGAAGAGAATACTTGAGAGAATATAGCTTTGAATGCTTGGTCTTTTTAACGTAAATGTTTCAGTGGTTAGCTTCAGGGTTACTCGTCCTCTATTTATACTTGTAGAAAGATATCCGTTGAAGAAGATATCTCTCATTTGAATTTGAGTGTACTTGATCAAAGGTATGGCTCGTATTTAATGCGACTTGATTTTTTCTTTCGGAGCATTTAATGTAGTGGTTGCAGCTGCAGCTTTCTATAGCGCGTAAATCCACGTGTCCTCTTGGCATTGACTCCGTGTCTGTAACTTTGATCTTCTCTGGAATGGCTCTATTTGTTCTTGCTTGATTCTTTATTCATCGTACTGCATTTATCATTCCTCGGATTGCAAGATACTTATTCTATTTGTCATAAGTGCTGTTGGCTGATTATCCAGTAAGCTTCGCGCTGTATCCTAGGTCTGCTTGCAGCTGTTCGTTCTTTACAGTGCTGTTGTAACTTGACCTTCTTGCAGTAACTTCATACAGTACTGCTAAATCTTTTCTTGCAGTACTTCTGTAGTCTCATCTTGCAGCGTTGCCGCATGCTGTTCTTACTTACTTGCTACATTGTTGTATCTACTTTCTTACAGCAGCTCCAGTCTTGTTTTCTCGATGCAGCATTATCCAAATTGAATACCTCCATCTTTCAGCACCTATAACTAGACTCAATTCTAGTCTATATTTTCACTTAAACATTGTAAAAAATAGGGTACTCAAATTTTCTATTACATATATGGTTTGTCTCATCCAAAATCTAAACATTGAAATCCCAACAATTTCCCCCTTTTTGATGATGACAAAATCTTTTACATTATTTCGTTCATGAAGGAAGTTTTTACTTTGCACTATATCATTTTTCATCAGGATTACATACTTGATATGCTTGAGAAAGAAAATTTAATCTTGGATTCATCAGAGATGTATCTTAACTAATCCTTTATCACATATCATCAGGATAGCCAAAAAACATGCAAAGGTTTATAGGTTATGATTTTGATCAAATGCAGAAAATAAAATTTCTTCATAAAGAGAAAGAAATTTTACATAGCATACAGAGAGATATAAAAAAAATATACAACATCATACATTGATTATTGCTGAAACAGGGACCTTCTTGTAGATGATTCTTCTGGTCTTCTTTCAGCAGTCCTTCTTTCTTGTTCCATCCTCTCTCTGGATCCTTTCCACCAGTCTCGAATGGACTTCTGATAGGATTCTTCCAGCTTCTCCTTGATCTTCGGAATCTGAATCCATCTCAGCCAAAAATCCTCACAATAAGGCACAATCCTGTCTTGCTTCACCAGGGTTATATACTTGTTTTGAATCTCTAGCTCTCCATCCCTGGCAAGTTGCTCATATCTCCTCAATGCAGATTGGCAAGTCTGAAATCTCTTGAAGTAGCCATTCCTGCAGAGGTATCTGAAGTATTTGAGGTACTCTGATCTTTTAAACAAGGTGACCGCCTCAAATGATGGATTCATATCAATAGGCAAAACAACTGTCTTAAAGATGTTTTAGCTCCGGGCCATGTTCTTTCCTTCAAGCCTCTGATCCATCAACACCGATACTTTAGTAGATATGTTATCTGTGTCGAGACGTGGTATGTCCTGAGGGGGGTATTGGTAGACAGACCTATCAACATCTTCCATAGCTTTCGGTCTTCTCTCTCCAATAACACCAAACCTCTGCATTCAGGCATTTTCTTCTTACTCTGCTCTGGCTATCTCTGCCCTCTGAGCAGCCATTTTTTCATTGTAATGCCTTCAGCTTTGGCTCTGCTGACCCTCTTTCTTGAGCCTTGCTGCTGGCCCTCTCTCCCTTTCTTTATATGATAAGAAGAGGGAGGTGTTGCATCCTTCCTTGCAGTACCGCTGTATGCAGTGCCTGTAGCTGGTTTGCTTGCAGCCGCTGTACCACCAGCTCCTCCTTCATCATCTTTTCTCCATTTTTTTGGAGAAGGAGTGTCAGCAGCAGCAGATGATGATCTCTTCTTCCTTCTGCAGAGAGGCTGATTATCTTTTTCTTCATCATTTTATTCTTCTTCTTTCTCTCCTGAACTCCGGTATCTGTCTTGGAATCTTTTCCCCTTTTTTGCATCATCAAAAGCAAGGGGTAGAGTAGGGACATCCTGGACCACAGCAGATTGTGGTCTTCTTGCAGGTGCAGGGGCTTGCCTGGATCCTTGAGCATGCTGAGGGAATACATTAACCATCATATCCCTCAATTCTCCTACGATCATCTCCAGGTTTCCCAAATGATCATCGACACTTTTGGTTCTTCTAGTTTGATCCATCACATGGTCCAAAAGTGTCTCCAGCAGCATGGAGTGAGATTAAAGCCTTTCTCCAGCAAAATAAACTGAGTTTTTGCAGATCTTGATCTCAGCGCGGTTGAGTGCAGCTTCTCTCTTGAGCTCTCCCTCCATTCTGACCCTAACTAGATACAGTCTGTTTGCATTTTCATTGAGAGAATGTTTGATCATATCAAGCAGTGTTTCAATGTCTTTCTTGAAGCCAGTCATGGTCGCTGCGTGGAACTGGGTGCTGACCCTCATGCTGTTCTGCATGTTAGACTCATGATCTGGAAGAGTATGCAGCAGGTGTTTAACAGTAGTAACTACCCTATCAATTGATTTATCAGGGGTCAGGTCTGTTGTCATTTGTTGTCTGTGGACAACAGTCGATGCAGCATGTGGAATCAGGGCTTGTGGTTGTTGTGCTGCATCCTGTTTGTGCACCACAGATTCTTCTTTAACATCCGCATCTGCATCCTCGTTCAGGCTGGACAAGGGGCTTAAGAAACCCAAGGTGGGATCTTCATTTGCTTCTCACTCACTGGCCTCCTCAATAATCTCCACTGCTGTATCCATGGTGGATCCTAGTAAGCTTGCAGCAGCAGCAACATCAACCTCCTCTTAAGGTGTCTTTAGCTACTCAGGGATTACCTCGGCCTCTACTCCAGCATCCTCTAAGGATACTGTCTCAACAGCTGCCCCTTCAGAGGTCTTCTCACCCTCAGGAAGTGTTGTCTGAACAACAGCCTCACCTAAGGTCTTCAACACAAACCCCGTAAGAATGGATTCTTGCAGCTCTGGTTGGTTTTTTACAGCTTCTACTATATGCAGCACTGAAAGTTCGACTGCTGTAAGAATCTCAGCATCCACCCTGCGTGTTTCCTCAACAGCTTCTGTAAGAGTGGCTGCTTACTGTACTGCTGTCTCTGTCAGTATAAGGAGTCTAGCCTCTGCAACTTCCTTCGTGGGCATATCATCGACAATTTTAGCAATATCAGAGAGTACATTTTTGATAATAGCAGTTGGTTTCCCCTGAGTGTCTGCAGCATCTGCAACAATACGAATTGGGGAATCACCGTAGTCAACTAGCTGAGGCTCCTCCTCCTCCAAAGGATCAAGAGTGACAATAATTGAGAGGCCTTCAACCATTTGCTCATATACAAGGGAGCTTGAGTTGTGACTTGAGCATCTTTCTCCCTGCATTCTCCTAGGAGTGTGCTGCATCCTTGTCTCCTTGACACTTGCTTGTAGAGCTTGTTGCAGCATAGCTTCCTCAGTCTGTTTCACTCCCAAGATGTTGATTTGCTCTTGGGCAAATGCAATATCATCGCCCCTTCTTACAGCCTCTGGAGTCGGGGCTAGGAAGACTTGGACATCCTCCATTGCTGCTTTCATCGGCAGCTCTGCAGAGTGAGATTCTACAACAGCTTTACCCTTTCCTTTGTCCTGTGCTCCCTGAGCAGCAGTGCTTCTAGATCTTTCTTACTAATGCTGCATACTCAGATTGCAGGAGTGCCAGAATGTCTTCTGAATTTGCCCACTCCAGGACAGCTTGCTCCACGGTGAGAAACTTCTTCCATTGCAGCAGAGTTTCCCCTTTAGCCAGTCTCATACTTCTCCAGAGTTTCCCCTAGCAGCTGGCAAGGTTGGATCCAGCACAGTCTGAACAGCCGCTCTATGATCACATGAAGAGGCTAAGTCAGCAGCCCTTTGTAGATGAGCTTGTTCAACTGGCTCATCCCTTTACTCCTCATCTACTGCAACTACTCTTAAACTTGCAGTAGAGAGTTGGGAATCAACTCGCAAGGTCTGCTCCCCAGATCTTACAGCAACTGCAGCAGCCTTCTTCTTCCTGCGTGGAGCCTTCTTCACCAGAGGTGCGTCATCATCTGAGAACGAGAATTCAGGTTCAGGTTCAGTCCTCATTGGGGTCCTCTTGATGACGGGAAAAGGGCTCTCAGCATCGTCGTCTTCCTCTTCACCCCCGCTGCCTGCAGCTTCATCTTGCAGGGCTAGCATTGCAGATTTTTTATCTTTGGTTTTCTTCCATGCAATACGAGCACCCGCCGTCTTCTTTTGGGTCTTACCTTTTTTCTTCTCTCCGAGAAACTTTTCAATGGGGATGGGGATGGGAGCTGCAAGCTGAAGACCTAGCTTGTAGAGCAGAGAGCAGATGGTAATTCCATAGCTCCTTCTTATTGTGCTCTTCTCTACCTCCTCCCAAATCCTTTTCAAGATGAACCTTGCCCAGTTCACATTTTCTCCGTTCATGATGACAGACATGATCTAAAAATGGAGATCAGTGCATTTGTCATAACTCCCAATTCGACCTTCAATGGAGTATGCACAAATGTCGTGAAGAAACTCAAACTCCGGTTTGAAGAGTTTCTTCGGGGCGTTTCTCTTTATCTCAGCCCCGACATCTCTTGCTCTGAACTAGAGATCCCACATCTCTTGAATGTTCTCTTCCTCATACATCGCCAGTTGACTAGGGGTCAAACCTTCAGAAGAGATGCTGAAGGCAGTGGTGATGTCATCGGAGGACACTGTCGCCTCTTCTCCATCTGCATCCATACGGAATAGGATACAGTCTCTTCTCTCCTCGAATCTCCTGATAAAGGAGTAGAATCGCTGAACCGATTCTACGAAGTATACAACATAGATGGTGGTCAGGAGTCCTAAAACACGGGTCCTTTCTAGAACGTCGAAGATTCTCCTTATATTCGCGTTGTCGTATAAACTAGAGTCATAAACATGCTCCTGGTTCACTAATCTTCCTTCCAAAACGATGGTTTGTCTTGCCGCCATTGATGATATTTTGAGAGAGAAAAGAGTTTCTGGGACTTAAAAATTTTTTTGCAAAGGAAAGTAAACTTTTCTCTGGGGTTATGGTGAAATAAATTTGAAATGACAAGGTTATGGGATTATGGAGAATATCAAGGGACGTGTAGTAAGACCAACAATTGAGATTAAATGGAGGAAATTAATCTTATGGTTCTTAGAAAAAGACGGAGGGGTCAAATCATAATTCATCATGACTTACACAGACGTGGGCTCTGACCACACCTCTTCGACTTCTGATAGGAGTAGACTTGCATTAAATGCTGAAAGACATGTGATTTGCCGCCTAATTTATTGTCTTTTTAAGGTTGCAACTGTTAGGATGTATACTATAAGCCTAGCTTTTGTATGAACATCTATTTATGATATGAGAATCTTTTATGGTCAAATGTTTGCATTTTATATATTTGTTATATATGTTATTGCAATTGTCCAATTAATTTATATTGTAGATAACATGGTGTGTGGTGCCACACAGAAGATCATGTTATCAGTTTCTTATAGATTATAAATGGTAGCTCACAACCGAGATAATTTTGGACAAATTATCGGAATGGTTGTAGTGTAATTTGGTATTAATCTGTCTTGATTATAAAATTACACTAGTACATTTTGTATGTATTGAGCAGGACCAATTGAGGTTGTTTTATTTGTACTGACTACATAAATAAAACAAGACCTCTGTTATTATGGATGTGCGTCCTCTTAATTATTGTATGATAACGGGCATGTATACTCGATATATGTTTCTTTAATTTACCAATGGGTGAGATTTATTTATTAAATCAATAAGCTCGGTAAATTGGGATACAATGTTGTTTATATGGTGTGCTGTTGATTATATAATGAAACCGTGTCCTAATTATTTAGGATGATGATGTCCCCTTGAGGAACTCATAAGGACTATCATGTAAACCCTGCAGGTGGATTTATTCCGGCATGATAATAAAGTTGAGTGGTACTACTCTTGGAATTAAATAATTAAATATTAATTAATTGAATTGTCAGTAATTCATTTAATTAATGGACATTCGATATCTTAAACGCGGGGAGATAAACGCACACATAATAAATAGGAGCCATATCTAATATGGATAAGGGACGGTAGTTCAATAATATCTTTTTAGTGGATTAAGATATTATTTGATAGGCTTAAGAAGTATATTCAGATCGAATTAAGGACTCCTAAGCCTATCAGGAGACCGATTCCTAATCCTCCTCAAAGTCCCTGTTATAGCTTATAAATAAGCCTCAAGTCAGCCGTTTCTAGATATAGAAATACAGATACACAGACATAAAAATCTGAGATACGTATTAGTAGAAGACGGCTGAAAGTCTCGATAATTCATTGCCCACACAACGTTCGAGATAAAGGCGAGGAATACAACAGAAGATCATGAGGTCCAGGCTTCATCGATTCCTCGATCTACAGTTCTGATCTTAGAACTAATTTCGGTGCAAAAGGTATGATTCGTTTTCCGCTGCGCGTTAATCGTTTTTTGCATGGACCCCCAATCAGATAATCGTATAGGGTCGGCGATCCGGCGGTTCCTACAGCAACATCCTGGGTACGAGATTGCAGAGTATTAAATACTCTTTGAAATAAATGTTGTAACCAAGTGCTGCTTACTTTTCTTTTAGCTGTCTGTACTGTAAGAATTAAAGATGCAGCGCTATTTGAACCCAGCGCTGTATGAAGACGCAGCTTACAATGCGATTCTTACATCTTCTTGCAAGCATACAGAGATTCCCCCAAGGCTTCTACACCTTCTTTTTTGACTCAAAACTTCAGAATTCCTAGCTCGTTTCTTAGCATAGAAAACCTTGATTCACTCAACGGTTCAGTGAATATATCTGCAAGCTGGAGATCTGTATAAACTTTTTCAAGCACGACATCTTTCTTCTCCACATGATCTCTTATAAAATGATGTCGTATATCAATGTGCTTTGTTCTCGAGTGAAAAACAAGGTTATGGATAATTGCAATTGCACTTGTATTATCACAGAGAATTGGAGTCTCTTTTTCTTCAATCCCATAATCTCTTAGTTGCTGCTGTATCCAGAGGATTTGAGCACAGCAACTTCCTGCTGCAACATATTCTGCTTTTGCTGTAGATGTTGCAATTGATGTCTGCTTCCTGCAGAACCATGAAACAAGTCTATTTCCCAGAAATTGGCGAGTCCCACTAGTGCTCTTTCTATCAATCTTGCAGCCTGCATAATTTGAGTCAGAGTAGCCTTTAAGCTTGAATCCTCCTTCCTTGGGATACCATAGGCCTACTTCTTGAGTTTCTTTCAATTACTTGATAATCCTTTTGACAGCTGAAAGATATGACTTCTTTGGTGCTGCTTGAAATCTTGCACAGACTCCAACTGCAAACATTATATCTGGCCTGCTTGCTGTAAGATACAGCAAGGATCCTATGAAGCCATCTGTACTTCGTGATATCTACATCTTTTCCATCTTCATCTTTATCAAGGCTTATGTATGTAGACATAGGGAAAAATGTTGCTGAACTATTTTTCATGCTAAATTTCTTGATAAACTCTTTTGTGTACTTAATCTGTCCAATGAAGGTTCCTGCAACCAGCTGTTTTACTTGCAGCCCTAGAAAGAAACTTAATTCTCTCATCATACTCATCTCGAACTTTGATTGCATCAGGTTGGAGAACTTTTTACATATATCTTTGTTGGTGGATCCGAAGATGATATCATCCACATAGATCTGTACTAAGAGAATATCGTCTCCATCATGTATCTTGAACAGAGTTTTATCGACTGTTTCTTTCTTAAAATCGTTTTCCAGCAGGTAGAGAGATAAGGTGTCATACCAAACTCTTGGTGCTTGCTTGAGTCCATACAGGGCCTTATGTAATCTAAACACCTTCTCTTCTACTTGATCTTCAAAACCTGGAGGTTGCTCTACATAAACTTCCTATGTAAAGAGACCATTGAAGAATGCACTCTTCACATCCATCTGATATACATTGAAATTCATATGAGCTGCATATGCCAAAAAAATTCTTATAGCTTCCAGTCTTGCTACTGGAGCGAACGTCCCATCAAAATCAATTCATTCTTCCTGGCAATATCTCTTAGCAACTAATCTTTCTTTGTTCCTCACAACTAGTCCAGATTCATCTAGCTTGTTCTTGAAGACCCACTTTGTTCCAATAACTCTTTGATGAGTTGCTCTTACCACTGTTTGCCAAACTTAATTTCTTTCAAATCCATTTAGCTCTTGTTGCATGGCTTGTATCCAGTTGCTATCTTGTAGGGCTTCTTCAACATTTTTGGGCTCTGTTTGGGATATGAAACATCCAAACATTGCTTCATAAGGAATGGACCTTCTTGTCCTTACTCATATGGATGGATCTTCAATGATAAGATCCCTAGGATGATTCCTTAGCCATGTTCTGTCAGGCTCAAAAACATGTACTGGTCTAGTTTGCTCCTCATGTTGCTATAAGATTTGAGGTTCTACTACTGTAAGAATGTCTGCTGCATCCAGAGGTGCAACTTCTTCTTCTTTAACTTCTGCTGTAGGTAGAACTCCTTCAACTTAAGGAACGTCATTCTCTTTTCTTGGAGCTACTTCTTCTAGCCTTTTTGTGTCACAATGTGGTTCATCAAACACCACATGAATCGATTCTTCAACCACTAATGTTCTTTTGTTAAAGACTCTGAAGGATCTACTTACAGCAGAGTATCCTAAGAATACTCATTTGTCTGATTTTGCATCAAAGGTCTTCAGATGCTCATTTTCGTTGTTGAGGATATAACACATGCATCCAAAGATATGCAGATATGAAATATTTGATGTATATCCATTCCAGACTTCATATGGAGTTTTGTCTAGATCCTTGTTGATCATACATCTGTTCTGTGTGTAGCATGCAGTGTTGGTTGCTTCAGCCCAAAATCTCTAGGTATCTCTGTCTCTACTATCATTGTCCTTGCTGCTTCCTTAAGGGTTCTATTTCTCCTTTCAACTACACCATTCTGTTGAGGTGTCTTACAGCAGAGTATTCATGACGACTACCATTGTCAAAGCAGAATTTCTTAATGAATTTATTTGTGAACTCAGTTCCTCTGTCTGATCTGATCTTCACAATGCTCAAGTTCTTTTCATTTTGAATCTTCTTCATAAGATCAGGTAGCTTGCTTTGAGTCTCTGATTTCTTCGCAAGGAATATGGTCCAGGTATATCTGGAGTAGTCATCCACTACTACAAGTGAGTACTTCTTCCCACTTATACTTACTGGTTCTACTGGTCCAAAGAGGTCCATATGTAGAAGATCTAGAATCCTATGAGATGACTTCTGCAACTTATCTTTAAATGAACTTTTTACTTGCTTTCCTTTCTAACAAGCTCCACATATATTCTCTTACTTGTATGCCGCATCTGGCAGTCCTCTTACAAGGTCTTTTCTTGCTAGCTTGTTAATTATTTTGAAGTTCAGGTGACTCAGCCTCTTATGCTATAGCCAGCTCAGCTCTGGTGGACTCTTTACAATGAAACATGTTGGTTGATAGAAGAGTTCCAATCTGCAAGATATATGTTTTCTCTTCTTGTTCCTGTAAGCTTGACTTCATTTGTTGTGTTGTCTTTGATTAGGCACTTGTTGAGGTTGAACTCTACTGTGTATCCCATGTCACAAAACTGACTGATGCTCAGAAGATTATATCTGAGTTCTTTCACATAGGATACATCTTTGATTTTGATATTTCCTTTAATTAGGCTTCCACTTCCTTTTGTGTTTCCTTTAGAATCATCTCTAAAGATGACCTTCGCTCCTTTGCATTCTTGGAAATTTTTTAAAGCATCTTTACTGCCTGTCATGTGCCTTGAGCAGCCACTGTCTGTGTATCATACATCACTGCTGCAACCTAGCACTGAAACCTACAACAAAATTAAACAGATTTAGATACTCATTTCTGTAATGGTCCTTTTGGGTTAGTTTCTTTTGGAACACATACTTTCTTAACAGTCATTATTTTGCTGTAAGATTTGTTGGTTCCTATTCTATATGCAGTTTTGTTTTTAAACTGCTTGTTAAGTGTGTGTGCAAAAACTAAATATGTGTTACCAACACTCTTGTGGTGTGGTCTTCCACCATACTTCCCTGGAGTATATCCTCATTTAGGTTTATGCATGTAAGACTTAGTATTGGTGGGGAAATATCTTCTGTGCTGCAACTTTGTGGGTTGCTGCATCTTCTTACTGCTTACAGCAGATAGCTTCTACTGCAGCCAGTTCTTCGATGCAGGCTTACTTCCTGCAGTCGAGCATAGGGGTTTCTTATCCTTATCCATCAGTGCTGGTTTGTTCAAGATCTTTTCTGAGTTATAGAGTAACTCATTCTCCATTGAAGTTTCAGCTTGAACAAACTTAACAACTTTAGATGTACTTGCTGTATCCTAAGAGGCGTGAGTGCTGTAACCTAAGCCGGATTTTTAAAATGGACTTCTGTTTTGACTCAGGCACTCTCTTGCGTCCTTAGCTGACTTGCTAAATACTTTGATCGTGGACTGCAAGCTCTCCTTCTCAGTTTCTAGCTCAGTGACCAGCAGACTTAGCCTTGAGACCTCCTTTTGTAGCTTGCTGCACCTTAAGTTATCAGACTCACATGCAGCTAGCATTTTAGCAATATCAATATTCTTGCTTCTGAGGATCTCACTGTTGATTTTTAGATTTTCATTCTCAACCTTTAGCTTCTCATGGGTTGAGTTAATCTGCTTGAAATCACTCATGATCCTCTTTAAAGAGTGGATTATGTTCAGTTTCTTTTTTTCTGGTATGGACAGCGGTTGGTAGGTTACCTCATCTTCTTTGCTGTTCTCGCAATCTTTTACCATTAAACATATCAGCACTTCTTCATTAGATGATGAGGTTTCAGTGTCGCTGTTAGAGGATTCTGCAACTTTCAGCATCTTCTTTGAGACTGTTGTATCTTTGGCTTTCTTCATCTCTGCAATGAGAGCTCGAAGCTTGTGTTTATCCTCTCTTCTCTTTTCTCTCCTCTGTTCTCTCTCTCTCCTTCAAAATACTTGTGCACCGTTGGATGTGGACAGCTTCTTATGTAGTGTCCCGGTCTCCTGTAAGTATAGCACAAGTCAAGATTATTTGTATTTGACTGTGGAGAGGATGATACCTGAGGAGGTGGATCACTTCTTCTGAAGTCATTCCTCTTGTTGGGGTTGTTGTTTTGTTGTTGCTCTTCATGAATCTTCTAAATTTCTTTAGAAGTAGAGCCATATCCTCTTCAGCGTCCTCTGCTGCAACCTCAGACTGCTTACTGCAGCCAGCAGTTGCTGTATTCTTGGAGCCTCTGGCAGTCAGCGCTGTAACTTTGGAGCTCGATTCTTCAAACTCTTTTCTCCATCTGTTGATGTCATATTCGAATGCTTTGAGATCGGAGAAAAGATCAAATGTACTCATGGATTTCAAATCCATGGACACTCTCATGGCGGTGGTCTTACTATCTCATTCCACAGACAGGGCTCTAAGCACTTTCATGTTTTTTTCCTTTTGGGTGTAGTGCTTGCCCATAGCTTCTAATTCATTCACGATGGACGTGAATCTTAAATCTAGTTGCTCGAGAGCCTCTTCATTCTTCATCTCGAAGATCTCAAATAGTTGGGTGGCGTTGGAGATCTTGTTGTCCTTAGTGAGTTCTGTTCCCTCACATATTTGTTCCAACTTTTCCCAAATTTCCTTAGACGTTCTGCAAGTTTTGACTTTGCTGAATGTTCCTTTGTCCAAGGTGATGAACAAAGTATTCTTGGCCACGTTGTCTAAGTTGGCTCTCTTTCTGTCTTCATTATTCTATTCTTGTCTTGGCTTGACTAGGAAGTTAGGTGTTGGCGGTGCTTCTTCCTTCATGTCTCTACCAAGCATAGGGTTCACCTTCGTGGGATGATCAGTCCTCCAGTGATGACCGTCCATATTTCATCATTCATTACTGAAACACCTACTGGAACCCAGTGTACACACAGCAACTGTAAGTTCTGAAGGCAGCCCACACAACATTTCACACTCCCACATAGGGAATTGACTATCGACTACACAACAATACAAACAATAAGGATAAATCCTATCAACTGTTCGACACTTAAAAAAACCTAAGTACACAGCAACAAGGTTAAAAACTATATAAAATTATTCTTCAACTGGTGCAGTTAAGTGAGCTTGTGAATCCTTCAAAGGATCTTTCAGTTTGAACTTGGTTCACTTCATTGAGATCGAGTGATTGAAACTGAAGAGAATGCTTGAGAGAATATAGCTTTGAATACTTGGTCTTTTTAGCGTAAATGTTTCAGTGGTCAACTTCAGGGTTGCTCGTCTTCTATTTATACTTATAGCAAGATATCTGTTGAAGGAGATATCTCTCATTTGAATTTGAGTGTACTTGATCAAAGGTATGACTCGTATTTAATGCGACTTGACTTTTTATTTTGGAGTATTTAATGCGGTGGTTGTGGCTCATAGCTTTCTGCAGTACGTTAGTCTATGTGTCCTCTTGGCATTGGCTCCGTATCTGTAACTTTGATCTTCTCAGGAATGGCTCTATTTATTCTTGTTTGGTTTTTCGTTCATCGTATTGCATTTATCCTTCCTCGGATTACAGGATACTTATTCTATTTGTCATAAGTGTTGTTGGCTGATTATTCAGTAAGCTTCACGTTATATCTTAGGTCTGCTTGCAGCTGTTCGTTCTTTACAGTGCTGCTATAACTTGACCTTCTTACAGTAACTTCATACAGTACTGCTGTATCTTTTCTTGTTGTACTCCTGTAGCCTCTTCTTTCAGAGTAGCTATATTTCGTTCTTACTTACTTGTTGCATTGCTGTATCTGCTTTCTTGCAGTATTGTTGTATCTACTTTCTTGCAGCAGCTTCAGTCTTGTTTTCTCGATGCAGCATTATCCAATTGAATACCTCCATCTTTCAGCACCTATAATTAGAATTAATCCTAGTCTATATTTTCACTTAAACATTGTGAAAAATGGGGTACTCAAACTTCCTATTACATATATGGTTTGTCTCATCAAAATCTAAACATTGAAAGCCCAACAATTTATGTGATTCTCAGGATTTTCATTATGACATTCAATCCTCTTGCTGTTATACTTAAAGAAAACAAACTTACTGGTCCTAATTATATTGATTGGAAATAAAACTTGGATATTATCCTGATTGCTGAAGAGTACAAATTTGTACTCGCTAAGCACTGTCCTGACATGTCTGATGAAAACTCTAGTGAAGAGGAGAAAATGCTTTATAAGAAGTGGATCAAGAAAGATGAGATGGCGTGGTATTACATTTTGGCTTTCATGTCAAATGTGCTGCAACATCAGCATCAGGTCATGCCTACTGCCTATGATATGATATATAATCTCAAAGAACTTTTTGGACACCAGAGTCGGGCTGCCAGGTAGGAGGCCTAAGATTTTTGAGCTGAAATCGATGGGGAAACCCAGGTCGATATCGTTCTCCAAATGTTGCCTAAGAGTTTTGAGCAGTTCCATCTGAACTACAACATGAACAAGAGGTTGTATTCATTAACAGAACTTCTGACAGAACTCCAATCAGCAGAGGGACTATTTCGTCAAAATTCTCAAGCTTACGTTGTTAAAAATGTTTTTGCATCTAAACCGCAAGGTGGAAAACTATCCAACCTGCGAGTCCTACTTGGAAGGAAAAATGACCAAAAGACCTTTTAAGGCAAAGGAGTATAGAGCCAAAGAAGTGTTAGAATTGATTCATTCTAATTTATGTGGCCTATAACTATTCAGGTAAGAGGTGGTTTCGAATATTTTGTCTCATTTATAGACGATTATTCGAAATATGGGCACATTTATTTGATGTGCCGCAAGTCTGAGTGCTTTGATAAGTTCAAAGAATACAAGGCTGATGTGGAGAAACGTCATGGTAAATGTATCAAGACACTACGATCTGATCGTGGTGGTGAGTACCTCTTAGGAGAGTTTAGGAGTTACTTATCAGAGGCCAGCATTCAATCCCAATTGTCTGCATCGGGTACACCCCAACAGAATGATGTGGCCGAACGAAGGAATAGGACTCTTATGAAAATGGTTAGATCAATGATGAGTTATTCAGAATTACCAAATTCGTTTTGAGGGTATGCTTTGGAAACAGCGGTGTACATTCTGAACTTAGTACCTTCTAAATCAGTACCCTTTACTCCCACAGAATTGTGGACAGGGTGCAAGCCTATTTTGAAACACATTCGAATTTGGGGTAGTCCAGCACATGTGTTGAAGGGAGATGCTGATGATGAAACCGAGGAATCGCCGACCCTATACAATTATCCGAATCGGGATCCATACAAATATGATTAACGCGCAGTGGATAAACGAATCATACATTTTGCACCAATATTAGTTCTAAGGTCAGAACTGTAGATCGAGGAATCGATGGAGCCTGGACCTCACGATCTTGTGCTGTATTCCTCGCCTTTTTCTTGAACGTTGTGTGGGCAACGAACTATCGAGACTTTCAGCCATCTTTTACTAAATCGTATCTCAGATTTCGTGTGTATAGAAAACGGCTGACTTTAGGCTTATTTATAGGCTACACCAGGGACCTTGGAGAAGATTAGGAATCGGTCTCCTGATAGGCTTAGGAGTCCTAAATTCGATCTGAATATACTTCTTAAGCCTATCAATAATATCTCGATCCACTAAAAAGATATTATTGAAATACCGTCCTAAATCCATATTAAATATGGCTCCTATTTATTATGTGCGCATTTATCTCCCCGTGATTAAGATATCGAATGTCCGTTAATTAAATGAATTACTGACAATTCAATTAATTAACATATAATTCCAAGAGTAGTACCACTCAACTTTATTATCATGCCGGAATAAATCCACCTGTAGGGTTTACATGATAATCCTTATGAACTCCTCAAAGGAACATCATCATCCTAAATAATTAGGACACGGTTTCATTATATAATCAACAGCACACCATATAAACAACATTGTATCCCAATTTACCGAGCTTATTGATTTAATAAATAAATCTCACCCATTGGTAAATTAAAGAAACATATACCGAGTATATATGTCTGTTATCATACAATGATTAAGAGGACGCACATCCATAATAACAGAGGTTTTGTTCTATTTATGTAGTCAGTACAAATAAAACAACCTCAATTGGTCCTGCTCAATACATACAAAATGTACTAGTGTAATTTTATAATCAAGATAAATTAATACCAAATTACACTACAACCATTCCGATAATTTGTCCAAAATTATCTCGATTGTGAGCTACCATTTATAATCTATAAGGAACTGATAACATGATCTTCTATGTGGCACCACACACCATGTTATCTACAATATAAATTAATTGGACAATTGCAATAACATATATAACAAATATAAAATGTAAAAACATTTGACCCAAAAAGATTCTCATATCATAAAAAGATGTTTATACAAATGCTAGGCTTATAGTATACATCCTAACAATCTCCCACTTATACTAAAAGACTATGCTGTCATATACGCTGCCATACATCTGATTCCCAAAATTATCTCGATTGTGAGCTACCATTTATAATCTATAAGGAACTGATAACATGATCTTCTGTGTGGCACCACACACCATGTTATCTACAATATAAATTAATTGGACAATTGCAATAACATATATAACAAATATAAAATGCAAAAACAGTTGATCCAAAAAGATTCTCATATCATAAAAAGATGTTTATACAAATGCTAGGCTTATATTATACATCCTAATAATCTCCCACTTATACTAAAAGACTATGCTGTCATATACGCTGTCATACATCTGATTCTCATTCCATCAACATGCTTATCGAAGGCTTTCGCCGGAAGGGCCTTTGTAAAAGGATCTGCTAGGTTATCGGCTGATACAATCTTGGTGACAATAACTTCCCCTTTCTTTACGATATCTCGTATCAGGTGGTACTTGCGCTCAATGTGTTTACTTGCCTTATGGACCTATTGAGCTTACACACAAGATGTTATTTGCCCTTCTCAATGAATCCCTCTGGTTGCTTCATATAGATGTTTTCTTCAAGACTTCCATTAAGGAAAGTTGTCTTGACATCCATCTCCCAAACCTCATAATCCATATGAGCAGCAATAGACAAAAGAATCCGGATAGACTTCAACATGGCTACCGGTGAAAAGATTTCCTCATAATCGATCTCTTCTTTTTGAGTATACCCTTTCGCAACAAGCCTTGCTTTAAAGGTCTCTACCTTTTCGTCTGATCCTCTTTTCCTTTTGTAGACCCATTTACATCCAATGGCTCTTACACCATTTGGTGGTTCTACAAGCTCCCAGACTTGATTAGAATCCATAGATTCTATCTCAGAGAGCATTGCCTTTTGCCAAGATATCACATCTTTATCTTGGAGTGCTTCGTCATAAGTCCAGGGATCTATTTCATGTTGTCTAGGGACCAAGTCTGAAGATTCTCCCAAAAACATGAATCTATCAGGTTGTGTAACAACCCTCCCACTACGACGAGACACTATCGGTATTTATGTATCATTAGTGACACGCGGTGTAGTCACTTATGGTATCTCATCTTGTACCGTCGGTATATTAGAATTATCCCCTCTCATTTTCTCAAGAACAATTTTACTCACGGGCTTGTGGTTCATTACATAGTCCTCTTCTAAAAATCAGGCATTCGTACTAACAATGACCTTCTAATCTTTAGGACTATAAAATAAACCACCTTTCGTTCCTCTAGGATAGCCCACAAACAAGTGTACTTCCGTACGAGATTCCAACTTATTAGCATCTCCCTTCAGCACATGTGCTGGACTACCCCAAATCCGAATGTGTTTCAGACTAGACTTGCGCCCAGTCCACAATTCTGTAGGAGTAGAGGGTACTGACTTAGAAGGTACCAAGTTTAGAATGTACGTCGTTGTTTTCAGAGCATACCCCCAAAACGAATTTGGTAATTCTAAATAACTCATCATCGATCTAACCATTTCCATAAGAGTCATATTCCTTCGTTCTGCCACACCATTCTGTTGGGGTGTACCCGGTGCAGACAATTGGGATTGAATCCCAGCCTTTGATAAGTAACTCCTAAACTCTCCTAAGAGGTACTCACCACCACGATCAGATCGTAGTGTCTTGATACATTTACCATGACGTTTCTCCACATCAGCCTTGTATTCTTTGAACTTGTCAAAGTACTCAGACTTGCGGTGCATCAAGTAAATATATCCATATCTCGAATAATCGTCTATAAAAGAGACAAAATATTCGAAACCACCTCTTGCCTGAATAGTTATAGGGCCACACAAATCAGAATGAATCAATTCCAACACTTCTTTGGCTCTATACCCCTTTGCCTTAAAAGGCCTTTTTGGTCATTTTTTCTTCCAAGCAGGACTCACAGGTTGGATAGTTTTCCACTTCCAAGGAACTCAAAGGTCCATCGGCTATCGACCTTTGAATCCTACTTAAGTTAATATGACCTAACCTTAGATGTCAAAGATATGTTTGATTCATTTTTGAAGGTTCTTTTCTCTTATTAGATTTAGAAGATGTGCTATTAATTTCCTTTTGTTGCATCGTAGGAGTTATAGGATTAAGAGTATATAAATTGTCAACCAACATATCAAAATAGATAATAATTATATTCTTCTTGACCACAACATTGTTATCAAAAGAAACAGAATATTCATCATTAAAAAGTTTAGAAACTGAAATCAAATTCTTTCTAAAATAAGGTACGTAAAGACAATCTCTCAAAATCAAAAACTTATTCCTATGAAAAGATAAATAAACATCTCCCACTGCAACGGCCGCCACTTTCGCAGCGGTGCCCATGTATATAGTAATCTCTCCATCACTTAATCGTCTGGTTTCCTGGAACCCCTGTAATGAATTGCAGACATGATCAGTGGCTCCCGTATCTACACACCAGGTACCGGTAGATAATACTGCTAAACATGTTTCAACAACTAATGAAAAAGATGTACCTGAATTGTTCTCCTTTTTACGGGGACAATCGACTTTCCAATGTCCAGCCTGCTTACAATGGAAGCACTTGCCTTTCGGCTTTTTCACAGCACCTTGTGGCTTAGCCACTTGAGGTCCAATCGTCTTCTTTGTTGAATAATTCTGTTTCTCCTTCATCTTTCCGCCTTGCGGTTTAGAAGCAAAAACATTTTCAGCAACATAAGCCTGAGAATTTTGACGAAATAGTCCCTCTACTGATTGGAGTTCTGCCAGAAGTTCCGCCAATGAATACAACCTCTTGTTCATGTTGTAGTTCAAACGGAACTACCCAAAACTCTTAGGCAGCGTTTGGAGAACGATATCGACCTGGGTTTCCCCATCGATTTCAGCTCCAATGACCTCCATCTCATTCAGATGAGCCATCATCTTGAGGACATGATCACTCACAAGTGTCCCCTCAGCCATGGTGGTAGTCATCAAGTTTCTCATAGCCTCCTGTCTAGTAGCCCGACTCTGGTGTCCAAAGAGTTCTTTGAGATTATGCATCATATCATAGGCAGTAGGCATGGCCTGCATGGCCTGATGCTGATGTTGTAGCACATTTGACATGGAAGCCAAAATGTAACACTGCGCCATCTCATCTACCTTGACTCACTTTCTATAAAGCATTTTTTCCTCTTCAGTAGAGTTTTCATCAGACATGTCAGGATAGTGCTCAGTGAGTACAAACTTGTACTCTTCAGCAGTCAGGACAATATCCAGGTTTCGTTTTCAATCAATATAATTAGGACCAATAAGTTTGTTTTCTTTAAGTATAACAGCAAGAGGATTGAAAGCCATAATGAAAATCATGAGAATCACATAAATAAACACATAGGTCAAACATTTGAATTGGCAAATCATATTGTTCCCTCAAACAACATAATTTAAATTCACCAACACCTCAATACACCGTGAACTTCGTATGCCACGATAGTGTGGATGTATACTAATTCAAACATTTATTTAGAGGAGGTTTTACCCATTAATTTTATTATCTTGTCAACTTAACTTTATGACAAATAAAATTAATAGTTGGTATCGTTTTGGCCATACAAATAACAGCAGTGACTCCGATTGGGAGGATACTTATCAAATGCATCTAAGTGTACACCATTACTTGATACTAAGTCCATTATCTAGAATTATGCCCTTTCAGATGGAGAAGATGACATACTCGTAGACAACTTTCTATAATCATCCATAAAGGAAGTTTGATCTAGTGATCCGCAAATAAACTCATCTGATATGGAGGAAGGCACTTAAAACCAACACGTAAGTTCAAAAGCATCACTTACAAACTGGTAATGGAGGCCATGGGATTTGTTTTAAAATAAATTAATCACTCTCCCACTTAGTTATTTAACATGAGAGATTTTAACATGCATATCATATAAAACACATAAAAACATGCTTGATAAAACAAAAACATATAAGGCAATAAACATGAAAAACATAATTTTCAACTATTATGGCCTCATTTTATCATCGTGTTCTTGACTGTTTGCCGTCAAACGGGGATCGACCTCCCCAGTTAGCCACGTTAGAAAAAAAATTAGGGTTCTGCCTTCTTGCTTCTCTTTCCGCCGTGGCTTCTGGCTCTAGAATCTCCATCGTACCAAGATCCAAGGAATCTCCATCACAACCCTAACACTAACCCTGTATCTAATTACATCCATTGATCCTATACTCCACGAAGGAGTTTACATATAATCTAGACCGAACAGAAAATTAAAACCTAACACGACAAACCGCCATGATTTTACTATTACAATCATACATTCAAAAACAACCTCGACATGTTCGAGGGTTTAATTCATACATAAACATACATTCAGACCATAATAGTTGGATTTAGGGTTCCTGTAGAAAATCATTATTTCTCGCACATCCTGCTATTATCCGATCTAAAATACGCATGCTTCAAGATACGATTCATAATAGATGGAACGAGGGATCACCGACCCTATATAATTATCTGAATTGGGGTCCATGCAAATATGATTAACGCACAACGGATAAATGAATCATACTTTTTACACCGATATTAGTTCTAAGGTTAGAACTGTAGATCGAGGAATCGATGGAGCCTGGACTTCACAATCTTCTGCTGTATTCCTCACCTTTTTCTCGAACGTTGTGTGGACAACGAACTATCGAGACTTTCAACCGTCTTTTACTAAATCGTATTTCAGATTTCATGTGTATAGAAAACGGCTGACTTGAGGCTTATTTATAGGCTACAACAGGAACCTTGAGAAAGATTAGGAATCGGTCTCCTGATAGGCTTAGGAGTCCTAAATTCGATCTGAATATATTTTTTAAGCCTATCAATAATATCTCGATCCACTAAAAAGATATTATTGAACTACCGTCCCAAATCCATATTAAATATAGCTCCTATTTATTATGTGTGCGTTTATCTCCTCGTGTTTAAGATATCGAATGTCCGTTAATTAAATGAATTACTGACAATTCAATTAATTAACATTTAATTTCAAGACTAGTACCACTTAACTTTATTATCATGCCGAAATAAATCCACCTGTAGGGTTTACATGATAATCCTTATGAGCTCCTCAAGAAAACATCATCATCCTAAATAATTAGGATACGATTTCATTATATAATCAACAGCACACCATATAAACAACATTGTATCCCAATTTACCGAGCTTATTAATTTAATAAATAAATCTCACCCATTGGTAAATTAAAGAAACATATATTGAGTATACATGTCCGTTATCATACAATGATTAAGAGGACGCACATCCATAATAACAGAGGTCTTGTTCTATTTATGTAGTCAGTACAAATAAAATAACCTCAATTGGTCCTGCTCAATACATACAAAATGTACTAGTGTAATTTTATAATCAAGATAGATTAATACCAAATTACACTACAACCATTCCGATAATTTGTCCAAAATTATCTCGATTGTAAGCTACCATTTATAATCTATAAGGAACTGATAACATGATCTTCTGTGTGGCACCACACACCATGTTATCTACAATATAAATTAATTGGACAATTGCAATAACATATATAACAAATATAAAATGCAAAAATATTTGACCATAAAAGATTCTCATATGATAAACAGATGTTTATACAAAAGCTAGGCTTATAGTATACATCCTAACAGCTGATAAGTTGGAATCTCGTATGGAAGTTTGCTTGTTTGTGGGCTATCCTAGAGGAATGAAAGGTGGTTTATTTTATAGTCCTAAAGATCAGAATGTCATCGTTAGCACAAATGCCCGATTTTTAGAAGAGAACTATGTAATGAAACACAAGCCTATGAGTAGAATTGTTCTTAAGGAAATAAGAGGGAATAATTTTCCTATATCAGTAGTACAATATGAGATACCACAAGTGACTGCACCGTGTGTCATAAATGATATACAATTACCGATAGTGTCTCGTCGTAGTGGGAGAGTTGTTAGACAACCTAATAGATTCATGTTTTTGAGAGAGTCTTCGGACTTAGTCCCCGGTGAACATGAAATAGATCCTTCGACTTATAACGAAGCACTCCAAGATAAAGATGTGATATCTTGGCAAAAGACAATGCTCTCTGAGATAGAATCTATGGATTCTAATCAAGTCTGGGAGCTTGTAGAACCACAAAATAGTGTAAAAGCCATTGGATATAAATGGATCTACAAAAGAAAAAGAGGATCAGACAGAAAGGTAGAAATTTTTAAAGTAAACCTTATTGCGAAAGAGTATACTTAGAAAGAAGGGATCGATTATGAGGAAACCTTTTTACCGATAGCCATGCTTAAGTCTATCCGGATTCTTTTGTATATTGCTGCTCATATGGATTATGAGGTTTGACAGATGGATGTCAAGACAACTTTCCTTAATGAAAGTCTTGAAGAAAACATCTATATGAAGCAACTTGAGGGATTCATTGCAAAGGGCAAAGAGCTTCTCGTGTGTAAGCTTAATCGGTCTATTTATGGATTGAAACAAGCTTCAAGATCTTGCAACATCCACTTTGATGAAGTAATCCAGTCTTATGAATTTATTCAATATCCGAATGAATCTTGTGTATATAAGAAGAGTGACGGAAATGTGGTGGTATTTCTTGTACTATACGTAGATGACATCTTGTTAATTGGAAATAATGTCAGGGTGTTATCAGACGTAAGAGTATGGTTGTCCAAGCAGTTTGCTATGAAGGACTTGGGAGAAGTTGGACATATTCTTGGGATAAAAAGTAATAAGCGATCGCAAGATAAGAATGTTGTTCGTATCTCAAGCTTTATACATTGACACTATCCTAACTCGTTTTAGCATGTAAAACTTCAAGAAAGGTTTTCTACATTTTAGACATGGAGTGCCTCTATCTAAGGAAATGTGTCCTAAGACACCAAAGGAGATAGAGAAAATGAAAGCAGTTTTTTATGCTTCGGCTGTAGGAAGCTTAATATATGCAATGCTATATACGAGACCTGATATTTGTTTTACCGTGGGTATGGTTAGTAGATATCAAAGTAACCCAGGACAAAGTCATTGGACTACCGTAAAGCATATTCTAAAGTACCTGAAAAGGACTAGAGATTATATGCTAGTTTATCAGGCAAATGATTTATTTCCTGTAAGTTACACGGATTCTGATTTCCAGTTAGATAGGGACAACAGTAAATCTACCTCGGGATATGTGTTTACCTTAGGAGGTGGAGCCATAGTGTGGAGGAGTGTAAAACAAAAATGCATTTCGGACTCCACCATGGAAGCTGAGTATGTGGCAGCCTCTAAGGTAGCCAAAGAAGTTGTATGGCTCAGAAACTTCTTGATGGACTTAGAAGTGATTCTTGGTTCACCCAAAGTTATCACAATTTATTGTGATAATAGGGGTGCAGTAGCAAACTCAAAGGAACCACGAGCCCATAAGACAAGTAAACACATTGAGCGCAAGTACCACCTGATACGAGATATCGTAAAGTGAGCGAAAGTTGTTGTCGCAAAGATTGCATCAGCCAATAACTTAGCAGATCTCTTCACAAAGGTCCTTCTTGTAAAAGCTTTTGATGAGCATGTTGAGGGGATGAGAATCAGATGTATGACAGCATTTATGATAGCATAGTCTTTTAGTATAAGTGGGAGATTGTTAGGATGTATACTATAAGCTTAGCTTTTGTATGAACATCTATTTTGATATGAGAATCTTTTATAGTCAAATGTTTGCATTTTATATTTGTTATATATGTTATTGCAATTGTCCAATTAATTTATATTGTAGATAACATGGTGTGTGGTGCCACACAGAAGATCATGTTATCAGTTCTTTATAAATTATAAATGGTAGCTCACAACCAAGATAATTTACATGGTTGTAGTGTAATTTGGTATTAATCTATCTTGATTATAAAATTACATTAGTACATTTTGTATGTATTGAGCAAGACCAATTGAGGTTGTTCTATTTATACTGACTATGTATTAAAACAAGACCTTAATTATTATGGATGTGCATCCTCTTAATCATTATATGATACTCAATATATGTTTCTTTAATTTGCCAATGGGTGAGATTTATTTATTAAATCAATAAGCTAGGTAAATTGGGATACAATGTTGTTTATATGGTGTGTTGTTGATTATAAAATGAAATCGTGTCCTAATTATTTAGGATGATAATGTCTTCTTGAGGAGCTCATAAGGATTATCATGTAAACCCTGTAGGTGGATTTATTCCGGCATGATAATAAAGTTGGGTGGTACTACTCTTGAAATTAGATATTAATTAATTAAATTGTCAGTAATTCATTTAATTAACGGACATTCGATATCTTAAACACGAGGAGATAAACACACATAATAAATAAGAGCCCATATTTAATATGGATTTGGGACGGTAGTTCAATAATATCTCTTTAGTGGATCGAGTTATTATTGATGGGATTAAGAAGTGTGTTCAGGCAGAACTAGGATTCCTAATCCTATCAGGAGACCGAATTCTAATCCTCCTCAAGGTCCCTGTTGTAGCCTATAAATAAGCCTTAAGTCAGCCACTTCTAAACACACGAAAATCTCATAAAATGATTTTAGTAGAAGGCGGCTGGTATTCTCGAAGGATCGTTGCCCACACAACATTCGAGAAAAGATGAGGAATACGACAGAAGATCGAGAGGTCCAGGCTCTATCGATTGTTCGGCAGTTCTGACCTTAAAATTGGTTCGTCTTCACCTATTACGGTGAAATGTATGATTTGTTTTCTGCTGCGTGTTAATCATATCTTGTATGGATCCCGAATCAGATAATTGTATAGGATTAGCGATCCATGGTTCCAACACTCATTTGTGGTAGTGGATGAAGTTTGGAATGGATATACACTAAACATTTCCTATTTGCATATCTTTGGATGCAGGTGTAATATTCTCAACAATGGAAAGGAGCATCTAAAGACCTTTGATGCAAAATCAGATGAAGGAGTATTTATGGGATACTCTGTTGTAAGCAAAGCATTCAGAGTCTTCAACAAAAGAACCTTAGTGGTTGAAGAGTCAATTCATGTGGTGTTTGATGAGCCACATTGTAACATCAAAAGGCTAAAAGATCCTGTTGAAGGAACAATACCAAGAAAAGAAAATGATGTTCCCTATATTAAAGGAATTCTACCCTCAGCAGAAGACAAAGAAGAAGAAACGACACCTTTGGATGCAACAGATATTCTTACAGCAGCAGAACCTCCAATCTTACAGCATCCTGAGGAACAACCTAGACCTATGCATACTTTTGAGCCCGACAGAGCATGGCCAAGAAATCATCCTAAGGACCTTATTATTAGAGATCCATCTATAGGAGTGAGAATAAGAAGGTCTATTCCTCATGAAGCAATGTTTGCATGTTTCATATCCCAAATAGAGCCGAAGAATATTGAAGAAGCTCTACAAGATAACAACTGGGTTCAAGCCATGCAAGAAGAGCTAAATGGATTTGAACAAAATCAAGTTTGGCAAACTGTTACAAGACCAACCCATCAAGGAGTTATAGGAACAAAATGGGTGTTCAAGAACAAGTTGGATGAATCAGAGCTTGTTGTTAGAAACAAAGTAAGATTAGTTGCTAAGGGTTATTGCCAGGAAGAAGAAATTGATTTTGATGAGACCTTTGCCCCAGTAGCAAGCTTTGAAGCTATAAGGATTTTTCTGGCATATGCAGCTCACATGAATTTAAATGTATATCAAATGGATGTGAAGAGTGCATTCCTCAATGGTCTTCTTACAGAGGAAGTATATGTGGAGCAACCTCTAGGTTTTGAAGATTAAGCAGAAGAGAAGATGTTTAGATTACACAAAGCCCTATATGGACTCAAACAAGCACCAAAAGCTTAGTATGACATCTTATCCCTCTATCTGCTGGAAAATGGTTTCAAGAAAGGAACAGTCGACAATACTCTGTTCAAGATACATGATGGAGACAATATTCTCTTAGTACAGATCTATGTGGATGATATCATCTTTGGATCCACCAACAAAGATCTATGTGAAAAATTCTCCAACCTGATGCAATCAAAGTTTGAGATGAGTATGATGGGAGAATTAAGTTTCTTCCTAGGGCTGTAAGTAAAACAGTTATCTACATGAATCTTCATAAGCCAAGTTAAGTATACAAAAGAACTTATCAAGAAGTTTGGCATGGTGAATTGTTCAACAACATTTGTTCCTATGTCCACATCCATAAGCCTTGACAAAGATGAAGATGGAAAAGATGTGGATACACGAAATACAGACGACTCATAGGATTCTTATTGTATCTTACAGCAAGCAGGCTAGATGTCATGTTTGCAGTAGGAGTCTGTGTAAGATTTCAAGTAGCACCAAATGAGTCACACCTTTCAGCAGTCAAAAGGATTAACAAATATCTGAAGGGAACTCAAGAAATAGGCCTATGGTATCCTAAGAAAGGAGGATTCAAGTTCAAAGGCTACTCTGACTCAGACTATGCAGGCTGTAAGATTGATAGGAAAAGCACTAGTGGAACTTGTCAATTTCTGGGAAATAAACTTGTTTCATGGTTCTGCAGAAAGCAAACATCGATCGCAACATCTACAGCAGAAGCAGAATATGTTGCAGCCGGAAGTTGATGTGCTCAAATCCTCTGGATACAGCAACAACTAAGATATTATGGAATTGAAGAAAAAGAGACTCCAATTCTCTGTGATAATCCAGTGTTTCACTCGAGAACAAAGCACATTGATATAAGACATTGCTTTATAAGAGATTATGTAGAGAACAAAGATGTCGTGCTGAGAAAGTTCATACGGATCTCCAGCTAGCTGATATATTCACTAAACCCTTATGTGAATCAAGGTTTTCTATGCTAAGAAACGAGCTGGGAATTCTAAAATTGTGAGTGGAAAAAGGAGTTGCAGAAGCTCATGGGGAATCTCTGCAACCTTGCGAAAAGCTGTAAGAATCATGCTACAAGTTGTGACTTTATACAGCGTTGGGATCAAACAATGTTGCATCCTTAATTCTTACAGCACAGACAGTAAAAAGGAAAGAAAGCAACGTATGGTTACAGCATTTATTTCTAAGAGGATTTAATACTCTGCAACCTCATACGCTGCAACTTTAAAAAGCTAATAAATTAGGTGGCAAATCATATGTCTTTCATCGCATTTAATGCAAGTCTGCACCTGTCAGAAGTCAAAGAGGTGCGGTCAGAGCCCACGTCTGCTCAGTCATGATTAATTACGATTTGACCCCTCCATCTTTTTATAAGGACCGTAAGATCAATTTCCTTTATTTAATCTCAACCATTGATCTTACTACACGTCCCTTAAACTTCTCCATGATACCATAACATTTGTAATCATTTTCGCTGAGTATCATCCCAAGAGAGAAATTTCCAAAATTTGTCAAATTCTCTAAATCTCCCAAAACCCCTTCTCTCTCAAATAACAATGGTTGCCACACAAACCATTGTTCTAGAAGGTCAATTGGTCAACCAAGAGCATGTCTATGCTTCTGGGATGTATAATATCTCCATCAATCATCGGATTTTTGACGCGATGGAAAGGACCCAAATTCTAGGGCTCCTAACCACTATATACGTCGGATACTCTGTAGAATCAGTTCAACGATTCTACTCATTTGCAAGAAGATTCAAGAAGATGAGAGACTGCATCCTGTTCAGGATGGATGCAGATGGAGAAAAAGCGTCAGTATCCACCAGTGACATCGTTATTGCCTTCAGCATTTCTTTAGAAGGGTTGTCCCCAAGTCAGCTCACGACTTATGGGGAAGACATCTCTCAGGAAATGTGGGATCTCTTCTGAGTAAGAGATACCGGGGCTGATGTAAAGAGAAGCGGCCCGAAGAAACTCTTCAAATCGGAGTTTGAGTTTCTTCATGATATCTGTGCATACTCCATTGACGGTCGAACTGGAAGTTATGATAAGTGCACAGACCTCCACTTCCGAATCATGTCTGCCATCATGGCCGGAGAGAAGGTGAACTGGGCCAGGTTCATCTTGAAGCGGATATAGAAGGAGGTAGAGAAGAGCACAGTAAGAAGGAGCTATAGCATCACCATCTGCTCCCTATTCTGCAAGCTACGTGTTCAGCGTGCTGCTCCTACCCCCATCCCTATTGGAAAGTATCTTGAAGAGAAGAAAAATAAGGGTAAGACCTTAAAGAAGACAGCAGGTGCTGGTGTTGCATATAAGAAAACCAAAGATAAAAAGGCTGCAACACTGACACTACAAGATGAAGCTGTAAGCAGTGGGGTGAGAAGGAAAATGAGGAAGATGACAATCCTCTTACCGTCATCAATAGGGCTCTAAGGAGGACAGAGCTAGAGTCAATATCCTTGTCCTCAGATGATGACGCACCCCCAACGAGGAAGGAGACAAGCAAGATTGTCTCCCCGCATAGAAAGAAGAAAGCTGCTACAGTTGCTGCAAGATTTGAAGAGCAGCTCTTACGAGACAATCCCCAACTCTCTGTTGCAAGCATGATGGTAGTTGCAGTAGAAGAGAAAGAAAAAAGAGATAAGCCAGTTGAACAGGCACATATACAAGGAGCTGTTGACTCAGCTCCTTCACGCGATCATGGAGCTACTGTTCAACCTGTGCTGGATCCTATCTTTCCAACTGCTAGAAATATGGAGTAGCAGTACAGTCTCTGGTGGAGAATGAGACTGGCTAAGGGGGGAACTCTATTGCAATTGAAGGAGTTTCTCACCGTCGAGCAAGCTGTCTTGGAGTGGCCAACTCAGAAGATATCCTGGAACTCCTGCAACCTGAGTATGCAGCATTCATGCAAGAAAGATCAAGAAGCACTGCTGCTCAAGGAGCACTGGACAAAGGAAAGGGAAAAGCTGTTGCAGAATCTAAGTCTGGAGAGCTGCCGATGAAAGCAGCAATCGAGGATGTGCAGGTCTTCCTAGCCCTAGCTGCAAAGGCTGTAAGAAGAGGAGACGATGTTGCATTTGCTCAAGAGCAAATCAGTGCTTTAGGAGTGGAACAGCCTGAGGAAGTCGTGCTGCAACAAGCGCTGCAAGCTAGCGTGAAAGAGATAAGGATGCAGCTGCAGTATACTCTTAAAAGAATGTAGCGAGAAGGTAGCTCAAGTCACAACTCAAGCTCCCCTGCATACAAGCAAGTGATTGAGGGTCTCTAACCTATAGTCACTCTCGATCCTTTGGAGGAAGAGGAGGCTCAACTGCTTGACCACGGCAATTCCCCGGTTCATACCATTCCTAAAGCCGCTGAAGACACTCAGGGGGAACCGACCACCATATTAAAAATGTTCTCTCTGATATTGCTGAGATTGTCGATGACGTGACCACGGAGGAAGTTGCAGTGGCTGGACTCCCTATACTGACAGAGACAGCAGTACAGTAGGCAGACATCCTTACAGAAGCTACTGAAGAAACACGAAGGATGGATGTTGAGATTCTTGCAGTAGTCGAGCTTATAGTGCTGCAAATTGTTGAAGCTGCAAGAAACCAACAAGAGCTGCAAGAAGTCATTCTCGCAGAAGAAGCTATAGAGGTTGCAGGACCGACTAAGAAGATGAGGTCCATGCAGAAGACCTTAGGCGAGGCTGTTGTTAAGACAATACTTTCTGCGGGGTTGAAGACCTCTGAAGGGGCAGCTGTTGAGACAGTACCCTTAAAGGATGAAGAAAAAGTGGTCAAGATAACCCCAATACAGCTAGAGATACCTTATAAGGAGGTTGATGCTACTACTGCTGCAAGCTTACTAGAACCTATCCAGGTTATAGCAATAGAGGTTACTAAGGAGACCGAAGATGCTGAAACCTTCTCTTCTCTCGAGAAGCTCACTACTCTCCAAAGATCAAGAAGGAGCAGTGATGCTGAAGTTGTTGAGGAGGAAGCAGCTGCTGAAGAAGATCTCACCTCTGGCTTTTCAAGTCCCTTATCAAGCCTTAATGAGGATACAGATGCTGAAGTAGAGTCTGAGGCTCTAGAGCAGGATGCAGCACAACTACCCCAAGCTATGATTTCATACACTGCATCGGCTTCTACCCCAAGATGATAGAATGCAGCTGGGCTGACCCCTAATAAATCGATTGACAGGGTTATTACTGCTATTAGACATCTGTTGCATGCTCTTCAAGATCATGAGTCTAACATGCAGAACAACATGAGGGTCGGTGCTAAATTTCATGCTGAAACCATGTCCAGCTTCAAGAAAGATATTGAAGTTCTGCCTGGGAAGATCAGACGTGATCCTACAGATGCTACCCACAGGCTGTACAAGGACAAGGTTCGGATGAAAGGAGAATTGAAAAGAGAGGTTGCAATCAACCACACAAAGATAAAGCTATGTAAACACTCGGTTGATTTTGTAGCAGAAAGACTTCAATCTCACTCCATGCTATTGGAGACACTTCTGAATAATGTGCTTGACCAATCCAGAAAAATCAGAAGTGTCAATGATAGGTTATGGAACCTGGAAATGATCGTAGGAGAATTGAGGGACATGATTGTCAGTGCGTTCCCTCAGTATGCCCAACGATCCACGCAAGCCCCAGCACCTGCAAGAAGACCACACTCTACAGTGGTTCAGCTGCCCCTGCTCCACCCCTGACTTTTGATGATGCCAAAAAGAGGAAAGGATTTCAAGATAGATACAGGAGATCAGGGGAGAAAGAAGAAGAAGATGAAGAAGATGATGATCAGCCTCTGAGCAGGAGGAGGAGAAGATCAGAATCATCTACCGCTGCTGACGTTCCTTCTCTGAAAAGATAGAGAAAGAATGATGAATGAGGAGCTGGTGGTGTAGCTGCTGCAAGCAAACCAGCTGCAAACGCTGCATACAGTGCCGCTGTAAGGAAGATGCAGCATCTCCCTCTTCTCACCAAACCAAGAAAGGGAGAGAGGATCAGCAACAGGGATCGAGAAAGAGGGTAAGCAGAGCTGAAGCTGAAAGGCATTACAATGATAAAATGGCTGCTCAAAGGACGGAGAAAGCCAGAGCAGAGCAAGAAAAAAATGTCTGGATGTAGAGGCTTGGTGTCATTGGAGAGAGCAGACCAAAGATGATGGAAGATGTAGACAGAGCTCTCTACCAATACCCCCTCAAGACATTCCACATCTCGACATAGATAACATATCTGCTGAAGTATCTATACTGATAGATCAGAGGCCTGAAGAAGAGAACATGACCTGGAGCCTAAACATCTTCAAGGCAATTTTTTTTGCCTACCGACAGGAATCCATCATTTGAGTTGATTACTCTGTACAAGAGATCAAAGTATCTTAGATACTTCAGATATCTCTATAAGAATGGCTACTTCAAAAGGTTTCAGACTTACCAATCTGCATTGAGGAGATATGAGCAGCTTGCCAAGGATAGAGAGCTAGAGATTCAGTCAAAATACATATCCATGGTGAAGCAAGGCAGGATAGTGTCTTACTGTGAGGACTTTTGGCTAAGATAGATTCAGATTCTGAAGATCAAGCAAAAACTGGAAAAATCCTATCAGGAGTCCATTCCAGACTGGTGGAAAGGCTCAAGATAGAGAGAGGAGTAAGAAAGGAGAGGTGCTGAAAGAAGACCTGAAGAATCTTCAACAAGGAGGTCTCTGTTTCAGCATTAATCGATGTATGATTATGTATATATATATGTTTATATCTTTTCTGCTTTCCCATGTAAAATTTCTTTCTTTTAATGAAGAAATTTAATTTTCTGTTTATGTTCAAGTTTATTCCTTATGAACCTCTACATGCTCTTTTTATCCTGATGCTTTGTGATAAAGGATTAGATAAGATACATTTCTGATGAATTCAGGATTAGATTTTCTCTCTTAACATATCATATATGTAATCCTAATCGAAAAAGATATAGTGCAGAGTAAAGAAAACTTCCTTCGAGAACAAAATAATATAAAAGGTTTTGTCATCATCAAAAAGGGGGAAATTGTTGGGATTTCAGTGTATAGATTTTGATGAGACAAACCACATATGTAATAGGAAGTTTGAGTACCCCATTTTTCACAATGTTTAAGTGAAAATATAGACTAGGATTGAGTCTAGTTATAGGTGCTGAAAGATGGAGGAACTCTAAAGGATAGTGCTGCATTGAGGAAATAAAAGAATGAAGACGCTGCAAGAAGTAAATATAACAGTACTGTATAAAGTAGTGGCATTGTAAGAAATGGCCGCATGAATACTGCAAGAACAAATACAGCAGTACTGTATAAAGTAGTGCTACAAGAAGGTCAGGTTACAGTAGCACTATAAAGAACGAACAACTACAAGAAGACCTAGGATACAGTGCACAGATTATAACTTGTTGTATAATCAACCAACCGCGTTAATGATAAACAGAATCAGTATCTGAGAAAGGATAAATGCAGTACAAGGAACGAAGAATGAAGCAAGTATAATTAGAGTTGTTCCAGAGAAGATCAAAGTTGCAGACACGGATATTGCACTTGACTTCTTCACTTCTTTTGTTCCTGACTCTTTGTCTACATCAATTGATTAACAATCATAAGACACCAATGACGAGAAATATCAATTAAGCATCATAATTCTGAACAAAAGAGTGTGTAAGTCTTTCATTTTTGATCGATTATTATTTGTATCATCACTCACATATTTAACGATCATTTTATATAATATGTTATTGGTTGTAGGCTGTTGAATTGGGCAATGATGATGAAATCAACAGAGCTATTTTATGGATGAAAGCACGATTGCTTAAAGAAGGGGAAATACAAGAAGAGAGTTTAAAAGACACAATTATGAAGATTGTGAGTTTTTTTAGTACTTAATTATTTTTAAAACTAACACTCTCTCTTACTTACTCATCCCATTTATTGTTATGTTGTTACGAATTTACTTTGAAGGACGAGTACATACAACAAAAAAAGGAAGGTAACTTCATCGTGTAAGGAAAAAGAGATGGCATCCTTGCAAAAGCTCTTAATTCACAAGAACACTCTGGACGTTTGAGGGGGACCAAAGGTCATGTCACTCCCTCAACTTACAAGGTTGTTTCGTCTAGTATGCTGGTGGATAAAGATTTATTTTTACAAGAGTAAAAAAAGATAAATTCAGAACTCGATGCACGAGTAAGAAAACTAGAAGCAATGATTTTGAAGAATGCACAAACATCTGCTTATGATAAAGAAGAGAAGGGCAGTTGTTCAGTTAAACTCCCGAGTTTCTTACTAATGGAAGATGAGAGAGACAAAGATGATAAACCACAAATGCATAACTTATTCAAAATGAAGACTCGGATGATGATCTCAAAATTGTTGAGAATAATTGGCCATCAAAGGTAAAATTTTGTATCATGTTACACAAACAATATTTCTATAATATATATGAATTATCTCTATAACCTAATCTACATTGTAGGGTGAACCAGTCGCATTAACATTGGAATCTCAAGCAAATATTGCTGCTTATGGCACAATTATCAAAGTGGGTGGAGCTAATCAATTTCTTCATGATAATCTTTTACCTGAAAATTGCATGAGTGTGTCCATTGACCAAACATTGGATCATGATGCCCCTTTACTAATTCATGGAGAATGCAATAGTATTGGTGAGGTGGTAGGTTCTCATGTTGCTTGGCCATCGCATTTGATAAAACGCAAAGTGAAGGTAATTCTTTTTTACGTCATCTTATATTACATTATTTTTTTACTAGCTCCATAAATATAGCATGCCTACTTACATATCATGCTAATACAATTTTTAGAAACCTGGGAAGAAGAAAATCGTGCACAAAGACTTGTCTTCGGTTGATCTATCAAGTGTGCCAAAGTCATTACATATGTTATATTGTTATACTAAGCTTGTTATTCAGAATGGAGACAATGTGCAGATAGATTTTGATCATGAAGTATTTGATCGTGAGTTCAACATCTTTGTTAACATTGAAGATATGGTTTCATTCTGTAAGTTGGAGCCAATCTCATACGTATGTGTTGTTGTTTATATGTGGTAATTATTCTGGGCAATTATTATTATTGTTGTTGTTGTTGTTATTATTATTATTATTATTATATTTAATATTGTGGTTTTTTCCATTTTAAAAAAATGATGGTTAGGCATCTGTACAAAAGGTTGGTAAACGAAAACAAGCTTCAAAATTTCAGATTTGTGGATCCATATGAAATAGGACATTTGTCATCAACAAAAGTTGATCAAGATTTTTGTGAAAATGTGATGGAACGAAGGGCATGTGCTCTAGCAAAAAGGTTGAGTGGTACATTGTCTAGCCAATTAGTTTTAGCACCTTGTAATGTATGGTAAGTTTTGATTAGCTTTTTTGCACTCCATATTGTGATAACTTGACGTTTTACTCAAACTATTTGTTTGTGAGAAAATTAACTTCATAGATGTTATAATTGTATGAGTGAAGATGGAAAATGAGTCAAGGTAAGTAGTAAACTGCATGATAGATAGTTTCTTTAATTATGATCTTATATGTGTGCTTATTAACCTGATAATTATAGTAAATATGACTTCAAGTAGCTGATTTGGAGAGTTTCAGTTTTGATCCTTATGGTAACTGTTAACAAGGTTTTGCAGCCTTTTGTTTTGTTGACTTAAAATTTGAAGTTGTGACTGATTTGTTTTAATTATTAATTCTATAGATTCCATTGGATTCTAACTGTCATCAACCCCCACAAGCAAACTTGTCATTTGTTGGACCCTCTTTATCATCGCTTGCATGATCAAACTTGGAAAACATTGTTGATCTGTAAGTTTCAATTTAAATAAGTTTAGTACATTTATATTCCCTTATTTTATGTTGCATGTATGATGGTTAATACTTTGTTTTGTCATGAAGGGCCTTGAGAATGTTCAATACAGAAATTGAAAAGAATGGGAAAAAACAACCTACATGGGAAGTAGTCAAGGTATGTATGGCGAAGATGTGAATAATACGTTGATACTTATGTATATATTTATTTTATCATCACCAAACATATATGTAAGTTGATACTTATACATTGTAATGTAGGCTCTTTTGCAACCTGATACCAAACAATGTGGTTTTTTTGTGTTGTGGTACATGAGACAACTTGTTGAAAAGGATGTAACGGCGGACATGGTTTCATTGCGTTCAATTGCGAGTAACTACTTCCTATTTAGTTTGCATATTGTATACTTCACCAAAAATGAAATGAAGTTGATTATTTTATATACTCTTTTTTCAAAGTTCACAGATGTTAAGTACACTAGAGCTGATATTGATGAAGTTCGTGTTGAATGGGCTGATTGGGTTCAAGAAAATATAAATGGGTAGAACAAGGTGACTACTATATTTTAACTTGCAATGCTTTCTTTTGAATATTTAATATGATCACGTTATGATTTTTAGGTGTTCATGTTAACTTTATTCTTACATTTGACAGATTATGGGGACGTAAGGAGTACATGTCAAGTTCGTGATGCCGTGATTGTAAAGGTTGTGATGTTATTCAAGCAAATTCGATCATTTTATTATTAATTGTTGGAGTACTTTAAATTTATGGAGTTAAAGTTGTGTGATTTCAAGTGTTAGGATGAGACATATTGTTGGGATGATTTATGAATGTAACCGATGATATTGACGATGTTTAAATGTTCTTCTAATGCATTTGTAAGTTTATATAATTAAATTATATTACTCCCTCCGTCCCATATTACTTTGCACATCAAATTGGGCACAATTTTTAAGAAAAAATGAATATTTGCTTTATGATTGAGGGTATAATGGTCAAATTGGGCATAATTTTTAAGAAAAAGTTTGAATATTAAATGACATTGTGTGAGAAAAAGTAATGGCATTGTGTGTAAATAAATGTGTATTGTGAGGGTAAGAATTATGATAAATTTTACCATTTTGGGGTGTGCAAAGTGTTTGGGGACAAACTAAAAAGGAAAGTGTGTAAAGTGTTAAGGGACGGAGGGAGTATTATATATATCCAGCAAAATATGAAATTATTGTAAAAAATGTGAATAAATAAAAAAGACAACACAAAAAAGGGTTGTCATTAGCATTGTTATTTTATAAAACGACAACCCTAAAAAGCATTGCATTAGCGTTGTTATTTTAAAAAATGACAATCCTAAAAAAACGTTGCATAAATGTAATTGTATGCAATAAAAAAAATAAAAAAAAGACAACGGTTATAAGCGTTGCATAAATTCTTGTTGTTGTACTTCAGAAAGACAACGCTTTGTAAGCGTTGCATGTATAGTTGCACAAAATAAGAAAAGACAACCCTTTCTTGCAACGGTATAAATGTTTTTTGGTGTTTTGTCGAATGGTGAAATTTTTGGGTGCAACACTGGATACAACAACGCTCGAAAATTGGATACGACAACGGGTTTTACCCATTGTAAAAAATCAAATTTCTTGTAGTGATTGAGCCAGATTCTATTTCAGCTATGATTCAGCAAGAAGTTGCTAAGTATTTTGCAGCAAAACTTCTGTTGATGCACCATCTTTAGAGGTTTCCCCTTCATTTGCTCATATGACTGATCTTTCTGATTCCCATTTTGCTTTCACAATGCCAGAGCTTATTCCTTTTCATTCTTGGATCATTGACTCTGGTGCAAGTAGGCATATATGCCATGACTCCACCTTGATGTCTTGTTTACAGGTTCTCTCTATTCCCATTACAGTTTGTTTGCCTAATGGCTCTATGAAGTTTGTTACTCATGCTGGTCAAGTTGTTATATCAGTTATTTTAATCCTTAAAAATGTGTTTCTGATTCCATATTTTAAGTTCAACTTGTTGTCTATCTCCCAATTAACTCAATCAATGTCTATGAATGTTATTTTCTATCCATCTCATTGTGAGTTTTTTGAATTCTGAAGATAACTCAATTCTTGCTACTGGATCACTCTTAGGTAAGCTTTACATTTTGATTCCTGATGTTCATGTCAAGCCTCAGATATTTTCTTTAACCAGTACTCATTCTACATAACTTTTACTTCAATAGCATAGGAAACTTGGGCATGCTCCCTCATCTACTCTACAACATTTAGAGTTCTTGAGATATATTTGTCATACTTCCTCTCCAGCTCCTTGTCATGTCTGTCATTCTTCTAAAAAACTAGGATTTCATGTCCTAAAAACTTCATTCATTCTATCAGGCCTCTAGAACTCTTACATGTTGATATATGGGGATCATATCTAAGCAAAGCATTACCAAACACCATATTTTCTCACTATTGTTGATGATTTTAGTAGGACAACAAGGATCTATCTTCTATCTGATAAAAGTCAGGCTGTGAATTTACTTAAGACCTTCATTAAAATAATTTCAAACAAGTTGGATCTCTCATTTAAAACCATTAGAAGTGATAATGGTTCAGAATTTCTCAACCATGGATGTAAAGATTTTCTGGAAAACCAAGGTATTTCCTACCAACTCTCATGTATCTGTACTCCTCAACAAAATGGGGTTGTGAAAATGAAGCATAGACACCTTCTTGAGGTGGCAAGGGCACTGATGAAAGACTCCAATATTCCTACCTACTTATGGTCTTACTCTATTCTCAGAGCTACCTTCATTATCAACAGACTGTCTACTTTTATTTTGCATTGGAAATTTTCATTTGAGATACTCGTTGGTGAATATCCTAATTATGATTGCATGAAGCCTTTTAGTTTCTTGGCTTACATGACCAATGTGTTGCCTCACAAGGACAAATTCACAGATAGAGCTCACAAGTGTATCATGCTTGGATATGTTCCTGATCAGAAAGGTTACCAGCTTTTTAATCTTGATACACATCAGATTCAAGTGTCCAGAGATGATATTTTCATTGAGACTGTGTTTCCTGATATTGATCCTCCTCCTACTGACCACACCCCCTACCAATATCTACTACTGAAGCTGATGTCACGCCTCCACCTTCTGATTCTCACGGTTCAATATATAATACACATCTACCAAAACCAAAGAGAAGCTCCAGAACTCATGTTCCTCCAGCCTATTTGAATGATTTTGTCACTTACACTACAAGAAATTTGGCTTTTAACAACCCCTCTTTAACAACGCTTTTACTGAATTTGTGTTGTCTTTAGGCTTTTTACAACGCTTTTTCCGAAAAGCGTTGTCTTTTTTGCAAAAAATCGCTCTACGACAACGGTCAAAATTCAAACGACAACGCTTTTTAAGAAGGGTTGTTAAAAGGCGTTTTTTTCGCTCTACGACAACCCTTTTTCGCAACGCTTTTGAGCGTTGTCTTTTCTTAGATTTTTTTTTTTTTTGCAACCCAGCCTGCAACCCTTTTGCTTTGTGTGTTGCATGTTTAAAATAAAAAACAATTATAAAATAATTATTTTTTTATATAATTATTATCTTATATTACATTATTTGCATTATATCTTAGGTGAACAAATTAAATATTTTAGAAAATAGTATTTTTATAAAATATTATTTTGAATTAATTAACAAATTAATTAAGTATTACTCTCACATGCTTTTTATATAATAATACAAAATATGAATATTATTTTAAAACATGATTCAAACATTGTATTTTATGAATTATGAATGTTTTTCTAAAAAAAAAATTATTGTGTTTTAAGATTAATACAATTAGAAAAAAAAATATAAATTATACATCAATTACTTAATTAATTAATATCAATTAAGTAATTAAGAAAAAAAATGATCAGAAGTGCAACCAGAGTCGAACCTGTGACCTTGTAATTAAGTAATGAAGACAATCACCAATTTCACCAAACATATCTATGTTCATTGTTTACCAACAAATAATATTAATACTTGTTAATTTGGAGTTAGGTTTTTTCAAATAAACCCAAAATTCGTAAGGGGCTTTCCATTCCCACCCAATTTTCTCTCCATTGCCGCCATCCTCGTCTACGCATTTCCATCCCCACCCAAATTAGGAACTATTGCCCAAATCGATTTCCACCACCATTGCATTTCGTGGATTTGGTCTCGTGGTCTCGTGAAGTCCGCTGCCAAGACTGAAAGCGCCTGAAATTGTTCTGTGTAAGTCTTTCAAAGGCCTACATTGGCCTACTTTGAGTGTTCTCTATGTATTGTATTACTTTTGAGATGCACCCTTCGATTTCTTTCTGTCTGTAACCCGGATGCAGCTTCATGAAAAGGGCTAGCCCTTGGATTGCTGAAGAAGTGCATTACACATAGCTAGTTGAAAGATAATCAAAATTGTTCTTATTATTAACTAATTGCAGATATGATTGGTCATAAAGCTGTACGAATTTTGGACTATATATCGACTCACTCTCTTTCAATCAGAGCATCTTCGAAGAACTCTATAGGATTGAACTTCTGCAAAATATAAAACAATAGTTATTTTGAAATATGAGATGTATATAATGAACTATTCAAGTCTGAATAATTGTCGTTTAATTACCTCCAACCATCATGGCCCTTGTGTAGGCTCCCATACTGGAAATCCTCCACTAGCACTCTGTGTCAATATTTTCGAAAAAGATTATCTCACTTAAGATTTATTATCATGATATATATATGGATTTATAGTCTTTATTACAATAGAACTAGCAAGAGAGCAATTGTAAATTATGGCTTTATAAGATTGATTTTATTAAGTAGAACGTCATGAATTGCTTCCACTACAAGTGTTTGTAGTTAAACAAGGCCTTTTTGGGCATTATTTGTTTTGCATTGCTAACAGCAAAGGGACTCCGAACCTGATACTTCTGGTTAGACCATGTTATTAAACCAAACAAGGGCTCCTCTGTAGCTGTACTAAGTTTAAATATCACTTCAAACCTTAATTTCTTAACGGCCTTTGTGAATTCCAATTTATTTGGCACCACTTGTACGTTCAAGTTAGCAGGAGCATCAACAATGGCACTGTATGTTGCATCTTCTTCACCAGTATTAGCCACTGTTCTACTCACCCTTTTGCTGTCATTTTCTTTCAAGTTTGAAATGGTTATTGAAGGATAGTTCATGTTGGAGATTGAATCGGAACTCGAGTTGCTCGGGCAAGAGAAGTTGCTTGGAAGAGACGATGCGATGTTTTTAATCTTGGTTGTGTCGTAGCCAAAGTTGCAAAGGAACTGAAGGTAATCAACTCTTTTATTTTCTTTTTCTTAATTTTGGGGATGGGGAATGATTTAAATCTGTTTAGTTGTTTCTTTAGATGTGATTGTTTGAGGCCTTAGAATGGGATGATCATGTGTTTGTCATCAGCTAGATCTGTCATATGTTTGAACAAGTTAACTATCTCCTCAAGTATATATTTGAAGTCATTTTCTAAATCAGATCATACTAATCCTCAGATCTATATCGGCCTATAGTGTGATTGACTTTGAAGCTGTTAATTTCTGCCTCCTGATTGATCATTTCTATTTCTCATAAATCTGACCCTGAGTGATCAACACCTGACATTTTATTGCTGGTTCAACCATTAATGCTTGCAGGTGGTGCAACACTCGTTTTTGACACCGAACTGGTAGGAGTGAATGGGAAAACAATGAGCAATGAAAAACCAGATGATAGTGAACTGTAAAACCATTAAAGCCATCGCTTTGTTTTCTCCTACGAACATAAGGTTCAAATTTCTCAAGAACACTAGGAACATCGCTGCAAGTATAAATCTTACAACATTGGAGTTATAATACTGCATATTGATTCTTAATCTTCATCAACTAATCAGGGTTGTTTTGTTTCTTATCTATTCAACTTTGTAGGTGTTCCCATGCATTAAGCTGTGTAAAAGAAGCATATAATAGTCTAGTATCTGCAGTTGGATCCCATTATAAAGGTGAACAATAACGCTGGTTCTGTCTTGTTCTTGGAGCATTCGTGTTTTCCAAATTTTCATATGTTTATTGTTCATAAATTTATCCTCGTGCTTAAGTTTATGCAGAGCTAGTGTAGTTGATTCAATAAGCCTCTAAACATCAATATATTTCCATTAAATTGGCATTGTGAATTTGTTGCTAAGCTAAGTTAATGAGCAACTTTTAAGATTTGAAAGAGCCCTAATTACAGTTATCACTAATGCCCATAAATAGACTCCTATCATAGATAACTTCGTGCAGATAATAACGTGCATACCAAAAGCAGATCTCTACTTTTCTAGTATGTCATATCTCCTGATATTATACATGGATATTGTATGTAAACATTGAGGAAATTTGCTGATTTCCTAACAGTAACAGTCCTCAGACTTGAACATTTTCTAGGAAATGCACATGCACTTTGGTGTTGTTTAGACTTAATTTTCACATTGTTCTGAAATCCTTCCCATCCATCAACTAAATATCTGTGTTCAATCAATTCTGGTTGCTGTTTTCATGACATCTTTTTGGACCATGTAATGAAATGACAGATTATATATACTCCAGAATAAATATGCTTCCTATTATTACAAGATATATATATATATAGCAAGATATATAGCAAGGTCAGCTGCAAATTGTATTGTAGAATACAATTGAATCATGTGTACGCAAATGAATCTATGGTTGGTAAAAAAAAATTTGCTAATTCGTTGAATTAGTGTAATTAATTTATCAATGGTTACTGAAATGTGCTCCTTTGTTAATTAGTTTATTATCTACTTGAGATGGAGAAGGAATGGATGTTAAATGACAGACTCTCAGATGAATACAAGGCTGGGGTAGAGTCTTTTATGCAGTTTGCATTGCAGAATATAGATGACGTTAATGTCATGTCTTGTCCATGTTCAGATTGTGGTAATCTTAGGAAATGGAAACATGTCATTGTTAGGTTGCATTTGTTGACTAAGGGAATTGATAAAACATATCATAAATGGATCTGGCATGGAGAGAGATCTAGGTTAAAAATGTCTAACTATGATAGTGATCAGTTTTGGGGAAATGAATATCAATTTGGTAAGGAAGACCCTATTGACATGGTACATGATGGATATGAATACGCTAATGACAATCCAAATGAATTTGGTAAATTGCTTGAGGATGCAGAGAAACCTCTATATTCTGGATGTAGTTTGTTCACAAAGTTGTCTGCCGTTGTGAAATTGTATAACTTAAAGACAAAAATTTGGTTGGAGTGATAAAAGTTTTACGGAGCTCCTTAGTTTGGTTAGGCAACTGCTTCCTCCCCAAAATGAATTGTCTTCGTCTCTGTATGATGCAAAGAAAAGCTTGGTTGCATTGGGGATGGATTATGAGAAAATTCATACATGTTCAAATGACTGTGTCCTGTATCGTAAGGAGTACAAGGACCTTACTAATTGTCCTAAGTGTGGTATCTCAAGATGGAAAGTGGGGAAAAATTCTAAGATTTATGAAGGAATTCCAGTAAAGGTCCTTCGGTACTTCCCTCCTATTCCAAGGTTTCGACGGATGTTTCGAAACAAGGAGATATCTAAGGACTTGACGTGGCATGCTGATAATCGAGTTGTTGATGGTTATTTGCGTCATCCAGCTGATGCACTATCTTGGAAAGTAGTGGACCATAAGTGGCCTGAATTCGCATCGGAGTCAAGAAATCTCAGATTGGCTCTATCATCAGACGGGATCAATCCTCATGGTATGATGACTTCTACGTACAGTTGCTGGCCAGTAATGCTGATCACATATAATCTTCCTCCATGGTTGTGTATGAAACGAAGATTTATGATGCTCACTATGTTAATTGGTGGTCCTAAACAGCCAGGGAACGACATTGATGTTTACTTGTCACCGTTAGTTGAGGACTTAAAACTTCTATGGGACGTAGGTATTGAAACTTATGATGGTTTTAGAGATGAAAACTTCCTACTTAGAGCGGTGTTGTTGTGGACCATCAATGACTTTCCAGCTTATGGAAACCTATCTGGTTGTATTATGAAAGGATATCGTGCGTGTCCCATTTGTGGTGAAAAAACTTATGCAAAAAGACTGAAACATTCCAGGAAAATGTCGTATATGGGTCACAGAAGGTTTCTCCATGCGACTCATCCTTATCGAAGACAAAAGAAGTCATTTGATGGTAATCAAGAGTTCGACCCCGCCCCAATACCATTGAGTGGTCGTGATGTTTTTAAACGAGTATCAAAAATCCAATGTTCATGGGGCAAAACAGGTTGTGACAATGTGTCAAAGGTAAGTGAAGATAGGCCATGTTGGAAGAAAAAATCAATTTTTTTTTATCTAGAGTATTAGCAACACTTACATGTGAGACATGTTCTGGATGTGATGCATATTGAGAAGAACGTATGTGAAAGTCTAGTCGGCACATTACTTAACACTCCAGGGAAGACGAAAGATGAAATAGCAGCTAGATTAGATCTTGTGGATATGCAAATTAGAACAGAGTTGGCTCCAAAGGTGGGTGACAACAAGACATTCTTGCCACCAGCTTGTTACACACTAAGTAAAGAAGAAAAGAGAAAGGTTTGTAACTCTTTGATGGGAATGAAGGTCCCTACGGGGTACTCGTCTAATGTCAGAAATTTGGTGTCAATGAAAGATTTAAAGCTCGTTGGCATGAAGTCACATGATTGTCACACTTTAATGCAACAGTTGCTTCCTGTGGCTATACGTGGCGTTTTACCTGATAATGTGAGACATGCCATCACTCGGCTCTGCTTTTTTTTTAATGTGATATGCAACAAAGTTATAGATGTCTCAAAGTTGGATGGCATTCAAAAGGAGATTGTGACAACCTTGTGTTTACTCGAAAAGTATTTCCCTCCCTCGTTCTTCGATATCATGGTTCACCTAATTGTTCATCTTGTGCGGGAGGTGAAATTGTGTGGACCAGTCTGGTACAGATGGATGTATCCATTTGAGAGATACATGAAGGTCTTAAAAGGTTATGTACGGAATCGTAATCGACCTGAAAGGTGTATAGCTGAATGCTACATTACTGAGGAGGCTGTGGAATTTTGTTCAAACTATCTTTCTAGAGTTCACACAATTGGAATCCCATCAAAGACTCATCAAGGTAACATGACTAGGCCATTATCAGCTGCAAGAGTGATCCAAGCTAGTACTGATGATTGGAGACAAGCTCATCTCTATGTTTTGACAAATGACATGGAGGTTGAACCGTATATTAGGTGACCTCACTAACTCATGAACCCCCATATATGTTATTATTCTTATATGCATCTAATCAAACCTTTTTTAGTGAACATATGGCTCACCTGAAGCTAACTTCTGGAAGAAAGTCGGATAAACAATTAGTGGATGAACACAACAAGACATTTATCAATTGGATAAATGATCGAGTACGTATTATATCATCGCTTACCTGTCCTAGTGGAGTTTATAAATTTAGTTAAAATGCTGATTACGACTTTTGATACATAGGTTTCGAATGAGATGTTACAGACCAATGGTCAAGTATCAGAGAAGTTAAAGATGATTGCAAGTGGTCTCGAAAAAGAGGTGTTGTCGTACTCTAGTTACATGATCAATGGAGTTACCTATCATACGAGGGAGCGTGATAGTGTACGAGCTGTTCAAAACTCGGGAGTCAGTTTAGTTGCAAAAACCATGCAAGTGGCAAGTGCAAAGGACAAAAATCCAGTTGTGACGGACATGGTTTACTATGGAGTTATTGAAGACATATGGGAACTGGATTACCACAAATTTCGCATTCCAATGTTCAAATGTAATTGGGTTGAGCACAATAATGGAATTAAGATAGATGATCTTGGTTTCACAATAGTAAACCTCAATAGAATTGGATTCAAATCCGATCGGTTTATATTGGGTAGTCAAGCTAAACAAGTCTTCTACATTGAAGACCCTCGAGATCCTGTATGGCATGTCGTACTTTCAACCCCCAATAGAGAGTTTTTTGATCACATTAACAGTTATGATTTAGAACAATGTAGCATAGACCATCAATGTTTTACAATAGGGCTGCCCCCATTAGAAGTTGATGGCATAAATGAGAACGAAGCATCATGTGTGCGTGAAGGTTGTGATGGGATTTGGATTGACAATTGCACTTCCTAGTTATGTGATTATCTTTTTGGTGCATATCTTCTCAACTTATTACATTTCTCATATGATATTCGATTTGTTTGTGAAATATTTGCCAACTAACTTAATTTTACATATTTTGTAGGCTCGAATCATGGTGTGTCGTAGAAGGTCAGCTGCAAAAGAAGACGAGAAATCAGATGAGAGGAAGAACAAACTGCAAAAGGATAAAAAGGTAGCGAGTTCAAATGAAGTTGAAAAAGATTTGGGAAGCTCGGATGAAGAGGGCAGCGGTTTGTCTAAAGGGAAGAGCACATCAAGACTTCCTAGGGGTCGTACGTACATGCATGCTCTTGCGATTCAAAGAGCGCAATGTTTCAAGAAGAAAGTTTTGTTCAACAACAAAGGTCAGCCCATTGGGCCTTTTGGTGCAGAAATGCAAAGTTACATTGGAGTGTTAGCTCGGGAAAAGGTGAAGATTACATTAGATGATTGGAGAGAGGTCCCTACTAATGTCAAGGCCTCGATATGGGAATCTGTTAATGTAAGTGCATGTGCTTCTTTTATTGTTTTTTTAATTAAAAAATGAATATGTTGCAGTGTTCGGGTTGTAATTGTTGATTATTTTGTAGTTGTTGTTTGAGGTTCCTCCTTCATGGGAGAAGGGTTGTTTGAGCTCGGCTAACCACAAGTGGCGTCAATACAAGGCAAGACTCACGAAGAAGTATGTATTCAGCAGAATCCATGATCCTGAAACGATGAATACTCCACCGGCCAAGTCTGAAATTCCCCAAAAAGATTGGACTACTTTCGTCATCAGTCGCCTATCAGAGGAGTTCAAGGTACGATTCAAATTTATGATGCTTAATTGATATTTCTCGTCCTTGGGGTCTTATGCTATATTGTTAATCATTTGATGTAGACAAAAAGTCAGGAACAAAAGAAACGAAGAAGTATGCTGCAATACCCTCATAAGCTTTCTCGTAAAGGATATGCACGTTTGGCAGAAGAGTGTATAAGTCTTTCATTTGTCTACATTTTATGATTCCATCTGTGAAAGCTGTTGCTAATCTGTCCAATTATTTTACTATAGTGAATAGGTAGCCAATGATCTCAAAATTCTTTAATTATTGGAGGATCTTATGCTATTACTTGATTGTTAACAGTCATGGGCTTTGGAGTTGGGTATTCTCTAATTATGATTGATGGCATGCATCCCTTCTTTTGTTGTATAGTTCTACACTGTCAGCTGCATTTGCGGATTACGTGGAGAGAGTTACGGCTTTGTTGAATTACCATTTTTACTTCTCATCCTTTTTTAAAATGACATCTCTATGTTTATATCAAATTTGGAATGATGAACATTTGTGTTCAGCAAAATTAGAATTCTAGTGCTAACCAAAACAGTTGATCATTAAACTTAGCCTGGTGTTGTGAAGCTCATATATCAAATTGATCAAAGTAAAATTCAAATCTTCCTCCTCAGATTTCAATCTGATTTTCATTTTACCAGCCTGCCCATATGCATATGGTTATGATACTATAATTAAAAAAAAAAAACACAGAACGAGGTAGTTAGGAAATGGGTATGCAGATAAGGTCCTTTGAATGATCACTGTTATTCCATGTTCTAACCAGTATGTGAGTTTAAATGTGTATCCTCCCTAATTGCCTTTATTTTAAAGTACGTACGTACACATTTATTTATAGAAAGATGAATAATTTATTCAGGATATATATCACAGTAATTATTGCCATCATTTAGTGGCTTCTGCTTATGCACTATTATGTGTGACAACTGAGAAAATTGCTGGACTAATTAATATCCATAAATGGTGAGATAATGTTGATCTACGGTCTGAACTCGCATGGCTTTAATTTCAAGTTTTCTTAGTACATATCCATCTTCATATAAGTGTTGTTGAAACCCCACCTTAAAATGGTTGGCCTAATTTACTGCTTAATGAGGCAGTAGAGTAGTTGAAAGGTGACAACAACATTTGCCCACTTGGTCCTGCACCCGTTGGACAAAATTAACTGACTCTCATGCTTCATATCTAGCTTGACATTTGTTGTTTTAATTTTAATTTTAATATATGTTATATTATACACAGCACATCAAGTACATTTTCAGCAGGTTTATTAGTTTTAGAAATGAGTATTTGCAGATTTATGTATTATGTAGTAGAGAAGAGGATAAGTGGCCATTTTGATACTTCTCCAGCTTGAACTTGTACGGATCATAAATGTTAAAAAGCTTTCAAAATAAAGAAGGAAAAATATGAGTGCACTCTTCCCTGCATATCTTGTATACTGTTACATTGTTGATAATACTTTCTCCAGTCTATTCGTATGTGAAAATGAGAATTAATATTTGGTTGTAGGCTGATGAATTGGGCAATGATGATGAAATCAACAGAGCTATTCTATGGATGAAAGCACGATTGCCAAAAGAAGGGGAAATACAAGAAGAGAGTTTGAAAGACACAATTACGAAGATTGTGAGTTTTACTTAGTACATAATTATTTTCAAAACTAACACTCTATCTTACTTACCCACCCATTTTATTGTTAAAATGAATACGAACTTTGATATGAAGGACGAGTACATACAACAAAAGAAGGAAGGTACATTCAGCGTGGGTGGGAAAAGTGATGGCATCCTTGCAAAAGCTCTTCATTCACAAGAACACTCTGGACGTTTGAGGGGGACCGGAGGTCATGTCACTCCCTCAACTTACAAGACGGTCTCGTCTAGTGTGCAAATGGATAAAGACAAGCTGTTGGAAGAGCAAAAAAGGATAAATGCAGAACTCGATGCGCGAGTACGCAAACTAGAAGCAATGATGTTGAAGAATGCACAACAGGCTGCTGATGATAAAGAAGAGAAGGGCAGTTGTTCCGTTAAACTCCCAAGTCCCTTACAAATGGAAGATGAGAGACACAAAGGTGACAATCCACGAATGCATGATTTATTTGAAAATGAAGACTCGGATGAGGATCTGAAAATTGTTGACAATACTTGGCCAGTGAAGGTAAAATTTTGTATCATGTTACACAAATCATATCCTGATAATACATATCAATTATCTCTGTAACCTAATCTATATTGCAGGGTGAACCGGTCGCATTAACATTGGAATCTCAAACGAATATTGCTGCTTACGGCACAATTATCAAAGAGGCTAGAGCTAATCAATTTCTTGATGGTAATCCTGTACCTGAAAATTGCATGAGTGTGTCGATTGACCAAGCATTGGATCACGATGCCCCTTTGCCAATTCGCGGAGAATGCAATAATATTGGTGAGGCGGTAGGTTCCCATGTTGCTTGGCCTTCGCATTTGATAAAACGAAAAGTGAAGGTAATTCTGTTTTTATGCTGCAATATTACATTAAATTGCTCATAGCTCCGTAAATGTAGCATGCCTACTTACATATAATGCTGATACAATTGTTAGAAACTTGGGAAGAAGAAAATCGTGCACAAAGACTTGCCTTCTGTAGAGCTATCAAGTGTGCCAAAGCCATTACATATGTTGTATTGCTATATTAAGCTTGTTATTCAAAATGGAGGCAATGTGCATATAGTGTTTGATGATGAAGTATTTGGTCGTGAGTTCAACATTTTTGTTAACATTGAAGATATGGTTCCATTCTGTAAGTTGGAGCCAATCTCATACGTATGTGTTGTTGTTTATATATGGTAAGTATTCATAAATTGTTATTATTGTTTCTATTATTATACATTATTATAAGGCCATTACACCTAATTGTTATTATATTTCACATTGTAATATTTTCTATTTCAAACACATTGATGGGTAGGCATCTCTACAAGAGGTTGAAGCACGAAAACAAGGCACAAAATTTCAGATTTGTGGATCCGTATGAAATAGGACATTTGCCATCCACAAAAAGTGATCCAGATTTTCGTGAAAATGAGATGGAACGAAGGGCATGTGCTCTAGCAAAAAGGTTGAGTGGTACCACATCTAGCCAATTAGTTGTGGCACCTTGCAATGTAGGGTAAGTTTTCTACACAAATTTGGCACATTATATTGTGATAACTTGACGTAGCTCAAGTCTGAATTTTGTGAGAAAATTATGAATTATTTGAAGTTATGGCTGATTTGGGTTAATTTTTAATTCCATAGATTCCACTGGATTCTAACTGTCATCAACCCCCACAAGCAAACTTGTCATTTGTTGGATCCTCTTTATCATCGCTTGCATGATCAGACTTGGAAAAAAATTGTTGAGTTGTAAGTTTAAATTTAAATAAGTTTAGTACATTTCTTATCCCTTATTTTATATTGCATATAGATTATTACTACATTCTTCTGTTGTCATGAAGGGCCTTGAGAATGTTCAATACAGAGATTGGAAAGAATGGGAAAAAACAACCGACTTGGGAAGTAGTCAAGGTATGTATTTTGGTAGATGTGAATAATACGTTGGAAATTATGTATGTAATTATTTTATCATTACCAATCGTATATGTCAGTTGATACACTTACATTGTAATGTAGGCTCCGTCGCAACCTGATACCAATCAATGTGGTTTTTTTGTGATGTGGTACATGAGACAGCTTGTTCAAAAGGATGCAACATCGGATTGTGTTTCATTGCATTCAATTGTGAGTAACTCTTTGATATTTAGTTTGCATATTAAGTTGATTATTGACACGAAGTTGATTTTTGTATATATTCATTTTTCAAAGTTCACGGATGTTACGTGCACTAGAGCTGATATTGATGAAGTCCGTGTTGAATGGGTTGATTGCGTTCAAGAACATATAAATGGGTAGAAGAAGGTGACTACTATACTTTAACTTGAAATGCATTCTTTTCACAACTTTAATATGAGAACGTTATCATCTTTAGAGTTCATATTAACTTTGTTCTTACATTTGATAGATTGTGGGGACGTAGGGAGTACGTAAAGGTCGTGATGCGGTGATTTCCAAGGTTGTGATGTTATTCAAACAAATGCTACATTTTGTTATTACTTGTTGGAGTATTTTAAATTTATGAACTTAAGGTTGTGTGCGCATAAGTGTTGGGATGAGACATACATTTAGATTGGGATGCTTTATGAATTTACGCGTATGATATTGATGGTGTTTACTTGTTCGGCTAATGCACTTGTTAGTTTATATAACTACATTATATTATTATATATATCCAGTAAATAATGAAATTATTGTAAAAAATGTGAATGAATGAAAAAGACAACACAAAAAGGGTTGTCGTTAGCGTTGTTATTTTATGAAACGACAACCCAAAAAAAAAAAAAAGACAACGGTTATAAGCGTTGCATAAATTTTTTTGGTTTACGACCACCCTTTTCAAGCGTTGTTAAAAGCGTTGCACAAAATTTTTTGGTTTGAACAAGATACGACAACCCTTATTCAGCGTTGTTAAAAGCGTTGCACAAAATTTTTTGAAGCACATACGACAACGCTTCCAAAGCGTTGTCAAAAGCGTTGCACAATTTCTGGTTGTACATACGACAACGCTTTTTAAGCGTTGCACATACTGTTGTTAAAAACTTCAAAAATGGAGGAAAAGACAACCCTTTTTTGCAACGCACCAAAAAGCGTTGTCGTATCTAGATACGACAATGCTTTTTGGTGCGTTGTCGTTGTGCGAAATTTTTTTTGCAACCCTGCCTACGACAACGGTTAAAAATCCTCTTTAACAACGGTTAAAAACCGTTGTAAAAGCCTGAAATTCTTGTAGTGTTATCAATCTTATGATACAGAACTTACACTCAATGATGACGTTCTTATGGAACCAAAGACTTATACTCAAGCTAAGCAGTACCCTCATTAGGTTGAAGCCATAGGAAAAGAACTACAAGCATTAGAGGAGAATCAAACATGGGAGCTCACTTTTTTACCAACTTATAAGAAGACCATTGGTTATAAGTGGATTTATAAAGTGAAACTTAAATCAGATGGTTCCATAGAAAGGTTTAAAACACGGTTAGTTGCAAAAGGCTATGATCAAGTCGAAGGAGAAGATTTTTTTGATAGCTTTGTTCTTATTGCAAAGCTTGTTATAGTGAGGATGATCATTGCTTTGGCAACTCTTAAGAACTGGCCTCTTGCTCAAAATAACATTAACAATATTTTCTTACATGGTTATTTGGAGGATGAGATCTAGATGGATGTGCCCCTGGTTATGACAAAGCATCACCTGGTCAGGTATGCAAATTAACAAAGAGTTTATATGGCCTTAAACATGCATCAAGACAGTGGAATACTGAGTTTTGTCTTAAACTCACCAATTTTGGATTCAATCAATCAGCACATGATTACATTTTTACATTAAAAAGAGGTTCTGTTTTTTTAGCTTTTTTAGTCTATGTTGATGATGTACTAATCACTAGTAGTTCTTCTGTTTTCATTACACAGCTAAAAGATTATCTTCACAAGGAATTCACCATCAAAAATCTTTGAGAGACACTATTTTCTTGGGATGGAGCTTCAAATGAACTCCAATGGTACATATCTAAATCAACAAAAATATGTTTTGGATCTTCTGCTTGATTCAGGATTAGGTGACTGCAAGCCTACTTCTACCCCTTTACGTCAAGGCCTCAAGCTTGCATTAGATAACATTGCACCTCTTTTTGATTCAAAAATGTATAGGAGACTTGTTGGCAAGCTGCTTTATTTGAATCTTTCAAGACCGGATATCACTTATGTTGTTCAACAGCTTAGTCAGTTTATTCACTCTCCTACCATCAATCATTGGACAATAGTCATTCATCTCCTCAAGTATCTAAAGGGTACTACTTCTCAATGTCTTTTTTATCCTACATCTAGTGAATCTATTCTTACTGCATAACTATATGCAGATTGGGGTTCCTGTGTGGATTCAAGGAAATCTTTAACTGAATATTGTGTATTCTTTGGTGGTTGCCTCATTTCTTGGAAAATAAAGAAACAATATACCATCTCCAGAAGCTTTGCAGAGGCAAAATATAGAGCCTTAGCAAGTACAGCTTGTGAGTTGGTTTGGATTAATTTCATAGCTCAAGATCTTGGTTTATTTGTTCCAACTCTCGTGAATCTATTTTGTGATAATAAGGATGCTATACATATCACTCAAAATCCAGTTTTCCATGAAAATACCAAGCATCTGGATATAGATTGTCATTTGGTTAGAAATCACTATAAATCTGATTTTTTTGATCTCAAGCATGTATCATCTAAGCCTCAGGTGGCTGATCTATTTACCAAATCTTTGGACATAGGTCCATTCATTACACTTCTCTCCAAGTTTGGCATGGTTAAGCTTGAAGGGGATGAAGATATTATAATTCTAGACTAAGTCCAGCTTAACATATCAACAAGACAAGATCCACCTCAGCAAAGTAGCACAGAATATCTTGTAACCAATTCATGCTTGGTAGTTAGATATATAGATACAGTAGCTATATATATATAGATATATTAGATGTATTTGAGTGATATCTACATATAATAGACATTTTCATATGAAATAATATCTTAGTTCTTCTTTTTCTTTTATATTGCTTCTAAATCCTAAATTGCATGGGTTTACTCCATGCACAAAGCTTTAATTCTACAGATAGTCCCTCATTTATGTATGACGCCACCTATAGGCTAGTCCAAAACTGTGAAATTAGTTTAAAATCTTAACATTCGCTAAAAGCACATTACACTTACAATAACATGTTTCTGTAATTGTGATCTTCGTTACAGTTTTCTAATATTGCTTCTGTTGTGGTTTATATATCTAGTTGATAATTATCTTCATTTTCCCTCTCTAGGTTGCTATTAGGCACTAGACGTTTGAGCAGTCACATCATTAATTTGTTTTAATAAAGTGTTATTAATATATTAAATAAAAATACCACAAAAAGTTAAGAAAAGGAAAAAGTAAAATAAAGGTTGTTGTGCTGGTCTTACCTGATCGGTGTCTTTCACTCACCCTTTCTCTCTTCGTACGAACTAGAACACTAAAATACAAAATATATATTTTGTTATTAAAATATTCCTTCATCAGCTAATAATACCCCTAAAAATCAGTTGATGTGGCCACATTATGTTGTGAATGACAAGTTTCAGAGCTGTTTTGGTTGGAGGAGACACTGCAACCATCACCAGATTAACATCTGATAATATTTAATAGTATGTATTTCATTTGATATTTCAAATAATTATCATACATTATATAAATTACATTATTACTTAACAAATGATATTGTATTAAAATGTTATAAAATACAAGATAAATTATCAAAATATAATATACGGATCATGAGCTAGAATCAACAAATAAAAAATAAAAGGTGGCTGGCATCTAAAGATTTAATGGGGAAATTGATGCAAAATGGTGACGATTGGAGTTAGTGAGGATTAGAGACAATAAAGTCAAGTCAAATCCCAATTTGAGATTCACAATTCGAGAATATGCCATGATATTTAATGAGCTGGAAAAGAGGTGTTTATATTAATTAGTATATTACTTATATGATGCACTAATTGTTTAATATAAGAATTAACTAATCTGATTTACAGTAAATTTATTTTAGTCTTTAATGAATTACTATCTCAAACTATTGCGTTATCTAATCATATAGAAGCAATAATGGATGATAAAACATTAAAATAATATGGTTTTACTAATTAAATAAGATTTTTATATGATTCAATCAATAAAAATATCAGTCCTCTAAAATGAAAATTGATAAATGCAGATGGGCTAACATCGACTGATCCTCACATTTATTAAAGTGAGCTCAATCAGTCTTTTTATTTAAAAAAAAATAACAATTGTGTTGGTGTCAAGTGGTCTCGGAGGTTTAGAGGAAGATGAATGAACCTTTGTCGATTTTTAGAAAATCTTTTGAATTGGCTATGTTGTAAGTTACTTGAACTTACAGTACAACAAGCGGACTAGCTTACAACACTATGAAGTAGTATTGTCTGTTGTATCCAAGAATTCTTGCAGCGAAATATACTTAGACAAATGATTTTTTTTTCTCAAATATGTTTTCTTATGAAAAACCTTTTATGTTGTATGATAAGTTGATAAAAAATGCAGCACAAAACAGATATAAAACGATTAAAAGCACATATGGTCTTATATTTGTTTGAAGGTGATGTAATCTTTCTACGTCCACTCTACTACTTCCCCGAGCAGGAACTTCATTAAGTACGATTGGTTTACAGGATACAGTCTAACAATCTATCAACCTAATAAATTAACACCTATTAGAACTCAACTTACACACAGCTGCTGTAAGTTCTAAAAGCAAAACTCACAAAGGATTTTTAAGCACCCACACAGGGTAATTGTCTCTTCCTAGACAACTATAGACAATCAGTAAGGATAAAATCCTATCAACTGACGATACTTTAAAATAACCTAACACACAATAAATAGGTAAAGTATAAGTTTTGTTTCTTCAACTGGTGCAATAAAGTAATCTTCTGTATCTTCTAACTTCTGAACTTGATAACTTAATTATTTCACTAAGTCGAGTAACTGAAACTTGTTTGAATACTTGAGAGAGTGTAGCTTTGCTTTTTGTTTGATCTTTAATGGCAAATATTTCAGTAAGTGGTTTCAGTACTACTCATCCTCTATTTATACTTGTAGAAAAATGCTCGTTGCAAGAGGCATTTCTCATTCGAATATGATATTCTGACCAAGGGCATGACTTGCATTTAATTCTTCTTGACTTATCTTCTCAACTCATTATATGTGGTGGTTGCGACTCACAACTTTCTACAGTTTGTCAGGCCACGTGTCTTCCTTACATTGGATCTGAACCTACAACTTCGGATTTATTTCTATCAGCTCCAGTTTGATTTACTTAGGATATCGTTCCTCGTATTGCATTCATTCTTTCTCGTATTGTAGTTTTGAATAACTCTATTGTTGCATTTAATGTTTTCTTGAAATAAACAGAAAATCTGGATATTGTACTGCATCTTGGATCTTGTTTATTGTATCTTAATCTTGCAGCAATGCTGTAACTTCTTCTTGGTTACAGCTACGCTATATGTTTTTCATGCAGCTGTGTTGCTTCAAGTTTTTCTCACAGAGTCCTCATTCTTGCTTTTTTCGATGCCAATAGGCCTTCTCCAAAATTCTCCATTCTTCATCGTTTAAACTTACAGACTCAATATTAGTCTACATTTCACTTAAACAACGTTTAAACTTACAAACTCAGTTTAAACTTACAAACTCAATACTAGTCTACATTTCACTTAAACAATGTGAAAAATAGGGTACTCTAAATTCTTATTACAGAATTGGTTTGTCTCATCAAAATCTAGATATTTATATACTAATAAATTGTATTTTTAAAATATTAAATTATCATAAAACATAATGTCTCATTTAAGTTTTTTAAATAAATTAGTAATTAGTTGAATTTAGCCAACAAAAATATAATACAATGCAATTACTAATTCCTAAGAAAAGGACTATCAAAAGCAAGTATCCCACGATAAATTAAACATCTACCACAACAAATGACTCATATAATAGCAAATACTTCAATTAACTACAAAAATTAAAGGCTCGACAATCCACACCTCAATTTCTTTTAAACACACCTCATAAAATTAAATAAAAATAAAATATAATGTGTAACGACAATTATATCATTACTCTAAAATTAAAAAAACCTAAACTATTCGACCACTAATCGAATACATAACAAAATGTTCGACCAATGGTCGAACAGAACATAAAGTGTTCGGTCGGTGATCGAACACATTACTCTATTCGGCCACTGATCGAACACACTATACTCCGTTCTACCAACCAGGATCGAATGAGACTTTTCCAAAATCGAAAAATACAAGTGCGAATCTGTTGGGATTTCATTGTTTAGATTTTGATGAGACAAACCAATCATGTAATAGGAAGTTTTGAGTACCCCATTTTCACGTTGTTTAAGTGAATAAATAGACTAGAATTGAGTCTTGAGTCAAGAATTAAAATGGAGGTTAAAAGAGGATAAAGCTGCATCTAAGCTTTAAAGGAAGATATCGCTGCAAGAAGGCAGGATACAGTATCGCTGTATAAAGGCAGGATACAGCATTGCTGGAAGAAGAAAGGAACAGCAAAGCATAAATAAGGCTGTACTTCTATACAGCAAGACAAGGAAGAACGGCGTGCAGCATCGCTGCATGAAAATGATACAGGAGTACTGCTAGAATGATGATTACAGCAGCACTGCCAGATGATACTGCAAGCAGGTCTAAAATACAGCAGCACTGAAAGAATGCATCAGCTGCACAAAGACCAAGGATACAGCGCAGACTTACAGGACAGTTAAGTAAATACAGTGCCAACTATAAGACGAAGTATCCTGCAGATCCCAGGAAGGATAAATGCAGTACGAGGAACGGAGATCCAAGCAGGAACAAAAGAGCCGTTCAAGAAAAAGTTAAAGTAACAGACACGGAGCCAATAAGAAGATGCCACATGGACTGACGCGCCGCAGAAAGCTGCGGGCCGCAACTGCCGCATTAAATGCTCCGAAAGGAAAAGTCAAGTCGCATTAAATGCGAACCATACTTTGGACAGGCTAATTCAAATTCAAAAGAGGGATGTCTCCTTCAACGGACATCTTCTCCTACAAGTATAAATAGAGGTCGAGGAGTACTGAAGCTGGTTACTGTTACTGTTACTGATACTGTCAACTAATTTCCATACGCGAAAGTTTCAAGCTTACAAATTTAAAGCATTCAAGCCAACAGTTTCAGTCACTCAACCTATCGAAGTGAAGCAGAGTTCAAGCTGAAAGATTCCTTACGGATTCAGAAGCTCACTTCGAAGCACAAGTTGAAGAAAACCTTTTATCCTTTCAACCTTGTTGCTGTGTGCTTAGGTTGTTTTAGTGGTGTCAAGCAGTTGATAGGAGAGATCCTTGCTGTTTGTTTTAGTTGTCTAGAGTTAGGCAGCTTCCCTGTGTGGGAGTATAGAACCCTGTGTGGGTTAGCCTTTGAAGTTTGCAGTTGTTGTGTGTACGCTGGACTTCAGTAGGTGGTTAACTTTGTAAGTTGATAGATTGTTAGGAGAGTCCTGTAAATCAATCTTGCTTAACAAAGTTCCTGCTCGAGGAGCAGTAGAGTGGACGTAGAAGGATTACACCACCTTCGAACCACTATAAGCCATAAGTGTTTTTATCGCTTTATTTATCTGTGCTTATTTTCTGCATATATCTGTCTTTCTCATCATAAAACGTTTAAAAGAAGCATTCTTGTGTAAAACAGCCTTGTGTTTAAAAGTATATTTCCGCTGCGTACAAAACTCCAGGTTACAGCGTGCAGCACTGCATTCTAGCGCTGCAAGCAGTAACCATCTATCGCTGCAAGCTCAAGTAACTTGCAGTGCAGAACGGTTGTTTTAAAGATTCTGAAAAATTGACCAAGGTTCATTCACCCCCTCCCCCTCTGAACCTCGGACACCACTTGGGACCAACAAGTGGTATCAGAGAAAGTTGGGTTAAAAGCCAACTTATCTGGTCACCTACCCAGATCCGCCTTTGTCTCGCTGTTTTCTTTGCATAAAAATCATTTTTAAAGCATAACATGGATTCCTTCAATCACAAGCTACCTATGTTTTCCATAGAGGAATATGACGACTGGAAGATTAGAATGCAGGCACACCTTTCTGTCATGAATGATGAGATATGGACCGTCATAACTGAAGGACCGATAATCCTCATGAAGGTAAATCCAATATATGGAAGAGACCATGCAGAAGGAGAGCAGCCACCACCAAACTTCCTGACCAAACCACGACAAGAGTGGGGAAACGAAGACAAGAAGAGAGCCAACCTGGATAACGTGGCAAAGAACGCTCTATTTATTACTTTGGATAAAGGCACCTTTAGCAAAGTCAAGACTTGCTCAACATCCAAAGAAATATGGGAAAAACTGGAGCAAATTTGTGAAGGAACTGAGCTCACCAAGGACAACAAAATCTCCAACGCTACCCAATTATTCGAGCTCTTCGAAATGAAGAATGAAGAGACTCTTGAGCAACTAGATCTGAGATTCACATCCATAGTGAATGAACTAGAAGCTCTGGGCAAACACTACACACAGAAAGAAAAGAACATGAAGGTGTTAAGAGCCCTACCAGCGGAGTGGGATAGCAAGACCACTGCCATGAGAGTGTCTATGGACCTGAAGTCCATGAGCACATTTGACTTATTCTCCGACTTGAAAGCATTCGAGTATGACATCAATAGAAGGAGAAAAGAGTCAGAGGAGTCAGTCTCCAAAGTTACAGCGCTAACCGCCAGAGGAACAAAAGATACAGCAACCGCCAGTTGCAGTAAGCAGAGTGAGGATACAGCAGAAGTTGCTGAAGAGGATATGGCACTCCTCCTAAAGAAATTCAGGAGATTCATCAAGAGCAACAACAATTGCAGCAACACCAACCTCAACAAAAAGAATGACTTCAGAAGAAGTCACTCAACCCCTCAGGTATCTTCTTCTCCTCAGCCAAATACAGGGAATGTTGACTTGTGCTATAATTGCAGGAAGCCTGGACACTACGCAAGGAATTGTCCTTATCCAACAGTGCACAAGTATCCTAAAGGAGAAAGAGAACATAGGAGAGATAAAAGACGAGAGGAAAGGCACAAGCTTCGAGCTCTCATAGGAGAAATGGAGAAAGCCAAGGATGCAGTAGTTCCGAAGGAAGTACTGAAAGCTGCAGAATCCTCTGACAGCGATGCTGAAACCTCATCCTCTGACGAAGAAGCACTCATATGCCTGATGGCTAAAGATGGCGAGGACAGCGAAGAAGATGAGGTAATCTACCAACCGTTGTCCATACAAGTTGATGAGGAGCTGAACATGATCCACTCCTTGAAAAGGATCATGAGTGATTTCGAGCAGATCAACTCAATTCATGAGGAGCTTAAGGTTGAGAATGAAAACCTTAGAATCGATAATGAGATCCTCAAGAGCAAAAACATCGACATTGCCAAAATGCTCGCTGTACGAGAATCTGATAACTCAAAGTGTAGTAAGCTGCAACAAGAGGTCTCAAGATTGAATCTGCTGATCACAGAGCTAAGATCTGAGAAGGAAATCTTACAGTCCAAGAAGAGTACGTTCACCAAATCTTCAAAGGACGCAAGAGATTGCATAAATCGTGCCAGAGATCTTTTTGTGATTTCAGGCATAGGTTACAGCAATCAAGGCTCTCAGAATACAGCAAGCACATCCAAAGCTGTGAATTTTGTTCAAGCTAAAACTCCAATGGAGAAAGAGTTACTATGTGACTCTGAAAAGATACTGAACAAAACAGCAATGACGGATAAAGGGAAGAAACCCCAATGCTCAATTGCAGGGAATAAGTCTGCATCTAAGACTTGGCTGCAGCAGAAGTCATCTGCTGCATGCAGCAAAAGGATACAGCAACCAACAAAGTTGCAACATAGAAGAAACTTTCCCACCAATACTAAGACCTACATGTCTAAACCTCAAGGAGGATATACTCCAGGGAAGTATGGTGGAAGACCACACTACAAGGGTATTGGTAACACACATGTTTGTCGAGCACACACCTTTGATAAGCAGTTTTCCAAGATAACTACATACAGCTCGAGAACCAACAAATCTTACAGTAGATCAGTTACTATTAAGAAAGTTTGGGTTCCCAAAGTAACTAACCCCAGAGGACCCGTATGGATATGGGTACCTAAATCTGTTTGAATTCATTACAGGTTACAGTGCCAGGATGCAGCAGTGATGTATGGTATATCGACAGCGGCTGCTTAAGGCACATGACAGGCAATAAAGAAACGTTGAAAGACTTCCAAGAATGTAAAGGACCTAAGGTTATATTTGGTGATGATTCCAAAGGAAGCACAAAAGGAAGCGGATGCCTAGTCAAGGGGAACATAAAGATCAAGGATGTATCCTACGTAAAGGGGATTAGATACAATCTTCTAAGCATCAGTCAATTCTGTGACAAAGGGTATACTGTGGAATTCAACCTCAACAAGTGCTTAATCAAGGACAGCACCACCAATGAAGTAAAGCTTATAGGAACAAGAAGAGGAAATATCTACCTAGCAGATTGGAATTCCTCCACTCAATCAACATGCTTCATAGTGAAAAGTCCACCGGAGCTGAGCTGGTTATGGCACAAACGATTAAGTCACCTGAACTTCAAGACTATCAACAAGCTAGCAAGAAAAGGCCCTGTGAGAGGATTACCAGATGTAGCTTACAAGAAAGAGAATGTCTGTGGAGCGTGTCAAAAAGGAAAGCAAGTTAAGAGCTCTTTCAAGGATAAAATTCAGAAATCGTCTCACAGGATTCTAGACCTTCTACACATGGACCTCTTTGGACCAGTAGAACCAGTAAGCTTGAGCGGGAAGAAGTACTCACTAGTAGTAGTGGATGACTACTCTAGATACACATGGACGATCTTTCTAGCAAAGAAGTCGGAAACTCAAGAAAAGCTACCTGGCCTCATGAAGAAAATTCAGAATGAAAAAAGCTTGAGCATAGTGAAGATAAGATCAGATAGAGGAACCGAGTTCACGAATAAGTTTATAGAGAAATTCTGTTCTGACAATGGTATTCGTCATGAATACTCTGCTGCAATAACACCTCAACAAAACGGGGTTGCTGAAAGAAGGAATAGAACCCTCAAGGAAGCAGCAAGGACAATGATAGCAGAAGCAGAGATACCCAAGAGGTTTTGGGCTGAAACAACTAATACTGCATGCTACACGCAGAACAGATGTCTAATCATCAAGGATCTTGACAAGACACCATATGAAATATGGAACGGTCATACACTAAACATTTCCTATCTGCATATCTTTGGATGCAGGTGTTATGTTCTCAACAATGGAAAGGAACATCTGAAAACTTTTGATGCTAAATCAGACGAAGGAGTATTTCTAGGATACTTTGCTGTAAGTAAAGCCTTCAGAGTATTTAATAAGAGAACCCTGGTGGTAGAAGAATCTGTGCATATGGTGTTTGATGAACCACATTGTGACACAAAGAAGCTGGAAAAACCACCTGAAGAAACCTCTCCTAGAAAAAGAAATGTTGTACCATACATAGAAGGAGTTCTGCCTACAGAAGAGGAAAAAGAAGAAGAAGCTGCAACCTTGGATGCAGCAGACATTCTTACAGCAGCAAAACCTCCTGCAATACAGCAACATGATGAGAAAAACACACCAACGCACGTCCTTGAGCCTGACAGGACGTGGCTTAGAAATCATCCAAGAGATCTCATCATAGGAGATCCATCCATCGGTGTAAGGACAAGAAGATCCATCCCACATGAAGCAATGTTTGCATGCTTCATATCACAATCAGAGCCTAAGAATGTTGAAGAGGCACTGCAAGATAGCAACTGGGTACAGGCCATGCAAGAAGAATTAAATGGATTTGAGAGAAATCAAGTATGGCAAACAGTCGCTAGACCAACCCATCAAGGTGTAATTGGAACAAAGTGGGTGTTCAAAAACAAGCTAGATGAATCAGGAGTCGTTGTAAGAAACAAAGCAAGATTAGTTGCTAAAGGATACTGTCAGGAAGAAGGAATTGATTTTGATGAGACTTTTGCACCAGTGGCAAGGCTATAAGTGATAAGAATTTTCTTAGCCTATGCAGCGCATATGAATTTCAACGTCTATCAAATGGATGTTAAAAGCGCATTCCTGAATGGTCTCCTTACAGAGGAAGTATATGTTGAGCAACCTCCTGGTTTCGAGGATCAAGCAGAAGAGAAGGTGTTTCGTTTACAAAAGGCTCTATATGGACTGAAGCAAGCACCAAGAGCTTGGTATGACACCTTATCTCTCTATCTTCTGGAAAATGGTTTTCAGAAAGGAACGATCGACAAAACGCTGTTTAGGATACAGGATGGAGAAAGTGTACTTCTTGTACAAATCTCTATGGATGATATTATCTTCGAATCCACAAACAAAGAGCTATGTGAGAAATTCTCCAACCTGATGCAGTCAAAGTTCGAGATGAGTATGATGGGAGAATTAAGTTTCTTTCTCGGACTGCAAGTAAAACAGCTACCTACAGGAACCTTCATCAACCAAGTCAAGTATACGAAGGAGCTTATCAAGAAATTTGGCATGGAGAATGGAGCAGCAACGTCCGTTCCCATGTCCACATCCATAAGTCTTGATAAAGATGAAGATGGTAAAGATGTAGACATTACCAAGTACAGACGCCTCATTGGATCGCTGCTATATCTCACAGCAAGCAGGCCAGATATTATGTTTGCAGTAGGAGTCTGTGCTAGATTCCAAGCAGCACCGAAGGAATCACATCTCTTAACAGTAATAAGAGTGATCAAGTATCTGAAAGGAACTCAGGAAGTCGGCCTATGGTATCCTAAGGAAGGAGGATTCAAGCTTAAAGGCTACTCCGACTCAGATTATGTAGGCTGCAAGATTGATAGAAAGAGTACAAGTGGGACGTGTCAATTTCTTGGAAATAGACTTATCTCGTGGTTCTGCAGGAAGCAAACCTCAATTGCAACCTCTACAGCAGAAGCAGAGTATGTTGCAGCAGGAAGTTGCTCTGCGCAGATTCTCTGGATACAGCAGCAACTTAGAGATTATGGAATAGAAGAAAAAGAGACGTCTATTCTCTGTGACAATACGAGCGCTATTGCAATTACCCATAATCCTGTCTTTCACTCAAGAACAAAGCACATTGACATTCGTCATCACTTTATAAGAGATCATGTTGAGAAGAAAGATGTCGTGCTTGAAAAGGTTCACACAGATCTACAGCTTGCAGATATCCTTACAAAACCTTTGAGTGAATCTAGGTTTTCTATGCTTCGTAACGAGCTAGGAATCCTTAAGTTGTAAAGAAAAAGAAAATGCAAGATCGTAGGGGGAACCTCTGCAAGCTTGCAGGAAGCAGTAAAGATGGTACTGTAAGCTACGCATCAATACAGCACTGGGTTCAGACAGTGCTGCAACCTACATTCTTACAGTACAGCACTTATCGAAGAAATCAAGCAGCACCAGGTTACAGCATTAATTTCAAAAGGAGTATTGATTGCTCTGCAACCTCGTACTAGAGATGCTGCAACCTTAAAAATGCATTTATTTAGGCGGCAAAGGGCATGTCTTTCAGCATTAAATGCATGACTGCGGGTGTCAGGAAGTGGAAAGGGCGCTGAAAGAGCCCACGCGCCAAGTAATTATTAACGACGATTTGACATCTCCGCTTTTTCCTGAGCCACTAGATCATTTCCCTGATTTATCTCAACAGTCAATCTCGCACGTCTCTTAAGAACCGCCATAAAGACCAAAACATGCCATTTGAAATTCACTTTTCACCATCTTCAAGAGAGAGAAACACTGTGATCGCAAGAAAATTTTCTAAGTGCAAAACTCTTGTCTCTTCTCTCTCTATCTCTCTCTATCTCTCTAAGATTTCATCAATGGCTGCCAGAAAGACCATCGTTCTTGATGGAAGGATGATCAACAGAGAAAACATCCTGGAGTCAGGGCTGTATGATAATGCCCTGATCAAGAGAATTTTTGATGCTCTACAACAGACCCAAGTCCTAGGGCTGTTGACCACCGTATATGCTGGCTTCTCCACGGAGTCAGTACAGAGGTTTTATGCCTACGCTAGGCAGGCGGAGGACAGGAACTGCATCCTGTTCCGGATGGATGCAGATGGAGAGGAACGGTCGCTGACCGTTAGGAATATCTCCACCACTTTCAGCATTTCGGCTGCAGGCTTGACCCCCAGCCAGTTGGCAGCGTATGGGGAGGCATCGGCTCAAGAGATGTGGGATCTCTTTCGAGCAAGGGATGCGGGGGCTGAAATCAAGAGAAGCACCCCCAAGAAGCTCTTCAAACCGGAGTTTGAACTTCTCCACGACATCTGTGCGTACTCCATCGAAGGGAGGACAGGGAGTTATGACAAGTGCACAGATCTCCGGTTCCGGATCATGTCTGCAATCATGACCGGAGAGAAGGTGAACTGGGCGAGGTTCATCATGAAGAGGCTGTGGGAGGAAGCAGAGAAGATAACGGAGCGTCGGAGCTACGGTATCACCATCTGCTCTCTGCTCTGCAAGCTTGGCCTTCAACTTGCAGCACCCGCCCCCATTCATCCTGGAAAGTATCTCGGGGAGAAGAAGAAGGGCAAGACCCAGCCGAAGGCTGCAGGAGCAGGAGTTGCGAGGAAGAAAACCAAAGACAAAAAGAATGCAACTCTTGCTCTGCAAGATGAAACTGCTATCAGCGGGGAAGATGCTGAAAAAGAGGATCCTTCGAGTCATCTTCCTGTTATCAAGAGGAGTTTAGAGAAGGCTGTACCTGAACTTGAATCCTCTTCCCCAGATGATGACGCACCTTTGGTGAGAAGGGCTCCACGCAGCAAGAGAGCTGCCGCTGCTGTTGGGGATGTGTCACATCAGTCCTCTATGGTTGTAGTTGACCTTGGGCATGAGTCACATCAGCTTCGGGAGCCACATCAGCACCGGGTCGAGCCAACTGAAGAAGAAGCTCGTCTACAAACAGAAGCTTCAGTGCTCGATCCCACATTTCCGGCTGCTAGAAATATGCCGGCAAAGTACTCTCTTTGGAGAGAGATGCGGCTGTCTAAGGGGGAAATCCTGTTGAAGTTGAAGGATTTCCTGACAGTCGAGCAAGCTGTCCTGGAGTGGGCCAAATCAAAGGATATTCTGGCACTCCTGCAACCTGACTTTGCAGCAAGAGTTCAAGAGCTCGATGGCTGCAGCGCTGCACAGGGAGCACAGGACAAGGGAAAGGGCAAGGCTCTTGCAGAATCCGACTCTGCAGAGTTGCCGATGAAAGCAGCAGTAGAAGATGTGCAGGTCTTCCTCGCCCCGACTGCAGAGGCGGTAAGAAGGGGCTATGATGTCGCTTTTGCTCAACAGCAAATCGACACCTTGGGAGTAGAGTAGGCTGAGGAAGCCATGCTGCATCTAGCGCTGCAATAGAGCTTGAAGGAGACAAGGATGCAGCACACTCCAAGGAGGATGCGGGGAGAAGGCAGTTCAAGTTCAAATCAGATGAACTCCCCTGCATACGAGCAAGTAGTTGAGGGCCTCTCCAACATTGTCACGCTGGATCGCTTGGAGGAGGAGGAAGCCCAACTACTGGATTATGGTGATTCCCCAGTGCGTGAAGATGAAGATGCTGCCCAAGCAGATTCTGAGGGGGAACCATCTACCATAATCAGGAATGTCATCTCAGACATTTCTAAGCTTGCCAATGAAGCATCTACGGAGGGAGTTGCAGAGGTGGTACTCCCTGCACTGGACGCGACAGCAGTGCAGCCAGCAACCACCCTTCAACAAGAAGAAGGAGCTGCAAAGAAGAGCAGGGTGGAAGCTGAGATCCAAGCAGCAATAGAGGATACGGTGCTGAATACTGTGATCGCTGCAGGAAGCCATGCAGAGCTGCAAGAACCCATTCTTGCAGCAGAGGCTGTTGAAGATGCTATTGGACCGGCCGAAGAGACGGGGTCCATTGAGAAGACCTCAGTGGAGGATGTTGTTCTGACAACACTCCCTGAGTGTGAGAAGACCTCAGGTGGGGAGGCTGTTCAGACAGTACCCACTGAGGATGCTGGAGTTGAAGCCGAGGTATCCCCAGCGCAGCTAGAGACACCTCGTGAGGAGGTTGATGCTGCAGCTGCTGCTTGCTCTCAAGAACCCTCAAAGGTTACAGCAGCGAAGGATACTGTAGACGCTAACATGTCGGATGCCGAATTCGTAAGATGGATGAAGGAACGGAATGTTGTTGTTCATGGGCCAAAATCTGGAGGAGCCGTTCCTGTTCCAGTCTTATCCAGCGAAGAGGAGGCAGAAGAAGAAGAAGGAGATGAGCACCCATCCTCAAGCTCTACAAGCTCTCATACCAGCAAGGATGAGGATGAGGTTGCTGCTGAAGTACCGAGGCAGGATGCAGCACCAGTATGCCAAGAGGTGATTCCATTTGCTGCATCCGCTGCTGCCTCAACAAGAAGAAATTCAGGGCTGACTCCTGATGAATCTATCAACAGGGTCGAGACCGCTGTTAGACATCTCCTACATGCTCTCCAGGAGCATGAGTCTATCATGCGCAACAGTCTCAGGGTCAGTGCCCAATTCCATGATGAAACCATGACGGGTTTCACGAAGGACCTCGAAGTGCTGCCTGACATGATCAAATCAACTCTCACTGAACATTCGAACAGGCTGTACTACGATCGGGTCAGGATGGAAAAGGAGTTGAAGGTTAAAGCTGCTCTGACACGCCAAGAGATCAGACAGTGTAAGCAGCATGCTGAAAATGCCTCAACCAGACTCAACCATCACTCCCAAGTCCTCGAATCACTTCTGGATCGTGTCTATGATCAATCCCAAAGAACCAGAAGTGTGGACGACCGCCTGGGGAACATGGAGCTGATTGTGGGAGAACTCAGGGACATCATGGTCCGAGCTTTCCCTCAGCATGTCGATGCTCCAGAGCCCGCCCCTGAACCGACCTGACGCCCGCGATCAAGGGCGGTCCCAGCAGCCCCTTCTCAGCCCCCGGCTTTTGATAATGCCAAAAAGATGGAAGGATTTGAAGAGAAATACAGGAGCAAAAGGACGGCGGAACCTGAAGAAGAGGAAGAAGATGATGACCAGCAACCTCTCAACAGGAGGAGAAGGAGGTCTGGATCATTCGCTGCGGCTGATATCCCTTCTCCGAAGAGATGGAGAAGAGATGATGATGGAGCTGGTGGAGCCGGTGCAGCTGCTGGAAGAAGATCTGCTGCAGGTTCTGCACACAGCAGAGCTGCAAGCAAGGATGCAGCACCGCCCAGCTATCATCATAAGAGAAGGGATGATAGCCAGCAGCAAGGCTCAAGAAAGAGGATGAGCGGGGACGAGTCTGAGAATCAAAGGCGCCAGTACGAAGAAGCTACAGATCCTAACGTCTGGATTCAAAGACTCAGTGTAATTGGTACAAGAAAATATTTCCAAACAACTACTACCAATTCCCTTCTCAAGAAATCCCTCGCCTTGACACTGAGAACATCTCTGCTGAAGTGTCCGTGTTGATGGATGAAAGGCCTGAAGGAGAAAACATGGCTTGGAGATTTGACATCTTCTAAGAAGTCAGACTGCCTTTTGATCGGAATCCAACATTTGAGGCGATCACCATTTTCAAACGATCAGAGTACCTCAGACACTTCAGAGATCTATGCAGGCAAGGCAAATTCAGCAAGTATCATACCTGCAAGACTGCATTGAGAAGGTATGAACAGCTCGTTCGGGAAGGAAGCCTTGACATTCAACAGATGTACATTGATCGAGTCAAGGAAGGGCTGATTGTACCATACTACGAGGACTTCTGGCTGAGATGGATTCAGATTCCTGTGATCAGACACAAGCTGGAAGAGTCCTACCAAGAGTCCATCAGGGACTGGTGGAAAGGATCAAGAGGAAGGGAAGGCCTTGAAAAGTTTGAAAGAAGATCAGACGAATCAGCAAGCAAAAGGTCTTCGTTTTACTAAGCTGTACTCATATATCCTCTTATGATCCTTATTGTTGTATTTTTTATGTTGTAAAAATTTCTATCTCTTAAATGAAGAAATTTTTCTTTCTGCTCTGACCAAGTTCAACTCTTATGAACTCATGCATGCTGTTTATGTTTTCCTGTTGTGTTTGTTGAAAGGAATAGCATGATGCATCTCTGATGAATCCAGGATTAGATTTATTTATTCAAAGCTGTGCAAGCATGTAATCTGGATAAACTATATGAGTTAAAGTAAAATGAAACTTCTTCATGAACGAAATAGTGTAAAGGTTTTGTCATCATCAAAAAGAGGGAAATTGTTGGGATTTCATTGTTTAGATTTTGATGAGACAAACCAATCATGTAATAGGAAGTTTTGAGTACCCCATTTTCACGTTGTTTAAGTGAATAAATAGACTAGAATTGAGTCTTGAGTCAAGAATTAAAATGGAGGTTAAAAGAGGATAAAGCTGCATCTAAGCTTTAAAGGAAGATATCGCTGCAAGAAGGCAGGATACAGTATCGCTGTATAAAGGCAGGATACAGCATTGCTGGAAGAAGAAAGGAACAGCAAAGCATAAATAAGGCTGTACTTCTATACAGCAAGACAAGGAAGAACGGCGTGCAGCATCGCTGCATGAAAATGATACAGGAGTACTGCTAGAACGATGATTACAGCAGCACTGCCAGATGATACTGCAAGCAGGTCTAAAATACAGCAGCACTGAAAGAATGCATCAGCTGCACAAAGACCAAGGATACAGCGCAGACTTACAGGACAATTAAGTAAATACAGTGCCAACTATAAGACGAAGTATCCTGCAGATCCCAGGAAGGATAAATGCAGTACGAGGAACGGAGATCCAAGCAGGAACAAAAGAGCCGTTCAAGAAAAAGTTAAAGTAACAGACACGGAGCCAATAAGAAGATGCCACATGGACTGACGCGCCGCAGAAAGCTGCGGGCCGCAACTGCCGCATTAAATGCTCCGAAAGGAAAAGTCAAGTCGCATTAAATGCGAACCATACTTTGGACAGGCTAATTCAAATTCAAAAGAGGGATGTCTCCTTCAACGGACATCTTCTCCTACAAGTATAAATAGAGGTCGAGGAGTACTGAAGCTGGTTACTGTTACTGTTACTGATACTGTCAACTAATTTCCATACGCGAAAGTTTCAAGCTTACAAATTTAAAGCATTCAAGCCAACAGTTTCAGTCACTCAACCTATCGAAGTGAAGCAGAGTTCAAGCTGAAAGATTCCTTACGGATTCAGAAGCTCACTTCGAAGCACAAGTTGAAGAAAACCTTTTATCCTTTCAACCTTGTTGCTGTGTGCTTAGGTTGTTTTAGTGGTGTCAAGCAGTTGATAGGAGAGATCCTTGCTGTTTGTTTTAGTTGTCTAGAGTTAGGCAGCTTCCCTGTGTGGGAGTATAGAACCCTGTGTGGGTTAGCCTTTGAAGTTTGCAGTTGCTGTGTGTACGCTGGACTTCAGTAGGTGGTTAACTTTGTAAGTTGATAGATTGTTAGGAGAGTCCTGTAAATCAATCTTGCTTAACAAAGTTCCTGCTCGAGGAGCAGTAGAGTGGACGTAGAAGGATTATACCACCTTCGAACCACTATAAACCATAAGTGTTTTTATCGCTTTATTTATCTGTGCTTATTTTCTGCATATATCTGTCTTTCTCATCATAAAACGTTTAAAAGAAGCATTCTTGTGTAAAACAGCCTTGTGTTTAAAAGTATATTTCCGTTGCGTACAAAACTCCAGGTTACAGCGTGCAGCACTGCATTCTAGCGCTGCAAGCAGTAACCATCTATCGCTGCAAGCTCAAGTAACTTGCAGTGTAGAACGGTTGTTTTAAAGATTCTGAAAAATCGACCAAGGTTCATTCACCCCCCCCCTCTGAACCTCGGACACCACTTGGGACCAACAGAATCGATCAAAAAAATCAATTTCTCATCGAATCAAACATTGTTGTCCATAAAAAAATGTTCTAAACATAAATCCTAAACACTTAAATTGTATTTCAAACAACATTAAATAAATTTAATGCATCAAATTCATAATTTCATCTTCAAAATCTTTAAAACTTCACTTATTTGGAATTTCATTTTGTTAGTATGAATCCATTGTAGACTTCTTCGTACGACATCGAACTTGTCAAAATTCATTCGATTTAAGGTCAAACATTTCTCGATTCTAAACTTCAAACTTTTTTATTTTTTCTTCTTCCTCTCTTGTATTAGGGTTTGGGTGTGGAGAAGTGTTTGGGGTATGTTTAGTATTTAATATGTATTTTATATTTTATTTAAATATTTTATAATAAAGAGTATTTTTGTAATGTTGTGAAGTGTGCTTAGGAAATTGCAAGTTATTTTTATATTTTAATGGATGTATTTAGAAGAAGGTAGTGTGTGGATTATCCGAACCAAAATTAAAATACAACACAAATATTAAATTAGTAAAAAACAATACTCTGAACTCAGCCCAGCATCCCAACCCACATGGGCCAATACCCAGCCCAAACCAAACTAATGCAACTATATATATATATATATAATCTTTTTGGGAGAATACACTTATACATTGGGAAATGGAAACAATTTTAATGTTTTAATTAAGAACCATCATTTTCTTCTTCAAATCAGCCATAGTAACCGTCAAGTATCACTATTCATCATATTACTCAATTCCTTCCAAAAAAAAAACTTATATATTAATTTTATATTCCCACAAAAATAAACTAGTTATGATATTAAAAATGAGTTTTAATTTATAATTTAATATATAACTTTCATTAAATATATATTAAATTAGTATACTTTAATTCTCTATTTATTTTTTGAAACAAGAAAATGTTACATTCAATGTTAGAATAAATAAATATAAGAATATAATTAGAACTTTATATATTTTCTTAATTTGCATGAAAATAGAAATAGGTCTATCTTTATGGGATGGAGAGAATATAAAGTAGTATCTATTAATTTATAATCAAGCATAAAAGAATTTTTTTTAATGAATTTAATATCAAAATGTCTATCTGAATTTTTTTTATCAAAGAAGCTCATATCCTCAAGTTCATCAATTCAAAATATAACTAAGCAGCTCTATTGGCATTATATTTCTTATATGCATTACGATTAATATTATTCATTCCATCTTAATTTAATGTACATATCAGATGATTTTGACCAAACTACCTTGGTATTCTAAAAACTTCACAATTAAAATCTCACATGCATTAGATTTGAAAATTTTCCATCGGTATAATTAAGCCAAAGAAAAACAATTCTCTATAGGTAATAAAAACTAAAATTATAAAAAGTAATAATATATTCAATATTTCATGCATGCATTAAAAATAAATTTTGAATGAATTAATTTGAAATTATGATTTTGTATTGAGAAAAAGAAAAAGGAAAAAATTCATATTTAGTTCTCTCCCCTAAAATATTGCATAACTATTATGTCTTTCAATTTAAAATCAGATAATGAATAATTTTTTTAAAAACGTTACACTAATTAAGATTCAATAGTTCAATCAAAAATAAGTAAAATTGACCACAGAAAAAATAAATACAATTAAATGTAAAAAAAATCAACTTATCAAAAATAAAAAGAGATATTGGGTTGGGAAAATTGAACTTAATGGTCATGTTATTATATACAGTGAAACCTCTATAAATTAATACTTTATAAATTAATAAATTTTCTAAAATAATAAAATCTTCCGGTCCCGACTTAGGCCTTTGTCAAAAATCATGAAATTCGATAAGATAATAAGATAATAATTTTTCGGAAAATCCCTTTATAAATATTAGGTCCCATTAAAACTCTAAATTAATAATTCATAAATATTACAATTATAAATATTATGGTAATTTGCTAAAATATGAATCTATTGTTACTTGATTTTTCTTAAAATTTAAATCTAATTGGATTTCATCCCTAATTTTTTTAATTGGCTGAAAGGTACTCTAATGATCTTTTGAGAGTATTTGATATTGTACCTTGACTAACTTTCAAACCATATTTTTCATCAACCCACTCTTGTAAATCTTTTTGAGTGCATGTGGGATGGTCTCTCTTATACTCACATAATGCTTTACGCATTTGATCATTCATGGATGATTTTGCGATGTCTTTTGGATGAGAAGACATGGTTGGGTGTTAATGTTGGTCCCAGTGGTATAAGGTTAAGAGGGGGGGTGAATTAATCTTATCAAATTTTTAACTATTACTCCAAGATGTTAAGTCCTTGATGAACAGGTAGCTAGTAAGCTTGCTGCTTGATAGGTTGCTGCTTGGGCAGTGACCTCAGGACTTAATTAGAGACTATAATGCACAGCGGAAATACTTATGATTTTCGAAATGATCTTTGAATGCAGTATGCTCAGGATGCAGATAGATAAATAAAGCTGTAAAACACAAGCAAGCTTATAGAGGTTCAAGGGTGGAGTAATCCCTTTACGTCCTCTCTACTCCTTCACAAGGAGGAACTTTGTTAAAGCAAGTTTGATTTACAATAGACTCTGCTAACACAAACTATACTCTAGACAAAACTGTCAACTCTATCCACACAGGTAGCTGCACAGTGACCAACTAAGCGACCCACACAGGATCTCCACACAGGTTATCTGACCCACACAGGATCCTTTCTCTTCTTCAGAGAGATTACAACTTAGCAGGGTAAACTCCTGCCTAAGCGATTCCTAAACAGTCTTTGAATAAGATATGAATTTCTGAACAATCGAATGCAGCAAGCTCCTTAAACTTCTGAAGATCACAAAGGTAGCTGGCTTGCAGCTGCTAAGACTGAATAACTTGAATATGAATGCTTGAGCTTGAAAAGACTTGCTACGCGTATGTTCTCTTGATTTGCTTGTTGTCTCTTCTTTTCTTGTGTATTCAGTCCTCTATTTATAGGCATCAGTGAGTATTCTGCCCGTTGGAAGGGCAGTCCTTTGCTTGATGAGGTGTCTTTCTCTAATTGGTTCTGCTGATCTTCTGACACCTGCTCTGAAATGCCTTCATTCTGTTCTGCCACTGTCTTGTCCTTTTTGCTGCGCAACTTCAAACTGCAGTTTTGCTGTACTGTGTCCTTACTGCTTTTTACATATGGCAGTCTCTGATTTGCTGGAACTGGAGTGACTCTACTGGCTAGTCAGGTTGCACTGATTTTGATGTATCTGGTAGTATCCTTTTTGAGCAAGAGAGACAGCTTCCTTGATCTTCTCCAGGTTCCTTGTAGCATTTTTCGAAGCTTGGTTACCGGTTCCTTGTGGCAGCATGCAGGTAGTAGGGACTTGGTTCTAAGGTTCCTTGGCAGAATCTTCATATCTTTTCCAGCATCCTTGCCTTAGCTATTTTACATATAGAAACCTATCAAGATAGCTAATGCTCTAGTCTATTACATGTTTTGTCTCATCAAAATCTATTACAATTTATCCTATCAGTTATGAATTATTTTGTTTCCATATTGAGATTTATATAGTATATGTTTCATTCATCATGCATGAATATATTTAATTGACTATAATAGTTATTTAAGTACAATAAATTAATGTAAACATGTATTTAAGTAATTCCAATGAATTGATACATGTATCCATGAATATAATAGTTAATGGTATGCAATGAATTGATATTATACATAAATATATTTAATTAGTTACAAAGAATTGGTTGATGTATGAATATAATTAATGAAACATGTATATGAATTCATTTATTTTCAATACATATATACTAAATTTGTTGAATTTAAAAAATCTCTCTTTTAATTAATAAAATATTAATTTATCGATATATTAATATCTTTTTAAATTAATAAAATTTCATGGTCCCAAGGTTATTAATTTATAAAAGTTTTACTGTAGATATATAAATGGGATATAAATTGGGTGTATTTTATAGTATAATTAATTGGTTCAATGTCTAAACAGTCATTGTTTTATCTCTTTCATAAAATTTGGAAAATGAATATGAGAAAAATCACTTCACATTATATATATATATATATATATATATATATAACCATTATAATTTGTTATACATAAGTTTATCTATGTCGTACTATTATAATCTCTACATTTTATCACTATTTATCCAATTAATTACTTCATTTATAGTTTTATGCTAATTTCTTCCCACTTAAGCTAACAACTTCTACTAATTAATAAAATTGACGATAATAATGTTTCACTTTAATTTAAAAGACATGCTTGGATTTTTCCAGTCCATAATTATCTCTTTTATGTAAGTGCTCCACTCCAAGCTTTATTTAATGCAGCAAACATATAAAACTAATTATCATATTTGTAGTCATCTAGAACAATTGGACCAATATGACCATTATGGATTTTACTCTCCAATCATTTCATATATTTATGCATTGACTCAACTTTAAAGGTGCCTTTGTTGGGGTGTGTGTGTTTTACTCTCTGATGTGGATGGATTTAATTAGATATTATAAACTGAAATCAAAATTTGTTTTAACACTCAAATTCAAATTTCCTCACGATATATCAAAACCCTACATGCATATAATTTATATCAATATTAATATATATTATATACTTTTTAATAAACTATAATTCGTTCAACTCTTATTCTACATTTACCAACATTCTTAATTACCACAATACATATAATATTGTATATAATCATTACAAGATCTACTTGACATCTGAAGTATTGTTCTAATATTTACAAACCAAAAACAAACATATCTTTTTACTTCTCATAAAAATCAACTATTCACTAAACTTCAAATTAGTTAGGATTTCCCTGACCTATTTAACTAGTCTAAACTAAACATGCATACATTACTGTTGTTTCAAGCAATATTCAATGTTGTTGTTCTTCTTATTATTATTTGAAAATCAAGCAGCCATTAGCCTTACAATATAATGTTAATTAATTCTTTCATTATCTTGTAATCTAGTGCTTTGAACGATTTTAATTTTTCTGTCGTATTTGATGTTATTTATTGAATTAGTAGTTTAATAGGACATTGATTATATGTTGGAGGCTTTTTGATAACTCAGTATGACTTTTATACGATGGATAAGATTTTTTATTGCACGTCCACATTCAATACAACGCATGTATGGAATGAAGCATTAATTCGCACCACATCATCTATATGCAAGCACTTTATTAATTACCAAACAAAAAAAGAATGTTTGATAATTAAAACTAAACATTCTTCTTAAATAATTCGAAAGATATTATTACTTTCGCAGCAAAAAAAACGAAATAAACCGCATTTGCTCATCCTGGAATTGGTCAGAAATGAAATTATAATGTTTTCTGCTTCACAATTTTGATGCAAAAATTGTGTATTTTCGTAAGGGAGAGAACTTGTGTTATTAACGTGCATATTATCATACGAGGGTTATTTGGAATATGTTAAGAAAATTTTTTTTTTTTTTTTGAGTTACAATGGAGATGGGCAACTCGAATTTGAGAACTTGCTCAAGATGTGATATATATTTGCCGCTGGAATACGCCGTGGATATTGGAACTCAAATACCCTTATTGGATTGAATATGATTTCAACTTCATCTTCTTTCTCTTTCTTCTTTCTCTAATTGTCTCTCTTTCTTCTTACTAATCCATCTCAAAATTAGTGTTCATTTTTCATAATACATGTAATGATATATATGGAACATTATGTATGATATTGAAAAATTTACATTCATAATACTATAAAATATTGATGAAAACACATACACAAGACTACACGAACAAACAGGCTTCGTGTGACAAATTTATAAACAATTACACGAGCCTACACAAGTAAAACATGACTCGTGTGGGTTGTGACACACGAAACACACACACAAACCTACACAAAAAAAAATGTGCAAGCATACACGAATTATGGCCTACAAACACATAAACCTACACGAGTTACCACTTGTGTGGCCACACGAATTACGACCTACATAGAAACCCACGTAAATTACAAATTTGTATAGCCACATGAATTACGACTCGTGTCTTTACGTGAATAGTGTCTCCTATTACCACACGAAATTTATTTCGTGTGGTTAGTCGATCAAATTCATTTTTTAATTTCTTTTTATTTAATTTGAATTTCAATAGTCCCACATCATTAAGGGTATATTTGAAAAATTGACTAAAAATTGACTTAAAAGAGATGTATATTATAATTTTGACTAGAATAGATGTTGCACTATCATATTTAACTATATATATATATATATATATATATATATATATATATATAAATACAAAATAATTCGCATTACCCTTTAGGTATCGCAAAATCAGTCATCTGATTCATAGATTGGACTAATACTTGCTAACCAGACTTACAAAGTAACAAATGTTTGAACATATTCACAACATTGCATACATCTTTTTGATAATTTTATAAATTTAATGTATCAATTGCAGACATTGTATATTTTTAGAACAAACATTTTGCTATGCACACCAACTGTACGAATTTAAAATTCATATAATCCGAGTCGACTCGATTTGAATTTGTGAGTTTTAATTTTTTTTATTTTATATTGACCTTTATATTATAAATGTGTGACTTTTATGTATAAATATCATGATTTTTATATTGTATTAGTGTGACTTTTATGTTATTTAGTACGACTTTTATGTATAAGTATGATGACTTTTATGTAATGTAATTTAGAAAAAAAAAAGAATTTTAGCACTTTTATCAGATCAACATATATTTATGTGATATTACTCTTACCTTTTAGCTATGTTAGTTGCACCTTTATATATTACATAAATATAAGAATATTTGTACATAAATGTGACATGAATATCACATAAAGGTAATGTACAAATTGTGTTGAAATTTCTTCTTTTTTTCCTAAGTTATAATTGTTGGACCCTCCAACCCGAGCACAACAAAAGCACATGATCTGGCCAGAATACAGAATCTGTGCCCATTTGAAGCCCAACCAGGAGAGATCATTGAACAGATTGTAGGAACCGCCGGATCGCCGACCCTATACGATTATTCGATTCGGGGTCCATGTAAATATGATTAATGCGCAGCGGAAAACGAATCATACCTTTTGCACCTGATATTAGTTCTAAGGTCAGAACTGTAGATCGAGGAATCTATAGAGCCTGGACCTCACGATCTTCTGCTGTATTCCTCGCCTTTATCTCGAATGTTGTGTGGGCAACGAGCTATCGAGACTTTCAGCCGTCTTCTACTAAAACGTATCTCAGATTTTTATGTCTGTTTTTCTGTATCTAGAAACGGCTGACTTGAGGCTTATTTATAGGCTACAACAGGGACCTTGAGGAGGATTAGGAATCGATCTCCTGATAGGCTTAGGAGTCCTAAATTCGATCTGAATATACTTCTTAAGCCTATCAATAATATCTTAATCCACTAAAAAGATATTATTGAACTACCGTTCCTTATCCATATTAGATATGAGCTCCTATTTATTATGTGCGCGTTTATCTCCCCGCGTTTAAGATATCGAATGTCCATTAATTAAATGAATTACTGACAATTCAATTAATTAATATTTAATTCCAAGAGTAGTACCACTCAACTTTATTATCATGCCGGAATAAATTCACCTGCAGGGTTTACATGATAATCCTTATGAGTTCCTCAAGGGGACATCATCATCCTAAATAATTAGGACACGGTTTCATTATATAATCAACAGCACACCATATAAACAACATTGTATCCTAATTTACCGAGCTTATTGATTTAATAAATAAATCTCACCCATTGGTAAATTAAAGAAACATATATCGAGTATACATGTCTGTTATCATACAATGATTAAGAGGACGCACATTCATAATAGCAGAGGTCTTGTTCTATTTATGTAGTCAGTACAAATAAAACAACCTCAATTGGTCCTGCTCAATACATACAAAATGTACTAGTGTAATTTTATAATCAAGATAGATTAATACCAAATTACACTACAACCATTCCGATAATTTGTCCAAAATTATCTCGGTTATGAGCTACCATTTATAATCTATAAGGAACTGATAACATGATCTTCTGTGTGGCACCACACACCATGTTATCTACAATATAAATTATTTGGACAATTGCAATAACATATATAACAAATATAAAATGCAAAACATTTGACCATAAAAGATTCTCATATCATAAATAGATGTTTACACAAAAGCTAGGCTTATAGTATACATCCTAACAATCTCCCACTTATACTAAAAGACTATGCTGTCATATACACTGCCATACATCTGATTCTCATCCCATCAACATGCTCATCGAAGGCTTTCGCTGGAAGGGCCTTTGTGAAAGGATCTGCTAGGTTATCGGCTGATGCAATCTTGGCGACAACAACTTCCCCTCGCTTTACGATATCTCGTATCAGGTGGTACTTGCGCTCAATGTGTTTACTTGTCTTATGGGCTCGTGGTTCCTTCGAGTTTGCTACTGCACCAATGTTATCACAATAGATTGTGATAGCTTTGGGCAAACTAAGAATCACTTCTAAGTCCATCACGAAGTTTCTGAGCTATACAGCTTCTTTGGTTGCCTCAAAGGCCGCCACATATTCAGCTTCCATGGTGGAGTCTGAAACGCATTTCTGCTTCACACTTCTCCACACTATGGCTCCACCTCCCAAGGTAAACACATACCCCGAGGTTGATTTACTGTTGTCCCTGTCTGACTGGAAATCCGAATCCATGTAACCTACAGGTAATAAATCATTTGCCTGGTAAACTAGCATATAATCTCTAGTCCTTTTCAGGTACTTTAGAATATGCTTCACGGCAGTCCAATGACCTTATCCTGGGTTACTTTGATATCTACTAACCATGCCTACGGCAAAGCAGATATCCGGTCTCGTACATAGCATCGCATACATCAAGCTTCCTACAGCCGAAGCATAAGAAACTGCTTTCATTTCCTCTATCTCCTTTGGTGTCTTAGGACATATTTCCTTAGATTAAGGCACCCCATGTCTAAAAGGTAGAAAACCTTTCTTGGAGTTTTGCATGCTAAAACGAGCTAAAATAGTGTTAATGTATGAAGCTTGAGATAAGCATAACATCCTTTTCTTGCAATCCCTTATAACTTTGATCCCAAGAATATATCCAGCTTCTCCTAAGTCCTTCATAGCAAACTGCTTGGACAGCCATACCCTTACGTTTGACAACACCTTGACATTGTTTCCAATTAACAAGATGTCATCTACGTATAGTACAAGAAATACCACCACGTTTTCGTCACTCTTCTTATATACACAAGATTCATCCGGACATTGAATAAATCCATAAGATTGGATTACTTCATCAAAATGGATGTTCCAAGATCTCGAAGCTTGTTTCAGTCCATAAATGGACCGATTAAGCTTACACATAAGATGATATTTGCCCTTCTCAATGAATCCCTCTGGTTGCTTCATATAGATGTTTTCTTCAAGATTTCCATTAAGGAAAGTTGTCTTGACATCCATCTGCCAAACCTCATAATCCATATGAGCAGCAATAGACAAAAGAATTCGGATAGACTTCAGCATGGCTACCGGCGAAAAGGTTTCCTCATAATCAATCCCTTCTTTTTGAGTATACCCTTTCGCAACAAGCCTTGCTTTAAAGGTCTCTACCTTTCCGTCTGATCCTCTTTTCCTTTTATAGACCCATTTACATCCAATGGCTCTTACACCATTTGGTGGTTCTACAAGCTCCCAGACTTGATTAGAATCCATAGATTCTATCTCAGAGAGCATTGCCTTTTGCCAAGATATCGCATCTTTATTTTGGAGTGCTTCGTCATAAGTCCAGGGATCTATTTCATGTTGTCCAGGGACCAAGTCTGAAGACTCTCCCAAAAACATGAATCTATCAGGTTGTCTAACAACCCTCCCACTACGACAAGGCACTATTGGTATTTGTGTATCATTAGTGACAAGCGGTGCAGTCACTTGTGGTATCTCATCTTGTACCATCGGTACATTAGAATTATCCCCTCTCATTTCTTCAAAAACAATTTTACTCATAGGCCTGTGGTTCATTACATAGTCCTCTTCTAAAAATTGGGCATTTGTACTAACAATGACCTTCTGATCTTTAGGACTATAAAATAAACCACCTTTCGTTCCTCTAGAATAGCCCACAAACAAGTGCACTTCCGTACGAGATTCCAACTTATCAGCATCTCCCTTCAGCACATGTGCTGGACTACCCCAAATCCGAATGTGTTTCAGACTAGGCTTGCGCCCAGTCCATAACTCTGTGAGAGTAGAGGGTACTGACTTAGAAGGTATCAAGTTTAGAATGTACGTCGCTGTTTCCAGAGCATATCCCCAAAACAAATTTGGTAATTCTGAATAACTCATCATCGATCCAACCATTTCCATAAGAGTCATATTCCTTCGTTCTGCCACACCATTCTATTGGGGTGTACCCGGTGCAGACAATTGGGATTGAATCACAACCTCTGATAAGTAACTCCTAAACTCTCCTAAGAGGTACTCTCCACCACGATCAGATCGTAGTGTCTTGATACTTTTACCATGACGTTTCTTCATATCAGTCTTGTATTCTTTGAACTTGTCAAAGCACTCAGACTTGCGGCGCATCAAGTAAATGTATCCATATCTCGAATAATCGTCTATAAAAGAGATAAAATATTCAAAACCACCTCTTACTTGAATAGTCATAGGGCCACACTAATCAGAATGAATCAATTCTAACACTTCTTTGGCTCTATACCCCTTTGCCTTAAAAGGCCTTTTGGTCATTTTTCCTTCCAAGCAGGATTCGCAGGTTGGATAGTTTTCCACTTTCAAGGAACCCAAAGGTCCATCGACTATCAACCTTTGAATCCTCCTTAAGTTAATATGACTCAACCTTAGATGCCAAAGATATGTTTGATTCATTTTCGAAGGTTCTTTTCTCTTATTAGATTTAGAAGATGTGCTATTAATTTCCATTTGTTGCATCGTAGGAGTTATAGGATTAAGAATATATAAATTGTCAACCAACGTACCAGAACAGATAATAACTCTATTCTTCTTAACGACAACATTGTTATCAAAAGAAACAGAATATCCATCCTTAAAAAGTTTAGAAACTGAAATCAAATTCTTTCTAAAACAAGGTACGTAAAGATAATTTCTCAAAATCAAAGTCTTATTCCTAGGAAAAGATAAATAAACATCTCCCACTGCAACAGCCGCCACTTTCGCAGCGGTGCCCATGTAAATGGTAATCTCCCCATCACTTAGTCGTTTGGTTTTCTGGAACCCCTGCAATGAATTGCAAACATGATCAGTGGCTCCCGTATCTACACACCAGGTACCGGTAGATAACACCGCTAAACATGTTTCAACAACTAATGAAAAAGATGTACCTGAATTGTTCTCCTTTTTACGGGGACAATCGACTTTCCAATGTCCAGCCTGCTTGCAATGGAAGCACTTGTCTTTCGGCTTTTTCATACCACCTTGTGGTTTAGCCACTTGAGGTCCAGTCGTCTTCTTTGCTGAAGAATTCTGTTTCTTCTTCTTCTTCTTTCCGCCTTGCGGTTTAGAAGCAGAAACATTTTCAGCAACGTAAGCCTGAGAATTTTGACGAAACAGTCCCTTTGCTGATTGAAGTTCTGTCAGAAGTTCCGCCAATGAATACAACCTCTTGTTCATGTTGTAGTTCAAACGGAACTGCTCAAAACTCTTAGGCAGCGTTTGGAGAACGATATAGACCTGGGTTTCCCCATCGATTTCAGCTCCAAGGACCTCCATCTTATTCAGATGAGCCATCATCTTGAGGACATGATCACTCACAGGTGTCCCCTCAGCCATGGTGGTAGTCATCAGGTTTCTCATAGCCTCCTGTCTGGCAGCCCGACTCTGGTGTCCGAAGAGTTCTTTGAGATTATGCATCATATCATAGGCAGTAGGCATGGCCTGCATGGCCTGATGCTGATGTTGTAGCACATTTGACATGGAAGCCAAAATGTAACACTGCGCCATCTCATCTGCCTTGACTCACTTTCTATAAAGCATTTTCTCCTCTTCAGTAGAGTTTTCATCAGGCATATCAGGACAGTACTCAGTGAGTACAAACTTGTACTCTTCAGCAATCAGGACAATATCCAGGTTTCGTTTCCAATCAATATAATTAGGACCAATAAATTTGTTTTCTTTAAGTATAACAGCAAGAGGATTGAAAGTTATAATGAAAAACCTGAGAATCATGTAAATAAACACATAGGTCAAAACATTTGAATTGACAAATCATATTGTTCCCTCAAACAACATAATTTAAATTCACCAACACCTCAATACAACGTGAACTTCGTATGTCACGATAGTGTGGACGTATACTAATTCAAACATTTGTTAGAGGAGGTTTTACCCATTAATTTTATTATTTTGTCAACTTAACTTTATGACAAATAAAATTAATAGTTGGTATTGCTTTGGCCATACAAATAACAGTAGTGACTCCGATGGGAAGGATACTTATCAAATGCATCTAAGTGTATACCATTACTTGATACTAAGTCCATTATCTAAGATTATGTCCCTTCAGATGGAGAAGATGACATGCTCCTAGACAACTTTCTATAATCATCCATAAAGGAAGTTTGATCTAGTGATCCGCAAATGAACTCATCCGATATAGAGGAAGGCACTTAAAACCAACGCGCAAGTTTAAATGCATCACTTACAAACCAGTAATGGAGGCCATGAGATTTATTAAAATAATTAATCCCTCTCCCACTTAGTTATTTAACATGAGGGATTTTAACATGTATATCATATAAAACACATACAAGCATGCTTGATAAAACAACACATATAAGACAATAAATATGAAAAACATAATTTCCAACTATTATGGCCTCGTTTTATCACTGTGTTCTTGAATATTTGCCGTCAAACGGGGATCGACCTGCAAATCGTCGGAAAATCATCGACTAGCACGGTCTGACCGTGCCCCTCAGCACGGTCGTGCTCGATCTACAAACACGCCGCACGGTTGACCGTGCCGTACAGCACGGTCGTGCCCTATTGTCCAGTCTCAATCCTCAGCTGGCACGGTCTGACCGTGCCCTCCAGCACGGTCGTGCCCGACCTGTAAACACACCGCACGGTTGACCGTGCTTCATAACACGGTCGTGCCCTATCGTCCAATTTCAATTTTCCACCGGCACGGTGTGACCGTACTCCATAGCACGGTCGTGCCCGATTGTGCGACCTTAACCTTGTATCTATTACATCTATCGATCATATACTCCACGAAGGAGTTTACATATAATCTAGATCGAACAGAAAATTAAAACCTAACAAGACAAACCGCCGTGATTTTACTATTACAATCATACATTCAAAAAATAACCTCGACATGTTCGAGGGTTTAATTCATACATAAACATACATTCAGACCATAATAGTTGGATTTAAGGTTCCTGCAGAAAATCATAATTTCTCGCACATCCTACTATTATCCGATCTAAAACACGCATGCTTCAAGATACGATTCATAATAGAATTTTAACCGATTCAATCGAATAGAATCAGAAAACCAAAGCTCTGATACCAATTGTAGGAACAGCCAGATCGCCGACCCTATACGATTATCCGATTCGGGGTCCATGCAAATATGATTAACGAGCAGCGGAAAACGAATCATACCTTTTGCACATGATATTAGTTCTAAGGTCAGAACTGTAGATCGAGGAATCGATGGAGCCTGGACCTCACGATCTTCTGTTGTATTCCTCGCCTTTATCTCGAACGTTGTGTGGGCAACGAGCTATCGAGACTTTCAGCCGTCTTCTACTAAAACGTATCTCAGATTTTTATGTCTGTGTCTCTGTTTCTAGAAACGGCTGACTTGAGGCTTATTTATAGGCTACAACAGGGACCTTGAGGAGGATTAAGAATCGGTCTCCTGATAGGCTTAGGAGTCCTAAATTCGATCTGAATATACTTCTTAAGCCTATCAATAATATCTTAATCCACTAAAAAGATATTATTGAACTACCGTTCCTTATCCATATTAGATATGGGCTCCTATTTATTATGTGCGCGTTTATCTCCCCGCGTTTAAGATATCGAATGTCCATTAATTAAATGAATTACTGACAATTCAATTAATTAATATTTAATTCCAAGAGTAGTACCACTCAACTTTATTATCATGCCGGAATAAATCCACCTACAGGGTTTACATGATAATCCTTATGAGTTCCTCAAGGGGACATTATCATCCTAAATAATTAGAACGCGGTTTTATTATATAATCAACAGCACACCATATAAACAACATTATATCCCAATTTACCGAGCTTATTGATTTAATAAATAAATCTCACCCATTGGTAAATTAAAGAAACATATATCGAGTATACATGCCCGTTATCATACAATGATTAAGAGGACGCACATCCATAATAACAGAGGTCTTGTTCTATTTATGTAGTCAGTACAAATAAAACAACCTCAATTGGTCCTGCTCAATACATACAAAATGTACTAGTGTAATTTTATAATGAAGATAGATTAATACCAAATTACACTACAATCATTCCGATAATTTATCCAAAATTATCTCGGTTGTGAGCTACCATTTATAATCGATAAGGAACTGATAACATGATCTTCTGTGTGGCACCACACACCATGTTATCTACAATATAAATTATTTGGACAATTGCAATAACATATATAACAAATATAAAATGCAAAACATTTGACCATAAAAGATTCTCATATCATAAATAGATGTTTACACAAAAGCTAGGCTTATAGTATACATCCTAATACAGATGCCCAGATGACCAGGTTAGAATAGTCCACCTGAACAATGACCAAGCGACCCGGTCAGGATCGATTTTATGACGGGTCTTAGAGGGCATCACCGACCTAGCCAAAATGTGGCTTGAAAAACCTAGAAGGATATTCCTGATTAATAGGATATTATGGAGAAAATTAACCTCCCACCTCTCTAGAAAATAGGTTAAAATCAAGGAATGGGTATACATGATCTCCACTACTTGTGCTCTCTTTTTTATCTATTAATAGTAGAGTTTTTAACTTAAAAAGGATTCAAACATTTTTGTATTCAAGCACTAAAGACTTTATTTCTCTACATAAATTACATATGATTTTGGTCGGCCATTACAAACCGACCAAGATTAGCTGATCAAATTCACCCGAGTAGGCTCCTGGTACAGTGTTTTCTACGTATTTCATTCAATTTTTTGATTAGATTAAATTAGTTTTAACCGAATTTATTTAATTTGAGTGTTCGACTAAAAATTTACATTCAAACAAATTCCGACGTCAATATTTTGGTGCTAGAAAGAGGGGGTCTATACGATTCAAAGAACTAAAACTCCAAAATTTCACAATGAGCAACGAAGAGCACACCATGGCACCGAACTCCCAGGCATATATCTCAGCCAGGTGGGTCCAGCCAACAAAATCTGGCTATACCCATAGGGGCCACCCAAACTATTCATATTACTCTAGAGACCTCTAGGACACCAATCTCAACTAGTGAGATCAGGACCATCATGGCTCAGTTAAATGAGAGGTTGAAGGAAGCCTAGCAGAGGGAGAAGACCCAAGCAGTGAATGGGCTAATGAAGACTTGAAATCCTCAGATGAGCCCAGATAGAAACGAAACTTAGGAAAAAGGGTTGTTGATCAGGAACCCGCACAGAGCCCATTGCCAGTTCAAGCTCGGGTAGACAACAGAACATGCCCGAACCGAGTAGAAAACCTTTTAGAAATAAGATACGCCTCTGATTGGATCAGACTGGTCTTAGTGCTTGAGACCAGGAGACCTGCTAGGATCCACGATGAGAGAGGCGGAGCCCCATAGCCTCACAAGGAGAGTACCAGCCACAATCTCCGATACTCCAAGTTGGCCAAAGAGCAGGAATTGAGGAAAAGGCTACCGACATTCAGGCCAGAAAGAACAGGACCGATAGAGGAGGTTGGAAGAGGGTCACCCCTTTTGCAAAAGACATCTCTACAATGGTCACACCGGCCAAGTTTAAGATGCCACCAATCAATTTGTACAACGGCGAAACCGACCCGAGCACTCATCTTGACAAGTACTCATCGTGGATGGAGCTCCAAGGGATCGGAGAGGAGTTGATATGCAAGGTTTTCCCACTCATGTTGGGAGACTGAGCACAAAAGTGGTTCAAGTCGCTCTCAGACTTCTCGATCGAAGGATGGGATGAACTGACAGATTTGTTTTTAACTCATCACGTGGTCGAAGATGAGGTCGACTCCCAATGAGAGACTAGTAAATGTGAACAGGAGAAGATAGAGTCACTGAAGTCCTACCTGCACAAGTTTAACAAACTTATCCTGGAAATGAAATAGGTGTCAGATGATGCCATACTGATGGCCATAATGGCCGAACTGAGGTCCAGAACAAGGTTTTGATGGTCCGTTCATGAGAAAGGCCCACAGACTTATCATGAGTTCCTGACCCGAGCAGAAAAGTATATCGAGGTAGAAAAGACAATCCCAGATGAGAAGCCTTCCAGAAGAGTAGAGCGAAGACCAAAAAAGAGAGAAGAGAGAAGGAAGCTGATGAGGCCGTTTAGGTAGGCAGACAACTTCAAGGCTTTCCAGTCCAAGCGACCTGACCAAGTAACGTAAATCCTGATAGTTATTCCCACACAGGTCCTCACAAAAATAAAGGACAAAAATTTGCTGTTCGAACCGAGGCCATTGAGAACCGACACGGCCTGTCTCAGTCAGAATAAATATTACAAGCACCACAAGGCAAAGGACCATAATACAAACAAGTGCTGGGCACTTTTGGTTGAGCTAATGAAGTTGATAGACCAAGGTCACTTAAAGAAGTATGTGAAGGGCCAGCAGAGAGGCTCCAAGCGAGCTCGGAAAAAATAAGGGAGGCTAGAAACGCATACCAAAGATGCATCCCTCCTAGAGTAGAGTCCCAACACACATCTATCTTCTTCACCGAGCTGGATAATGAAGGGATAGCCTATCCCCATAGCGATACCTTAGTGGTATCACTGAACATCTGCAGGACTATGGTGCATAAAGTCATGGTAGATACAAGAAGCTATGCGATAGAACACGTTCAAGCGAATGGAATTCCATGAATCCCAAATCGAGCCCTCCCCGACATGATTCAGGGTTTCAGATGAATGAGGACCAAGGTGTTGGGCACCTACGAGCTAAAGGTCCTGTTCGAGGCGGATGACCACGTTGTCTTCACAACAATGGATTTCAAGATGGTAGACCTTAACTCCCAATATAATGCGATCTAGGGCCGATCATTTCTGGCAAAACTGAAGGTGGTAGTCTCCATCTACCATCTCGCAGTTAAGTTCCCAATCGACGAAAAAGTATATGTAGTGAAGGGAAACCAACAAGCAGCCTAGGAAACGTACATGGGGTTACGCCCGATGGAGCTCAACATGCTGGAGCTAGTGCAGGCCGAGTCGGATGATGAAAAAATGGAGGATATATTTGAAAACACAGTCCTCGAGATAGCAGAGCTCGACCAGAAAAACCTCATGAAAGTGGATGAGGAGCCAAATATTTGACCCAAACAACCGTCGATTAGTCAAACTTACCGATTGAGCTGGCCTCGATGTGATTTAAGAGAATTCTTGTCGAGCAAAACCCATGAAGTAAGAACACGCAGGTCGATGCATTAACTCGTTTGGCCACAAGTGAGGGAATATAGGACATCGGATCGATCAATATCGAGTCAGCAAATAGCTCGACTCTCGACCAGAAAGAAGTCTATGCCACTGAGTATAAAATAACTTGGATGACCCCGATCATTCAATACTTGGAATGGGGAAGACGTCTGCTGACCATGGCGAGGTTAGGAAGTTAAGAATCCGAGCTGTAAGGTACACGATGTAGGACATCGTTTTATACAAAAGGGGTTTTTTCTGACCTCTTTTAAGGTGTCTGGATGAGGAGGAGACTGAATATACACTAAAAAAGGTCCACGAATGAGTTTACGGTAATCACACCGGAGGCCAATCCTTAGCCTTCAAGATTATCATGCAGGGCTACTTTTGGTCAAGTCTAAAAAAAGATGCAATCAAGTTCGTCAGGAAATGTGATCGGTACCAGAGGTGTGCACCCCTAATCTGATTCCATCCGAAGACCTAAATTCAGTTATGGCTCCTTGATCGTTCGCCAAGTGGGGAATTGATCTGATCGGCCCAATGCCGACGGGTCGAAGAGGAGTAAAATTCGCGATAGTCGTCGTCGACTACTTTACCAAATAGGTGGAGGCCGAGCCCCTAGCAAAAATAACTGAGGCCAAAATCATCAATTTTATCTGGAAGTCAATCATATGTCGGTTTGGAATCCCACATTCTATCATTACGGATAATGGACGACAATTCGATGCAGAGGACTTCAAAACATTTTGTGAAAACGTGGGGATTAAAAAGTTGTTTTCGACTCCATACTACCCTAAAAAAATGGTCAGGTTGAGGCCATCAACAAAATCATCAAACATACCCTGAAGATCAGGAGATATTCAACAAAATTAATATTGTACTAGTACTTCTCTTAAAAAAAATTATAGTATTTCTGTGGATATGTACTTTTGAAATAAAAATAAAAACACCAGGAGAAATGTTTGTAGTGCACAATTGTTTTTTGTTTTTTTTTTTTTTTTTGTTTTTTGTTTTTTTTGATATTTTGCTCTCTTTTTAAAATTAAACATCAAAGATAATTTATAAGTTATCCTATTATTAATAATTCATGATAATATACTTCACTATAGCAGGGCCAATGATGATAATTTATAAACAATTTTAAGAAAATAAAACTCATACTATATATGTTCACGAGATGGTCTTACAGATATATAATTATTGTGAGACATGTCACAAATAAAACTCACTTTCATAATTCATATATGATTTATGAAGTATGAATTATGGAATAATCCATCTAATATAACTATATTTATGAGACGATACTCTTGCATAAGAGTACCCACTTCTATATATTAAAAATAATTAAAAGAAAATGTTTCTTTATGTATGTTTAAGGTAAAATGCGTGAAACCCCTTGTGTTATGAAAATTCAAAATTGGTCCTCCTTCTATTAGAAGAGTGATAACATTTATATGTGGGATATCAAAACTTGACACACATTCCATTTTTTTGAATTGAATCAAACATTATTAGTTTTTGTCATGTATTTTCCGTTATGCCCTTCAAATGTAATTATATTTTAATTAAAAAAATTATTAAAAAGAAAAAGGAAAAAAGAAAGAAATTATAGCAGCCTATGCAGAACCACAACCGCGCTTCATTCTTCTTCCCAACGAAGAACAAATTTCTCTACTCTTCCAAAATTTCGAATGAAAATCAAAAGTTAAAAAAATATAAGAAAACTGGTATCATGGGGATTAAACCCTAAATCAATTTGTAAATTTGTAAGGTAAAATGAGATTTAAGAAAAAGGGTTTTGTTTTGAAAATTTGATCAAATTTTGATTAATTTGATTCATAAGCGAATGGCTTTCTATAAATTGACATGGGGTTATGTTTGAGTTTAAGTAGATGATCATTTTGATACTAATTTCATGTATTTTGATTGAGAAATGAGAGAAATCAAATTTTGGAGTTTGATAGATAAAAATGGAGTTCTCCGGTAACCCCCACTTTCTCTCTTCGTCTCCCCTCTTCGGCTTATTTGTTTCTTTCTTTTCCAGCAACTCCCTTCTCTCTTTTTTTTCCTCTCTTGCTTTGCTCCTCTCCATACCTCACTTTATCAACCTTTCTAAAAATGAAAAAATATGCTGGGAAAAAGAAATCCGATGACGACAACGTTTATTTTTTGATTTTCTCAACAAGGTTTTTATGGAAATTTGCAAGGAAAAATGATTGTGGATATATTTGGGTTCATTTCTTGATTGGTTCGAAGATTTAGAAATCTCTGAAACCGAAAATTTCGAAGAATTTTAAAAACGAATCTTCAGAATTTAATCAAAAAAAATATCTAGAACCAAATCATACCAAACTTTGATTCGATTTAGTTTGGATAGTTGGGTATACTAGTTCAGATTAGTTCTGGACGAATCTTCGAAGATTTTAAAAAAAATTAAAATAAAAAGGATAATAAGATAAAGAGAAAATTCATTTTAAATGGATTACAAAATATTAAAAAAATAAATTACTAAAAATTAATTTAACATGTACCAATAAATTTCATTAACTACTAAACGTTAATTATTTCACTTTAAAAGTTACAAAATTTGATAATTTAAAAAACTTATGTTTTCTTAACAATTACCATTAGAATTGAGATATGAGAATTTAAAAAGTTAATGTGAACCCAAGAAATTTCTCAAAGATATGAGAATTGAGAGTTGTCATTACAAGTGTCAAAGAATAGTGGAAGTGAATTGAAGAAGCATGAATGGGCAATAATTCAATTTGGGTGCCTTAGATAATTTGCTTTCCACATCACAATGGTCCATACATGTTTGACTGCAACACTAGTATATGTCCCCATTTCTGACCAAGTAATTATTGCACTTTTCTCCTTCAGCCTTCAACAAAAATAAATAATACAAATGCTGGTTCAACTTCACACTTTTTTACGTTTTTTTATAACGCCCCTCTAATTTGGTGTAATGTAAAACATCAAATATTTCTCATTATTATTACAAACAAGACTCAACTTTAAAAACAAAAAAATGTAATTTTGTTTTTCCTAAGAATTTGAACACACATTCTTAGCTTCTATCATGACTAGCAATCCTATTCTTTGTCAGAATAGTGTTTAATCTTATGCACCAGTTATGCGTAATTGAAAGTACGTCGGATCGGTAGGATTCGACCCAAATCAATACTTAAATTATTATTATTATACTTTAATTTATGTGGTAATCTTTATATTATATTAATATAATATTTATGTACATATATCATACCTTTTAAACGATATTACTTAAACTTTTCTCAACATAAAAATTTATATAGTATACATGTACCTTTATATTATAATAATTTAACTTTTAAGTTATATTAGTATAATATTTATGTTCTAATATCATGACTTTTAAATAATACTTTAACTTAAAAAAATATAAATATTTCATTATTATAACATAAAAATTAAATTATTATAATATAAAAGTTAAATTATTATAATATAAAGGTTTAAAAGTATTATATGTTTGTAATATAATGTAACAGTTAAATTAGTAAAATATAAAAGTTATATCAACATAAAGGTTATGCGAAAGATTAAGTGTGCGGAATAAGAATGTGGGTACGGACATGCGAGTGTGTGTGGACATGTGAGCATGCATCTGGAGCGTAAAAATCACATTTTAGGTTATATGACCAGAATTGTATAAGTTATAACTCATACATTTGATGCATATAAATATTTATGTTAAGTTATGTCTTGATATGTTTTTAAGGGAGTGGGAGTAGTAGATTTTGATATAATTAAGGAGATACGAAAAAAAAAATCATTTGATCGTGTGGGGATCAATAAAAGATAATAATATAGATATATAAACTAGATACAATAAAACAATCTCAAAAAATTAATATAATAAATACTATAAATCATCAAGTGAGAGATTTTCAATAGACGACATTTATAAGCCTTAATAATTGAATTGTTTCTTTGATGAGGCACACTTATTTATATATATATATATATATATATATATATATATAGTTATGATTCGTGAAGGAAAATTCGATTTTGAAACATAATTATTGAGACATGAACATGTCGGTTTATTGAAATCTCTTAATTCAATTGATATGCTAACCTATATTTAATTAAGTTTAATATATATGACATGCTAATTAATAATATAACATAATATACATATTATAAAATTATACAGAAGATCTCATAGCATAGAAGGCATTTCCAACCGTTCATAGTTTTTGCTGTAAATTTTTTAGTTTTTATTTAAGATCTAGACGGATTATATCTTATAATAAAGTCCATATATATTCGGGAAAAAAAGTACAATCTACATTAATTAATAAGTTATAACTTTCAAGAATATTTGCATATTTTAGCTATAATTAGAGAAATATGATGTCAATACATTATCACTTAGTCGGCAAGATTGTGATAACACGACATGAGTATTTGAAAAGCAATCAGAATGTGAGAGAATATATTTATATTCGTTTGTCATTCTCCATTATTATGGATTGATATATGAATAACTGGACTTATTAGTAACATTTACTGTCATTAATTATTTAATTTGAGAGAATACATTCACATGGGATCCTCAAGTCTTAAGGTGCTTTAATTGTAGTTTTTTTTTATTCTTTTATAATTTAATGAGCATTATAATCATTTATATTATGATGATGTCATATTACACTTTATCTACACTTTGTTATAAATGCTGGTGACGAAAGTCACTAAATAAAATATAATGGAAGACTTAAACTGAAATATATAATAGGTTGATAAATGGCTAGTTAAGTTGGTTCCCTTATTGATTGTTGAAGCTTAATTTCATTTCTTGTATACTTCCCCTACTACAATATAAATATTAGTGCAAATTTATAATTTTGCAATTACATAATATTAATGTGACTATAAATTTTTAATTACAGATAACTTATACGTTATCGTCACATTCTTTTAGCGATACAGTTAATCCGTAACAATTATTTGAGAGTTTCAAACCCTTTAAAATATTTAGCTCTAATATTTGATGTTAGGAATAAATACATTATACATACCACGAATTGAAAACTTCGAACTAGTGATTAAACACTTTTTCTAACATAAAAAAATTCATTAAATAAGTAGTTTTCATGAGTAGTAATTTAATTTGTTGGTCTAGTGGCTACAACATGTCCATGGACCGTGGCCGAATACTGCCAAACCGTCCAAGACTACAATTATTAATGGAAATGAACTCATTAGCTCATATTTCAATCAACATTTTAATTTATTATGTTGAGTAACTCGTGACAAAAAAAAAATATTTAAGGGAAAATTACGGTTTTTTGTATTAAAATGGGCGATTAAGTTATCATTTGTATCAAAATTATTCAAGTTTCATTTTTGTTTTGTTGGTGGTTTAATCAACAATTTTCTGATCGATCTCATCCTATGTGGCGTAGCAGTCGGGCTTCCACATGAATTTTTGACTCGATGATGATGGATTGGAAACATTTTTTTTTTTCATAATATTTGATATTCACAATAAGGGTAATTATGGTGAAAATTATGCTTGATTGGAAATTAAATAATACATAAAAGTTTCAGATTAACACTTTGTGAACAAGGAATTGATGTATAATTTATGATGGTTTACATATAACATTTTTTAAGTACTGTTATAAAATGTTACAATTATGACATGTCATAATGTCACACTTATAAAAAGGTTTAATAAATTTTATTAAAAAATATATTACATAAAACTGTATATTATAATGACAACAAATATAACACTGATGAAGGTGTATTATAATATTTATAATAATATTTTCGGTACCACTTTTTAAGTGTAATATATATTGAATGAGTAATCTGGTGTGAAACCGTCTCATAATCTCATATTGTGAGATGGATCAACTCAATTCGGTTAACAATTAAATTCAATAATTAATGGTTAACGGGTAGTCAACATGATTGACAAAAAGTATTACATGATACAAATAAAAATATTACATAATATCTTATATTTTTATTTGTATCGTGTGATATTTTTAAAAATATTGCATGATATATATAAACGTATTACATGATGTTTTTATTCTTATAATATAATATTTATATTTTCACAATATAATATTTTTATGTGTATCATGTGATACTTTCAAAAATATTTACATAATATATATAATAGTATTACATTATAATAATAAAAGTTACCTATCAAATTATAATTTCTCAAATTAATCTCAAATTAATCATTGATTTGATTATAAAACCAAAAAAAATTACTTGTTACATATAACAGTAATATCTTATACAAGGATAAAATACAATTTTGGTACCCAAGGTATTCCTTAATTTTACTCTTGGTATCCCTATTTTCGCGAGTTGCAACATTGGTACCCAACATTTCACAAAATTACACATTTGGTACCTTACGTTAAGTTTCCATCCAAACTTAACGGAGCCTTAATTTTTGGGAGACAAAATCGGTATGTTCTTTCTCAAACTCATTCTGCACTTTAAGCTTGCCTAATCTCTATAATCAGTCTTCAATCTTCGAGCTTCCTCCCACATGTCAGCTATTTCGCACTTGCATCTATTTTCAAATCCCTCCATTTCTTGAAAGAAACACATCTAAGACCATAAGAGCTACACAAAACAGTGATGGAAAGCCAATCTGATCTTCTTGTGATGCCTTCTTCCAGTATCCGAAACAGGCAATGATGTGGGTGGCTGTGAAGGGAGAGTGCTATTAGATGATGGATTCTTGATTTTGTGTGTCGAAAACCAGAGGTTTTGAAGCTCCAATTGATGTTATGCAACTCTATGCTTCCCTCAATAGAGATTAAAAATCTAACGAACATAAACTCATTCAAATAACCAGAGAGATCGACATGAACAGTTAGGATCAGAATATCAGGTTTGAAACTCGAGTAGCTCAAGAACACCTCCATCTTCTTCACATCATTCAAGCAATCAATCCAGACAGTGATCACCTTCCCACTCTACAAATCAGTGCTCGAAATCGAGGGATTGAAGAATTACAAATATCAGTGAAAATGGAAGAGGAGTTCAAGAATGTAAGGCAAGCTCAAAGTGCAAAATGAGTTTGGGGAAGAAGAGGTCAATTTTGGCTCCAAAAATTTAGGGTTCCGTGACATTTGGATAGAAACTTGACAGAAGGTACTAAACATGCAATTTTTTGAAACATTGGGTACTAATGTTGCAACTTGCGAGAACAGAGGTATCAAAGTGAACTGAGGGATATATTAGGTACTAAAAATGTAATTTACCTAACTAAAATATTATATAAATTTATCAAAATATAATTTTCAAAAATATTACATGTTATATATAAAAGTATCACATTATAATAATAAAAGTATTACATATCAAATCACAATTTTTCAAACTAGTCATGATTTAAATATTAAAAACAAAGATATTCTATGATATGCATGAAAGTATTACATGATTCACATAAAAATATTACATAGTATTACTTGTCAAATTATAATTTCTCAAAAGTATTTACTCAAACATATAAAATATATTATATAATACGAAAGTATTACCTAATATACATGAAAGTATTATGTAATATACTAAAAATATTACATTTCACTTTATAATTTCTCAAAAAAATAACTCAATACACATAAAATATATTTTATAATACGAAAGTATTACCTAATATATAGAAAAATATTACATTTCACTTTGTTGACCAATTGTTGAGTTTGACCCGTTGACCAGGTCAAACCCAATTCGTCTAATAAAATAGAATCTGTTAAATCATCTTACACAAGATTTTACCATAATCAATTATGTGGCGGTGAATTTCGAGTTATAATAAATTTATCATTGTTAGAGCGATTATACTTATATTAGAAATAAAAGCAACTCCAAAATCTTGATCAAGACCAGAACTCTTAAAACTATTGAAATCAATGTCACAACTCACAAATAAAATCATTTTACCGGCTAATTTAACCCAAAAGAAAAAAACAAGAAATTAAAAAAGAATTAATGTATATATAAATTAATTTTTAAATTGCATTATACCGGCACTTTGACATTTCAAATAATTAAACACTAGTCTTATAGTCAAACAACGTCTTAATACTAGTTAGCATAACATAAGGTTTTTCTTCGCAAACAGGACTGCTGATTTGGACAAATAATGACAATAATAAAAAATAAAATAAAATAAAATAGGATGCAAACTGATGTGTAGTTGGCTATATTGCAAAAGGTGACTGAACATGTGGCATTCTAGATACATGTACAATCGAAATAATTGTCCGAGATGAATTAAGAAAGCATTTATTAGTTATAATTATGTATATAAAAAGACTATATTATTTAATATTCAATAAAAATATTAATTTAATAGTTTTAAATAAAATTTAATATAAAAAAACAAAAAGTATGTAATATTGGAAACAAATAGCGATAACTTTCCTGAATGATAAAAAAGACAAATAAATTGACAAAAAATTTAATTTTAAAGTTATTTTGTAATAAAAGTAGTACTCCCTCCGTTCTAAAATAATGTTGTTTTCGATCCTTTCACATAAATTAAGAAAGATGATAAAAAGATTGCTCTATCTCTATTTAAGTATAATTATTATGAAAGTTTTTTCTTTTTCCTTTTAACAATCCTATTTAATTGGGTAGGAGTAAATGATGGTAATTTTGATAGATTATTGATAAATATATTTTAAAATTTTAAAATAATATTTATTTTGAATTTTTTTAAAATAAAATTTATTTTGGGATGGAGGATACTATTTCCTTAAAATAATCATTTTCTTTAAAAAAAATTATTATACTTCTTTACAACATCATAAATTAATTATTAACTTTTTATTTGGAGTGTGGGGTTACCTTTTCAAGTAGAAAATAATTTCAAATAGTAATCATTTCACACGTTTGGTCTCGGGATTGAGTATGCAATAATGATCGGTCAAAGTTTAATTTTATAAGTCCGGTTAATCTATCAACCCTGGGGTTGGTCTGAGAGCCTCGATTTTATTTTATTTTTTAAATATAAAAATAGTTGTATACAATATTACTTTAGAATAGCTTATTTAGGCCTAAGGGCCCGTTTGGTTGGAGAATAAAATTACACTAGAGATTTATTACCTGATGATATATTAATTGAGTAGTGTTTATGTACACTAAGTGTATGAGTCATAATTCATATAATTGGGCGTGCAGGTCGGGTCCGGTCCGGTTTAACTCGGATCCACGCTTATTTATTATTATTATTTTTAATTTATATTATAACTTTTATGTTGTAATAGTATAACTTTTATGTATAGATTTTATAACATTTTCAGCGCATAACTTATATTTTTTTCAATATAAAAATTCATGTTATATAGTCGAAACTTATAAAAATTCATGTTATATAGTCGAAACTTTTATGTTGTAATGATATAACCTTCATGTTGTAATAATATAACTTTTATGTATAGATTTCATAACCTTTTCAGTGAATAACTCATACTTTTTTCACTATAAAAATTCATGTAATATAACTGAAACTTTTGTGTTGTAATAATATAACATTTATATTATAATAATATAACTTTAATGTACATATTTCATAACCTTTTCAGTGAATAACTTATATTTTTTTCACTATAAAAATTTAATATAGCCGAAACCTTTATGTTGTAATGATATAACTTTTATGTTGTAATAGTATAACATTTTCAATGAATAACTTATACTTTTTCACTACTTGCACTGCAAAATGTTATGTGCATATAATTAAAAGGTTATAAGGATAGAACTAAAAGGTTAAGTCTCCTAAATTAAAAGGTTATGTCAATATAAAAGCAAAACTAGGGTTTGGGTTAGGGTTTGGGCGCATGGAAGTGTGTGTAGACACGTGAGATGTGCGTGAGATGCGTGAAATGCATTCTCAGATCGGATTGACATTTGGTATATAGAAATAATTGTGATATTAATTTGGATTGCATATGCTTGATGTGAGTATTAATTTATTTGGTTGGTATATTAAAATGATGGGATATCCACCTTATTTCTTAATGAGTTGTTCGGTGTCATAAATCACTCATAGTACTCCTAATATGATTAGTATAATGGCAATTAAAACATCATTCTAACTTTTATTTTTCATTTTAATTAACCCTTCCAAATTATAGGGATCCATTCCAGTTAAAAAAAAAAAAAACACAAAGAATGGTCATGAATTGGGGTTCAGGGTTCAATAAATATTAGAGGAATTAAATTCTAATACCTAAATTGAAAACTTAAAATTAAATATTAAAATTTAAATGCACTAATATTTAGGGCTTATGTAAATGATTTAAAATTTTAACGTAGTTGCACTTTCAATTATAACAATTTACTAAAATTCAAACTTCAAATTTAGGGACTTGAATAGCTTCAATATTGTGATGTGCGTGTACTTAATTTTTTCTTTAAAACTTAAATGTTTGAATCTTTATACTTTTTGATAGTGGTATATAGGTTATAAATTTTGTAGGACTTTATTGTATGATTTAAAGTACTTTTAAGCATATAATACTTTAAAAATGTGCAGTTCGATTTAAAAGTAAAGTTAATGGGATATAAATATTGTGCTTAATTTATCTCATTCAAAACTTGAATAGCCTATTTAGATTGAAACTGATTATTAGGATTGAATGGAAGTCACTAGAATCAGTTGGTTCAAGTACACATATGAGTACCAACCATAATTTTATTTATTTTTAATTACAATTGAAGAACTCGAACTTGAAACCTTGCTTAAAATGAGTGGTGTATTTGTCGTTAGCCTAAGTCTATTGGTACATAATCAACCATAATTCTTGTTAGTCCCAAGTGGTGTTCGAGGTTCAGAGGGGGGTGAATGAACCTTGGTCGATTTTTCAGAATCTTTAAAACAACCGTTCTGCACTGCAAGTTACTTGAGCTTGCAGCGATAGATGGTTACTGCTTGCAGCGCTAGAATGCAGTGCTGCACGCTGTAACCTGGAGTTTTGTACGCAGCGGAAATATACTTTTAAACACAAGGCTGTTTTACACAAGAATGTTTCTTTCAAACGTTTTATGATGAGATAGATATATAGATGCAGAAAATAAGCGCAGATAAATAAAACGATAAAAACACTTATGGCTTATAGTGGTTCGAAGGTGGTGTAATCCTTCTACGTCCACTCTACTGCTCCTCGAGCGGGAACTTTGTTAAGCAAGATTGATTTACAGGACACCCCTAACAATCTATCAACTTTACAAAGCAAACCACCTACTGAAGTCCAACGTACACACAACAACTGCAAACTTCAAAGGCTAACCCACACAGGGTTCTACACTCCCACATAGGGAAGCTGCCTAACTCTAGACAACTAAAACAAACAGCAAGGATCTCTCCTATCAACTGCTTGACACCACTAAAACAACCTAAGCACACAGCAACAAGGTTAAAAGGATAAAAAGGTTTTCTTCAACTTGTGCTTCGAAGTGAGCTTCTGAATCCGTAAGGAATCTTTCAGCTTGAACTTGCTTCACTTCGATAGGTTGAGTGACTGAAACTGATTGTAGACTTGAATATTTGGATCTTGTAAGCTTAGAATTTTTCGCTTATGAAATTTTAGATCTCAGTAACAGTAACCAGTTTCAGTGCTCCTCGACCTCTATTTATACTTGTAGGAGAAGATGTCCGTTGAAGGAGACATCCCTCTTTTGAATTTGAAATAGCCTGGCCAAAATATGGTTCGTATTTAATGCGACCTGACCTTTCCTTTTGGAGCATTTAATGCGGCAGTTGCGGCTTGCAGCTTTCTGCGGTGCGTCAGTCCATGTGGCATTTTCTTATTGGCTCTGTGTCTGCCACTTTGACTTTTTCTTGAACAGCTCTTTTGTCCCTGCTTGGATCTCCGTTCCTCGTACTGCATTTATCCTTCCTGGGATTTACAGGATACTTCGTCTTGTAGTTGGCGCTGTATTACTTAACTGACTTGTAAGTCTGCGCTGTATCCTTGGTCCTTGAGCAGCTGATGCATTCTTTCAGTGCTGCTGTATTTCCGTTCTAGCAGTACTCCTGTATCATTTTCTTGCAGCGATGCTGCACGCTGTTCTTCCTTGTTTTGCTGTATCCTGCCTTCATGCAGTGATACTGTATCCTGCCTTCTTGCAGCGATATCTTCCTTTAAAGCTTAGATGCAGTTTTATCCTCTTTTAACCTCCATTTCAAAGCTTGACTCAAGACTCAATTCTAGTCTATTTATTCACTTAAACAATGTGAAAATGGGGTACTCAAAACTTCCTATTACATGATTGGTTTGTCTCATCAAAATCTAAACACTGAAATCCCAACAATTTCCCCCTTTTTGATGATGACAAAACCTTTACAGTATTTCGTTTATGAAGAAGTTTCATTTTACTTTAACTCATTATGATTTATCCAGATTACATGCTTGCACAGCTTTGAATAAATAAATCTAATCTTGGATTCATCAGAGATGCATCATGCTATTACTTTCAACAAAAGCAACAGGAAAACATAAACAGCATGCATAAGTTCATAAGAGTTGAACTTGGTCAGAGCAGAAAAACAAAAATTTCTTCATTTAAGAGAAAGAAATTTTTACAACATCAAAAATACAACAAGGATCACAAGAGGGTATATGAATACAGCTTAATAAAATGAAGACCTTTTGCTTGCTGATTCGTCTGATCTTCTTTCAAACCTTTCAAGGCCTTCCCTTCCTCTTGATCTTTTCCACCAGTCCCTGATGGACTCTTGGTAGGACTCTTCCAGCTTGTGTCTGATTACAGGAATCTAAATCCATCTCAGCCAGAAGTCTTCGCAGAACGGTACAATCAGTCCTTCCTTGACTCGATCAATGTATAGCTGTTGAATGTCAAGGCTTCCTTCCCGAACGAGCTGTTCATACCTTCTCAATGCAGTCTTGCAGGTATGATACTTGCTGAATTTGTCTTTCCTGCATAGATCTCTGAAGTGTCTGAGGTACTCTGATCGTTTGAAAATGGTGATCGCCTCAAATGTTGGATTTCGATCAAAAGGCAGTCTGACTTCTTTGAAGATGTCAAATCTCCAAGCCATGTTCTCTCCTTCAGGCCTTTGATCCATCAACACGG